>OZ038486.1:41492992-41607992 GCA_964036315.1 Acanthosepion esculentum | reverse complement strand
ACGAAATATTTATTAGGAGCTATAGTATTCTTATTACACCTATAACTCTTGTACTTTCGTCCTCTACATTTATATACAAATGCACCTCTATATTATGCCTCATTGTCATTCATATCGATTGGCGTATTTTAATGTGTATATTTTCGCGCGTAATTTAATGGATGAATTTTGACTTGTATTTTACTTTTATTTTACATTCGGCGTAAATTTTCGATACCTAAAGTTTAATATGAAATTTTAAAAATGAAAAAGCATTCTTGAAGATTTCATTTTAGCTTTAATTGAAAGCTAAAGGATTAAATTTATTATTTCCAGTAAGTAAAATATTCTGGTGTATTTCAGATAGAAATTATATAGATTGGAATGTAAAATTTAATTTCGATTTCTTAAAATATTCTTAAAAGCGGCCATTTTCTTAATTTTAAGAAATTTGTAAACAAAACAAATTTATCGATTTTAAAACTCTTCCAATATATATATATATATATATATATATATATATATATATATATATATATATATATATATATATATATATACATTTCTGACACGTTATTTGAGAAAAATTAGAAAATTTTAAGTTAAATTAATCTAATTTTAAATAAATATTACTTATAGCATAAAAAAGTAGTATACAACCATTTGTTTATCAGAAGCGATGATTGATGGACGATTGAGTGACGAAGCGATGACAGCTAGTATGGCTGACTAAAATTGACATAGAATTTACGAAATCTAATTTTTACAAATGAACATATTTTCCGCAATTATCTAATAACTTACTGACTTTATTTACCTTTCGAAGATGCTTTATGCAAAAATAAAATATTAAAATACTATTAAATTGTATTAAATGAATTTCTCTGTAAATGAAAAAAGAGAAAAAATTAAGTAAAAAAATAAAAAATACAAAGTTATTTTAAAAATAGAATAGTGTAACTACGTTTATTAATCTTTTCAATTTTGGATTAGTAAATTTTGTTTACACTTAATTACCATATCACATCCAGGAAATAGCCCAATACAGAATTTTACACGATTTTAAACTATTATAAATTATAATTAAAAATTTTTAAAAATTAAAAAATTCTTGTAAAAATTCATTATTCACAGGAAAAAAATTATTTCTTCAGACAATAGTGTCCTTAATATAACTTATTTACAAAAGCAATTAAAAGTTTTTCTAATTAATTAATGTCATAGTTTTATTGCATTCATTATTTTTCAATTCAGAGCAAATTTTCAGTAAGAATAGCGCAAGTTTGAAAAGAAAAATTAGATGATTTACATTCTCCAAGAAGTCCTACTTTCAACGAATAAAAAAATTCATGAATTTTTTTTGTTGCGAAATTTCATGAAATTAAATAAGTGGTTGGTTAACATATATAAAAAAAATATTATTTACCAAAATTTTCTAAAAAAATTCAAAAATAATTTAATTCATTTGTGAATAAATTCTGAAAATTTCACTAAAATCGGACAATTATTTGATTTTTTACAAGAATTTCCAAATCAATGTGTTTTCAACGGAAAAAAGCGCAAAAAAGTCAATGTAATTATTATGCCACCGCGATGGCGTAAACAAAACAAGATTTTAACCAAAATTTCGACCGTGTTAGAAAGGATTAAAAAAATTTAAAAAATAATAAAAAAATACTTTGGTCTTTCATCTTAATAATAACATAAATATTTTGACGATAAAACTTTATTTTTATTAAGTTTGTGGCCTTTTTCATTACGCTATGCTGTTTTCCCGCGAAAAAGTGGAGGTACCTAAATTTTTAATTATATAAAAAAAAGTAAATGTTCATAATATTGTATAAAATTCTCTTTCTTTTTCCAACTAAAAGGAATACTGTGCGTTTTTCTTCTTTAAATGAGCTTTCTCCATTATTAAATATCAAATTATATATATATATATATATATATATATATATATATACATATATATCGTTATTATTTAAAGTTTATATACGTGATTTAGTAGGCTACTTGAGCTGGAAAGTATATTATGCTGAGGCCCGTTGAGACTAACAGGAACTGAAATATTTCAGCTTTTATTTCCTCGGGCAAAAAGAAAAGCTTAAAAAGTGACAACTACAAGAATATGAGAATGGATCAAGGGACTGATAATTTGCTAAAATATTCATTATTTTTTCTAAACGAAAAAATGTATTTCAAGGTTTATTATCTTTTAGTCATTTATTAAGCCCAGAAAATGTTCTTTCTTAATATTTTGAAAATCGCAAGTCAAATATTTAGGATTAGTCAAGTAGCTTTCGGAATACCTCTGTGAAGTAACTACAGGGAGTTTCTGGTTTTAGTGATAATATTTATGGGAATTATATACAGTTTTATGTTTACTGGGAAAGAAAAGGAAACCTATTTTTGCATATTTTAATTTTTGAAATTTACAAATTCATTTTTTAATATTGGCCGTCTAATTCGATTTTCCAAAATAAAACCATATTATTTTTTGTTTTTCATTTTCATTTATATTTGAATGACAAAGTGGAAAATTCTATGTATTGCGTTTTGTCCTCTAAACTAACGCAATGTTCTTATTGAATTATATATATTTATGTAATGTTGGAGGTGGGTAGATATAAACGTAAATATCGTTTATAATGATGCACCGAGAGAAAACGTTGAAGATGTAGGAACGTTAGATTTGAAATTAAAAAAATTTTTGGCGTTCCACGTGTCTAGATGCAAAACTCATTCAATCTCATTCGGTTTCCCAATGCTTCTATTTTCATCGTTGTTGCTTTTAAATATCCCACATTGCGACAACAGCAGATTTGTTAAGAAAGGTGAAATGTTGTAATAACTTGGACACAAAACAACAGCGATAAAAACAAAAACAAAATCTTTGTTTGACTTATCACTTAAAACTGAATCTCTATTGATTTATATATATTATAGTAGAAGATTATAGCAGAAACCATGTACGGAATACATGGTTTCTGCTATAATCTCTAAACTGGTATCCCTGAAATAATCCTTAACAAATGTGCTCCTGAACTAACTCCTGTTACCTCTAAACTCTACAAGAAATGCCTTGATCCTTCTTGCTTTCCTACTTGTTAGAAATCCGCTTCTGTAGTTCTAGTCTTTAAGAAATCAGGAGAATCGTCTGATTCTTCTAACTACTGGCCTATTAGCCTTCTACCCCTTTTTGGTAAAGTATGAGAGGCTCTAATCAACTGTGAATTGGTTAAGTGTTGTGAATTCCGGGATGAAATCCGGTATGAAATAATAACAAACGCCAAGAATGAATATAGGAAATAAATGTATTAACGTAATAATACAAACTGGTAATACAGGTTAGTAGTTCCAGGAATGCAGGGTTAGTTGACAAATATATATAAAGTCATTGGTATCAACGTATCGCTGTATGACTTCTTACTGAGTCTAATTGCTCGTGACTGTGACTCTTGCCGCTACGTTATTCTACCGACCGACTCAACGTTCCACTACTACTCCTACTTGGCTGTTCGGGTATTCACTGGTAGTAGTATATGTATACCTTGTATACCTTGGATGAGTCCATTTCAACCATGGCTTAAATATCTCCACCAACTCTCAATTGTCCAAGTAAGTATGGTTACGTCCCTGAAGACATGGTCAGTCAGAGAAGGGTTCCTCCAAGGAGTGAGAACGCCCTGAATCTGGATCTAATCTAATGAGCTTTCATCTCTGGTACCTATTCTTTTTTAGTGGAGTAAGTAAAGTTGGCACACACTACACTGACGAATTCGTCTGCAAAACGAGCTTTCGTTACCCTCGGTAGCCTATGCGTTTCTCATATAAGAAAAATAAATTAGCTGTGGGTAGTAATTATTTACAGCTTCAAATATGTAAAATTACACCATTTGAAATTATCTGATAGTAATTAAATTTAAAACTATGTTAATTACTTTTATGACTACTTGAAGAAATATCGAGGTGAGATGTATAGTAAAAAGCAAGGTTTAACAATTTAGTGTAAAACGTTTTGATGAAATTTAAAATATTTACAATAAATTGGCATATAGCATTTATACTTAAAAGTATTTGCATGTATAGTTTAAAAAAATAGCAACACTAGCATAGTATCATTGAAACGACATTATTTGCAAATGGATCGGCTCTTCTGTCAAGGATCAGTTTATAAATGTATTCAGCCTCGACCCGTTTTGGGGCTGAAATCAAAATTTAGTATCTGTTCTCGCTAAACTGTGAGGGAAACCAGGTCCAGGAGATTCCAACCATGTGACAGCACCTTCCTCATATCAATAAAGAGAGAGTGTTGACAGTTACCAACGCCAGAGTGGTCGCAGGGATTGGATAATTTTTGGCCTTGGCCGCTATGTACGGTACCCCGTATTAAACCAACCAAATGTGCCATCCTAAAACTGTGGGGAAGTGGGTAAACAGTTCTACCCAGTCTTCAGGCTGGGATCATAGTATATCTGTTTTCCTAATTTCATTGTCACATCCTAACATCATTGGGAGGTTGATAAATACATTTAAGTGTCGTCTGTGTTCTCGTTTCTAAGTTATAGGTAAGCCTGGCCCCGGAGATTTTAACCTTGCAGCAGATCCTCCCTTATTGCACTAAAGGGTTGGGCGATACCAACGCTAGCGTGACAGTGGTCGTGTGGGTTGGGTAATTTTTTCCTCGGCCCATATGTACTCCCCACACACATACGCGCACATTAAAAACAACCTTATGTCACATCCTACCATTATGGAGTGGTGAGTACAATACCAAGCACAGCCTTTCTTGGACTTCAGACTGTGATCAATGTGTAGTATTTGTTCTTCCTCTCTCGACCGTGTTTCTGTCTTCGGGCAGTTCACGGAAAGGTTTTGAAGAACTCTTTCTTGATTATGTGCCCTAGAAATGTCATGCCTTTTTCTGATTCTAAGTAACAGCGTCCTTTTTGTTTACAATTTCCGTAAACATTTATCGTTCCTCACATGGAATTACTAACCAAAGCAATAATAATAATTTATCGAATGTAAACATATTTACCGGCCCATTCGAGTAGTTTTTCACTGACTGGACAGCTTTTGTCCCACACTATGATTTGAATCCCGTTTGTATAGGTGTGAACAAAAAAATGGGAAAGGCTCAGTATAAGCTCAGTAAAGGAACTAAAAATGAAATAGTATTTCTCTCTCTCTCTCTCGCTTTCTCGGTGTAACTCTCTACATTTCGACAGGCAGCTCTCTAGAATGCAGCCTGACTCTAAACCCAAGACCGGAATTCCCTACATTTCGGTCAAATGGCACTTGATACCAAACATTTTTTATTTATTTCCTTTTCCTTCCACGTGGACTGCGGGTGGTTGCCTTGAAGATCTCACATTTCAATTTTACTTTCGGTTGTCATAAAACTGCCGGTGCTTCAGACCCAGATAAAATCATTTTACTCTCCTCTTGTCCTAAGTCAAACTAGCAGAGGCTTGTTGTGTCGCACGAATGCTTCATCTAAGAAATTCAAATATTAATGTAATTCGACCAATGCTTTCTCCTATTCTGAGAAGAATTTTGGTATATTTAAGAAAGTGGCCTATTGAAAAATACGAACAGCTTATGAATAACCCTCCATTAATAAATCATTTTGAAATTGATAAAGTACAGGAGTCATTAATAAATACGAGTTAACTAGCTATTTTGAATATCTCAGTAACATGATGAAATTTGGTAACCATTCATAGGAGGCACTCTTTCAGCGTGTTAGTCAGTCGCGTGTGAGACGCCATTAACTGAGCTTGCGTATTGTGCGTGTGTGTGGGTGTTTGTGTGTGCTTGTTATCTTCCTAGCGACTATGCATCAAGTGAACATTCGTGCGCGGAAACTAGTCGATTGTTTAAGAAGGCCTTTGAGAATGATTCAGTGATCGAAACCCAGGTAAAAGTTTGGTGCTGATGGTTCAAACTTTGCCAGGAACCCGTTGAAAGCGATTCATTTTCTGTCTTTATTCACACACACACACACACACACACACACACACACACACACACGTACGTATATATATATATATGTATGTGTGTATGTATGTATATATATATATATATATATATATATATATATATATATATATATATATATATATATATATATATATATATATATATATATATATATATATTCGACAATTACGAGGCATTAACACACAATGTAAAGAGGAAGGTTTAATCAACGACGCTGTAGTGACTGAAGTGGTGAAGATTACGTCCTTGAATATTAGGCTCTAAAGTCGTGGTATGTGGGTTCAAGTTATTTCATACTGTTTCTTTTCAAAGCGTGTATCGTTCCAGATTGTTGCGATAGAAAACGTCAATAGTAAGATAGAGCAAAACTAGTGAAAAAATAATAGTAAAAATGAAGAGTGTATCGACTCAGAATTTTTTTAAAAGTAGAAACTATAAGGTGGCATTCTTCTTCTTCTTCTTCTTCTTCTTCTTCTTCTTCTTCTTCTTCTTCTTCTATGTGCTACGCCATGGATCTCCACAACTTCTTGTTTTTTGCTGCTCTAAGCTGTTCAATGTAGATATCGAAAGGATAATTTTTTTACATGTAGTCAATCCTGTGTTTTTAGCTGAGGTAAACATTTTTAATTGAATGTGCTGGCAGCATAACGGTTATTGACGCGGAAAGTAAAATCGACGAGCCGGGTTCAATTTGCGTTTACTTTGTACTAACAATAATATGGAAAAGTATGACCTTTTTCTTCTCAGTTATGGGTTAAATACCAAAACAGACTGGGCTTTCTAGCCTTGGTTGACAGTTAGTCTAGGAAGGCCGCTCTGACTTCAAAACTGTGGAGAAGACAACGGGAAAACACTTCACTAACTTTTGAAAGAAGTCGTGGCTATTCACAGATATTAAATAAAAGAAAGCTGTGGAGAAACGTGATCCCATACGTTTTGAACTTGATATGACATACGAGATATTACGATTGGTTGATTGATTTGTTTGTTTAACAGCATATCAACTCCTTATGGATCATTTAATGCTGAAATATTTTTTTTAGTTTTGAAGTAATAAAAATATGATATCTGTTATTCTGCTTTCACAATTGAATACATGGTAGATGATACTCAACTTTTGTGTATATACATGTTTGTGTGGACATAATTACTAGAGGCAGTGATGTGTGTTTTATGTTGTAGTTTTGTTGAAGTTATATTTTGGAATAAAGTTTGATTTCTTTAAGAAATTGTAGGATATTATATGGGCTAATGTCATGAAAGACTTCTTTCATGTTGTTTGTTGTTTGGTTGATTTTGTTTAGCGGCATATCAACCACTATGGGTTATTTAATGTCAAAATCTAAATAATTTGAACACAATTTTATGGTTTCAACTAAATATATTTTGAACGCAATTTTATGTCTTCAGCTACAGATAAAATGTATTGTTGGTCATTTTGCTTTAAAAATGGTCATGGTTGTTGGTCATTTTGCTATAAGTATTGGTCATGTTTTTTTTTAATATAAAATGTATTGCCGGTATTTTTACAATAAAGATGTATTTTTATACTTTCATAGTGACTTGTTTTTGTTTGGAGGTTCACTATTTGCCCATAGCTGGGACGCTAGCAGGTGCTACCACCACGGGTCATGGTAGATCTGGGAACAACAGCAATTATGAGATAGTTTCAGGCTCCTCAAAACACCCAGTCTTCTGATTAGAGGCCTTGCTACCGGATGCAGTTTATCGTCATATCCAGGACTACAAGATAGTATAAAAAAGTTTCCCGGGCTGAATGTATTCTGATTTCAGTGTTCAACAGAATGCGTGTACAGTTGAGACAGACAACCAACAGTCATCGTGCTATGCTTGTGTTCAATTATAACGCGGGATTTTGTAACGTTGTGTTGAAACGGATCTGCGATCTCTACAATGGCTGACAAATTTGAAGTTTTTGGTGAATCTCAGCAAATCTGTTGCGAAGACCCTCAAAATACTTCGTCAGACTTTTGACGAACATTCTTTGATTCGAACACTGGTTTTTGAGTGGAACGAGCGTTTCAAGGCCAGTCGAGTATCGATTAAGATGACGAGCATTCAGGTAGAGCAGTCATCAACAAAACGTCAGATAATATGAAATAAAAGCGTAAAGTCGTCTATGAAGAGCGTAGCCGAATCTATCGAGCTCAATTATAGAGTCTGTCAAGAGAACCTCACGGAAAAAACAAAACATCGCGTTTGCAGTATCACCAACCACCATTGATCAATTCTTCTAAAAAGATGCGTGGAAGAGGCGCTGGGATTGTTAGGGTGATATTCTAAGAGTAGCTTAGTTGTGGAAAAAGGCCGAAAATATGGTGCACCCAGTGAGGATCAAACTCACTACTCAGTCATAATTGTTCAAGCGAGAAATATTTTTTGTCCTAGCGATGAAATATTTTATTTACTGGAGTAGTAATATACATTTTTACGCCTAGTCCAGGAACTTTTCGAAGCTATCCTGTATGATGCATTACTATATGTATTACTGTATGATGTATTACAGTATGGTGTATTACTGAAAGTGTATGATGTATTACTGTATGGTGTATTACTGAAAGTGACCTAAAATCATATATTCTAGTAACTGCAATTTTACAGATCGGAAGCCGGCGATGTGATATTTCTGTAGAGAAGGACAGATAAAGATCTTTGCAAATTCCTGAAGATAATCCAGATTTCGGAAATAAATCTACAGGAATGATAGTGGGAATTTTTTGGTCATTCTCAGAATGTACTTCATATTAACTGGAATTTATTCCGTAGGCGATTAGCAATGAAGCAAAATAAATTTGATAGGAAGAAATTTTCGATGTTAATCTACAGTCTGGTTCCAACATAAAGTACTTAATAAACTTTACCCAAAATATTTACGTGAAGATTTCTAAGTAAAATTCGTTGCGCTGAATATCATATTATCGTTGTTTTTGTTCCTCTTTGTGTTCATTGACTTTTCGTTATTTTAATACCCGCAAGAAATGATAGTTTTTTTTGTTTTCTTTTTGTTTGGTTTTTTTTTTACATATGGATCACCACTTCGGTCGAGAAACAGTATATCTATTCGTTCTCTCTCTGATCAGAATTTTGCTTCACCACTCGTTGCTGAAAGTGTAGTATCTGTCAACTGCCTTCAGGCAGACAAACTGCATTTTTTCTCTCAATTGTGTTTCTGTCTTCGGACAGAACACACAAAAAATAATTGAGGGATGTCTGGTCTCGGGAATTCCAACCCTGCAGCAGCACATCCCTTATTGCACCAAACAAAGGGGGTCGGTGGAATATCGACGCCAGCGCGACATTGGTAGCGAGGACCGGACAATTTCTGGTCTTAGCCTAGGTATACACACTTGTCTACTCCGCTTTAAAATAAACGTCACCATTTTTGAGGGGGTAAATAAGCAGTGTAGTATCTGTGCGCTTTTTGAATTGTTAATTCAAATGAAATGCATTATGGATATATAGCTAAATATTGCGTTTTATATATGGGGATCATTTTTTGTGAAATTTGAATGAATATATATTTTTATTACTCCAAACGTTATTTTCAGTAGATATCCGTGTTTGAAATAGACGTTCCGTTTTTATTTTAAACATTGTCTATTACGTCTATCGGCCTTCGCACTCGAGAAATCTTAATAAAGTTCTATAATGCCCGTTGTAGGAGAGACTTTGTAAATTACAGATGCAATAATAGTAACGCCTTCAAACAATCCTCGGTCAGACGCCGCTAATTCCCATATATATTTTTCTTTTACCCGTCACGTGATCTAATTATTTAAAAATGAGGTCGACTGTGCTTGCTCTCTGACGATTCGTGTTCAAACCCTAATGTAGGCAGCGATATTTTAGTCCTATATGACAAAGATAATTTGCTTTCCAGCAATAAAAATGAGACGACTATTTCAAACACGGATATCCACTGACAATAACGTTTGAGTTAATAAAAATGTCAGATTAAAAATAAATCTTTAGAAATTGCTTTGTTTAAGTTTCGAATACGAAACTGAGCAAATATGGGCTTTCGATGGAGTGTGCATTTCCTTGAGTGAAAAAATAAAACCTTACTGGTCCGTGTCGCTGTCTGTGGCCGGATCAAACGGTGATTTCTCCTACAAGTGGGGTCGCAAGTTCGCATCCTAGCAAAGATCACATTTTCTGTATTAAGATTTCTCTGGCTCTGGTCGATAGACGTAATACACATAGTTTAAAATAAAAAGGCGGCATTTATTCCAAACATGGGTATCCGCTGAAAATAATGATTGAAGAAATTAAAATGTCGGATTAAAAATAAATCCTTTAATTCTTTAGAATTAATTAGAATGGATTAAAATTCTTTATTCGCCCCCACTACACACACATACACACACGCGCGCACACACACGCACACACATACACACACATACACACGCGCGCGCACACACTGCTTGAACGCAATCTTCAGGCCATCTGTTTAAACTATATAAACATACTGTTATCACTCAGTGTCGATATATTTGCACCCGCTTTATCCCTAATATTGATCACTTGCATCCATAAGTAGAACATGCCTTTAAAAAATTACACCAATGCTAAGTGCATAAAAAAAATCGAAAAAAAAGAAAAAATTGAAAGATATAAGCAGTAAATTGCTGATACACCCTGAAGAGTGGACAGTGGACAAATAGGTCCACCTACGAAACTCTGGCTCTGGATCCGGCATGCTGAAGGTAACATGAATCTGCTAAGTGACAAACTTTTACTTACATATAATTTACTTATATATTTACTATATATACTAAATATTTACTTTTACCTATATATATATATATATATATATATATATATATATATATATATATTGTTGCATTTAATTATAAGAAGCAGTAGTATAAAAAATATTAGACATAGACTGAAAATATGAATTTTTGATTCATAAGCAAGAAGTGCCATTAATTTTTAGATTATAGTGCTTCTTCTATCCCAGAAGATTATCAAATGCGACAGCGAATCAGAATTCAACACCATGCTTACTCCTAAGACTGCACCAATTTTAATGCCATCAACCATTATTAGCGAAGCTAATTGTACAATTTTTTTTGTAAGTATACCTTAATTGTTTAAGGTATGCATATTAAGCGGGTCAAGGAAATATGCACAAATTGAATAGTTTCATTAGTTTAATAGAGACCGACTCAAATTACAGCAATACAAAAAGCCACTAAAAGAGGGTAATTGGAATATTTTCCTACAAAACTATAGTCTATTAAGAATCGAAATATTTGAAAACAAATCCTACTGCTTAAATAAAGGACAGCGTTAATTCATCAAACAATGTAAGGATATTATTGCACATTATTCGTATCACGTGGCGTAAATAGCAATTGTCCTTGCTGACAATTACATCTTCTCATTTCCGGAACAGAAAGACGAACTCTTTTTATTATTATTATTATTATTATTATTATTATTATTATTATTATTATTATAACTTTTCCTGAATTCTCGTTCCTTCTTTATCATACAATTCATAACAAAAGAGGTAATAAAACGTAATTATAAAAAATACTTTGGATATGTCGAGAGACAACCACAAAAAGCTTCAACGGAAACTTAATTCTTGTTTTGGGGACTTGACTTTTTTAAATTTTCACTCTGCGTGCTATATTTACTCCAGGACATGGGTGAGTATGACTCTTCACGGCTTCATCTTTTTACTTATATCAGCAATACTTGTTTCTTTGTTATTCCTGTTTATATTTATTCGTCCACACATTTGCTCAAACTTGCCAAGTATTGTTACTTGGTATTTTCCTTTGTTCTCCTTACCTCCGATGCCGTGACTATTAAATTCTGCAAGCCTTCTTTCTTCATTATGCGCTCCTCAGCTGTCTCTTTCTGATTGTCAGCAAGAATTTCTTTGTGACCAGAAGTATGCCTATGGACGCCCCACGTGAAATCAATTATATGTCACATTCTACCACCAAGCGGGTATGTAGAGTAATTGGCCGTGGTTAAATGCAATTGGCAGAACTGCCCAACAAACAGAATTGACAAAGTTTGCAATAAACAATAACAAAAGAAAAGAAAAGAACAGGAACAAAATAATATTACGCAAACAATATATACAGGACAAAAGTGGGCGAAGCAACAGTAATAAAACAAAAAGTTCACAAACTGAGAATGGTGTCAACACACAAAAGGGATACAGACAAGCGATCGCAGAGTTCTAACTTCAAGAAAAGATTTCAAGACAAGAACAAAACTAAGTCGGATGAGACAGAGTAGTAGTCACTCTTATTGGCTAGGAAGAAATTCCAGCATGCACCTGTATGCTTTGTTTATAAATATAAAAATGGGCTGTTTTTACAGTCATCCTAGTGACTGGAAAAAGTTTGCGTCACTTGTAGTTATTTTGAAATTAAGTGTTATAATTTTTACTCGATTTCTCCTATTTGGATCTGTGTTCGTATAACACCACCTGCATCCCAGGGTCAAATCCTTGGTCACGGCAAACCAATTAATATATAACGCCTTTTGTTGCCGCCTACACCCGGTGGTGTAACCACGTTTAGTGGTCCGGTCCTCAGGGTCTTAGGACGAAATTGTAATGACAAGGCTAACTCTGCGCTGGTTAATACTGACCCTAGTCCAGGCTGGTTGTTGGCCGCTGGCCATTTCATTGCACACCTTCTCTGCCCACGTTGTGTTCTTGATTTCAGAACAGTGGAAGATTGAAGGTCGTCGTAATCGCAGCGCTGGTTGAAACCAAGGCGGGTGCAATATTAAGGAAGAAAAATATCTTCATGATGAAAAATGATACGAATGATTCATGGGATTATTCTTCAGTTGGTTTATATAGCTCTTGGCAAAACAAAGATTACCCCCCACGCATCAATCTCTATAATGAGAGTTAGCCTTGTGTAAATTTCTGGAAGAGCTGGACTTAAAGCTCTTGGAATCAGGAAGTTTGATGACAGCTGACGTGGATTCCAGAGGCACTTGATGTGGGTTCTCAGCCCCAAGTGTCTGAGCTTCCTAAGTCATCTGCTTATATACATACACTTCGGCCCAAAACTGGCGTGGGGCTGAAAGGTTCTGGAGATTCGGCGATTCCCTTATCCTCGTATTGATCCCAATAAAGGTTTTCTTTGTTCCCTATTTCTGCTTTTTTAATCAACTTTTAAAATTTGGAGAATTGTCTACCTTCCTTGGGGATAGTCACAGAAATTGCTGCAATCTTTTTCACTTCACATCTCGCACCACCACTCCACACAGATGGGCTAAATTCTGCCTCTTCCTCCTTCCTTCTGAGTATTCTAACTCTGCCCACTTCTCGGGGCTGGTATAACTGTCTTTGTGAAAAATCTAATTTTTAATGTGCGTAGGTGAAAGGGCGTAGTTTATTCTCCTCGTTAATTTCAATTCGCTGACTTTCTTCCACTCCCCCACTATTACCTCTGTTCAGCAAGAACACAAACCAGACCACTGCTTCTCATTTTAACCTTCCGAGCGATAGATAAAAATTATTTTCCAATTTGTATTCGTCAACGAAAATATATCTGTTTACTTAAATTCTCAACAAAGAGCCCAAAGGTTATGTCTCACCAATACCACCGCCGGACATGCACGAGCCCTTATGCAGGCAAATGACAGCAGCAATAAGTCTGTCCGCCCTCCATGACGTGCCATTCCGACCAACTTCCACTGTTATTTCACGGGATAGGTTATTCTAATGAATTTGACGCCGCCACGCACTCAAGTGTGCACTTTCCCATGACGATACCGAATCCATCCCACATCATCCTCCTTCCTTTGCTTCAATCATTAACTATCAATATGATCTTGGACAATTTTCCTTCGAGAAGTCAGTGCAACTTCATACTCTCGGCAATTCCTTATCAAAATCAATATCTTCACATACCACCGTTATCACCAATTTTTATCATTAATCAAAAAGAATATTTTCACGTCCCACCGGACAAATCACTGGTGGTCATTTCCTCGCATATCCTTCTATAAGTCAGTACTACCTGGTACTCCCAGAAATTCGTTATTACCAATTTTTCCCATTAATCAAAGCGAATATCTTCACGTCCCACCGGACAAATCACTGGTGGTCATTTCCTCCCATATCCTTCTATAAGTCAGTACTACCTGGTACTCCCAGAAATTCGTTATTACCAATTTTTCCCATTAATCAAAGCGAATATCTTCACGTCCCACCGGACAAATCACTGGTGGTCATTTCCTCGCATATCCTTCTATAAGTCAGTACTACCTGGTACTCCCAGAAATTCGTTATTACCAATTTTTCCCATTAATCAAAGCGAATATCTTCACGTCCCACCGGACAAATCACTGGTGGTCATTTCCTCCCATATCCTTCTATAAGTCAGTACTACCTGGTACTCCCAGAAATTCGTTATTACCAATTTTTCCCATTAATCAAAGCGAATATCTTCACGTCCCACCGGACAAATCACTGGTGGTCATTTCCTCGCATATCCTTCTATAAGTCAGTACTACCTGGTACTCCCAGAAATTCGTTATTACCAATTTTTCCCATTAATCAAAGCGAATATCTTCACGTCCCACCGGACAAATCACTGGTGGTCATTTCCTCCCATATCCTTCTATAAGTCAGTACTACCTGGTACTCCCAGAAATTCGTTATTACCAATTTTTCCCATTAATCAAAGCGAATATCTTCACGTCCCACCGGACAAATCACTGGTGGTCATTTCCTCGCATATCCTTCTATAAGTCAGTACTACCTGGTACTCCCAGAAATTCGTTATTACCAATTTTTCCCATTAATCAAAGCGAATATCTTCACGTCCCACCGGACAAATCACTGGTGGTCATTTCCTCGCATATCCTTCTATAAGTCAGTACTACCTGGTACTCCCAGAAATTCGTTATTACCAATTTTTCCCATTAATCAAAGCGAATATCTTCACGTCCCACCGGACAAATCACTGGTGGTCGTTTACTCTCATTTCCTTTCTTGTGTCTCAAAAAACACCTCACATCGTGGCGACTTTACAGGCTAACATCATTACACCATCTCGACACCCTCTGATCACCAACGAAATTGGTGGCTCAAAAATCCATGTCGATAATCAGCCTTCACCCAGCAACGAGTGATCCATGACTGTTATTAATCGAATTATTAAACCAAAACCGATTTTATCGCAGTAACATTAAGTTCATATTTATCCAACAATCAACCGACTGAAAAGACACGATCTCTCTATCCCCTGATAACAAAATCCCAAATGACCAAATATTAAGGTTTTCGATTTGTTTATTTTTACTTTAAATCCAAGTGTTTGCTGAACCGCACCAAGCTATTTCATTTACGATTATCAAATAGTTTCCATCCAACTAAGTTCAATCAAAACGGAATTTTAAATGATTTAAAACCCTATGAATTATTCCAATTAAATTTAAAAAGATGAAAACCGTTCCTGCCAAAAACACAGTATTCATTGAAAAAGTTCTTTTTTTCTGAAGACAATAGTGTCTATAACCTTATTCATACCACAATCAAAATCTTTCTTAGCCTCTTAGCTTTATCGCAATTATTATTAATTTTCTCCTTTTCCCGTATGCAATACTGGCTTCGATGAGTGACGAAAAAAATGCTAATGCTTTAAAATGCCTACAAATATTATTTATACTTGGAAATTAATTTCTCCTTCAATTCAGACCAACTCCAGACAGATCGTCATCCCTCAAATAAGTCAAATGTTAAGTTCAAAGAAGGTATTTATGATCTAAAATATTTTAGATCGTTATTTCACGTACTTCGCTACCTCACTCTCCTCGCCCCACCATTAGGCGAAATGCACCGTTTACAACTCCCTCTCTATCAATGCCTAATTCTCACTCTTATGAGAATGTTTCCCCTCTTACAAGCTTGCCCTACTTTTTCTCTCGCTGCTTTTATCAATTACTACTAGGGTTTCTCGTTCCATATCACATAAGTCAAATCGTATTCATTGGAGGGTCATTCTTCTTGGGGAATCCCTTAGTTTTTTGTCTCTTGGTTTGGGGTTGGTGGTGGGGGATTTCTTTCAGAAGTGGGGGTAACCTTTTCCCCACCTATCTATCTGCATGCATGCACTGTCTGCACCCATGTTTCAGGGACCACTCTCTTCTATTGGCGTCGTACCCCTAAAACTCCGGACACACCCTCACCTTCTCTACGACGGATTTTTTTTCTCTTTATTCTAGCTGCCAACTTCGTGATTCCCAACTCGAACTTCCCCAGTTCTCGCCTTCTTCCAAACTTTCTCATTGTCTTTGGCTACTGACAACATGGTTGGGGCCTTTTCCACCATGTTTGATGCGCTCGTTCTCCAGCGCATCGACAAACAAATCCGCCATCTGGGTCTGAATGGCGGCATTTTCTCTTACTTCCTCAGGAGATATTATCTCTTCTTTTGCCCCCAATTCTCCTGGGGTCTCATCCCAACTTATCTAATCAACCGACAACAAGGGAAAGAGAGAGACAATCCGAAAAAATCCAGTTACAAACAATTTTTTTCTATCTGCGAGGTGCATAAATGAATCAACACGAGAGACAAAAAATACAGGGAAACCAAAAAGTGTCCTACCTGTCACTTGACTTGTGGTGGCCTCAACTTGATAAAACAGGAAACACGCCTATACAGTTTCAGAAACTTATAGTCAATTGACTAAAATCCTTTGGTTCTGACTCCCGTAAAGAATTGTACTCATTTCTACTCTTTTCCTTGCATACGTTGATCCGAACGCCAATTAATATAACATCAGAAACCCAGGGTCAAATCCTTCGTCACGGCACCAAATAATATATAACGCCTTTTGCCGCCGCCTACTCCCGGTGGTATAACCACGTTTAGTGGTCCGGTCCTCAATGTCTTAGGACGACGTTTTAACCACAGGGCTAACTCTGCGCTGGTCAATACTGATGCTGGTTCAGACTGCTTGTTGGTCGCTGACCGCTTCGATCCCTACTAACTATGCCCACGTTGTGTTCTTGATCTTAGAATAGTGGAAGATTGAAGGTCGCCGTAATCGCAGCGCTAGTTCAAGCCATGGCGGGTGCAATATTAAGGAAGAAAAATATCTTCACGACGAAAAATGATACAAATGATTCATGGATTAATCTACAGTTGGTTTATATAGCTCTTGGTACAACAAAACTTAACCCTTCCCTATAGGGACACTGGGCCTTCTCTAAATTTCTGGAGGAGCTGGGTTCAAAGTTTTTGGAATCAGGAAATCTAGTGCCAGCTGACATGGATTCCAGAGGAACTCGATGCGGGTTCTCAGTCCCAAATCACTGAACTGCCAAAGTCATCTGCTTATATGCACTTCGGCCCAAAACCGGCGTTCGACCGAAGGGTTATGGGGATTCAGTGATTTTCCAATCCTCACATTAATCCCAATAAAGATTTTCTTTGTCCAAGTTAGCATGCTTGAATGCGAGATCGAAGTAAGATGACCCGCCTGCTTCGTCATCATCTGTTCTTCGGAGCGAATGAGGTTGCGAATTGTTTGCGAGGTCCATGCACGTGTGTTTTCTAGCGACTTTGTAGTCTATTCAGTAAACAGAGACCAGATGGCCAGAGAAATTTCCTTGCCGGTGAAGCTTTTCTTTGGATGCGGGGTTGGACCTTGTTCATGTCGACGCAGGGGATGTCGTGGCCGATATTGCCGCGAAAAGCAGTTCGTTTCGGGTTGTTGCGGTTTATGCGCCCAACGATCAGAAGGAGCGTTATTCGATTTTCCGTCAGATGGAGTCGTTCCTTAGCAAGAGTTTCATTGCTATTTAGCTGACTTTACTTGACTCTCGTCGATGGAGCGGCTGGCTGTGAGGGTTAGATCACAGAAGGCGAATTCCACGAGACGTTGAAGAGAGTCGGCAGTGGCAAGTCTCTGGGACTTGATTGTCTTGCCTACGAACTGTACTTGAGGTTTTCGCACATGTTTGTACCAATCTTGACAGTGATGTTTAACAACTGGTTCCGTCAGGTATCCGTTCCCGATGGGATCTCCAGGGGTATTATCGCACCGTTAACGAAGGACAAGCATGGAAGGGGAATTTGACAATTATAAGCCCATAACCCTGAACACAAGATTAAATATTGTGGCTAAGATCATGACGGCGCGTTTGCACTCAGTTGCTAAGATTATGTTGGGATCGGAGCAGACTTGTGCTGTGAAGGGACGAACAATTCAGAACAACTTGTATCTAATCTGCACGATCGTAGTGGGTGGAGAAGACGACGAAGATGCAGCGTTGATCAATTTGGATCAGTTCAAGGCATTCGACAGTGTAAGCCATCAGTACTTGGCGGCTGTCCTGCAGGTCGCCGATTTCCGACTTCTGCAAGTGGATTAGTCTGCTGTATCGCTCGCCTAACGCTGAACGGAAAGCGGTAGGGCGTCTTTGCGTTCTCAAGGTCAGTTCGTCAGTGTTGTCCGCTGTCGCCTCTACGTTACGCTCTAGTGCTGGAGCCCCTCCTGCGCAGGATAAAGGACAGGTCATGCAATCCGGCCATATGCAGAATCGGTCTCCACGGATACTCTCGATCCAAGGTTTCTGCATACGCCGATGACATCCATTTTCGTGTCATGCCGCAGCGACATTGCGGTGGTCCAGAAGGCGCTTGAACGGTACGAGAAGGTTACGAGAGCCAACATTAACCACAAGTCTTCCGGCATGCGGTTGGGTTCTTGGAAGGGCGTTGATTTTCCGGGCCCATCCGCATTCTTTGAGTGTAGTTCGGGCCAGATCATCAGCTGTAGAAGAATTGGTTGAAGTTACTAGCAACGGTAGGATCGGCGGCCCGGACTTGGTTCCGAAGGCCGTTGTCCTTGAAGGCTAAGGCTGAGATGTGCGCAGTGTAAACCTTTTCCCTTGTCCTTTACCGGTTGTCTGTATTTCTCCTTTTTAAGTATCGCCTGAAAGAGCTCGTACGCTTGCTCTTCTCTATCTCGTGAGATGGAGGCAAGTCAATGGTTCGCAGAGAAGTCTGTATCTATCGCCCATATCATGGTGTGGCGAAGGCTGTGAATGCCTCAGTTAGCGAGTTATAGATACACCTCGAGTCTGCTTTTCCTACGCCGCACGTTAACAGAAGAACCGCTGTGGGCGAGGAGTGATAGGGCTGCCTTCCTTAGTCTTACTCTCTCGTTTCCATCTCAAGGTTGAATACCATCGTAAGCCCCGGTGCCAGCAGGTCATCCTCAGCGAATGTCGTCAGGCCTTACGTATTACACCTCGGTCCAGTGACCTTTCACAGCCTAGGAGAGCATTGCATCGGGAATTAGTGGAGAGAGTTGCGTTGGACCCGCTCTATGACCTGCTCGGCTAACCGGCGTATGGGTTGAGCTCTTTCTGGTCCAGGGCACCAGTGGCGAATTACCCCAGTAACTTTTCGCTTACCTGACGATTGGACCGGAATGCGCTGCTTCTCAATTACGCGAATTTCAATGCAGACTTGACATGTCGTTGAGTTGACAGCTCTTATCGATCCCAAACACCTTGTCCATCGGTCTCGCGTACGTATGCGAAAATGTGTTGTCCGGAATCCATCTCACGTTGCTATCCGTAACAATACTAGTGATGTCGGTGACGTGAAAAGAAACAAATACTATTCTCATCAGGATCTGATTGGATTCTTCGGGCGCCAGCTTAGGATGAAGATGAGAACTGATAGAAAGCGATTGGGTGCGAGTTGCGAGCCTGGTTCGCATAAATCAGGTGAATCTTAATTTCCTCAGGGCACAACGGAGCAGATTCCTAGCGGGCCCCACCCTTGGTTAAGCCAGTCTCTATTCTTCGTCCAGGTAATGCGAGTAAATGTTGATCCCGACCATGTCTCGTCTTTATACTTTGTTATGGTCCTTGTCAAGGTTCCGATCTCCCCAAGTTTTTTTATCCTCGCTTTTATCTTGACCGGAACAATCTTTTACATTTCCCTACCCCCAAATTGAATTTGTCTCTCCCCTGCCACTAGTAAGTGAGTTTCATGATTTTGATTATTGGCAGAACACAGCGACCAATTTTATTATTGTTGACGGTCCTCATTAATACATATTTAATTTTGGTTTGAATGTTTTGTTTTGTTTTGTTTTATTTTGATTTAATGGGCTCCCTCCCTCCTCTTTTATATATTTTTGCATATATATATATATATATATATATATATATATATATAAACACTTGTAAGAATCATGGGCGTTTTATTAGGTACCCTGAGAAAATGAGGTATTGCGGTACATGTTAAGATTGAATGCAGAGAGATAGCTTTTTGTGGTGAGTGCGTCCATTGTTAGAGTGAATGGGTCACGAGTTGCATTAGTTAGGAGTTGGTTGGACAGGCTTTCCCCACTTTCCCTTCAGCCTTGTGCCGTACAAAATGTATTCATGTTTTAAATAAACAGCCCAGTGATTAGAACCAACAGGGGAAAATGTAAACGAAATATATGACAGCGGTGAAATACCGGAACATCAAAGCTCTTAGCGCTGTAAAATAAATAAATATATAATACAAATTAAATTTAAAATAAAGCTGTGAATGAATACAAACCCAATCGAATAATGAACTTTATGCGCCACAGGGCGAAATCACGGGATCGATATTAGTGTATGTGACAGCTGAATGGAGATTTGACGTTGAATGTAGTTGAGAATGGGAACCAAAAACTTTAGGTAGGGAAGTGAGTTTCCCTTGATATACGGAAGACAAGAATGAAGTAAAAATATAGATTTAAACATATAAAATGAGATGAGGGCCCTGAGAGGATTAGAACCCCAAACAACTTAACGAAAAAGCACTAAAACTTAGAGCTGGGATTGTTTTGAAAAATCTTATCTGAATTAATCCCATTCTGCAAAAATTATTTAATTATTTCGTTATTTCATGCCAGAGAATGACCTACATTTCAGTCAGGTGTGGTTGATTGTTTTTGACTAGGGTTCACTGATCCTTCAATGATGGAAAAGAGTGGATTCTTAATAAAACTAGACAGCCAAAAAGCTTTGATTATTTTTCATTCTAGCTCTCGTTGAATGCAGTTAAAATCCATGCCATTGCTGTTATGTTCCCGACGAACACACAGACAAAGAGCTTTTAGCAACGAGACCCACACAAAAAAAAGGGAACTATCATCTTTCTATATATTCCCACTTACTATTTGAAGTATAGTATAGAAGTAATGTCATTGTTCTATCGATTTTTTCCCGTTAATTTGAATTTATAACGTATACATTGTAGCTTCGTCACTGTTTCATTTATTTCTCAAGAGTGATCAAGGATTGCAAAAGCTTTCCGAAACATATTTGTTTTAACAATAAATTATCCGTTGGAATTACAAATTTTTTATTCTTTTTAAAAAAATACATTCTCTATTAAACGACACTAATAGCCGTGAAAAAAATTAAAAACGTATAATCAATAAAGAGACAGATATCCAAACATGAAATCAAAAATCATAAAAACAAAGACAAAACATGATAGAGTATCGTCCATTACCTTTAGGTATCTCCAGTTGTTTAAACTGAGTAAAGAAATCTATTTAATGTATAAAACTTAATTTTTTTCTTCAACTAAACGATAGCTGAAAGAATGGGAAAAATCTGATACAAATATTATTTCTATATTTTAAGTAGAATCAGAAATATTTGCGTTTGAAAACTTTGTTTCCTTTATGCAAACACTGTCACTGCTCTTAGACTTAAAGCAGTGGTAACAATATTTTCACATGGAAATGACTGGCGTAAGGAGTTTCAACAAGGTAATATTTGATAATTTGGTTTTTATAAAGGGTGTTTCATTAAGACGGATTATGTATAAGGGTTTTTCATTAAGACGGATTATATACAAGGGTTTTTCATTAAGACGGTTCAAAGTCAGCAGTAAATAAATCAGTGTTATTGGCGAAAATTTATTTCTCTATTGAATAATGTTATTTAAGTCATGGCAATTATGTGTGAAAAATAATATCTCCCAAATGTCCGTCAAATCTGAAAGAAAAAGAAAAATATCATTAGACGCTTAAACTTAATTCACATTTAAAATCGGTCCAAGTTATTGGAACACCCTTTGTAACTGAGTAAAAAAGAGGGTAAATACATAGGTATGCATGCAAAAGAAAGGAGACATCAGAATTTATGAATTATGTGGGTGATACACGTGTAGGAGAGGGGTGAACAGTTCAGTCACTAAGAGGAAAAATATCCCCATGCTCGGGAAGGTCCCAGTTGACGTTGTCACTTCTACTGCACGCTATAGAGAAAAAAGAGAGAGAGAGAGAAGAAAAGGAAGATAGGAAGTGTCCCGTTTTCATAGGTGCTTGGCAGTAAAACTGACAAAGCTATGTGGGGATAAACCACATGACTACCTCTCCCAGATTTGGAATAATTTATTTTCACCAATATTTCTATGATGTTCCACTTCGTGCCATCTTTCGTGGGATGAAAAAGAAAACTTGAATAGTCTAGTTGAGATCTGAGTGATTCACATGACGACGAAAATGTACTTGTTTGAAGTTGTGCGTTATCAGGGTACCGTGGAAATTTCTTGTGTGTCAGAATATAGCACGTTTTGAAGAATATGTCGGTAGTGTGTTTTTTCACGTAGAAAAAAGGCGTAAATTGATTGGCTGTTAAAATATGCGCCTGTTTTACAATGGCCCAGGTTTCGTATATTTTTGTTTGGAAGATCCCGTTTGTTTTGCTGTGGATTTTATTTTGACGACACAACACTAAACAGCTAGAGAAAGCTTAGAATTGATGCTGGGGAATTTGATACCGAGCGTTGAACCATGGTTTATTGGAACTTTTGGAGAGATCTGGTACGATTGTCGATTTTTTGAAGGTGCAACTGTCTTCGGTATTATTAAATCGATCTTGCAAATTTCTTAGTCGTTCTTGCTAATGTTTAATGTCCCTGCCTGTTCTGCTCATCAAACAAGCGGAACATTACGAGAAATTCGATGGGAAATTATTAGACATCCACCTCACTGCCCTGATTTAGTACCTGACTTTTAGTTATTTCCTAACGATAAAAATGATCTTAAAATCGTTATTAATGATGGGAAAACCTGCTCTGAAATGGTTAAACTCTCAGTATTGTCAGTTTTTTTCGAGATAAATGGATGGTATCATCGCTTACAGAAGTGTTTTGATGTTAATGAGTTTATGTGCGGAAATAAAGCTCATACTCAAAATGTTTGTTTTGAATTCCATTTTTCACGAAGTTTTTGGATATCACTTGTACATATTTTGAACATTTAAGCAAAGTTGAACAAATAGCTTTATCCTTTCCTTTTTCTATAAACATTTTGAAATCTTTGAGTAGCCTAAAACATTAATTCAGTTTATTAAGTAAAAAGAGTTTTTTATTTATTTATTTATTTTTTTACAAAATTATTTTTATTGAACAACATAATAATCTTTTTGTCCCACTATCTTCCGCCATCTTTCAAGCAACTTCATAATTCTATCCACTCTGAACTTTTTATCACAAGATATCTTTGACAGTCTTCCAGGAAAATGGAATTTAAAAAGAAACAAAAACAGAAAAAAGAAAGAAAAAAAAAGGGAAAAAATGTCATCTGAAAGTTCAGTCTCTGGTGAACACTAAAGATGTGAAAGCTTCCGAGGCAAACTGTAATGACTTTTGCCTCGTCACCAAAGGAGTATAGGGTCTCGCGTTATTCTGATCAGGTATTATATTCTTTCTCTTCACACTAATTCAGGATGCTTTTCGCTGATTGTTACCTCCAGTATGGCTCATAGAAAGCAATCTTCTTCTTTCATGTCCCGTGTCCCTTAAGGACATAGACGATCATGGTTCTTCACATTTTCCTATCCTTTGTAGCTGTTAGCAATGTTTGTCTTTTTTACTATCCCTTACATTCCGTTTTCTGTTATCCATTTATACAAGCTTGTTAGGTAGGTTACTCACTGTTTTCCTCTGCCTTTGTCTTGTGAGTGTCAAATACTCCAATCCTTCTTTAATTATTATGTGTCCCAGAAATTTCAACTCTCTTTCTGACTTGAAGTATAAGAGTCCTTTTTGTTTCCCTTTTCATTAAAGCTTCTTCGTTGATCACATGCTCCGTCCATGGTATTCTCAGCATGTTTCTGTAGAACTTCGAAGTAGTTTGCTTCTCTGGATAGAGCTCATCGTAAAGTGCGCCCTTCCAGTACTACAATATCCACAGTATAACCTTCGCTTAATATTGGTTCATTTCAACTGCGCCGCGATTTTTTGTAGTCGATGTTGAAAACTATTCGCTTTTCATCACTTTTCGAAACTTGTTTAAAAACAAAAGGACCATCTTAGTCCCGTGGAATGAATTAATATGATGAATCTGATGTAAATGATTTTTAACGTTTGATTTGATGATCTGGTGTAGGTTGGATATTTTCCACGTCATATAACGTTGGTTAGTCTCAATTACTGTCTTAATTTCATTGTGAAAATCTTCAACAGAAAACTTCGCAAACCACTTTTAATATTTTCGATTGTTTACAGTATCTACTCCATAAACTACAAAATAATTTCTTGTTTGAGTCGCATTTTTCACATTTTCTTAAAAGGAATACAATCTTAATATGTTGAATGTGTTGCCTATTTTCGCCCCGCTTCAATATTAAAATAAATAATAAAAAAATACCCTAATTTTAACAATTTATAAAAAGCGCGTGTTGATATGACAATTGTAATTATACAGTCAAAAACATTTTTTGTTTAGCGAATTTCATTAAAACTAAACACTACTCTGACAATCTAATGAGAAATACAGAGCGATCATTTTAGATAATCCAACTAATTCTCTAAATGAAAATGTTATATCTCTAATACTAAGCAACATATTTTTAATATGTAAACAAAATCACTTTAAATAATCAGTGAAACATTAAAGCATTGTAACACAATTTATTTTTACATTACGTTGATGAGAATTCCATCTACTATTATTCTATGAGCATTTAGTTAATATGCTGACAATAAAAATGTAATCAGCATTTCTATTTTATTTTTTTTTCATTTCACCCGGGAATGTTACTAGTATGTTACTAGTATTCAGGGGGTTACAGAGTGAAAGTGAGAGAAAAGACCGGGCATAAGGGGGATTGAAGAAAGGATAAAAGCTGAACGGGATTCAAGAAGATAAAAGATGGCAATTGATGACGTTGCATTTAAATATTTGAAGATTGCAGTTATCAGGGAAGTAAGAGGAAGCGAGTTCCACGTCGGGAAATGCAAGAAAGAAACATGACATGACAGAGCAACACACGGCGCCTTCTTGGCCTCACGTTTTCAGTTGACTTGAAGTGGAACAACTACATCGAATCAATAGGTGTATCTACTGCAAGGAAAGTTGGGTCATTGTGTCGTGCCAGAAAATTTTTCTCGTCAGAGTCCATCTTGCACATTTACAAATCTATTATTCAACCATGTATTGAAACTGTTGCTATATCTGGTCTGGTATTCCTGCTGTTCATTTCGAGATTCTTGACAAAATCTAAAGAAGGATCTCCAATGTAATCGACCATGACTTCGCATCTCGACTTCAGCCACTTTCTCACAGACGTGATGTGTCCTCCCTCTGTCTTTTCTACAAATATTTTCATGGCAACTACTCTGACAAGCTTTTTCCACTGGTGCCTGGACTATGTAAGTTTAAGCGTGCTACTAGATTGGCATCTAGGTCCCACCCTTTTACTGTTAGAAATAGTTTAAAATCTAACCGCCACTTCTACTCCAACAGTTTTTTTTTGCATTTCTCGACAGTGGAGCTCCCTTCCTCTTACTTCCCTGATAACTGCAATCTTCAAAAATTTAAATGCAACGTCAATCGCCATCTTCTATCTTCTTGAACCCCGTTCAGCTTTTATTATTTCCTCGGTGCTTCCTATACTGTCTTTTCTCTCACCTTCACTCTCTGTAACTCCCTCTGTACTCGTGGCATTCCAGCCTTGCTTAGGCTGAAATGATTAAAAAATGCACATGTTAGCACTTCCAACCATTTAAGATCAGAAGCTATGGCACCCATGCCTTGTGTAGCATCCGGACATTAAATTATTATTATTATTATTGTTGAAATTTGCATGGTGATGGTTTAAAACATCGGAAAAAATCTAAGTGACTCTCTGTCAAATCTCAAGGCCGCAGGCATCAAACTGTTTTCGCAGAATTTTTGTTGGACCCAAGATGCATTTTTTTTTCAACGTTGTCATGCTGGTTGCGATTCCAATAATATCAAAGTGTTTCTGGAGATTTGTGGAATCGAGCCCCAGGGCTCCAACGACAACTGGCACATCCACATTGAAGGTAAATGCTGGTAGAATGTGGAATGTACATGCGTAGATTCCACATTCTATCAGCATTATCTTCAATTCTGAGGACTTCACAAGATTTCCGACATCTTTCTGCAATGTATTGATCTCCAGAGCATGTCTATTAACAGACACTCATAAGAACTTTTTATGATCAATGTTATGTCTAGTCTGATGTGTTCAATAACTCTTTCAGTTTGAATTGTGAAGTTCCACCGTTGTTTTATATATCATTATTATTATTATTATTATTATTATTATTATTATTATTATTAGAGTGGATCAAATGTATGTTCGTTTGAATGTTAAAGCGATTGATACTGTGTTTATCCTTTACTGGATGCTCCAATGTCGTCGTAAAATAATTGATTTAGCTTTGGTTTATGAAAATATTCCAGAAATAATTTCCAACCTTCTTCCCGATAATCAAGAAGTAATTGGCTCAATGGGCCTGATAGTTATGCAATGTCTACCGACGCCAGTAGTCAACGTTCGGACTCAAGTAAAATTCAGGATTTCTAATGCTGATTTCTTGGGCAAACTCTATATATCCCTGTCCCTCTCTTTGTAAGATTGATGCAACAGAATGAATCGCAAACAATAATAAAAACAATTGGGTGGGGGTCTGTCATGGACTGTGCCTTACCAATTAAGCTATGAAAGCCAATTAGCTGATGTCGTTCACATTTACGTTTGAGATTTAAATAAGACGACTGTTCTTTCTTAGAAAAAAATCCATCCAAAGTATCCTTATTCCAACTCTTACTCCTTAATTTAGTCTGCTAGCATTCGGATGTTTCACTCAACTCTAGTATTCTACCCGCCTCTTTTACTGAGAGTGCTGTGATACAAAAAGCCGAAATAATAAAATGAAAGTAAAACTAGTTAATAATAATAATAATAATAATAATAATAATAATAATAATAATAAAATTAATTATCTTTCCTTTAAGGGATTATTATTCACTTACTGTTCCTTGAAATGTTTGAATGCCCATTCAAACAATATGAAATGTTTCATTGGCATTCATACTGCTTGCTTAAGAGGAATGTGTTTTTCAAATACCACTTTCGCGCGCATGCGCATGATATACCTACGTATGAGCGTGCGTATATAAGTGTGTGCGGTGTGTGTGTGTGTGTGTGTGTGTGTGCGCGTGTGTGTGTGTGTGTGTGTGTGTGTGTGATATGTATATGCCTGGGTGAGGACAAGATTAGTTCAGCAGTTTTTATAGTGAAATCAAATTTGATTCAATAGACAACGACGGAAAGCACTCGAGACAAATAATAGCTATTCAATCTTGTATAGAGAATTGTTTAATTTGCGATGCGGAAGTAATGAATTTTTTTTTTTCACAAATGCTTTCTGTTCTGAAAATGGACATTTTTTTCTCAGTAAATGAAATGTTGAAACAGGAATTCTGTTGAGTCCATACATAAGAATTTTCTCGTTGCTGAATAATAATAAAAAGTCTAGCGGGACCCATTATATTTGAGCTGCAAATGAAATTAAAGATTCAGTCTGTCTTCAAACTTCGTATATTATATAAAATTATTTTCGTTTTTCTATAGTGAAAAAAATTGCTTCAACAATTGTCCTGAAAACTAAAATAGAGAAAATAAACCAAATTTCCAAATAATATATGTGCGAGGAGGAGCTGAAAGGTTCTTGGTTCGACCGATTGCATAAAATTTGACCAAATGACTAAACATCAGATTGATTCGTTTTCTACGGCTTATCAACCCTTTGTCGGTTATTTAAAACCAGAAAAATATTTTTAGATTGTAAGAATTTCTTTTTGTTTTGGAGATAATAACGGTTTAGTGATACAAGTCTTACTAATTAACCTATAACTGGGGGAGAAGAGATGGATTCGTACTTTTTCCAATGGTATTTGCGCGTAAATGAATATAAAGAAACCAACGAGAGTTGGAACTCCGATTAACAATTCGGAACTATTATCCATTATACGACCCGCATATTCAAGCTTACAGCACCTGGTATTCCCAAACGGTTACCCATCTAGATACTAACCAGGCTTGACGTTGCTTAAATTCGGTGATCGTACAGGAACCGGCATTTCAACGTGATGTGACCGTAAGACTCTGAACATCAGAATGTGTAGCTCCTTCTTGGAATCAAGTATGCATGTAAAAGAGAAAAAATATTAAAAGTTAAGAAGTGTGTGTGTATATATGTGTTTGTGTGTACGTAAATATTCAGTCACTAAGAGAAAATATATCCCCATGCTCAAGAACAAGGTCCCGTCGGTGTTGTCTCTAAAGCGTGCTGGATTAAAAAAAAATGAGAGAGAAAGACAGAAAGTGTCCCATTTTTATAAGTGCTTGACAGCGCCACCTAATGACTTCTTGGCAAAACTGGCAAAATATTTACGAACGAATTTAATGCGAGAATCCCAGTGGTGAATCAAAGGTGTTTCACATAGGGAGTTCTTTGATATACAGTATCTCTTCAGAATATGATCTATCATAGCTCCCCCCAAAATCATCTCCCTTGTAACCTTAAGTATTGTTTATCCCGTTACTATATCTTCCCGTTGCTGTTCTGCCATCCATTTACACAAGCTCGTTAGATAGATTACTCGCTGTTTTCCTCTGCTCCCCTGTCTCTGTTTTTTTTTTGTTTTTTTTTTTTTATTGATAGTGGGCGTTCGTCGTTTTATGTGAACAGGCTCCCAAATTTTTAATCGTTTTTTCAGTTTGATTGCTAGAGCACTTTTGCATTGTCAACCATTTAACGGTAATTAAAAGGAGCCTTATGGATTTGTGCTAATCGCTTATATATGGTATTTTGCTCGGAGATGTAACAGGTTTAACTTCTCAAGAAAAAGGTGGTATAACCAATATATGTTGTTTTTATTGTTGTTGTTTTTTTTATAATTATCGACAAGTACACAGTGTCCCAAATGACATGATAACTGGTATACATTAGTCTTTTGCAAAGCGTTTTTTGTGAAATGTTGTTATCAGTGCTGGATTTAAATACAGGCTTAGCAGGCTGAAGCCTCAAAATCTAGGTGTATAATTTTTTGACACTGTCATAGACCTTTCTTACACATGCTGTGATAACGCATTGTAGATTCTAAACTATCCTTCAGCAATTTTTCTTACACTCAATTTCAGAATAATAACTTGATACTAGCACAGATTTCTTTATATATACGAGGTTCATTCAATAAATAAGGTGAATTTTTCGGTATAAGGAATTCTAATACAGATAGAAGCTTACTTTTTTTTTTCAACGTAGTCTCCCAGCACTGTCACACACTTTTCCCATCTGTTCACAAACTTCCGTATTCCCTCAGCGTAAAAATCTTTGGACTGATGTCTCAGCCAGTCGCTCACAACACTTTTGACTTCATCGTCACTTTTAAACTTTGTGCCTCTCATGAACGCTTTCAGGGGACCAAACAGGTGAAAGTCTGAAGTCTGGGCTGTAAGGGGGATGAGGGAGCAGTTCCCAGCCCAGCTCGTTGATGGGCTGCTGTGTGAGGCCTTGCGTTGTCATGACTGACTGACTGTTCTGACTGATGATCCCTGCGTTTGTCACAACAGATAAGCTCAAAGTCCTTGCAATGTCATCCACTGTCACCCTTCTGTCAGACTGAATGAGGTCATTGACTGATTCGATCACCTCAGGGGACCTGACTTCTGTAGGCCTCCCAGGCCTGTTTTCATCCTCAACACTGCTCCGTCCTTCTTTAAACAATTTAGCCCACTTGTAGAATTTTTTTGGCTGAAACATGTGGCACCATACACAGTTGACATTCTCCTATGAATTTCAACTGGTTTGCACACTTCAGCAACCAAAAACTTGATAACTGACCGCTGTTCAATCCTGGAGCATGCTTCTTGGTCGGCCATCTTTGTTAATCGCCAAAACTCTCAAAGTTTTTTTTTTTAATCTGCAAAAGAAATAAAATCCATGTGAAAAAGAAGTAAAACAAAAAAAAAAATAAAAAAGAGTAAGCTTCTATCTATATTAGAAGTCCTTATACCAAAAAATTCACCTTATTTATTGAATGACCCTCGTGTATATATATATATATATATATATATATATATATATATATATATATATAATTTTTTTAACATTTACGCATTTGTTCAATCACATACTGTATTTAACAATAACACCTTATCTCCTGGAATTTATACATCCGTCATCATCCTCGGCTTTACTCAAACTTAACACTCTTCCATTTTCCTCTACTCGTGAGAATGGAGGATTTAAAGGAGCCTCACAAGTGAAATAGACTAGGGCTTCTCTTCATCTAAATCCGGTCCTGGTCGTTAATAAACATAAGGTTGAGAGCTTTGAATTTTTTGTAGTGTGTGGTGAATCTTCGACGATTTTGCTATATACAGGAATTTATATATATATATATATAGATTATAGTTTTATTTGTTTGTTTTTTTATATCTTTTATGTTATTGGAGTGTATCTTGTTACAGTAAAATAATGTAACAGTACTTTTGTTGTGTTTTAAGTCAATTTTATAATGTATTACATTCTGATTAGATGTATGTAAAAATAATGTTATAACCTCATCGGCAATTTGATTAGTAAAGCCATTACTACTAAATGTTTGTTTAATACTGGATAATTCTTTATAGAATATTTTTGTAAAGAAAGATATTGATTTAGTTCAGGTGATAATGTTTTTATGGCGTCTATCTTTTGTTGCAGGGTATGTATGTTGAAATCACGTCGGGAAGTCACCAAATGTTGCAGGGTACTACTTCTAGTTTGATTAAAAAGACAGTGGCGACAATATTTTGTACGTGTAAATGACGAGTGTAAGGAAATTAATGAATTCCAACAAGGTGATATTCTATATTTTTGCTTTTATATAACGGAGTAAAAAATACACTAGTATGTATGTAAAAGAAAGAAAACCTTAAAAGTTAGGAATTATGTGGGTGATACATGTGTGTGAAAGTTCAGTCCTACGGGGAAAGATATCCCCATGCCCAGGTGCAAGATCTCGGTGATATTGTCACTCCAGCATGCTAGAAGTAAAAAAAAGAGATAAGACAAAGAAAATGAAGACAAAAAGTATCTTATCTTTATAGTCGTTTAACAGCGCCCTCTAACGACTTCTTGTCGAAACCGGCGAAACTGTTTGAAGATAACCTAGACTTTTAACAGTAAGGGCATTCACTTTGTTATTTAAATTTATTAGATAGTTGGTGTTTATTTTTGTGTTTTTTTTCATATGTTGAAATGAAAAAGTTCTGATAATTATTAACGATGAAGAGGTCGAGAAAGAGATTTTTTATTGACACTCAATTTGTAAAACTAAATACTGAGTTACTTTCAAATGTTTACTTTTTAGTTCTTTTTTAATGTGACAAGATCTTTTGAGAGAAGGAATATGTTGTCGATATGTATAGTGAGTCTCGATAAAAAATAAAAATAAAATAAAAATAAATATAAAATAAAATATAAAAATAAAATAAACAAAAATAAAAATAATTAAAATTAAAATAAGGCATTTCCTTTCCTTTAAAACCCTTATCTTTCTCTTTCTCTCTCTCCTTCTCTGACTAACGAAAGGGCAACCCTTTAATAAAAAAGGGAAAAAAGAAGAAAAGATTGAATCGGACCGCAAAACGGCGGAAGTTGTGACTAAAAACTACCAAAAATCAAAGAGTCTCCACGAATAACTTCTACTATATAGAAAAATGAAAAAGGAAGGAACGCCGGAAAATAAAATAATTTTTGACCAATCAAAAAGTTAACACAAAGAGATTTTGATGTTGAGCGAAACTGAAGTTCGCGCCAGTAGTCGGTCACTCTTGTCAAAAGGATATAACCTGACAGCCCTGATATCTGAAAGAGGAGAAGGGACCACCAGAGAAACCAGCCATGCGAGTCACGTGAAGAAGTTAAGCGGTCATCTGCTAAATTAAATTTTTCAGAACTTCTTAGAATCGGGAAAACACGGCAGATTGACGCCGACCTAGACTTTCTCCCGACCTCCGACCAAGGTCCGATTTATAAACGAAATTTTGTTACCCCGAATTACAAAGGACTCACTCAAATTTAAATCAAATAAGTAAATATATATTATTTCTTCATACTCTTGAGTAAGTTCGTTTTAACTCCAAAGTTTCCGATAAATAAATACCAACAATATCTGGAACTCTCTCCACTTACGGAGGACTAGCTTTTAAAAGCCACCCTATCGGGCGACATTTAAGCTAGCTCCTGTAGAAGGCTCTTGATTGGACTTTCGGCTTGTTCAGGAGTTTGAGAGTCCCGAAGTCTTTGGATATTCTCAGCATTGGAGGCTCTCCTGACTACCGTTTGATCTGGCTTTTCATTTGCACGGAACTTTCTTTTCCTCGCTGCAGCCTTGGCTCTTTTGATTGCAATCTGGTCCTCTGTTGGTGGAGATTTCTTTTTGCGAGACATACCTATGCCGTATGCGATAGGCAACAATAAAATACAGCAAAACTCAAAATTGATTGCTGCATTTAAGTATTACATTAATTACATTAATATTTAAGCTTATCTCTTAAAAGTTCAACGATAATGTCGCGGAGTTGATGCTTATTTAGATTATTGGGTCAAAAGATATATCAGAAGGCTAAAATTTTGATGAACAAAAAATCTCTACAAACGATTTTAAATTTTCTTTTCGGAACAACGTTGGCAAAACATAATAAATATACAACGACAACTTTCTTTCAGCAAACAATAACGATTGAATGATGTTTAATGTTTGGTTGAAGAGTTTAAATTTGTTTTTTTAAGTCACTTGAAAATGTTCTTTTAGCAGGTGAAATGTGTCCCTGTGAAGAATGTTCAAAGTGTGTGAAATTAATATAGAAGCTGTAATTGATAAACCTGATTGAAATGAATTAAATAGTTTTAAACAATTTCTATAATTGAAAATTGCAATGTTTAAGATGTAGCAGGAGTTACCTGCCTTTGACTGTAAAATTGTACTTGTCAAAGTTTGTAAGGTAAAATGTTTTTACTGAACTCGAAGAAATAGTTTCAGTTCAAAAATAGATAATTAATCTCGATGAAAGAAATGTTCTTCAATAAGAATGTATTGTAGATTCAGGAAAATTCGGCGTAGGATGAATTTTGAAGAATTTGATGAGTGAGAGTTGAATTGTAATCTTACTTTGACGTTCAAGTAGTAGTAGTATTAAAAATGTAATTTTTAATTAATTTAACACTTCCGAGTTAGAATTAGCGTAAATAATTTGAATATATATTATCGCTCAAATTTGCTCACTGTTGAAGATTGACATCGGTCGAGATGTAATTGAGTGAGTGTGTGCTGAGAGTGGATTTCAGAGATGAAAGTCGGCTGTTCAAATTTCTCACTGTTGGAAGTTGAATATTTGTCGTAGTTAGTGAGTGAGTGAGTGAGTGGGTGAGACGAAAGTTGTATGCTCTCAGACGGCATGCTTGTTGCTGGTAAAAATCTCGATATTTATTGTAAAAAATACAATTATGGTACAAGGCCGAAAAGGGGGAATGGGTTGAGGCTGGTTTTCACTGACTATCTTATACCTAGCTAATACGATTCACGACCCATTCACTCATTACAATTCGCACATTCACCATAAAAACTAATAGATTTTCTAAGTGTAGCTTAGATGTGGCTCAAGGCCGAAAGTATGGTGCACCAAGTAAAAATAATAGAACTCGCTATTCAGTTGTAATTGATGTCACGAGACAAGTTTGCTAGCCATTACACCACATCGAGGTTCCCCAGTCGAAATGGTAATGAAGAATGGTGTGTGATAGGAATTGAAGAGTTTTTGGCTGTTAATTTATTGTTTTTTACGGTTTATCAACCCCTTGTGGGTTATTTAAACCCGAAACATATTTAAGATTGTTGGAGGTTACTTACTATACCCGGTGTTCCTAAGCGTCTCCCATCAAAGTACTGACTTGGCATAATGCTGCTTACCTTCGGTGAAAGAGGTGGTGGAAGATTATGAGGATAAGGTGGATAGATAACGATAGACTTGAAGAGGTTAAGATTGGCGTATATTGGAATTTTGTCCCACAAAGGAACAGTTCTTAGGAAAAAGCGAAACTTTTTAAAAATTTCGAATAGAGAGAAAAAAAAGTTGATTCAACTCCGTGGAAGTAACATAGCTTGTCTTAGCTATAAAAGGTTTAAACAGGTTTGGTTCGGTTTTGATTTATTTTACGGCATATCAACCTCAATGGGTTATTTAATGCCGACAAGATTTTTATTACTGGTAATATTTTTTTTCAAAAATGTATTACTGGTAATAATTATTTTCTTCAAAATTCATTGCTGGTAATATTTTTTTACAAAAATGTATTGATGGTATTAAAACCTATTTTTATACTTTCATAGTGCATTGACTCCAGTTTGGGGGTTAACTATTTGCCCATAGCTGGGACCCTAACAGGTGCTACCGCCCCTGGTCAGGGTGGAGCAGGGAACATCAGGAATTAAGATATGGTTCCACGCTCCTCAAAACCTCCTGATCAGAGACCTTACTGTTGGATGTAGTTTATCGTCTTACCCAGGACGAGGATGTAGTTTAGCGTCTTAACCAGGACGTGTTTAAACTGGTGGAACTAAATAAAGGAATTCTAAACATTTGCTATGTAAATAGCGATAGAGTATCGATGGGCTTTTGACATTATGTACGTGAAAAAGAAGCTGTAGATTAGAAAATAAGTTACGCCTCCACAACACCACGTAAACGATTTTAAAGGCTGGAAAATGATGAATAAGCAGTTCCAGCTCAGATATGGCAGCAAATTACTCCATTTTTACTTTAATCTGACCCTTGCAAAGATAAAGAATAGCAGGAGTCAGATGCTTTCTGGAGTGACAGAACGAGCTGATCCTTTTTCCAGATCATAATGATGACTAATAGACAGTTTTTTTTTGTTTTTTTTTGCCCGTAACTTCATAGAAAAATAATTATTGCATCCTGCCTTGATTTGAACTTCCTAGCAGGACAAACCGGGTTCTATAGCCTTGGATGGCAACTGGTCTACCGCAGAAAGAAATGGCAACCTACTGCGGGAAAAAATCTACCTCGTCAGTCATGCTGTTTCCAATGAATCGAAAGATACATGATCGCCTAAGCGTGTATCACGCATGGCACATTACTAACTGACTGATCAGGAAACTGATATATCCAAAAGTGTGTTACGAATAAAGAAATCTCGACTCTTACGTCGAGTCGCCACAGGTTATATTCGAGTATCACCATTTTGAACCGAGACAAAACGATAATTCCCATTTGCAATTTCAATTTCGTATGACTACATAAACTAATTGGGTAAAGTAGAAAACCAAATAAGATATTTTATTAGTGAAACTTTATCTTCAGTTTCTGGATATTTAACTTAATTAGATGTCTTTTCCCCCACTAGCAAGAGTGAACTATTCGCTTTAAGAAAAGATTATATAAAATCCTTGCAATTATTATTTTTCTTCAAATTTCTACTGAGACGTATTTACAGATTTTGTTTCGATGTCACACTGAATTATCTTTTCGGTTCAATTCCGAGGTTCAGTCAATTATATAAAATAAATGTGTCAAGTCACTTATATAATTGGATCAAGCAGCAGAAACTAGAATTAGAAACAAGAAAGAAAATATTATTTCTTTAAAAATAAATAAATAAAAAATACTGCACTGCATATATAGCTCGTTAATCACACATACTAAAATGTGTTAGTTATGGTTATATTATGGGTTCAATACGAACTGTAAAGTTATTTTGACATTGTCTAAAGTCCGGTAAGAGCGGACGTGTACTAAAGTCTGAGAGAGTCTCAATTAAAACGATTATCATGATATTTTTTCTCCGGGAATCGTAGTTTTAAATCGACTCCATTTAATTTTATAATTATTAAGCGAAAACAAAACAAAATGATTATTCACCTATTATAATTTATTTATTTTGCTGCGTCATATAAGAAAACAGTTTTCAGAAAAATGCATTAAGTTGCAGCTGTTTCTAATTCCGTTTCATCTTATATCTATCTAAAGATTAAAGGATTATGTATACAAATTACTTATTAATTATTAATGCCACTTTTTGAAAGAGTGTTTTTGTATTAGTAAGAGTCTAGTTTCATAACATCTTTACGGTATTACTGGTCTGACAAATTACTTTTTCGGACATGCTACGACTTCATCCTTACCTCTCATGAAACAGGTTTTTATTTCATCTCCTTCAGACATCTGTATCAATGAACGACATTTTACATTAAAATCAATCCGACTACCTTTGAGCTGATCTTTTGTGGGTAAAGAAAACGAAGAAAAATATATAAAGTGTTCAAAATTAACAGAAAGAACTCATAAATTAGTCTAATGATTTCATATAATGTTATGACCAAGTGCAAATTGAACAGAAGAGAATTTCTCCATCAAAGAAAAAATACATTTAATGCATGGATATTTGATACCAGTAGAGATTTTTTTGTTGTAGAGTTTTTTGTTTTGTTTTTGTTTTTGTTTTATTTATTTTTGGGTATTTTTTTTTGCATCTCAGCATCCATCTGCCGCTTTCACACATAAATTTCGTCATCTGATTTGATTCTCTCGTTAAAAAAAAATTAATGCGGACAACGGAAAGCTTTTCTTTATAGATTCGACTATAAGTTTGGAATTGATAGTTTCATCAACGTTTATTCTTAAATATCTACTTGAAAGAATAGACAATAGGATCGGTAAGTCTGCGCTTGAACTCTGAAATTTTATTCACTAATTATTTATTTTATTTTTATTTTTTATCCTCCGCCAATCGGCTAGTCTTTTGAACTGGAGTAGAGGTTGATCCCTTGTTTTCTGTTAAAGATTAAGTTTCCGGTTGCTTCTCCCAAAGTTTCCTCATTCTCTTTCACTCCCAGTAACCCCTTCTGCCTTAGTAACATTATCGCCTTGCTTGTGGGGATGAAATGATTTTAAAAAATCTGAATATTTTGTATTATAGATTACATACATGCATACCTACATATACGTAAGCGAATGACAAAATTTTAAAAATATTCGTTCTGAGAAAGAACTACTTCAGATTAATATTGATTTTATTGATGGGGTAAGTCTCATAGAGAGAGAGAGAGAGAGAGAGAGAGAGAGAGATAGATAGATAGATAGATAGATAGATAGATAGATAGATAGATAGATAGATAGATGTGGAAGTGAGGAGGGGGCACAATAATTACTGGTTTACATAAAAAAGTGTTAGAGATACAGAGACGCTCAGCTTTAAATTTTGAAGTCTCTATCTTTAACATTTGTCTGTTTTGTCATTCGATTACACACTCAAATCAAGATCATGAAAGATGTTTTGACTTGCAGACACCTTGCAAATCAGTGTAATTTCACATCTTCAGCAACTTTACCAATATCTCTCACCAGTTCTCTCCAAACCCCACCTGTCTTGTGCTAACTCACGAAATTTTCTTCAATTTTTTTACAGGGTAAAATGAAATTTTATTGACAGTTCTTTTAATGACATTGTTCAATGTACATACTATAGTTGTGTTATGAATAATCAAGAGTGGCCTCCCCTTGTTTTGTTACTCTCCTCTTTGAAAGGCATATTTCTATTTAATGGGACTATAAAAGGACACTATACGCTGAATAAAGCTTTCTTAAAGCCTACACCTGCGTACTTTTGTCATTACAAGTTGTTCGGCCAATGTTATGTTATCTTTAATTTTATATTGATGACAAAACCATTTCCCAAATATTTACTGTCTGATTTTGTGTTGTCTGACTCCAATATTAATATCAAGTCTTCCTTTGATTTTGGTTTCTTGGAGACAGCATATATCATTGTTATAACTACCAACAATCTGAGTCAATAATTCCTGCTTTTCTTTCTTAACATATCCATTAACATTAAATGTTCCGATGGGAAAAATCTTTATATGTAATTTACAAAGTTTTAAATAAGAAGATTCCAAATTTTAACAGTTGGCAACCGGAGAAAACTACCCATTATTAGTTTAATATATAGGTTTTGTATATCCTATCTTTCATACATACATATTAATTGCTTAATCTTGTCATATGGTTGCCGTTTTAATTGTCCTCGATTCGCCATCACATTTATTTTCCTTCATACATACATACATACATACATACTGTTGTAATGTAATGTCCCACACTCCCTATCGCCTATGTGGACATATCAGTAGCTATATAGAGTGAGCACAGGATATACCTGAGGGCTTGCTTCGGCAATTAGTTGGAGATTCGTCTCCAGCTAAGCTAGTCGAACTCTCTGCCTTCGAGCAGAGAGGAACCCAGACGGGGCTATGCCGAAGGACAGTCTCTCGTCTTGGGTGGTAGACAGCTACCCGATCCCGTTTTTACGGAACCTACGGGGAATTTTTGCACAAGCCCACGGGTTCGGTTTTAACCCCGCATTAAAAACGGCCTTGTGCCACATCCTGCCTCGCAGGGAGGTATGGTAAATAACCTTGCTTCGGCATTTAGTTGGAGATTCGTCTCCAGCTAAGCTAGTCGAACTCTCTGCCTTCGGGCGGTGAGAAACCCAGACGTTGGCAAATATCCTTGCTTCGGCAATTAGTTGGAGATTCGTCTCCAGCTAAGCTAGTCGAACTCTCTGCCTTCGGGCGGAGAGGAACCCAGACGAGGCTCTGTCCTTCAGTATAGCCTCGTCTGGGGTGGTAGACAGCTATCCGACCCCGGCAATTAGTTGGTCGAACTCTCTGCTTTCGGATAAGGGCAGAGTCTCGTCTGAGGTGGAAGACTGTTACCCGACCCCAAGGATATGGGGTCTAAGGAGAATTTTTGCCCGAGCCTATGGGCTCGGTTTAACCCCGCATTAAAAAACGGACTTCTGTCACATCCTGCCTCGCGGGAATGTAAAGTAAATAACTGCTTCGGGAATTACTAGCCTGCCACCTGTTTCCTTGTCTTTTGGTAGTGCATTTTCTTTTACAATAAACCTCTCTTCTTTCATCTACGCGCGTGTTGCTGTTCCTTCACTCGAGTACAACCTTTGTCTGTTTGTAACCTCTTTAAGGATACAACACATACATATATACACAGTTTTGTATTTGAACAGAAATCCCTCTTTAATACATGTTTCATTGACAAGGTACTTTTGTAGTTTTTCATTATATTTTTTTCATGCGTACAAGCGTTTACTTTTCTGTGCTTCTTTTCTTTCTTTTTATGTGCCATGTCCTTTCAGGACGTAGGCGATCATAGCTCTCCACCTCCCTCTATCCCTTGCAACTCTCAACAAGTTCCTTCCCTCTGCCACCTCCCCCAGACTATGAACCGTCATCCACTCGCTTAAGCCCGCCAGGTATGTCACGCGTTGTTTTCCCTTGTCTCTCTTTCTTTCTATTCGACTCGTGAGTATCAGATTCTCCAGGCTCTTCTTCCTCATTATGTATCCCAGAAACTTCAGCTGCCTCTTCCTGGTGTTAAGTCTTAGCCTCCTCCTTGTTTGCAACCTCTCTAGCACCTCATCGTTGCTCACACGCTCGGTCCGTGATATCCTTAGCATCCTTCTGTTGAACCACATCTCCGTCGCCTCGAGTCTCTTCTTTGAGGAAATCGTCCAACATTCGCTGCTGTAAAGAAGGACAGATGTCACGTAACAGCTTAGTATTATTTTCCTTGTTACGAAAGAAATCCTCCTGTCTCGCAATACTCTGCCCAGCTTTTGGAATGTGTCCTTGGCCATCCCAATACGTCTACGGATCTCAGTGTCGCACTTACCGTCTTCTGTCAAGATGCTTCCCAGATATTTAAACTGCCAAGTCTGCTTGATTCTAGTGCTCCCGACCTTCAAATCGCATTTTGGGCTCTTCCTCTTACTGATGACCAATTCACTCTGTCCTGTAGTTTCTGTGCTTAATGAATTGAAAAACCATCTAAAAATCTCAAATCCTTTCGGTTAAACTATAAGAGCTTTTCAAGGATTTTTGTTATACTACTATAATAAATGGTGTATAAGTGCTATTGTACAGAGTATAAAAGTTGTTGAAAGTAGACATATTCTTAATTTTCGTATATAATTAGTACATTGTGTTCGTGTTTATAATTGATGTTATTAAAAGTTGGTTTCTCGTTTTTAGAATAAGAGCTTCTATCATTTTAAACGCTTTGGAAGTACGTATCGCATTATCATCCATAGGAATATATTTGTACCAACAGCGGTATTCGCCGAGAAAATTGCTTACAGTAAGAATGGCGAACAGTTTGGCCGAAACAGCTTGGCATCAACAAACGTTTTAACAATTTTTACACTCGCTAAGTTCAGAAAAAAGAACACTTGTAGATATGCATAAAATATTATAAAAAAAACGAAACAGAAGTACCCTATCAGTCTTATTCAACGATATATACATGCATGTATACATACATATTGGCTGGCTGTTCTTTTACAAATACACCCATCAGCTAGAGTGACTAGCTACGTCCTGTTGCGGACTCTCGCTCAGGTACATCTGTGGTTTATACAGCAACTATTGTAACACTTCACGCCGGTTGGTCCTGGGACAATTCCCACGTCGGTCGATACTGCCGCTAGTCGTTGAACGTTGGCCCCCCTCAGTCCGCGTCCTGTCCCACTCCACCCACGTTACGCTTTTTGATCACGAAACCGGTAAGTACTGAGTTATCGTCAGTAATTGTAGCGTTGGTTCGAAACATAGCAAAGCTATGACATAAAGGGAAAATAAAAATGTTCTTTGCAGACTAAATTAAGGAAACAGGGAACCCTTCGTGTCAATTTTCAATGTGGTTTATGTAGTTCTTCGGACAGCAAAATTGTCCCTTCCCACTTTGATTTCTATAGTGACACTTTGTCCATCAAAGCTAATTCTGGAAAAAGGCTCAAGTCGGGAGTTCTCTTTGGCAGCAAGTCACGTGGGCTTTGACAGCATGGTTGTCTCTCGTTGTCTATTCTCTCCGGAACTGCTGCAACTCCTTGGTCGCTCCAGTACCTTGTTTATATTGACCGGCATAGGGGCTGACATATTTAGGGACCCGGGGTTTCCACTGTCTTCCAACAAGAGTTCTTTGTTGTCTGGCTTTGAAAAAATAATTCTTTCCAAATTTGGGCGGATCTTTTTCTCATGTGCAGTGGTAGCAGGTACTGGCCCGCCCGTATAACTAATACCCTCTTTCATTTATGCCTCGCAACATTATTTCCCAATGGGCGTAGGCAATTCCTCCGTCTCTCTTGGTATCTCATTTAAGCCTTTCACCTTGGTTGTCATTTTGACAAAATCTGATTTTTAAACTCCTTGGCGAAAGGGCGGTCTTTACTTTTAGTCATTAATTGTAATTATAATTTCAATAACGAATTTTCTCAGACCCTGTTTTTGTTTATGCAATCAGAGATTTACCAGCTGTTTCCTCCGACCCGCCATCAGCAAATATTTGTCCTTATATCGCCTTCACTTAATCGCACTTACTTATTGGTCCGTTCCTATCTCTTCGAGCAACGGATAAAACCCTATTTCTCGATTTGTTTAATTTTTTTTACTTTTCGACTAGTAATATAAATCAGTTCCTTTAACTTTTGCCTTCGTCATTGAAAATTCCCAAACATTCTCTTTTCAATCGACTTCCTTTTTTGGCTGGTCACCAGTTTTCGTAACCTGTACTTTTAGTAGCGACCATAAATTAATTTCTCTATTTTTACCTTGTTTAGCAAACTTTGTCGGGCGACTCCCAATGCCCTTCCACCATCTTGTGGGTTTAAATTTTCCAGATGGCCTTTTCGGCAAAATCTTCTCCAAAACAATAAAGCCATTTTCTTCAAGTCGTCTGCTTAATACTTTCGGTTTATGTCATTTAATGTCTTTAACCCTTTTCGTCTAGTCCCAAGTTATATTTTAACTTAACCCTTTCTTTTCCATTTACTAATGTCATATAGTGTAACAATATGCTGAGCGGACCTTAGTTACAGCCTCTGGGAGAGAACGCATAATCTGGTGTGATCAGCATTTGAATAAGGCCAGTGTGCTCAAACCCTCGGTCACGATGACATGACACAACCATTGACGACTTCCGAACAGTTTCGACGGCCCAATTTAATTTACAAGGGGTGGTTCTACCCGTGCTATGAATTTTCAGCCACTTCGCAACGATGCCGCACGTTGGGATCATCTCCCCAGGTCGATATTATCAAGAAGTCATTACCATGGTGAGAATCGAACCCGGGTTGTAACCGCACGTCCACACATCCATCCATGCATTCGTCCATCCATTTATCTATACATACCTCAATCAGAAAGTTAAGTGCCATACGTGATACACGTTTTGGGCACCTCGACGTGGTGTAATGGTTAGAAATCTTGACTTGCTAGATCAGTTACAACTGAGTAGTGAGTTCGATCCTCACTGGGTGCCCCATACTTTCGGCCTTGTGCCACATCTAAGCCACGCTTAAAAAATCACAGGGGCACCTCGGGTTGGCGCAATGGTTAGCAAGCTTGTCTCGATAGAAAAATTATGACTGTGTAGTGAGTTCGATCCTCATTTGGCGCCCATATTTTCGGCCCCATTCCACGTCCAAGCTACGCTTAGAAAATACCATGCGTGATACACGCTTGGGCGATCATGTCTCTTTCGATTTATGACTGACTAGGGAGAAGACTTTCTCGCAGTACGTTGCAATTTCTTTCTGCAATAGGCTGGTTGCCAATCAAGGCTATAGATCCCAGTCTGTCCAGCTATTCAAACCATAACTGAGGGGGAGTGGAGATGAATTCATACTTTTCCCAAGGGTATTTGTCTGTAAGTGATTGTAAAGAACTTGATTTCTCATTCCGAGCCATTATCCATTATTTTACACCGCATATCCTATACATACATACATACATGCATACATACATACATACATGCATGCATACGTACATACATACAGATGCAATAACTTATTACATAAATCTCATTTTAATATTTATTTATTTATTTACAGAAAAGTGATCGACAATTTTCCTGTACTGCAAAATCCAACGCAAGTGACAAGATTAGGAACTTTTTTCCGGGCAAATGTTCTTGAAACAAATATAATGCTTCCCGTCAAAGACATCTTTGTATATTATTCCTGACCGCCATTTCAAACCCCTATTTACATTGATTAGTCTCTCATACACACTATCATTGTTATAATTATGAAGCACATACTAGTGATTCAATGAGACTTTACTGACACTTTTAAGAAATCGCCCTACGCATATATAAGACGTAAAGGTACAACATTTGCCGGTCATAACATTTTAGTCAATATATCAAAAACTGAAACAGATTAAGTTATGAAATTATTTTATTTATCCACGCATCTAAATGTTTCACAAATGCTGTAATAAATTAAAACCTGTTTGAACAGTTCAGTAATAATCATGGCGAAGAAAATGGTCGTTGTTTAAGACTTTCGTTTATTTATTCACAAAGGTATATTTACGAAAATAAAATGTATGTAGTAATGAAATTAGGTCATTTGTATTCAATGTGGATATTGTCAAGGACGTTCCAACTTTTCCTTCTCTATTTTTATGAGGACAAAGAGTAAAACAACAACAACAACAACAACAACAACAACAACAACAATAATAATAATAATAATAATAATAATAATAATAATAATAATAATACTTCTCGTTTTTGTAATTAACAATTTTCTCTATCGAAAAGTCCTATTTAATCAGAAATTAAACTGAAATTGGAGTTAAATTATTAATTTACTTAAATAGACATTTCTGTCTTGAAATGTGTTTTTGGCATCCAGTCTTGATTATTTAAAAAAAAAAAGTATTGCGTGTTGTAGAATTAATACAGACACTACTGTACCTATAATCACAGGTTTTTAACAGCTACCATCACCTTCCTCTGGCTTAAGTTTACTTAAGATTAATAACAGTAAAACAGGAACCGTAAACCTTAAGACCATTAATCCAGTGCTCTTATAATAAAGATCTGCCATTTTAGTGTCTTATATTTAATGTCAGCTGTGGTGAGTGCCAAGAACGAAATTGCTCTTTAAATAATAAACAACTTTGTGCATTAACTATAAGAATAAAATTTCTTTTATTATTATATTTTAATGAAGAATAAATTTAATACAAATTTCAAATAAACAAAAAAATTAACACAGGATTAACAAAAATTCGTTTAGAAACAAAGAAAATCGCCATTTTATAAATATAAGATATTTTGTACAAAAGCAATGGTCAAATTTATTACTCACTTAAGAATAAATATTTATCATTAACCTCTTTTCTTCTTTTTTTTAAAAATAGTCTCGATATTTTTGTTATTATCGGTATTATTTCTTTCCGTATTTGATAGCAAACCGAACCAACTCTTAAATTTGTTAGCCATTTTTCTATCAAGTACCAATTGCTTATTATTAGTTATGAGACTTTGGACATTGGTATTTGCTTAATTAGCGGCACAAAGTAATTTGTTAATTTAGAGTCAAATAACCTTTATTCGATAGTGAACTATTGTTAAAGAATTTATCTTAAAAATTATTCTCAGCTTCGAAATGTGTTTTAATTATTACAGCTGCATGTCAAATGCGTATATAAATATAGATGTATTTACAGGTTTTTCTCTATAGTTAGGACTTACCTGTTACTTTTCATACGTATGACATAAAATATAATTTATATAAACATATGTCTAAATCATACACATTTATGAACATAAATTATATATTGGAAAACACGTAAATATACAATTTTATTAGCGATTTATTTACCTATGAACAAATATATTTACACCCTTTGTTTAGAAATAACAAAATAGGTAATACTAAGCAAAGTACCGTGATAAATTAGATTCACACTTTTAAGCGCTAAGTTATTGTAATTTCATTTAAAGCACTGATTCGTGTCTACTTGTAACGGCAATAAATTATGTCCCTTTGTTCCTGAAGCAAGCAACGTACCTCAGTGTGTATGCTGTCTTGTTCTTATTCTGCAAACGGCGTGTATTGGTGGCATTTCTCTGACTATGGACGAACTTTTAGAGGCTGAAGTCAGCGTTCAACTTTCTGAATTCAACAATACTGGCAATTGGACTGCAGATAGACTGGAGGCAATGTTGCAACGGAATATTGGACCTCGCCAGGCTAAATCTCCAATCTGTCTCACCGTCCTCTACGTGACTATCTTTCTGCTGGGTGTCTTCGGCAATCTATGTACCTGTATAGTCATTATACGTTACCGATCGATGCATTCAACCACGAATTATTACCTGTTTTCTCTCGCTATATCTGATCTTCTCATTCTAATCGTCGGTAAGTACTATTTCCATCTATCGATAAAATAAAATTTGGTCATTGATTTCATGTTTACTATAAACATTATTATAGTTTGAACTTGTGTTTGAGAACAGCCTAATTCAATATCTACCGGCTTGGTCATTCGAGACTAGTAATAAAAAATGTGTATTTCGGCAGGGTTCGAAACTGCGTCCCACTTATATTGTGGAAACCGCCCCATGCCAGATGTGCTCAAACTATTCAGCCACGAAAGACGCAACACACACACACACACACACACACACACACACACACACACACACACACACACACACACACACACACACACACACACACACACACACGTCCGGTTCACACTCTACCCCAGTCTTTTGGACAGTAGAGACTTATCCCTTGTTTCTTGTTTAGGTTTGGCTTTCATTTTCATTCTGAAGTCTTTTTCATTCTCTTTCACTCCAAGTAGCCCCATGCATCTTAAATTGATTTAATATATATATATATATATATATATATATATATATATATATATATATATATATATATATATATATATATTCGCATTAGCAGGATATAAAATTCGAAAAAAAAGTGGTGAAATGGAAGTGGAAACGTATTACTGTATATATTTGTGGGTGGACTGCGTAATAATCGGACTTGTATTCGTTTTTTTTCCTGGGTAAAGGGAAAGAAGGATTAATTCCTACCAAAAGGTACATTTTTCTATGAAAAAGACTTTCGATTATCTTAGCCGGTAGCTGTTAATTTCCCTGATTTTAATAATAAGTAATATTGACAGATTTAAAAAAAATCATCAATTTCCTAAATCGCTTCATGTCTTATGAGCCAATGAAGGCATTGCTGACGGTTTGGTGTGATTGCAGAGGGATAATTCACTTTGAGCTTCTTCTAACCGGCGAAACAATAACGGCAAAGAAGTATTGTGACCAACTCATCAATCCCAATGTGGCTATTCAAGAATAATGGCTGATTTTTGCAAATAGAAAAGGTGTCATTTTCTTCAGCGCTCGCCTTATTTTCCTGGCTTGTCTCCTTTGCTTTTCGTTTATTGCGGTCTCTACAGAACAATTTAAATGGCAAAAATTGACTCTACTGTCAGTCGAAAACTGCCTCACAACCTTCTTCCAATAAAAAGCACGAAATTTCTATGAAAATGGCATCAACAAACGTGTAGAAACATGTGAGACAACTGTTAAAACAATGGAAATTATGTACTTGACTTAAATATTTTTTGTTAGCACGTAAAAATTTGGTTTTAATTTTTTAATCGGTCACGAACTTTTGTAAGGATCTAATAATAATAATAATAATAATAATAATAATGAGAAGAAGAAGAAGAAGAAGAAGAAGAAGAAGAAGAAGAAGAAGAAGAAGAAGAAGAAGAAGTTAATATAGATTAAACACTATATTATAAATTAAACAAAGCAACTTTGGAAAAACGAATGCTTACACTTCCGAGATATTGCTATTCTCTGGAGACTATATAATGCTAAGCTCATGATTTTACAACAGTTCTAGTGTAGTGTTTATCAGCGTGGAAAATGGGATTGGCGCATCGAGTTCAAATTTCAGCTGAGGCAGTGTTAGCTTTCACACAAATACTCCCCGACCCACAGCTAGGCGTTAATAGCAGGGAAGATTGGGTTTTCTAAGATTGGCTGGCAACCAATTTAGGCTACGGACAATTGTAAATTGAAGATCGGTTGGACGTGGAGCTGGCAACTTTCTCCAGTAAAACTCTACTAGCCACGGAAACCACAGCGACAACAACTGAGCCTATTGTGTAAATAACAGCAACTCTAGCATCTGTCGTTAGTACACAAAGACGAAGACTGTTTTGCAGACTAGGCATTTCAAAAGTCAGAAGGATAATTTGATCTTTCGCCTTTGAAAATATTCCTAATGCCTTCAGCGTTAACATTGTTATTCTTTTTAATTTTTTTTCTTTTTCTTCGCTGATGTTTATAACAAAAATAGGATACTAGGTTTTCTTCAGAGACTAAACTATATGGAAGGCAAGTATTAGTCAAGCAGTGGGCGTAGGAAAAAAATGAACACAAGGCGTGAATTTTAAACAGGGGATGTTAATAGGTAAAACAGCTTAAGATTTAATCGGCGTCTTTAATGCTAAATATGTCTAAAAATTAAAACAGTCCTAGAAGTTATGGATATGTGAAAATTGAACAATTAGATTTTATCATAAACTCCTTAGAAAACAATTTTGTCGTTGGAAGCAAATGATGAATCGCAATAAATATAAACTAATTCTGTTTTACAAGTTCCTTACTAGTTTTATATTGGCGAAATGTCAACTGTAATTATTATTATTATTATTATTATTAGTAGTAGTAGTAGTAGTAGTAGTAACAGTAGTAGTAGTAATAATAGTAGTCATCTTTTTTCACGGTTTATTTGTTTAGCACTTATTGGATGTCAATCTAAATCTCACAGCCTTTGGCATCCAGTAGTTTTCTGAGTGTTCGTACTGTGCCAAGCAAAACAGACCTTCTGATAGACATAAACACTTACTGGTAAATCTATTGCTTTCACCTTAATGGGCAAAATTATCTGACACTATCCCTAAATCTCCGATTACAATAAGCAAAAAAACAATCTATAATCTCTTGATTTTGTACTTGTATTATTATTTGCTGCGGATATTATCCTTTGCTGAGCTAAAGCTTTTTGAAGAAAACTCGCTAAACGATATTCAAACAAAGACACGTGGCCATGTTGTCTGATAGTAACAAGTGATGTTTCTATCTGCCGCTCCCATTAATTCCTATTAATAGTCGTAAAATGCAGATTTGTAGAGAAAGGCAATTCATGCGAAACGGGATACAACCAGTAAATAAAACCGAATCAGTGTGAGTTACGCCGAAAACAATTTGTAACAAACAAATATTGTGAAAAAATATACAAGTGTGGTTGGTGTATAAAATGTCTGTACCTGAAATGTCTTTTTTTCAGGACAATGAAATATGTCCTCGTTGTGAAGGCTGCATTTTGGGAGACGTCAACATCTTTCTCAAGTAAAGAACCGATGAAAAAAGGCCTAGCGTTGAGATCAATGTCCGGAGAAAGAAAAAATAGGAAGAAAGGGATTTTTAATCCTCCTGAGAGCGATTCGTATTGGTTTCACGATAGCTTATGTGATGTTTATTTTTGGCCACGAAAATAAACATCCAGATTTTAATTTCTACTAAACTCTACATATTATTATTATTATTATTATTATTATTATTATTATTATTATTATTATTATTATTATTATTATTATTTACCTTGATTTCTTATGTACACTCATTCTTTTCCGAGTCCCAACCAGAGAAATGGCATCATGAGGAAAAAATAATAATAATAATAAGATAACACACATATAGATAAAGCCGAGGGTTTCAACTACAATTGTGCTTTGATAGTTTTTTTGAAGATCTTTAAAGATACATTACAGTCTGCAGGAACTGCCATGTCAATAAGAAGACATATTTTGTTTTTGTGGTGCCTAATCACGATATCTGGGCGATTATTATTATTATCATTTTTATTTTCTTTGATATCTGGCATTTACACATTTCTTTCCGGGTCCCGCCCAGGGACCTAAGGTTAGAAATGGCATCATGACACTTTCCACTGGAAAATAATAATAATAATAATAATAATAATAATAATAATAATAATAATAATAATAATAATAATAATAATAATAATAATAATTACATAGATAAAGCCCTTCGTAAAGTGTGGGCTGTACTTGTCAGAACAATTTTTTGTATCTCTTTGAGGCATGGACTTCCAGGGATCCCTTCAATTAGTCTACTGGAATCTTTTCCAACTAGTCCAAGAGCTCCAACTACAACAGGGATTGTTGATGTTCCCATGTGCCACATTTTTGAGATTTCTATTTCAAGGTCCTTGTATTTTGACAGCTTTTCGAATATCTTCAAAGATACATTGCAGTCTGCAGGGACTGTCATATCAATAAGGAGGCACTTATTTTGTTTGTGGTCTTTAATAACAATGTCTGGGTGGTTGGCTTTGATTGTTCTGTCAGTGTGTATTGTGTAGTCCCATAGAATTGTAACAGGTCCTATCTCCGTAACCGGGTCTGGGTGGTGTTCGTACCAGTTTCTTTTTTATTATTATTATTATTATTATTATTATTATTATTATTATTATTATTATTATTATTATTATTATTATTATTATTATATGTGGAGTTTAGTGGAAATTAAAATTTGTATGTCACGCTCATTTCCATAGCCAAAAATGTTATTATTCAACCTTTAAAGTAAAATTCACAATTGCAAAACGATTCGTTTAATTACTTTACTACTTTAATTGAATATTTTGTTTTTGCATTTGCGTGTTTTAATTCATATGCTTATCTTTTGCATACATTCGATAAAATGCCTCACTTGGCGGTCTCTGTTAGATGTTAAGTTAATATTTATGGAAGCTATATCATAATTATTGGCAAATGCTAATTAAAACTAAACTTAATTATCATTATTATTTATTATTAAAGTATCCTCACGAATAGGTCAGTATGGCTGACGGAGAAGAAGGCAGACAGGTTTATGATTCTTCCCTGCTTATTCCTATAATTTTCTTATTAAGAACATTTAGAGAAACGGCTGAAATTAGCAGTTAATCGACAATTTTTGTCAGTTTATACTTAATTTAAAATAATTCGGAATGTCTTTGGCTATTTATGCTGGCAATTGTTTTATTCCCCAGGTTAAGTCATTTTCACGGAATTGAGCGAATAAATATTGCTCTACTGAACGCTATTTTGATGCGTTACGGTAACATAGAGACATAGTATTATTATAGTAGTAGTCATGATAGAGCGTAATGGAAAAATGAGACAAAGTATAACTGAAAAATATCTTTCTCAAGCGACGACATAAAGCATTTAGGAAATGGTGATGTCTTACTTGAGATTTTAGAAATTGATTGAAAAAGTAGCAATGAGAAAATGTAAATATTATCGGTTGTTGACGCCAATTTTTAATTTGTGTACTGTAATGTTATGTCTGATGATAATAGCAAACTAAGTTTTTCATACGTAAAATGTTAATTCACTGTACAATGAGATTCACTCTGTACGAGGTCCAAGAGTTACTCGAGTTAGAGGGTTACAGAGTAAGAGGCAACACCCCACGCAAGATGATAATGTCTCCAAGACGCGAGGAGGCACTGGAAGTGAAAGAGAAGGAAAAGATTTTAGAAGGAAGTTGAAACGCAATCCCAAACAGGAAACAAGGCATAAACATCTATTCTTGTTCAAAAGACCGTTGAGGAGTGTGAATCGGACGATACGCGAGCCTATCAAATCCTATTGATTAAAAAAAGTAAATAAATAGTAAATAAAATTTCAGGAGTTTTAGGCGGAGACGTTAGAAGTATAGAGTTGAAGTAGATTTTAGAAGGAACCAGAAACCCAATCATAAACAGGAAACAAGGGATAAAGCGCTACTCTTGTTCAAAAAACCGGAGAGGAGTGTGAACCAGACAATATGCAAAAAAATTAAATAAATCACTTCTGGATTCCGTCAAATAAATATCGACCGTGGAGGGTGTGGGATTTCTGAGACGTTCCTCAAACGTTCGATTTTCCCCCGAGCATGTGAGGGATTCAGTCTTTTTCCTCGTGGTGGTGCTTTTATATAAGGTCCTTTCCTCTGCTTGAAACTTCAACCGGTTGACTTCTGTTTTATATCGGCGCAACTACTGACATCATTTGAGGACCGATTATATACTGAATGATTACGAAGTTAACTTCTAGGTTAACTCTTTTGACGTTCTGAGCTTACTTTGGTATTACCCAGAGAGAACTCAGTATATATTGGGGTCACCACAGATCAACTCCTCTTAAAACAAATGTTCCAGATAGGCATTAAATTCAATTAAGACGTTTTAGTTTTTCCTGGTGTGAATCATATACTACATCTATACTAAGTAGAAAAGTGGAGAAATAATACCACAAATTATTAGGACTTACATTATTTGGGTTACAGGAATCAAACTAGTAACTTTGAGTTCTCGCAGGTGACTTTAATATTGACTTCGTCATTCTTATTTGAATATATATATATATATATATATATATATATATATATATATATATATATATATATAAAGAAATATAGTTTTAAGGTGTGTTATATTTAGGGGATAAAGTGCTCAATATCAGAGGTAGAGCGTGTGTAAATATAAAAGTGAACATAGAAGTCAACACTCAAAGGCGACAGTCTGTTTCATGCTAGACGCAATCGTCAAGCCACGACTCGTGGCCTGACGATTGCGTCTAGCATGAAACAGACTGTCGCCTTTGAGTGTTGACTTCTATATTCACTTTTATATATATATACATACATACATACATATATATATATATATATATATATATATATATATATATATATATATATATATATATATATATATTAATAGTAGTTCAGTACACTTCGTTCTGTTGACGACAAGATCAAATTTCAAATTTAAATTGTTCATTCATAATGCTAAATTTATTAGAAAATATATTCACTTAAAATACAGAAGTTATAAAAATGATTTCAAAGGGTTGTACTTTTTCTTGTTACACAGAGGTTAGCCCTCGAGACAAACAAGTCCATTTCATTCAAATTGTGTGTATGTATTTTGTATGCGCGCATGTATATGTTGATGCAATGAAAGGACGAAGAATATTTATCCAAAATTAAAAATAATAACTTTCGAAAATAATTCTACTTATTTCCGAATAATTTTTGAAAAGTTCAATATAATCTTATAATTATCTGGGGTTTCTTTTTAGGGTTTAAAAAAATTATTTTATTTTATTTATTTATTTATTTATTTGTCTCCAAGGTTATGGTTTTATTGCTCAGCCCAGGATAGGGGTTTTCCAGACTTTTTATTATTATGAACAGGTACATAACACCTTTGTGTTATTTGTATATTAATTACTTTTTTACCGATAAATTCTCTTTTTTTTTTTACAGGTCTCCCTACTGAAGTGTACGGAATATGGCAATCCTATCCTTGGCCTTTCGATTTGGCTTACTGTATTTTCAAATCGATGGTTTTCGAGATGACGTCATATGCCTCAGTTCTAACAATAACAGCCTTTACAGTCGAACGCTATATGGCGATTTGTCACCCATTATGGGCTCACACGGTTTCTACACTGAGTCGAACACTTAAGATCATCTGTGCCACTTGGTTGACGTCGCTATTGATCGCACTGCCATACCCTCTACACACACGACTTGTTTATTTGGTCCATCACCCACAGACCGGTGAACCTCTACTGGATTCTCTTTTCTGTACAATTCCAAAGTCATTCATAAGTCAGATGATAATTATGTTTCAGCTGTCGACATTTCTGTTCTTCATTACACCATTATTGATTCTTTCCGTTCTCTACACATTGATTGTCCTCACGGTGAGACGCACCACCATTCAACGCTTTTCTCCAGAACGAGGCAGCTTGCAAAGTGTGGCCACAAATCACAAACGATCCGTCCTTAAACTTCTCGGTAAGTCTGTAATAATTTATAATCATTTCTGGACAAAAAATAACTAAATAGATGATTGTCTTGTTATGAATCTACTTATACCTGTTATTATAATTTATTAGGAAGTTACGTGAAACTGTGTTACAATTATAATCTTTTCTTTCTTTTTATGTGCCATGTCCTTTCAGGACGTAGGCGATCATGGCTCTCCACCTCCCTCTATCCCTTGCATCTCCCAACAAGTTTCTTCCCTCTGCCACCTCCCCCAGACCACGTTCTGTCATCCACTTGCTTAAGCCCGCTAGGCGTGTCATGCGTTGTTTTCCCTTGTCTCTCTTTTCCTCTATTCGACCCGTGAGTATCAGATTTTCCACGCCCTCTTTTCTCATTATGCGCCCCAGAAACTTCAGCTGCCACTTCCTAATCTTAAGTATAAGCCTCCTCATTGTTTGCATCCTCTCTAAGACCTCATCGAACTTTTTTATTTAATCATTTCACCCCGCCAAGCAAGGTAATAAAGCCACTAAGTCGTTAAACTTAAATAAATAAATTAAATATCATAAAATTGAATATGCGTATTATGATTAAATACGTTCAAATTTAACAATTTATTTTTGAATTTATGTTGTATATCAGTCACACTCACTCATTAGAGTGCATTTTATAATAGTTTTAGAAGTGAAAAAATTCAGTGTGTATTTGTGGCTTTAATTCTGCCGGTTGTCCACATCGAGAAAGAAATGGGTAAATTGAATTCAACTTCGATACGTGGCACAAGGCCGAGTTTAATGTGGAGTATCCAAGCTCGTAGGCTTGGCCCAAAATTTCCGGTAGAATTATTTTAAACTATCCAAGCACCACCAACTTCACTCTTTTCCTAAAAGCGAGGTACGTGTGGGTGTTGTAATGGATAGCGACTCGGAATGAGAAATCATTGAACCGAGGTCGAATTCGTTATATTAACTTACTCGCAAATAACTTTAGGAAAGGTGTGAATTCATATTATCTTCTCAGGGATGGGCCAAATAGTAGGGTCTGAAAAAATCATTGTCATGATCAAAAACATTTTGTTAATGTTATTCACTCGAAATAAAAAAAGATTTAAAAAAAAATTCTACAATGCAAAATGTTTCGGCATAAATAAGCCATAATGGGTTGATAAGCCGTGAAAAAAATACAATCAATCAACCAATCCTGAAAGCATCTTGATATTCTTCCAAATTTTGTTCAGTTAATTGAATTCGTTGTTCTTTGGATATTCTAAACACTACGTTTCGGCCGATACATCCATTCTTTAGCCATCTTCAGGTGCCCAATTCGCGAAAAAATGTGTTCAAACATCCCACGGTACTAACGGAGTGTTAAAAAAAAAGAAACCTCAAAAGAAAAAGCTAGTAATAGTCACTAACTGAATCAGTTCATTCCGAACAAAATCCGTAAATTTGTTCTCAAATTTCCAGACAATAAGTTTCTTTTATCTTAACTCCAACACCGACATCAACGGTGGAAGTTACACATACGTTTTCTTTGAAAACATAAATTCACAGTATCTATCTATATTTCTGAGATGAGGTATTCTAACTATTGACACTATTTACATCGTTTGGACTATTGTCCTCATCTTTATTTCCATATTCACAACGTTTCGGCCTTCTTCAGGTGATATACGTTGGAATTTCGCCACATAGCCCAGTGGATAAAAGCGTTAATTGAGTCATCCAGAAAGTGACTTGACCAAAAACGTTCTGTGTTCAATACCTGACCACAGCAGAGGGAACAAAAACTTGGAAAATTGAGTTACTAAAGGGAATTAAATGAGATATCCAAAAAAGGTATGGCACGTGGAATTAGAACAATCGACCTTTGTGGACTAGATAAGGAGTTTTATTCGAAATTCCATCGTAAATCACATGAAGAGGTCGGGGCGTACAGCTGCCGAAATGTCTTGAATATAGCATTACGTCTTGAAAATGACATTACGTATTTTCTTCGGGCCGTTTTCTTCATTGTTGTTATTAATACAGCATTTCCGGTGATACATACTTCATGCTTGTTTTTCTTGAAGAACTTCGCTGTTGTGCCCTGACAATACAACAATGAAAGAAGTGCTGTGATTGCAATAAAATCATTTTTCATTTGATCACTATGATATATATACGGTCCATTTGAAGTTATGCAAAAAATATAAACTTCAATAACCCGAATTTGCTTTGAAAAGTTTTTGTCAAATTTTAAACGATTACCGATAATCGTCAAACCGAGTTTTATTAAAGTTACTGGATTTATTATAAAAACTGCAATTTGAATTTATTATGCAGATTAAAATAAGTTCAAGGCCCCTAAAATCTAATAATGTTTTTCCCCATAATATATATTGAAACAGCTAATGGACAAGATCTAACAACTGCTGAAAAGCAGAAAATAACAAAGTTATTAATCGATGGAATGTTCAAATTGAAGATATTAAAGGACTGTTGAAAATATAACTAAGTTGAGAACTAGAAGCAAAGGAAAGCTTTAAGAACTTGTCTCCCCAAGAGGAACGTAAACTAAAGCAAGCTATAGCGAAACAACCACTTTTGACTGGCGGTCAGATCTTTGAACAGACTGGAATTGAGGGAATCAATAAGGACAAAAGGTACAGAATACTTTGCAAATTGGAATCTATCAAGAAATCTGGACAAATTTATCTCGGTAAAGCAAATATTTTAAAAAGCATCAAAATTGGGCCAATAAATATATAAAAATTGACTTTGCAGTTTCAAAGTGTGTATTTATGCGCGACAATACTCCATCTCATATATCTAAGGTTATCCGTGAATGTTTTGAACGTAATATGTTTAGTGGAGAGAAGATAATGCAATGGCCACCATCAAGTCCCAATCTGACTCCAATCGAAAATCTATGAAAGTGACAAAAAATATGACAGCAAAGCAGACCCATAGGAAGCAATTAAAACCATTATGTCGCAAATTGAACTTACTGAAGTAAAAAAAAATTAGCAAAATCAATGGATAATAGATTGTTGGATGTTATGGGTCACTATATTAAGATATAAATGCTTCAAGGACTTATCATATATGTTTGTTATTTGTTTGTTATTATAGGTGTTGATAAATTCTTGATGATTTTATTATCTTTTTATTGAAGTAAATAGTGAATTTTCTGGTTTTGCATAGTAACTTCAGACTGCAGTTTTTATAATAATTCTAATAACTTTAATAAAACTTCGAAACTACCTAAAATGTAACTTAAGTTTTGTTTTGACGACTAAATTAATCATATAAAACTTTTCACGGCAAATTCGAGTAATTGGTGGTGGTGGTGGGGGGATTGGGATTTGCATAACTTCTGACAGACTGTATGCGTGTGTGTGTATATGTGAGTGGTGAGTGTACGTGTTTTATTGCAAAGAACAGCCAAGGAAAGTCTGCTAAGACATTTGACTATCTCTCAATATTCGAAAGTATTCGCAATATATCATAATGCCAGCAAATTCCATTCTGTTTCCACCTGATATTAAACGACTTATTCAACTACAGGAGAAACTCAGAAAAAGGATGAACGGAAAATTCCCTGTCCGTTCTATTTAATGGAACTTGTTGAAACGAAGGATTGCTGCTGCTGCTGCCTATGCTTAATAACCGACGTGACGTGGATTCCCTCTTTCTTTTCTACTAATATTTTAATGGCAACTGCTCTGACGAGCTTTTTTTTCCTGGTAAAACGACTACGTGAATTTAAGCGTGCTACTAGATTGGAATCTAGGTCCCATCTTTTTACTGTTCAAATACTTAAATATAGCCGCCACGTCTTGAATCCTGTCCGTTTTTTATTCTTTCCTCAATGCCCACTATGCCCAGTTTTTCTTTCACTTTCACTCTCTGTAACCCACTGCGTGCTAGTGGCACTCTCGCCTTGCTTGGGGTGAAATGATTATATATATATATATATATATATATATATATATATATATATATATATATCATTTATATATATATGATATATATATTATTTATATATATATATGTATATATATCATATATATCATTTATATATATATGATATATTTCATTTATATATATATATATGGCTAATCGAACTCACTACTCAATATGTGTGTGTATATGTGTGAGTGCGTATTTTCTAATATATATATATATATGATATATATCATTTATATATATATATATGATATATTTCATTTATGATATGTGTTCTAAGCGTAGCTGAGATGTGGCATAAGGCCAAAAGTAAAAGTCACCTAATGAGGATCGAACTCACTACTCAATATGTGTGTGTATATGTGTGAGTGCGTATTTTCTAATGGAATATTTGAAAACAGTCGGATGATGAATTTATTTTTAATCGTCATTATTCTATTGGTTTTTACATATTTCCTTTTTATATACTTTATTAAATATTTCACATCAACTTAATACAACTGTGAATTCAAACCAGAGTAGGCGTGGGGCAATAAATTCCACCCCATAAAATTTACTTGCTACTAAAGCTGCAGCAAGATTATCTTGCGTGGCGTTGTTGTGATCTTAGGTTCCACGGGGATTTTCCTGATTTCAACAAGTCAACTACTCCGGAATCAATGCCACACAAGATTCAATAAATAAAAAAAAAAGATTCATATGAAGATTCCATCACAAGTCATTATCATCAACATGTCCGAGTCTCTGTGAATGATCTTCCAGTTTACTCAGTGATATTGTCAGACCATTATTCCTGTCTCTTCTTCTTCTACCTGAGGTGGTACCTCGAAGGATGGTAGGGTAATTGTTATCTCTTATGACATGTACATTAGGACATGTTGAGTTTTTACCTTTTTAGAAAATTGACATTGCAGTCAGTGTGAAAATTAGATTCATAACTTTTACCAATTTTTGAGCATTTAATTTTAAGTGTCGCCTGAAAAATGTACAGAAATACCTAATTTCTGCAGGCTTACAAATTGTCTTCAAAATTTTATTACTTCAAGAATAAATCCAAATAAAGCTGATATCTTTTGCAATTGATACATTGAATTGAAAATATATTCAAACTAGAATTCTAATTATGAATCACCACAAACAAGATATGCAATTGTTTTTACTGTACTCGATAAGCAAAATTGCAAAATAATTGTAAAAGATTACAAAAAAGGTTAATCAATGAACAAGATCTTACACCATTTGTTAGGTCAGTATTAATTAAAAACAAAAAATAGATAAATGTGTATATAACACCATAATACTGCTAGGTACAAATTATAAGACAAAATGTTTTAAATTTACATTGTTTATTGAGAATCACACTAAAACTACTGCACTGTATAACATAAAATCATAATATAGCTAAATTGTTCAGTATAATTTCCCTTCATAGTAAATGAGGGTTTTATTTGATGGCACAATGATTTCGTAATAATGTGATTGTGCCATGCATCTTGTCCATATAAAATTTGTAAAGCTTTAGTAAATTATAAATTTTATGAGGCTGTGCTCTAAGACTTTCACTGATCACTGGAATGAAATTTCAACGCTACAATTTTGAACTAAAACTTAATCTTTAAACTCATTTCCCAAAAGAACGGTAAGGATTTGGAAAAATATTTTTTAGCATTATTTATTATGTCAAACTCTAACTTTCAAATTGAGTGCAATACCACAATTCTAAAATCGACCTGCTCTAATGTCCATACCATCTCAACTTTCTCTTCTTAATGGTGGTTATAGGCTTGCTTCATCTTTGATGTCTGATATCTGAGTTATTTTTGTATGGTTTACACAGAAGATACCCCAGCTGGTAGCATCACAAGTAATATTTATGGAATATCTTTTCGAATACGAAAATTGATACCCGAGGGAAGAATACTGAAAAATGCTGAAATTAAATATTGTAATGGATAAATTTGTTGTTCGCTGTAATTCCAATTCCAACTCCTCTTGCTGTCAAACATTTTTTCTTTCCATTTTTCAGTTGCTGTTGTTTTTGCGTTTTTCTTCTGCTGGGCACCATTTCATATTCAACGGCTGATTACAATGTACGTGACAAACTGGACGCCAACCCTTATGCAATTCCATGTCATTCTTTTTTATTTATCAGGTAAGTGTATGTATTCACTAGCTTAGGTTAGTCTACCAAATTGCCACAAGTGTGACACACTTAGTGAGGATTGAACTCAACACACAATAGCAATAAGCTGCTTGACTAGCTTCGCTAACCATTGTATTAAAGAGGAATGCTCGTTACCACACGGCGAGGAGCTCATAAATCTATTTACAAATAATTTGGGAAATCGTGTAAAGTTTGAAAAATTGTTACCATATGTCTTACATAGCGCTCGGAGCACACCCAAAGACGAGAGAATTCGAGAATTTTTTGTCTCTAGTCACATGTATGTGTGTAATTCCACGAAGCTCGTCTGACCAAAATATAAATGTAAGTAGACAGATCAGTACACTTGCATATCTTTTAGTCTCAGTCAGTCAGTCAGTCATATGCCATGCGTGATACACGCTTAGGCGATCATGTATCTTTCGATCTGCAGTAGACCAGTTGCTATCCAAGGTTATAGAACCCGGTCTGTCCTGCTATTTACCCATAGCTGGGGGAAAGTAGAGGATTCATACCTTTCCCAATGGAATTAGCACGTAAATGAATGTAATGGATTCGGCTGGAATTTGAACTCAGCTTTCCGATTCCTCAATCCGAGTCGCTATCCATTATCTTTTAGTCTAACATCTCGAAAAAAACATCTGACATAATATTTAAGTAACAATTTGTTTTGTTTTATTAACGGAGTGCAGATGGCCTACCCACTCTTATCGATATTTATATAATGCCACCTGCATCTAGATATCCAAAAGTTATATTAGTCTGTATAGCAAAGGAGATAATTAGAAGCGATAACAATTTAACCTTACACGGTAAATCTCTGTCAGCCGAACGAAAAAAGAAATACATGCTACATGCGAGTTGGCAACTCGAGTATACCCAAGAGACGCATTAAAGTTATTTATTTAAATGAAAAAGTGAATGTTTTTGACTTAATACGTAAAAAAATGTCATATACCAGGGTTGCTAAGGTCTATAGAAAGACTGAATCTTATATCCATCACATAGGATTTATTTTTATTACTTCAAACGTTATTTTAGTGGTTACCCGTATTTCAGTAGACGCCCCGTTTTGTTCTTTATTTTTTTAAACATAGTTTATTTCGTCTACCGACATACGTACTCTATAAAACTTAATAAAGAAAATGTGCCCTCCTGCAAGATTCGAATTTGCATCCCAGGATGAACCACCACCTGATCCAGCATGCTTTAACCACTTGGCTACGGAGTGCTTCACAGCCAAGCAAGGTTCTATTTACCTTAAAGTAGACTCACGTGTTCAAATCTTCTCAAAACTCATATCTATTCAGTTTCGTATCCAAAGCGTAGACAAAGTAATTTCGAAGAATTAATGGATTTTATTTCTTAATCCGACATATTTTATTACTTCAAACGTTATTTTTAGTGGATACACAATTTTTTTTAAATCGGGGCGTCTACTCAAGTGCGGCTATCCACTAAAATAACATTTGAAGTAATAAAAATGTGTCGAATTAAAAAAATAAAATCCCTTAATTCTTTAGAAATTTAATTTGTTACAGTATAATAATTGTACTATTATTCGTTATTACTGTTAATCTCTTATTGCTCATCGTTTATAAGTTTGGCTTTATCATAGATATGTATTGTTGTATATTTAAGAACATCTATATATAGAAATGACAGCAAGGCTTTAACAGCAGTAACAGTAAGTACAATGAAACCGTCATGAATGAAGTCAAGCAAGATAAGAGTAGCAGTAGCAATTTCAGCATTAAGTATATTAGGTTTTAGTTTCAAGTTCTACACTCAGGTTTACGAATTAACAAGTATCGAAGATTCCGTATTTACCTACACCCGCCTCCACGTGATGGAATGGGAAATAATGTCGGGTTTCATATGGGGTAGCCATACTCATGTCAAGGAAAAGGAAGAAACCTAATTAATTTGGTGTATGCCGAGGAGAACGATTGGTATTACTTTCAGTCACAACTACAGACTATTATAACTGCTTTAATTGCCCAGCGGTTATCATTCTCACACCATTACTTTGGGGATGATAAACGACCGTTCTTAATATATGGAGACCAATAATTTTCGATAGTTCAATGAAAAACTCTCTTTCTAGTTGCTTCCCTCTTTCAGTGACAACATAGTGTCGGGTTTTACTTCTGGTGAACCATGTATTCACGAAGGCTTCCGTCAGTGATTGTGCTGTAATCTTACTTAGTGGTTGAACGCGTTGGGTTGAACAATCACGGTCTGGAGGAAGTGGAGCGACGATATCAATGTGAACAGTCTGTAAAGTGTAAACGGAGTGATAGCAACTCAAAATCTTAGATGGGCGATTTTATAAATTTTGAACTATTGACATACTACACACACTGCATAAAACTGTTTATTTATTTTGACCATAGTTTTGATCCAACAAATTCAAGCTATCTAAGATAGACTTGCCCGAAGACTTTGGAATGAAAGATCTTGGGAATGGAGTGGAGATATCACACAATAGTATATCGTTATTATTGGATAATAGTGATTCTTTTAAGTTAAATGTATGCTTTAATTTTTACGTCCTTTATGCTTCCTCAATCTCCGGTAAATCGCACTGCACATACTTGTTTGCACATATAGTCTGCTGCAAAATTCTGGTCACCTGGTCACATGTATAATGGTAACAGGGTATTCCGTGAGCGAGTACTGTTAGTAGCTGACGGTCTGATTTTACAGGGCCAAAATTGAAGAAGGCATCACAAAACGGCTTCTTGTGATCATTGAATAATTCTATGTGGTGACCTTCCATAAGGTAGCGAAAATGAATTACAGTCAAATAAGCTGGTAGAAGCTCCCTGTTGAATGTAGCATATTTTATTTGGGGTTTGAAAAAATCTTATAGGGACAGGTTTTCATTGAATCACCAGATATAATGCAGCTTCAACTACATACTGTCTACGATAAGTGACTAGCTGATAATATGTGACTGCAGCCTGTGGGCGAACCAAATCAGTTATCTCTGAAACTGTGTTATCAAAGGGACATTGTACTGTGTTAACAAAGGAAAAAAATTACTGTCTTTATCAAATCAAATGAGGGCTTAGGAAGTAATCTCATATATTCTGATAATAGTAAAATAATTAGGGAATAATTTACGGTAGAAACCTAACATGCCTAGGTGTCTATGCAGTTTTTCAAAGTCTTTAGCGTGTGAGAATGATATGAGTTCTCTATTTTTTTATTAGTGGGTACGAGACTTTTTGCATTAACATAAAATCTAAGGAAATCAAGTTTGGTCATATTAAATATACATTTGTTAAGGAAATTTTTACGTTAATTTCATTTATTATCTTGAATATTTTACCATAGTCATTTTTATGCTCTGCTTCATTTTCACTATAAATTAATCCCGAACTGTTGAGAAATACTTTAGAAGGGTGTTGATTAGTCTACGATAACCAATCAACGTCTCTGTTTCATGTCAGTCTTGACTGACGACGGAGGTGTCAGATTTAACTCTCGCAAGTTCAATTTTCTGGTTATCTCCATTCCACTAGAGTCCACTCTTTTAAGTCTTTTCCTAGCCAATTATTATTATTATTGTTATTATTATTATTATTATTGGGGGTGATTATAACATAAATTTACTTTATTAAATGATTTAAATTGTTTTAGGCATATAGCTAGGCTTATATTATTGATACACTCAGTGAGTATCGAACTCAGTATAGTATGAATAGTTTGTGAAAAGAGCTTGTCATCTATTCCACTACTATAGACACCCAATAAATTATAATAGTCTTGTAACACAGGTTTTTGTTTGAATTTTATATTAGACGAGATATTTTAATCATTGTGTATATTGAAGCACTGCCAAAGTATAATGGGTTCATTTTAAGGTGACGTGTTTAATGTCAGGAGAAGACAAGTCCAAGAAGCGAACAAGCACAGCATATAACGTGTATGAAATGTAGGAAATGTGCATGTAAGCCGAGAACCACATTCGACATTCCAGAACACATCAGACACCTGAAGCAGGCCGGACGATATACTGCTGAAACGTTGTTATTAAACAGAACAACAAAAATGAGGAAATTAGTCCGAACCAATATACACGCAATCGTCCATTAGAGTAATGGTTAAAAATCTAGTTTATCATTCCATTTACTAGTGTAAGGACTTTGATACTTACTAGGTTTGTTTACTTTGTTGAATTTTACTCGAGTCCCCATATATACAGAGTGTGCCAGTTATTTGGGAACACATGCTTAATGTGCCTTAAATGGAAGACGGCCTAACATAATGCTACACGGCATGCGCCAATTTTTAACATTCTTATTTCTCTCTCAGTCGGATCAGGAGCACTAACATTTTAGCTTCCAATTTAACACAAGAAATGAATAGACGCGATATGCTCGTTGAAGTAGCCTGCAACGACAGCAACTCGGAGATAGCAAGCTGCTTGAAACTTGTTACGTAAATAAAAACAACGACAGGTGGCCCTGTGCGAACTCTATAGAGTTAACAACTGGAATACACACAAATCTGACATCGTCTGTGATGATTCTGGAGTCGTTTGCAATAGAGGCGGTGTCATGCCACGTCATTTCTTCTCGCTTACATCGAATTGTTGGAGACGGGGATAAAGCAATGGACTAAGCGGGCAGGTGTCCGTGTTTAGTAAGAATCTACTGCCCCGTCATATTTGGCTCACGGGACCCAAGTGTGCTGGTTGAGAATTTTTCCAATCACGTTACTCATATGTGGCCGCCTAGCTCGCCTGATTTTATTCCTCTGGACTGCTATGCATGAGACATCGACAAGAGGGAGACCAACAAGCGTTCTGACAATACCAAACATTCGTTGAAGATAATTATTGTAAACATGATGGTCGGCATAAACGAGAACTACAGTCACTTCCGAGTCCGTGTCGAAGCTATGATAATAATAGAATTTTTAAAACTCCAAAATAAAAAATTGTAATATATAGGGTAGAGTAATGGATTGAGGAACCGGAGAGCTGAGTTCGAATTCCAGTCGAATCCATTACATTAACTTACGTGCTAATACCCTTTGGAAAGGTATGAATCCTCCTCTTCTCCACCCCCACCAGCTATGGGTAAATAGCAGAGCAGAGCAGACCAGGTTGTATAGCCTTGGATGGCAAGTGGTCTACTACAGAAAAAAATGATAACGTACTGCGGGAAAAAATCTGCCTCGTCAGTCATGTATCGAAAGATACATGATCGTCTAAGCGTGTATCACGCATGGCACATAACTGACTGATATATATATATATATATATATATATATATATATATATATATATATATATTAGAAATTATTAGAAGAATTTGATAATTATATTTAAGTGATTCATTGAGTCTGAAACCTTATGAATCACTTATATATATATATATATATATATATATATATATATACATATATATACATATATATATATATATATATATATATATGCGTGTTTGTAGGATGTATAATATTATCTGAAATAAGTGTGGAGATAATGCAACAAAAATTTTAAACGTTGCGTTTCGGATGTTAGGTTCGGCTTCTTCAGGTTGGAAAGAAAATGCGTTTGAATTTTTAAGGATACGATGAGCAATAAATTTAATTACTTTATCAGATCTGACAACCAGAGCCCAGAAAGCGTTTGTTCGTTTTATATATATATACTTTATATATAGCTCGTATACCCCATTGTACAACTGCTTTTTCGTTGATCAGTGATATTATATATAAACACGCGCGCACGCATATATATATATATATATATATATATATATATATATATATATATATATATATATATATATATATATATATATAAGTGATAGAAATTATTAGGAGGATTTGAGATAATTATAATTAAGTAATTCATCGAGTCTAGAAAAAACCTCAACAGAATGCAGAAAGCACTGGACGGCCGTTTCGTCCTATATTTGTGACTCATCAGCAGTGCGCATCCACTACCGAGAATTGAAACCCGAACAGTTACGTTATCAGGCAAAATATTCAAATATGAAGGGTGCTGAAAATTCTTGACTCGGCCAAGAATCTTTTCCTGATGGTTGGTCATTTGGCAGAAGTAGCGAAGTGAGTCAGCCCCAAAACTAGTACATATATATATATATATGTGTGTCTGTGTGTGTGTGTGTGTGTGTGTGTGTGTGCGTGCGTGCGTGCGTGCGTGCGTGTGTGTGTATGTTTTAAGATTTTTATTATTTATGTCAATGCTTTCGCGACAAAAAGGTTCTTTGGTCGGAATCTACTTACATTTATTTGCGCCAAAACATCGCGCGAGTCTCAACTTATAATGTCTATCCGTATTTAAGATGTTGGTAAAAAACTGTTTTGCGATTACCAGGTTTTATTACAAAAGCAAACTAAGGAAAACATTATTTTTTTATTTATTAAAATCATCAAACGATATAGCCCACAGAAACATAGATCCAATTAATATAATATCCCATTTGACTGAATAAATTATTGTTCCATTATTTTACACGTTAATATGGGCTTTTTGATATTCTGTAACCATAATCAGTTTTTCAACATATGAATTTGGTAGCTTCTCTAGTGTTTCAACTCGAAAATTATTTGTAAAAGAGATTTTCTTTACTTGAATATTGTTTTTTATTCTCTTCTAAATATCCTTTAATGTCGTAGAACAGACAAACCGAGATCCACGATTGTTCCTGTGTTATCCTTGCTGTATGTGGGTTGTATTGTCATGGATGAGAAGAACATTTCTCCTATTGACGAGCGCAGAGGACACGTTGCAGCTGCTTGACGTATAAATGTGCATTTAGTGTTTCATTGTGTTTTTTTAAGAACTCTTCATTAATAATATTCCGATGATTCTACCATCACACAACATTTTTACGGCTTTTGGGGTCGGTTGTGGAGATTCACCCTTGTCAGCCTTTTGTGCTGAATATTGTCGTTATGTAACACATTTGTCATGATCTCCTTCAAGAAACGGTTAGTTAGAATATACTCGCCATAACCGTTTTCCAAAACGGAATTCATTTATGACTCAACCTAATAGATATGATGAAATTCAAAGAGTAGATTTACCGTATAAATGAATTTCCTGGGAATTTTACCAACATCGCTTGGTTACTATCAATTTTATTGTGTAAATATTACCTTGCATAATAAAATCTGATATAGTGTATCTTTATTTACGCCATCTTTCTTCTTTTACAGGTATTCTTTATTTTAGCCATTCGGCGATTAACCCGATCCTTTATAACATCATGTCGGAGAAATACAAAGCGGCTTTCCTAGACACATTTTGTTGCCGGCGATGTGTTCCTCAAAATACTCGGGCCATTAACCGACTGACGGGTCGAATACCCAGCACTGGCAAAAGAAATTTACGGTTCTCCACTGCTTCTGATCGCAATGGCCAGTCTCCTAACACGATGCGGTCGTATCAGTCAAATGAGCGTTTAACGAGAATCAGGCGCGAAAATCAAAAGGATGCACAACTCACCACCCGATCAAATTCAGTGGAAACACACGTACATTATATCTCATTGGAAGTATTACAAAACGGGGATCAAACGACAAATATTGTGAGAAATAGTATAAAATGTAATGAACCCCAGACCAATGACCAGCTGTCAAAGGAAAAGAATGGATCGTCGTCAACTACAAATGTATAACAGACTGTTGAATCATAAAGAAAAATTAAATTACTTCATCAAAAATGGTACGGATGACTTGAAAGGCAATAATCAAAATTATTCAAATAAAGTCATTAAGATTATTAAAAAAAAAATAAAAGAATACAGCGATCCAGGAATATGGTAACCGTTTTGATCATGTGTAAACACGTTGATTATTCTCCTCGGACAGCTGAGAAGAGCGACATATTATTCCGAAAGTCAATCACTTCAACTGTGCTTAATAGGGATATGACTCAATCTATGCTCTCAGTTTAAGAAACGTTTTTTTAAGAACATCGTATATCTGCACATCTGAGAAGTTAATCTATATTCAAATCAGAAGCGCGTGGACTTTGAGTCGGCTTTCAGACAGAAAATGGAAATGATATGATTCGCGATTTTGTATTAAAAAAACTCAGTAACGATATTGCATCAGATCAAGAATATTCTAGAGATTGGACTGATCAAATCTCGTTCAAAAGAATCATCTAGATTTTTGCATAAATCTATTAATTTATTAAGCTTGTATCTATGTATGCTTTGTGTCACGCTTGGTATTACAGATGCTGAGAGGGAAACAGAAAGAGAGAGAGAGAGAAAAAGAGAGAGAGATAAATAGATAGAGAATAAAACAAAAGAGTGGGGGGGGGGCGTAGAGAGACAAAGAGAGACTGCAACACAGAGAGCGATTGGAGGGGTTCATCTTGTTGTTTGTTGCGAGGGGTTAAATCGTGTTTCATGACACCTAACGATCTGTTGAAGACATTTCACTATTTTAAAGAGAGACTATGGCACTTTTTTTATAATTATCTCGGAATGGTCATGGGTTGAAAAGTACAGAGGGCAATATTAAAAACTTATTAGTAAATGCGTGTAATTTACACGGGTCCTGCCAGTATATGTTAACCCTATGTTCAGATGAAATATACACTCATTCGCATATAGAATAACAATGAAGTATAAAATTTCCATGTATAAAAGTATTATATATATATATATATATATATATCGGATGCTATTCATTCAAGAAACTAAAAAATTCTATGACCATTTCACTTTTTAAGGCAATATGCAAACAATAAATAATATACTTCGAAAAAGACGATAGAAATTTGATGTTAAAATAAATATATCTTTCATGGTTATAGCTGAAACTTTTGGGTAGCATGACGTACATATATACCTTATATATATATATATATATATATATATATATATATATATAAGTTATATTTACGCAGCGAGTATTCATCGAAACAAATTTTTATAAAAAAAAGAGCTAACAGGGTCAGTATAATTTTTATTTTATTTTTACCAATTTTCAAATACGGTGTCAAATATTGTGATCAAACTTGTGGACAGTTTATCACAAACTTGTTCATATATATATATATATATATATATATATATGTGTGTGTGTGTGTGTGTGTGTGTGTGTGTGTGTACACGTACATGTGTGATGATTTAAGAAAGTCGAAAGCTTGAACCACATTTCCTGTACATTTCCCGAAATGAACCTCGGACCATTTCTGACGGAATTTCCTTCTTGCCTCAGAAGGATTATTTGTACATTGGAAAAGTCGATTTTCAAAATTAATCGGTGCAAAATGTCTGTCGCTTTTAATAATATTTGCCTCAAAGAGCTTTTGTTTCCTAAATACACAGAATATATAAGTATCTATATACACAATTACATACGCGATGTTTGTTTTTTTTTAACTGTGTCACTTCCGGCTATAGGCGATCAACTTTCTACAACTTCCTTTCTTTAATATCTGTAAACTGCGAATCGTCATGATTGCTCTTTGGAAAGTTATTGGAGTGGTTACGTATTGCCTTCTCCACAGTTTTGAATTCAGAGTTGTTCGTCTCCTAGCTGACTGATGTCCACCCTATCATTTTTCCTGAAGGGGAAGAGATGCATTCAGACTTTTCCAAAAAGAATTAATAAGTAGTATTCGCAACACCCTCAGTTGGAATTTGTACTCGATCTACCGATTCTAATTTCCGCGCCAATAATAAGAATATATCTCCATATTCGCGTAAAAATGGGTCAAATAGGAATAATTTCTAACTGTATAAAGATTTCTCGCAATTTACACAAAAATCTAGAAAGCAGAGTCCAATTTCCACAGATTTTGAAATGTATGTATACGAAATTATTTCCAATGCAATATACAGACAAAGATAGCAGTATACAGACATTCCACCATTTTCTTTTTAATTAAAGAAAGTCAGACGATTCTGTTAATTTATGGTTAAATAGATATTTCCCTTTGTTTTATTTCTTGTGTTCTGCCAACTAGAATTCTCTATTCGTGTATTTGTATTTTATTTAAAATTTGTTTGAAAATTTCACTATATTCAAACTCCTAAAATATAATTTTAATTTAAAAATAAAATCTGTAATTTTATTAAGGATATTTGCACATGCTTCCCTTTAAGATATGTTAAGGAGCTAAAAATTTAAATAAGGAACATTTGTTATATGATATACCAGTTGCTAATTGCTTTTTTTTTGTTTACTTTAACAATGTTAATTTATTTTTTGTTTTTCTTAAATGAATAATCAAGTGTATAAATGGGTTATAAAAATAAAGACTTTATTCCTAGCAGAAAAGTTTGAACTTTATTAGATGAAGCATTGTCAACTGTTATTAACTTTCGGTTGGTATTTCTTTCATCTTAAATATAAGTAAGAAAATGAATAATGATTGCCGCTCATTATTGAATAAATCTTTTTTGTCTAAATATACATTCAAATTTGAGCGCGAAAACAACCGTGATTACTTTTAATGATTTTTTCCAGAACAGTCAGACAATATGTTTGTTTGTGACATTCTTAGACTTCAGTATTTTAAACAATTTAAAAAAAGTAACGGATATTTTTGCGAACAAATCTTTTCTGTGCTCATGAAATGACAATCTGTTCAATTATATATATATATATATATATATATATATATATATATATATATATATATATATATATATATATATATATTATAAATTAACTGATTTAAAATATGGTTTTTTGCTACACAGTAATAACCATGTTTCAAAAATGGAAGCTAAAAACTTCGAATTTAATTTTGTAATTAAATTAAAAATATTAGTTCCATTTCATCCTCAAGAGAATTATGGAGTAACTTAGTTTTTAAATTTACTGTGTTTTAATATTAATGCTCTGTAAATTTACATTGAGCACTATTTTGTAAAAATAAAAATATCAATAAGAACACCGGATTATATATCTTACTGTTCTTTCTATATATATATTATAGTCTATTCTTCACCTATCCAACCATTTTGAATATCTGGAGAACCGGTTACGCGGTCTTGATGTTCAATCTGCCAATCAGAGAACAGGAACAGGCACTCTTTTTTTTTTTTTTATTTTGGCAAACCATTGCATCATCCAAATCTGTAAGCACCTGACTCTCCTGGTTCGACTCTTTGCAACTTCTGGTTTTTCTCAGAGCCAAAATCGATTTTGAACAGGACATGATTAACGGGAATTCAGTGAGGCAGTTAAAACGATCCCCAAAGAGGTCTGCAGGCTGTTTGGAAAATTAGAAGGGACGCCAGGATAAGTGGGTGAAGTTCCAAGGAGAGTATCACTTTGAAGCGACTACAGTTCTTTAATTCAACAAAAAGAACAGACTAATTTGTTTATTCGTTATGGCATTGTTTTAATTGAATGTCTGTCCGTCCATTGGATGTATGTGCATCACACTCAAGGCCGTTTCTCTTGTGTTGATTAATTTGCCAGTCGTTTTGTTATAAGATGTTTTACCTCAAAACACTTTCCGCTTGGTTATTTGCTGTTATTTGCTGCTTATAGATTTTATTTACTTATTCTTTTATTATTATTATTATTATTATTATTGAGAATGAAACCGACTGCGTGTTTACATGTTTATTGTTGGTCGAGAAAATAAAATGCATGTTGTTTTCAAAACGCTGTAACAGTTTAAAGCAAATGATTAACCTCTTTATTCACGAATTGCTAAATTTTCCACTTTTCATTTATGAAAAATATATGTTTTTTTAAAATTAATCTGTATTTAATTTATGTAATGAAAGCCCAATTGTTTCGAATGTGGGACAAGGCCTTTTTAACGTAGAAGTTCCACGCATACGCGAGACCAGAGTCCAAAAATAGTTCAGTTTCTTTTTCTTTTAGATATTAATATATTTAATCTGTATTTAAGACAAAAATATTCTTATAGTTGTTATTTTTCAAAAGTAAAAAATGACGATACAAGAGCAATAAAATTTGATTCAAGCATTATGGTAAAATTATGAGGTAAATGTCAAACATGGCGTTGTTTGTGAACTCTCAAGTTTTTCACTTGTTGATGATGCCATCCATGAAGTTTATAATATATTTAATCAATAGTTTTTTGTTTTGTTTCTAAGATAAAAACACTTCTATATTTTGTTGCTTTTTTCCGATATTTGCTTTTTGAAAATTCTGTTTTGATATTAAATCATCTGTTGAAACTATTTATCTTTTCAGTTTTCTATATATCTGCGTTTATCAAAATTAATTTCAGTTGAATGCAACATACTGAAAAATATTTTTGATATATATTTCAGAATCAAAAGATTTATTATGAGGTTGATGCAAAAGTTTTTCGCGTTTTCTGTTTGTCTTTTTATTTTTGTTTTTATAAAAAAAAATATTTATATAAATTCATCGTTTCATTATTCAGCCATCAAATTATTTTCTCTGGTTTTCTATTATTTTTGACGACATTTAGATATATTGTGTATTCTATCATAAAAGAACGATTCCGATTTTGATCTTGAACTTATTTAAGTACAGCGAAAATGGAGGCGTTTTTCCTAAAATGTAAGCAAAAAAAAAAAAGAAGCTACCCTCTGTTTTTAAAGATTTACAAAAAAAATCAAGGAATTATCCGATTTAAATAAAATTTTCAATACGTATTTATTAATGAATGTATTGTATATTGAATAGGTTATTTTATAAGAACATTTTGAAGAAATATTTTGGTGCGAAGGGATACTTTTAAAATTGCGGGTGTAGGCGATATTTCTTTATAGATTTATAAAGAAAATTCCATGAGGATATAATTTCAGTAAAAAACAATGTGATATCAGATCAGAGACTTTTTTTAAAATTTGTACTGAAATCTTACAAAAATAATTTAATGCGAGTCAAAATATGATTTTTGCTTAAAATTGGTGCTTTCATAATTTAAGAAAACACATTTTCTTTCAGGGAAAAAAATTCTACAATGAATATTTTTTTAAAGATTTACTTATATTTGTCAGTATGATGAAATCCTTTTAATTGCTGATAACCAATTATTAAATAAAGATGAGTTTGAAGAATCGAAAAATATTTAATACCATTTTCACATCGAAAATATTTTTTAAAGTATTTTTTTTTTTTTTTTTGGCAACGGTTAAATTATTTTTTGTACGGAACATCAAATCGGGAATGATTCCACAATTCTGAATCACATCCCTATTGGCTATACAAGTTTAAAATAATTATGTTTAATATCTGGAAAAGTCAAGAATATTTTATGACATTGGTAACTAAAAGAAAGCAATATGAAGGCAATGAATAAACTGTTCCAATTCAATAAGTCTTCATCAGTTTGCTTTTTTCTTTCATAGTAGCACTTTCTTTTGTTTAATAGATTTTCTTAAAATAATTCAAAAAACTTTATTTGGTGCAGTTTAGTTAAACAGAATATCAAATAGTTAAAAAAGAAAAAGAAATAAATACAATGGATATTGCTTTATTTAATTATTAAAAAATGATATTCTTAATATAAAAATATTCTAAGTTTCATAAAGAAATAATTTCTATTTATAGAATAAAATATACATTCTTACCTTATTACCTTATTGGTTATAGAAAGTTAAAAATGATTATTTTAAAACATAAACGAAATCAGTTTCTGTATTTTAGCAGTTTTAAGCTTTCGTATTTAATTAAATTTGAGGCAGTTTTTTGCTAAAAATGGTTGTTACAGATATTAACTTCTATTGTTTGATCCATGAACTTGTTAACAGTTTGACTTTGAATATACTTGTTTAAAGATGTTTAAGCGCACAGTAAGTAATATTTTTTCAAATTTCTGCTGATTAATCCATAATTTTACTATCTAGGAGAGATATTTGATTTTTAAGAGTTTTTTTAAAAATGCCTCAGATTTTCTGTCGGTATTTTTCAGTTAAAATGGCCGATCAAAGATAAATTGAACGTTTTAAAAATACCTTAAACTAAAGCCTTATTGAAATGCGTATTTCCTATGGATTAGCTTTAGGCTATTATCTTTCAAGTGGAACCAAACTTTTACCTAAAATTGTGATATTTCAATTATTTTAAATGCATTTTAAGGTTTTTTAGCTTACATTTCGGTGGTACCTAGACAAGGAGCGTCGCATGGAACGAAATAAGGAACAGATTGAAGATGACAAGTCAGATGAATACTTCAAGGGGAGACATGTTAAATACCTCATATGAATTTCATTTGAAATTAAATCGAACATTTATCAATTCATTAGTGTTTGCGTATGCTAACGTTTTACTTTTAGGCAACTTACGAGTGAAGATGTTACGCGCATGCGCTAACCAGATATGAAAGGTAGTGCCCGCATCAGTTTATATATGGATTCAACGAAAGAAAAATACAAATTTTTCCTCGACATTTTTTTTTTTATTTTGATTTCTTTTCTACCCATAAATTTTTAATTTTCGTTGCACACAGTAACCACTTTTTTTAAACTCTCATCTGGGAAAATAATCAACAGTAAATTACTACGCCCGAAACACGGTAGATCAGATTTCTGCAGTAATTTATACGTCTCAATTTCAGAAGTCTGCAATACTTGTCTCCCATATTTGAATAAAACGCGGAAAGAAGTATTGCATAAATACGTGCTCATTAGAATATTTTGATCCGAACACAAAAAATAATAAATGAAGAGAAAACAATACCAATAAACAGTCTCAAGTGCTTTTAAAACTAAAAATATGAAGCTGCTGTGACTATTAATGCTGATTTTAATTTTTAAAACACCAAGAAATATTGGCAAACCATTTTATAAAGAAATAAATGTGAAAAGAAATCTTTTTATTCAAAAATTAAGATTTCTTCATCAGTCAGTACTTGGCTGACTCTAGATAGTCTGTTGGCAGATTTTCTACGCATTTTGCAAATGAACTCTATTAGATAAATTTTCTACCTCCATAGTCCATTGCATTTGAAGATTAAATTATAAAGTTGTGATATTTTGTATATAACAAAAATGGTTAACAATGTGTTGCATTCGGCTGTTCTAGTGGATATGTTATTAACAGTGAAAAGTATCGGCATTTTCTTTTCCTCTTGGAAAATCCGTCCTCGTAGAAAATTCGATAAAATTCGTTAATCGTATTGATTGATTTCCTACGAAAAATTCAGTTCAATGTATGAAACATTTTGAAGAGAAATTTATTCTGAAACAAACTGAATTGGGATTTATATCCAATAGCTACAATATAATCAGAAAGAAAATACGAAAACCGTCTTTTGCCGAATACAAGGGAATCCAGAAAGACTAAAAAAAAAAAAAAAAAAAAAAAAAAAAAAACACGACTGGTTTATACATGGACATAATGCTAAACTCACAAGATTTAGCATGTTGGAAAATTTTCAAAATTACATACAAAACATAGTGAAAGAACAACCCTACTCAATTCTAAAAGAATTACAAAAAAGAGAAAAATTACCAACCAAGAGGTCGTCCTTCATTTTCTGCAGAACTAATACGTTATGCCGTACTACTGCGCTATACGTCTCAACAAGACTAGAAATTTCTTCTGGAGAAATTTCCATTACCATCTTTTTCTTTATCAGAGAAAATTTTTAAAAATAATTAAATATTTTCAATGTGAAATGTGTCCCCTAGTCCTGGTTGGCAATGATGGTGATAATGCTACAGAAAAGCAGTACTTTGACTTACTTTCTCGAGGAGGTCTTACGGTTCCATCTAGCAAAATGGCAGAGTTCGTTTGTGCTTGTTTTGCTATACTTGACTATGAAGATAAATTTATTGGAAAACATAATGAATCCACTACAAGAGAGTCTACTGAAAGAATTTTCGAAACTTATTCTCCAGAATGTTTTTGTACTTGTGAACGACACACTGAAAAAAGGAATTTACTTTGCATCAAAAATTGTTGTGAATATATTTTACGACAACAAACAAAAATTTTCATTGGATGAAGTTCGAAAAAAATATTGTAGAATGTTTTTAAAAAAGCAAAGGTCAACAGAAAATTGATTTATAGAGAAACTGTTGGTAAGTTTTTTTTTACTTGTATTTGTTTTGTATTACTGTTTAATTATTTAATAACTTTTTTGTTTGTTTACAATCTTTTATTATTACGTTTCTGTTTAAAAAAGAAAAAAAAAACCTGTTTGTGTATTTTTGGACAGTTTTAACATGTTTTAGATAAAACAGACCTAAACTGACTAAACCAAATAGGCCTGTTAGGAAATAGCCTGAAATGTGACATATGGAGCCGTATTAGTGGGTCGTAGTCGTATGTTGAAGAACTTTCAATCTCAGATGCATGATCGCTTACTGGATCATGGAGAATTTGTGAAAATGATTTTCTGACAACGTCCTTTATCTCCATATTAGATTTTGTGTATATTGGTCTTCTTGCGTAATGATTAAAAGAAAATGCAGTGTTGATAAATACAAAATAAATCTTTATAGCACAATATAATAATACACAAGGATAAGGTGAAGTTTCGAGAGGTTAAATGCAAAATCTTGACACATATGAGAGAGAGAGAGAGAGTGTGTGTGTGTGTGTGTGTGTGTGTGTGTGTGTGTGTGTGTGTGTGTGTGTGTTTTTCCGGGAGGAAGTAAACACATGTATGTATGTGGCGCGTTGCCGAGTGGTTAGAACGTTCGCTTTCTGACCATGAGACACGGGTTTGATTCTCAGGAGACTTCCTGATGTTATCGGAATGGATCGAGGTCGATCCCAGCATGCGGTACCTTTGGAATGTGCCTGAAAATCATACCACTGGTTGACCCAAGCCCTGTGAGTGAAATTGAATAGACGGAACTCTTGAGAGCCGTCGATAGCTGTGCTAGCACAAAACCACAAGTCATCGTGGCCGAGGGCTTGAGCGTGCTCACCTTGATGAAATTGTTGATCACGTTAGATAACACGCTAAGGTCTTCTCATCATAGCTGCATGGTTGCAGTGGGTGTTGAGCGAACACAAAATATGCCTGAGTGAGCGTCTGCAATAGGGATTGGCTAGCCGTCTTAGTAGATGGGTATCTTCGAATAGAATACGAGTGGCCAGCTGTTATTTGTCAGGTATGTATGTATGTATGTTTCCAAATGTAGTAACCGCCGCTTGTTTATAATATTGGTGAAGGAAGGTAGGTTTGTTTTCAATTGTAAGAGACAACTTGGCCACTTGCCGATACACATTTTCCTGATATTTTCGGTAAATTTAACTATTCAAGAACAGTGAAGAGCAGCAAATGGTAAGCACAAAGCTTCTCATATGAACAAACTTATTCTCTTTACATGTAAGGCTGTGTAATTATTTTCGGTGATTAGAGGCTCGAGCGTTGTATCGGTAAACAGGTCCCATTGGCTCAATGGGTTAATGGTAAGCCCGTCTAAGAAATGTCATGGTTCTAACCAAGAGAAAGAAAAATTGAGGTTGGAAATTATAGTTTAAGAGACTCGAGGCGACGGAGATGTGGTTCTACAGAAGGATGCTGAGGCTATCATGGTCCAAGCGTGTGAGCAACGATGAGGTCTTAGAGAGGATGCAAACAAAGAGGAGGCTTATACTTAACATCAGGAAGAGGTAGCTAAAGTTTCTGGGACACGTAATGAGGAAGGGGGGCCTGGAGAATCTGATACTCACAGGTCGAATAGAGGGAAAGAGAGACAAGGGAAAACAGCGTATGACATAACTAGCGGGCTTAAGCAAGTGGATGACAAAACGTGGTCTGGGGGAGGTGGCAGAGGGAAAGAACTTGTTGAGAGCTGCAAGGGATAGAGGAAGGTGGAGAGCCATGATAGTCTACGTCCTGAAAGGACATGGCACATAAAAAGAAAGATGATGAAATGTTTCACTCAGATTCAAGCGGGCGAATTCATCTACTATGTTCCAAGCGAGGACATATTCTGCGAACTGGAAATGGCGAGTCTTGGGTTTCCCAAAACTGATGACTATGAGCCGGAGTTTCTTTCTAAATCTGAGGAAGATATATTCCCAAAGGAAAAAGCGGCGTCATGGACTTGTAAGCTGCAACACTAGAAGGCTCGGGTAGAAGCCCTGGCAGGACGGACAACTCATGTGTCTTGACTCCAATAAAGTTACTGATTGACTGCCCCTTTCGTCACTGTATGGAGTGACGTCACTAAATGGCCGTCACGTGACCCTTGTGACGATCTCAACCAGACGGAGATAATCGCCTTTTGTATCCCAACAAATCAGATTTTATCACTTTAAACGTTATTTTGAGTGGATACTCATATGTGAGTAGACGTGCTGTTTATTTATTTATTTCGTCTACCTGCCTGAATATTCGAGAAATCTTATTAAAGAAGAATATGCTCTCTCCGAGAGGATTCAAACCTGCGTTCCCCTGGGTAGAGGGAACCGTCGTTAGATCCAACGTGCTTTAGACTGACTAAGATTTCTCGAATATTCAGGCCGGTAGAGGAAAATAAATTTACTGTTTGATAAATGAACGGAGCGTTTACTCAAATATGAGTATCCAATAAAATAACGTTTAAAATGATAAAATCTGTCATTCTTTGTTTATTTAGAAATGGCTTTGTTTGCGTTTGGATATGAATCTGAGCAGATATAAAATTTCGAGAATCTATGATGAGAAGGATTTCGCTTAAAGACACTATTCAGTCTTGCTTGATCGGCAAAGGTTCTTCGTGACCGAGTCGTTCTAAAGCACATCGGATCAAACGATTATTCCCTTTGCCTAATTCTGCCGGATATTTTTCTGTAATAATATTTCTCGAATATTCAGGCAGGTAGGTGAAAATAAATAAAAATATTTTCTTTAATGACTAAACAGAGCGTCTACTCAAATATGAGTATCCTCTAAAAATAACGATTACATTGATAAAATTAGATGTTAAATTAATTGTTATAAACTAAAAGCCAGTCAGAAAAACCGGAAGTGCTCCAACAGAAACTCTGGCAGGTAGCAACGTCAGGGAAACCGGGCACACAAAGACAATGGAGCTTCAACAACTCGTGCCACCAAGGTTAAATATGGGCGTAAAAATCGGAGTACCAGACACACGATACAATGTCAGGCTCAGAGCAAAGAAAGTCAGTTCAAGTGAATCTTTACGCTACTAGGCCGAAGGCTTAACTTTCGAAAGTGAAGCGGTACCTGAGGTAGGAAATGGATCAACATATTTGAATGAAGCAGACACGTCTTATCAATATAGTTAGGCAACGGTCTGTTAAGTCAATGCTAGAAAAAGAGGGATGTTGTGACTACGCAAGTGATCCTGATGCCATTGTGTGAGGCACTCTCAGAAGTGGGTTCCGCCATATTGGTTGACTACTAATATAAACAAGATGGACTTATGTGTGAGGGGGAGTTTGGTAGGCGTGTGGTCTCGAAATTTACTACATAATTAATTTTAGATTCTAAAAATACGAAATTTATTGACTTGAAATTAAAATTTTAAATTCATTTTAAACCAAGTGTTCGGGACGAACTGAGCTTGATAGCATTGTCTATGATCAAAATAAACGACTCCCACTATATAATTCATATGGAAAAAGGAAATTCTGATCCACATTGAAAAAAAAGGAGCTTTAAAAAGGTTTTCCATTACGGACCAGGATAGGCAGATCGGGTGAACTGGGCTAGATATGAGCGTTGTAATCTTTCTAAAGTTTGAACATTCTTCCCACTAGCAGCTTAAGTTAGCCCAGCTTATTTTAAAAGTAACACAAAAGTCACAAGTAATGAAATTCAACATTTAAAAGCGCTGACCTTTCAAAAGTTGGCTTATCTGTCCGTTCTGTTGTAAGCAATCAATAAAATGGTTGGTAAGTTTTATCACTTTTTTGCACTTTATTGTAAATATTCTATTCCCAAAAGTTTTATTTTCAGCGATCTTAAACTCGTCTTACAATGTACAATATTTTAATGACATCTAACCACAGTGAAGAGAAATTTACTAAAAACAAACGTTACTTATATTAAAATTAAAAGAACATAAATGAATTTATGAGTTACATTTCTTCAGTTTATCATTCTTAAATAAGACAAATGGATTGCAACCAAATAATCTGTTTTGGACTTGTGGTTTATCCCCACATAACTTCGCCAGTTTCGCAAAGAAGTCGTTACGTGGCGCTGTCAAACAACTATAAACCCCTTAGTGATTGAACTTACGTGTTTATCACCCGCACAATTCCAAACCTTTTAGTGTCTCCATTCTTTTCATGCATACTAATGTATTTTCTCTCACTTGTTAATTATATAAAAACATGAAAATATCGCTTTGTTGAAATTTTGTTTCCATTTCAATTCACCTCTGCGACTCGTCATTTACATGCGTGCCAAAAATTCGTTTGGCGCGGCTTGTTCCAGGAACGCGTATCGGCGCACCAATGTTGCAGAAGGTGCATGTTCAAGTCGCGTCGTGGTCGTTAAACTGTTGCAGCATTAATTCTAGTTTAACTAAAAGCAGTGGCAACAATATTTTGCACATGTAAATCACAGGTGTAAGGAAATGGAAGACAAATTCAACACGATATTTTATATTTTTGTTTTTTTATATAACTGAGTAAAAAGAGAGAAAATATTATGAATATGCATGCAAAAGAAGAACGACATAAGTTAGGAATTATGTAGGTGATACACGTGTGTGTGTGTGTGTGTGTGTGTGAATGAAATCAGTTACAAAGGGGAAAGATATCCCCATGCCCCGGGTGGTTTCGGTTGACATTGTCTTTTCTACCGCATACTAAAAGGAAAAGAGAGTCAAGAGAACGATGAGAGGAATTGTCCTTTTTTATGTATTTGACAGCTTCCTCTAACGAATTATTGTCGAAACTGACGAAGTTATGTGGGGGGATAAGCCACGCGCTTAAAAATATAACAAAAATACAACTTCTACAATGCCTTTTGGGAAAGATTATCAGACTATAGTAGATATAGCAAATTGAACTAAAGCCTTGTGCGACTAAATTTTGAAATGACTTTTTTTTTCTCATTAGTAATCAAAGTTATTCCAGTTTATTTTAAAAGTAGTCAAAAATGTCGCATGTAGAGAAATTTAATATTTAGTAAAGCTGGTCTTTCAAAAGTAGTCTAGTTTGGCAACGTTGTCTAGATTTATTGTATATAAAATACAATTGTGATACAAGGCCGAAAATGAGCGGGGGGGATAGGGCTGAGGCTGATCATCCACTTACTATCTTATACCTAGCGAATCAGATTCACGACCCATTCACTCATTACAATTTGCACATCCACCAAAAGAACTTATCCATCATCATTCAATCCTCAAAATACAACAATACTATATACTCTCGGGGGACTTACGAAAACACCCCATAACATAAATTAATGGCAACGTTGTCTAGAACGCGTAATAATCGGAGCGATGTCAATATTAATAATTATTTACCCGCTGCCCCACGCAGCAAGATGTGGCACAAGGCCAAGTTTAAAGAGGAGTATCAGAGCCCGTAGGCTCGGAGAAAAATTCCCTACAGACCACCTAAAAACGGAGTCAGTTTCCCGAGATGAGTCTCTACCCTTCAGCAGAGCCTCGTCTCTTATATCAATATCGATGTCAATATTAATAAAATTTGTGACAATGAAATATTTACATCAGAACACATCGGCTAAACTAAGCAATTACTTAAAAATATTTAGCCATTTACTTATATTGCCTATCAAAATGAATCTCTCTGGGGAAAAAAAATTCATATTAACTATGAGAGATTGCTGAAAAGATCCAAGAAGGAAGTATTTTTTTAAAAAGATGATATTGATTTGTGAAATATTCCCGGCTCGGCCGAAAATCTTTCAGTACCACATCGTATTTATAACGTTAAAATACAGTTTAAACCCTATACAACTGTATAACAAAAAGTGATCAAAGGCCAAAAAGGTTTTAGTTTCTTTTGATGGGTTTAGTTTTTCACTCGATCACTTATGAAACGGTAAAAGGTTATTTTTAAGCTATTGTAACAGCTTTACCAGATGTTGAAGAGGGATATACAGTGATAGGATGCGGTTGCATGAGATGTTTTCTTAAACGGGAAATAGGAATGACATTATAAACAATATTCTATATATGACATTTTAATTTTTTTTAATAAAACTCTACTAGAAATATGTAAAAATAATTAAACGGAATGTATATATTGAAATGTCTTCAATCATACGTATGGTGTGCGTGTAAAATTCCATTGAAGATTTTAAGAGATTTTATGCTGGGGAAGATTTTGTTTTTGGTTTGGTAGTTATCATTTTTTTTAAATCGTTTCATCCCAAACAAGGCGATAATTCCACTAAGCGGCCATTACTGAGAGTAAAAGATAACGAGAAGACTTTAACGAGGAGAAAGGAGAATAATAAAAATAAAATAGAATTCAAGAAGACAAGATGGCGGTTGACGTTACATTTAATTTTTTGAAGATCGTAGATAGCAGAGAAGCAAGAAACCGAAATAAAGTTCCACAAGCGAGAATTGTGAGAAAAGAAGCTATTGGAATAGAACCTACGGTTGCATCTAGCAATTTCAGCATTAAAACGATGAAACCTAGTTGCCAATCTAGCGGTGAGTAAATGACTGAAGCCAAGATGCAAGGTCAGGACCGATAACATTACAGACCATTCTTTGGATTTTGTCGAGAATTTCGAGATATATAACAAGAGCGCAAGATGAGATATGGCAGTAGTATTTAATGCAGGAACGAATGAGATTTATAAATAAGCAACATGGATTCCTTCGAGAAAAAAATGTCTGACCCGAGACAGAGACAGAGAGAGACAGAGAGAGACAGAGATTTTCTTTTATACTGCTTTTGCCAACGCTATCTAGCGGGCTTTAGGGGGAGATCCTTGACAGAAAAGTGGGGTAATTCCACACTATAAAGTAGAGAAAAGACTTTTGATAAAATTTACAACCTAAAATAATACTGACCGAAGAAATAATTATGAATTTGTCGTTATATGGCTTTAAATTAATCACTTATTCTTATACTGAAGCAACAGTCATATCAGCATTTCTTTTTAATTTGTTAAAATTGTCTTTCTTTGGTTTATTGATTCATAGAAAATGGGAGAAATGTCCCCTTTTGTAGGCGTCCTTCAAACGATGTTTGAGAAGGGCGTATAGGCTGGGTAACTGGACAAGGGTGAGAACTACGGCACTGATGAATCGGTCGGGCCAATTGATGCCCAGAATGCGTCTCAGATAGTGAAGATGAAAGGCACTGGTGCGTCTGGAGTAGAGGCTCCGGGTCTGTCTGCCGTAGAACAGCACTGTTAGTAATTTAAAGGTAAATACTCTGGGCCTAACGATTATCAGAGAAAGGTCAAACGAGGACAATATTTTGGAGCTGCTTTTACGGCATCAGTACTGGCCTCTTAATTATTTTTCGTGGCTTTTTTAAAGAATGTTAATTGCTCCACTCCAAGCAAGGCAATAAAGCCACGAGTATACAAGTGGTTACCGAGTGTTAGAGAATGAGAAAAACTACTATTAAGGAGAGAGGAAAAAGGCTCAGAGAAGCTACGTTACGGCGGTGGGGAAGGGACTGAAGCCGAGATGATAGGTCAGATTGCAGATTGTTCTTTGGGTTTTATCAAGAATCTATAAATATATAGCAAGAGAACCAGATCACATTTGGCAGCAATATTCAAAGCAAGGACGAATAATAGACTTATAAATATGTAAGAGATTCTATCGAGAAAAATTGTCTAGCACGACACAGTGAACCAACTTTCTTAGCTGCAGACTGAGCAATTGATTTAATATACTCTTTCCACTTCATGTCAGTTGAAAACGTTAGTCCGAGAAGGTATGAGTCATTCTCCTCTAAGGTTGTTATATTGTGGATTATACAATATAAACAAAGTAATCCTGAGTGGAAAGATTGCAATAACACAAGAAATCAGGTAACAAATAACAATGGTTTATTGTACGTAAAGTACAAATGAGCAAGAGTTCATAATACTAAGGAAACAGGAGAGAAGTCACGGAGGTTCGTAGGTGTCGCCTTCGCTCTATTTTTGTCACTTTCCTGATATTTATTTTGTAAAAATACAAAAGAATTGTGGCACAAGGCCAAAAAGGGGAGCGGTAGAGGCTGGTCATCACTATCTTATACCTAGCTAATCAGATTCACGACCCTTTCATACATTACAATTTCTACATTCACCAAAAGAACTAGTCCGTCACCATTCAATCCTCCATCCACCAAAATACCGCATTCTCACAAGGGGGAGCTACAAAACGCGCCCCATGCCATAAAAATTTGATGATAATAATAAATACTTAAAATTCTATGGTGAAAGGGAGGGAAGGGGGATGAACCCAATAATCAACTAAAATATTAACATAATTCAAATTAAACATAACAGATGTTAGTAGGGCCCGTCCAACCCTCAAAACAGAGAGACCGCTGTATTCTGCCCATTGGACAAAAACAAGCAGCTATCTCGCTAAGGGAGTGGGAAAGGAGGAAATATAAACGGACATGGGAAATTTGAAAGCTGACCCAGTCGAGATGAAAGTGGGGCCAACAAACTGTGGAGGTTGGGAATCTCGACTTGGATCATAACAAAAGAGATAGCCGGGCACAGGCCAGGAACAACACTTACTCACATTAACTAGGTACACAAAAGCTTGTTTAACCTAACCAGGGGGAGGGCTCCACAGGAAACCACCCCGATGTGACGTAGGTTGACCTAGAAGAGAAAATCAAGGCTAGCCCCGTTCAAACAAACCAAGCTCGCCTCAGTCACCCACCTTTCGCAGAAGACTGTCGAATGCAGGCGTTTTCTATCAGTTCTAATCCTCATCTTGAGCTGATGCTCAAAGAATCGGATGATGAGAAAGACGGGTGCCTCGCAAGACCTCCTCCTGTCGCGTCGTCCAAATGACCATTCGGGCCGTGGCTAGCAGCGTCAGAAATACTATTCGTTTCACCCCGTAATACAGGGTTGACACATTGTCGCACGCGTATGCCCGATCAATGAGCACAAGCTTTTCGGGAGCGAGACGAGACGTCAGCTCACCGACATGGTCCCATAAGAGGCGGACCCGGGGGCAATGGTAGAAGGCGTGCGAAGCCGTTTCTTCTAAACCAAGGCCACATTGTTCACATTTGTCTGGCAAATCCGCCAAGCCCCATATGAAAGCCTTGTCATTGAGAGGCAGCCGATTCCGAGCCAATCGCCAGGTAAGCGAAAACTCAGGGTTACTGAAGTAATCCGCCACTGGCGCCCAAGACCAGTAAGCGCGAAACTCATCCTCCGACAAGCAGAGCGTATCACGTAGCGAATCCTTCGCGACCGCCTCCACTAAAAGACGATAGAAGACCTTCCTAGGCTGTGAAAGGTCACTGGACCGAGGAACAGCCAACAAGGCCGACCGACACTCACGAAGGAAATCCGATTGATCCCGGGGCTTACGACGGCGCTCAACCCTCGAGATGGGGGGGGGGTTGATAGTAAGGAAAGGGAACGCGTCCCTAACAATCCCCGCCATAATCGAATCTCCTCCTGTCAACGCGCGGCGTAGTAAAGCCAACCTCGAGGCACGTTTGTGGCTCTCTAAGTCTGGCAACCCAGCCCCCCATGACACGGACGTTGTACACAGACTCGTCTGTCGACCCGATTCCTGCGTCCCCTCCATAAAATGAAGGATAGCGAGCGCTCGAGCGCCTTCCGATGGTCATCACAGAGGAAGTACGGACAATCGATAAAGAACAAGAGGGAAAATGTATGTAGCACACACCTCCGCCGTGCTCTTCACGGACAACCTCCGTCGACGCCAAGTCTGACCGGTAGCGTCGATTTTTGTTCGTACTTCAGACCAATTTTTCTCCAGCTGGAGGTCGGGTCCAAACCACACTCCAAGAATGCGGACAGAACCGTCCGTCCAACTGAAGGGCCCCGGAAGATCGGCCCCATTCCAGGCACCTAACCGCAAGCCGGACGACTTGTCGCGGTTAATTCTGGCCCCTGTCACTTTCTCGTACCGGTCAAGCGCCTTCTGTACCGCCTCAATGTCGCTGCGGGACGACACGAAAGCAGATACGTCATCGGCGTACGCAGAAACCCTGGCTCGAGACCCTCCAGGAACGGCGATCCCGCGTAGGGCCGGACTGCACGCCTCGTCCTTCAGCCGGCGCAGGAGAGGCTCCAACGCCAAAGCATAAAGGAGAGGCGACAGCGGACAACCCTGACGGACCGACCTCGACAGAACAAAGGCGCCCGACAACTTGCCGTTCACCTGTACCACAGCACTGAGGGAGCGATACAGGAGGCTAATCCAGCGGCAGAAGTCGGGTGCGAATCCGGCGGCCTGCAGGACAGCAGCAAGGTAGCGATGGTCGACCCTATCAAATGCCTTGGACTGATCCAAATTGATCAGCGCGGCTTCTTCGTCGTCTTTTACACCCTCTATGATCGTGCGGATCAGATAATTGTTCGGCCCCTCACAGAACAAGTCTGCTCCGGATCCAACAGAGACTAGGCAACTGACTGCAAACGCCCCTGCAGGATCTTGGCCAAAATCTTTAACTCTGTGTTTAGCAGAGTTATGGGCCTGTAATCATCTAGTTCCCCCACATCCTTGCCATTTTTCAACAGCGCGATCACACCCCTGGAAAACCGGTCGGGGAGGGACCCCTGCCGGAACCAGTTGTTGAACACCACAGTCAAAATCGTTACACAGATGTGCGACAGCGTCAAGTACAATTCATAGGGAAAACCATCCAGACCGGGCGACTTGCCTCTGCCGACCTTCTTCAATGCCCCGTAGACCTCACCTTCCGTGATCTCTCCCTCGCAGCTAGCCGCTTCAGTCGGCGAAAGCCGATGAAAGTCAGCCAAATAGCTGCGAAACTCGTCCTCACGAAGACCAGACTCCTTGGTAAACCGGCTCTCGAAATGCCGCCGAAACGCCTCGCACATGTCATCAGTGGCCCGAAGAGTGCGTCCCTCCGGGATATCGACTTGACGAATGTAACGATCGGAAGCTCGATGAATCTCTTCCTTGCGCAGATCTGCACCCATGTTCACAGCTTCGGAAGACATCTTGCTTAACCTATGTCTAATTATCTGGCCATGTAGCGCTCGCTATTTGAACGCTCCACGGCCTCCCTAGCTAAGGCTATCTCTAGGGGATCCCCCAAGCCACCGTCCGGGAAAGACTAGCCTTAAGCGTCGTCACCTTTCCAGCTCTATCTAGGGCGAGCCGTTTGCTGAAATCCGCGGTGAAAGACCTAATCCTACACTTAAGACGATCCCACTAGCTCCCGCTGCACTAAGCTAGTTGGCTGCTCCCGGAAGTCCCGCCTGTCCAGTAAAGACAGATTGAACTTCCAGTAACCAGCTATTCTAGGCCTATGGTCTAACGCCACCCGGGCACAAACGAGTTTGTGGTCCGAATAGCCTACCCAGTGGAACGTGGGACAATCTAACAAGTCTACATCGGCTCCTCTAACTAATATTCTGTCAAGGTAGCTAACTACCTTGTCACAAGGCCAGCTAAGAGCCCACGTCCACATTTCCCACCCCCGGGGTGATCGACCCGGTATCTATCGACGAGACCAAACGCTTCGATCAGATCAACCAAGCTACGATCGCCCCTTCTCCCGCTAGCATCCAGCCCCCGATCTAACTTGGGGTCCAGGATGGCATTTCAGTCCCCTATTAGGAACGCCCCCAACTGCCGAAAAAAACGAAACCCGCTCCTCCAGGTCGTTGGGCGCATAAACCGCAACGACCTGAAACGAACCACTTTTCACGGCAATATCGGCCACGATCAACCAGCCCTCGGCATGCACATCCCCATATGATGAATAGACGACAAAGTCGTTAGACAGCACACGCATCGGAACTGCAAAGTGGGTCTCTTCGATCGCGGCGACATCCACACCAAAGGACAAGAGATCCTGGAGCAGGCGGGCTGTCTTACCCCGATTCCTGAAGCCCTTCGCATTCAGCGTAGCTATCTTGATAGACATCTAAGCCTGCAAAAATTAAAAGAAAAAGAGCAAAAACCTATTCACATACCGAGCGGAAATCCGCGTCAAGCAGGACCCCGACGGATTGTCCAAGGCTTCCAATTCCTAAATCGGTCAACATACGACCGTCTACGACAATACCGCCGAAGTCTGTGGGCTATATTAGTTTAATAGCCCTATAAAGAGAGGGATGGATTAAAACAGGGACCCACCTAGCACAAAAGTGTCGTAGTTTTTTTAGGTTGGAGTTGTCCAGTTCAAACATTCTAATGTCTAGAAAAGCCTCCTTGGCTTCGAATAGGTGACTCCAGACCTTTAAGTAGCTCCCCGTATCCCTCACAAAGGTTATTGCCCCTGGAGCCTTCGGGAAATTTCGGGGGTATTCGATGGTTTTGCCATCCACTTCTGTCATTTTATATAAGACCCCCAACAGGGCTCTTCTTTGTTTTGATAGGCCCTTCTTATATTCCTCCCTGCCAACCTTGCAAATGGAATCGGGGCCATCAAGCATTTTCTTTTTCTCCCTTGAAGGATGGGGAGGGGACGAGGTGGATATGTGAGGTGGAGTATTCAAAGAACTTAGGGAGGAAATGGAGGGAGAGGGGGACGGAGCACGGGAAGGGGAAGTAGGGAGGCTCCTAATTTTAGGGGAACAAGTAACTTTTTCTGTCGAAGCAGGGAAGGAGATTGAACTGGTTCTGTCCATGCCCTTCTCCGCCCATCTACGATCAGAGTAACTTTGTTGGGTTTCTTCTTCCTCTTCCTCCCTGTTCCTTTCTAGGGATGAAGCACGAGGTGGAGGCATACTGTCCACTTCCATGTGCATCTCCATTTGTGGTTGTTTCTTCTGTTTTGCTGCTGCTGGTGGTGTTTTTGCTGCTGCTGCTGCTTTTGTTCTTGCTGCTGCCGCTTTTGTTGGCTTTCTTTAGGTTGCTGCACCTCTTTATGTTATGCCTGCAACTCCTTCAGCTTTTCCGGCTGCCTCTTTTCCTGAGGTTTCTCCTTCTGGGGGGGGGGACGTTTGAAGATTTCCGTCCTCTGGTGACTTCTTTCCAGTCTCCATTCGATTTTGAAGTCCCCTCCTCTGGTTGGCTAGCTATTGCTGTTGTAGATGTTGGACGTGGTGGAGCTTGTGTATTCTTTTTACTGGGGTACTCCTTTGCCATGTGACCTGACACCCCCACATGACCAACACCACGGTTTTCTGCCCTCAACCACCACCAGCATCCTTCTATCGGGGCAGACCAAAGTGTTGGGGATATCCTGGAACTCCTCTGTTTAAGGTAATCTGGAGCTCCATGTCCCCCGTCTCAATTTGGGCTTTATTGCTGAGGGCCCTCACTTCATTTACTTCCCCAAATTTGGCGAAGAAGGCCCCCATTCGGTCGTCTGGGATATCTACGGGCACCACATGAACGGTCACTTTTGTTCGACGGGTGCCCATGTATTCCGTCTGAAGTCTCAAGGACTTGGTGTTCAAGATGCTTCCTGCCAACTTCTTCGCTTGTTCTTCAGTTTGGAGAAGGAAATGGTGCGCGGGCTTACTGCATCGAGAGCTTCCTTAATTGTAAGGAATTCGTTGTCGTTGAAGCTGTCTTCGTATTCCTTTCTTTGGTTGACATAAAATGCCATCCTTCTTCAGCGGCCTATTTTAACTCCAGGCCGTTTTTCAGGTGACACCGGATTTGCTACCGGTGTATCAGGAACGTTATTGTTTTTGTTGACCATAGTGGTCCGACCACCACAGACGAACGAAATACTTTCTTCCTCTCTTTTTTGTTTTGTTTTAAGTTTTAAGGCAAATTAAAATACAATGTAAAGTGCGGAAGAAAAAGAATACAAAAGTCTTATTTGAAACTAGTCAAACCAAAACTAAAAATAAAGGATTGCGACCGAAGTCGCGAAAATCAAAACAAAAAACTTCTTTAAAAAGTACTTTTTTTTTTTAAAATGAGAAAACAAAAAGAAATAAACAGAAAAAAAAGGCAGTAGTCCGGTAAGACTTTGTCAAACCGGACTAAAAAATAAAATTAAAATGTTGGCCAAAGCCAAGAAACAAAATATTTAAACAAAAGAATATAAAAGAAAGAAAAATAAAACTTAATAACTTAAGGCAATAACTTTGGGCCAAAAACAAGTTCGTCAATCTGTATAACTAGAGATTCAAAACAAAAAGAAACAGCTCTGACAAGTGACGTTCGCTCTCTGTCACTCTTTCCTTCTCTTCTTCAATAGTTCGTCAGTCTTTTATAGACTGACCAATCCATGTCGGGGTGTGCCAGGTTTTCCCACTAAACCTTCCCCCGAGCTAAATTCTTCCCTAGAATTTTGCTTTCAATATTTTTTTCTCTTTGGACTTGGATATAGACGTGTAGTCGTCTTCCTTTTTCTATCACTTTTTCTCCTCCCATTCCGAGTTGGTGTATTTTTTGATTTTTGAGAATTTACTATTTATGCGGGTTATAACATTTCCATCGGTATTTCACTGTCATTTTCCATGGTTTCAATGTATCGTTATCTCATTTGGTATGTCTTTTGCAGAAATCTTTTTTTCCTTTTACAATATATATCACTCTACCGATTCTTTTTGACACTATACTGTCCTCCCAAAGACACTTTCCTGGCCGATAGTTCTTAAAGACTTTATCACCTTATTTATACGTTGTAAATTTGTATTTACTTTCGTATAATTTCTTTTTCTTACTTGGTAACATCCTATCGAACACTGAACGTATTTTCCTTGTAAACATAATTTCTGCACGTGATAAATTAGCGTTTGTATTCTGATTTGGTGTTATCCTATACCACTAAAAACTTTTGTAAGCTTTTTTTCTTCAGTGTCGATTCCGTTATTTTTTCTTAATGCTCTCTTGAATGTGTCGACAAACCTTTCTGCCTGTCCGTTTGATCTAGGATTGTACGTCGGCGTTGTTACGTGTTCGATTGCCAACGAATCACAGTAATCTTTAAATTCCTTCCCGGTAAACATAGTAGCATTGTCGCTTACAATTGTATTTACTACTCCAAAATGACTAAATACTTCGTCTAACGCTTTTATGGTGTTTGAAGCTGTCTGGTGTTTATACCTATAAACCTCAGGCCATTTGGAAAAACTATCTACGATTACTAGATAATAGTATCCCTTTAAATGGTCCTGCGTAGTCAATATGAATACGTGTCCGAGGAACGTCCGTTTTTGGCCAGGGCCGAGTCCTTATCGGTGGAGCTTTGGCTGCTAACTGACAACCTTTACATTGCTTTATCATATTTTCTATATCCTGGTCCATTCTAGGCCAATAAGTGTAACTTCTCATTAATGACTTCATTCTGGAGGTTCAAGGATGGCCCCTATGAAACTTTCAAAACTCTTTTTTGTAGGACACGCGGTATTACGACGATCCGCATACATCAGCGTTTCGTCGCATATCGAAAATGGAGACACCCTTAAACATTTTTTCTTCTTTTCGTTCCACCTTGCATGTTTCTTCATGTTATATTCATCCATTTTCACTGCTTTTTTTTTTTTATTTCTTTCAATGTCACTGGTAGGTAGCTCTTTAATGGTGTTAACAAGTACTTCCGCTAGTTCTTTTTCCTCTTTTAGTGCTGCTATAACCGTTTCTTCCAGCAATTCAGAGTTTTTGGGGATTAATCTAGATAGACCATCTGCGTGTGCGATTTTACTTGATGGCAAGTATTGTATTTTGAAATTGTAGTTGAGTAAACTAATACTCCAACTCTAATCTATTTGCAGTATGGGCTGGCATGACTTTTCGAACCAAAAATCGACAGTAGTGGTTTATGGTCCGTTTGCAAAACGAACGATCTACCATGAATAAAACTGAAATTTCTTAATGGCGTAATTTATTGCCAGACCTTTTTCTATCTGAGTATAATTTTTTTCCGCAGGTACTAAGATTCTTGATGCGTGTGCAATCGATTTCGTTGACCCGTCCTCGAATTTGTGTAAAAGTACCGCACCTACACCATATTCGCTTGCATCTGATGCTACAATTAAGTTTTTTTCGGATCGTAATGTGCTAATGTTAAATCCGATAATAAACACTTTTATTTTTTGAAATGCTTCTTCACATTCTTTTGTCCAGCACCATTTCTTACCTTTCCTTAATAACTCGTTTAACAGAGCTCTCAATTCGTGTATTTTAGGAATATATAAACTATAATAATTAGTTTAACCCAGGAATTATTGTAATTTTGTTACATTATCCGGTATAGGCATATTTCTAATAGCTTTTGTTCTATTTGGGTTAGGCTTTCTTCCTTTATGATCAATTATCTGACCCAAATATTCAATTTTGTTCATGCAGAAATCGCATTTGTCAAGGCCCACTTTAAATCCGTAATTCTCTATTCTCTTGAATACCTCTCGAACATGATTTTTGTACTCTTCCAAATTTTGGATCTTTATCAAAATGTCATCTAAGTATGCCATTGCGAATTCAAATCCAGCCAGCATCGTATCCATAATTTATTGAAACAAACTTGGGGCTACCTTCAACCCGAACGGCAAATGTTTTAAGCTGTATAGCCCTCTATGTGTATTGATAGATACTTTGTACATTCTTCCTCGACTTTGACTTGTAAATAAGCTTCAGACAAATCAATGAGAATTTTTCCCCCATTCAATTTTGAGAAAATTTCTTCCGGCGTAGGGAGAGGATAGGTGTGGTCCTTTAGACATTCATTCAACCCCGTTGAAAAATCAGCGAATATACTCTTATTTTCTTATTTTCCTTTTTTACGTACACTGTGGGTGACGCCCACTCAGAGTAATCTACTTTTTTTAATTACTCCAGTTTCTTCTAGTCTTTGTAATTCTTTGTCTATCATTTCTAATGACGAAAATGGTACCTTTCTTTTTGGCTTAAATACTCGTTTTGCATTATCCTTTAATTCGAACTTTACTCCAGTCTTAGTACAACCCAGTCCGTCAGAAAATACTTCCTTAAATTCATCTTTTAAGTCTTCAAATTTTTCTGTCTGTTTGCTATTTTCGACACATTTAAGTTTCTACAAAACGTGTTAATTGGTTTTTCCCATAAATTGAATAACACAATCCAGTCAATGCCAAATAAATTTGAATTTCTTCCAGATATGACGTAGATTTTTGCCTTGTGCGTTTTATCGTCAAATGATACTTTCGCGTAAAATTCTTTGAATTTTAACTTCTTTCCAGAAACACCTGGCTCTTTTCTGAGTGTTTTGTAGTTTTGGTTGTCCAATTTTCCTCTATGTAACTTCGTCGATTATAGATATGTCACTTCCGGTATCAAGTAGACAGCTTATAGTTTGACCATTTATTTTAACGTCTACATACTTTTCATTATTCGTATCTCTTTTAGATAAAACTGTATTTATCCTTTTGGACTTCTGGTGTTTTTTCTTTTTGCAAACAGTAGCTTTATGACCTTTTCGACCGCATTCATAACATTTTATTTCTAAAATAACACTTACTTGTAGCATGGTTTATTCCACCACATGCTTTGCAGTAGTATTTTACTTCCTTGTAGACCCGTTGTTTAACCCTTTGTACTTGGGCAATATTTTTCTCTTCTATACTTATATTGTCCCGTTTTATATTGAGTAATTTTGACATTCCTACGTAACTTTTTGTAACGTTACTTCTGTATCTTGTTCCATAATTGCCAGTATTCTCGAACAAAATTCTTTGTCCTTTGTTGCAGTTAACCCTTGAACAAAAATTAAACACATAAACATGTCTTCTTTAATTTCTTTGATCTTGAATAATTCACACTGAGAATTTACTTTACCTGCGAATGAAATAAAAGTCGTCTTCCTGTTTAACCATATTTAAACATTTATAACGTGTGAAAAATAAACTTTCACATTCAAATATTTTAGACAATATTTCAATCGTTCCTTTGAACGATATATCCTCCGGCTTCTTTGGTAGAATAAAATTAGTGTACTTAGTGTTTTCCTGAGCACCTAATTTTGTAATAATAATATAATTTTTTCTTGGTTAGAACATAACTGATATCTTTTTGGAAAAATTGTTTCGTACCGTCTGAAGTACGCTGGAAGAGTTTCACCTTCCATAGGCTTGTAATATAATTCTGAAAGTGAATTAGTAATCCCTTCAGCAGAGAAAAATCTTGATCCTTCCTTTTGAGCGACTTGTTTTGTTAATATCTTCTCCAAGACTTTTTGCTGCTTTAAAATTTGCTTTTGTAAGTCTAACTGCTGTTTCTGCAGTTGTATCTGCTGTTGTTGATACTGCAATTTTTGTACTTGCAATAATTCGATTTGTTTTTGAATCGATTTATTCTGTTCTTCCCAATGTGTCTGTTGCTGCTGCATAGCAGAACACATGGTTTTCGAAAATTCCAAGAACTCTTCCATATTACTTTTTCAAGGCACAACAAAATAAAAATAAAACCCACTGTACCTTTAGTCGATAAACTAGTCCAGCGACTGGTAAAAACGACGTTTGACTTGGTCGTCGCTGTTATCTTTGGAGGGGGTGTCTTTTTTCAATCCTCGTTCGATACTGTTATTTTACCTTGTGAGTTTATTTTGAATTCACGTTCGTCACTGTTATATCGTCTTGTGAGTTCCTTTCGAATCCTCGTAGTCACTGTTATATTGTGGATTATACAATATAAACAACAAAGTAATCCCGAGAGGAAATATTACAATAACACAAGAAACCAGGTAACAAATAACAATGGTTTATTGTACGTAAAGTACAAATGAGCAAGAGTTCATAGGAAACCTGAGAGAAGTCACGGAGTTTCTTAGGTGTCGCCTTCGCTCTCTCTGTTTGTCACTTTCCTTCTCTTCGTCAGTCTTTTATAGACTGACCAATCCATGTAGGGGTGTATCAGGTTGTTCCACTATAACAAAGGTAAAATAGGTTCTTTCAGACGATTAAAAGAGAACAGTTTCGTTTTTGAGGCGTTAAAATTAACACGCCACTCCTTGCCCCATTTAACAACATATTGTGGGTCATTTTTTAGATCAGCTTCCAATTTGAGCTTATCGAACCGATCAGACTTACTATTAAAAATTACTTTAGATTACACATTCTTCAAATCCTGTAACGGAAATTTTACATGCTTGGTTTTGTCATTGTGTAAAAAGTTAATTAAAACAGTTGTGACACGTGTTTATTTGTATCAAATGATAGAAATGTTTACGGAGTCCGACAATTCAGTAGTCTAGCAATCTCACGAGCTAGTGTAGATTTTTTTTTAATGATGTTAGCTCTGTACAAGACCCGAGGGCAACTCAAAGTAGAAGTTTACAGAGTAAGAGGCACAGCTTATATAAATATGTGTGGAAGATAACGGTTAACCCTACACTTGAAAAGGTTACGATTGTAGTGATTGGGGAAGCATACACTTGGGAGTCGGTTCCATAGGACAGAGGTTCGTGGGAAGAATCTGCTCGAGTGGAACTAACATCTCACCAAAGGAAAACGAAGGGAATGAAGATGGTTCGTTACAAAGTGCGTGGCATGGTAGGTTCTAGCCGTGAAGGCCAGAACTTGTGGAACTATGGAGTGTAATTCATTTGAATCTTTTCCATGGAAATAGAAATAGAGTAACGAAAGGCTTGCAATGTTTCATCTGTGAGAAAGGAGTTGTAGGGTGGAAAATAATTCGTCACCCACAAGGACACGGGGACACTTTGTGACTCTGTCGTGGGTGGAAAGCGAAAACTGGGCAGCTCCTGCTCACATATGGCAGCAGTACTTCCTTTTCGGTCTGATCTAGCTCTTGTAAAGGTATGGATAGTAGGGAGAGTCAGGTACTGACTGGAGCGATACAAGGATCCAACCATTAGTGATGGTTTGTATGTATTTACACTAGAGGTCTGGGCTGAGTTTAAGTCACAACAGGCGCTCAAGGCATGAGGTCTCCCTGAGGGAACATCCATTCATCGCGATTGATGAAAAATTCTAGATCCGATTGGCGATGGTGAAATGTCACTAGTTTGGTTTCAGTAAGATCATTATGAGATTATCTTGTGTCTTTTATCATTTGTAAGAATATTTGCTTTTAATTTACTAGCACAATATATTCATATGGATTTAAATATCTACCAGTTTATGTTCTAAATATAAATTAATTTAATAAATGAGAAATTTAAGATCTTGCTACTTCACATTCATTCAGGCGTTGAATATTGCTGTCACATCTGATCTGGTGCTTCTGCTATATAGTTAGAGATTCTTGATAAACTACAAAGAAGAATCTGCAATGTTATTAGTCAAGACCTGGCATTTTCAGCTTCAGTCACTTTCCCACAGCTGTAACGTAACTTTCTCGTGCCACTTCTATAAATATTTTCTTAACAATTATTCTGGTGAACTTTCCTCTATTGCACCTAAACTTTATGAATTTAAGCGCACTACTAGAATGACGACAAAGGCCCCATCATTTTACAGTTGAAATGGCTAAGTCTTATATGTTAATAGTTTCTTCTATCACACTTCTCACTTGTGGAACTCTCTTCTGGCTTGTTGCTTCCCAGTCAACGTTGATTTTCAAAAATTTAAAAGCCATGTCACTCGTTATTGTAATGATATTGCCTACTCCTTAGTTCCGGATTCCAGGAATGTCAATCTGCTTTTTATATGTACAAACACGCATGCGCATTATCCATAAAAACATACGCCATGACAGTCCTTCATGCATAGCTAACACACGTGTTCGGGTTATCATTATCTATCAATACACATCCATGCACAACACGGCATGACAGTTAGCTTCTGTCTTCTTAATTCCTGTTCTTTTATTGTTCTCTCTTCTTAATAATTTTCTCATATTCTCTTACACTCGTCATAGTGGCTTTATTGTCTTGCTTGGGGTGAAATAAAAAAAAACGACAAATTTGAGTAAATATCTGTACATACATTATATATATATATATATATATATATATATATATATATATATATACAAAAAGTGTGTTTTGTTCTGCACAAAGCCTTCACCACTATAATCAAATCATATGTGCTGGTGTCTGGCTGTCGGTTCCTAGGAACTGAGCTGCTTGACTCTCATACGTCGAATACGAAATTAACACTGCATATATTTCTTCAAATGCACTGTCCCCAATATTGAACTGTTCCCCTATAAACATAACAATTTTTACGTAATATATATGTTTATAACTTGTAACTGGATGTGAACGCCTCAGCAGCCAGGAATAGGCCGAATCAAATTCGTTTTCGCGCATGAAGTGACTCGCATTGCTTCCTGTTCAGATACAAAATAATTCATATCTTTTCTATTCAATCTGAAGCGATCCCGCGTTGATCAAAATATCAATCTTTTGATCTTCTCCGGGGTAATTAAAATAAATAAATAAATAAAAAGAAGAAAAAGACAAAAAATAATCTCGCTCCCCCACCACCCTCAACAAAAATAAACAGTAGCATGTTATTGACATGAAGACACGTCAGTGGATTAGACACGAACTCTGATAACTGTGGAAATTTAAGTAAGATAATTTAATCCTGTTTTAGCTTTACACTAATTATCTTCCATTCAAGTAATTTCCTTATCAGTTTGTAAACTTTAATCGTGGACTTTGTACAAACATTTAAAAACGTCAAACGATTATTTTCTTTGTTCTATATAGCTATGCCAAGAAAACATTACGTACGATAATTTTGTAAATATGTTTTGTTAATTTTATGATTGAACCCAAGACTTGTTCTTCTTTTGCGTCATCTTGTTTTATCACCCATGAACATATTTGCTCTGATTCACACCATTCCGTAAACTGTTTGCGGGTGAGATTCAGGTGTGTTAATGACAAGAATTTATTTATCGCATCTCCTCGCTCAGCGCTACCCAGTTTAGCGCTGAATTCTTCGAGTGCTCTTTTTGCAAATATTCTTCGGAATAAATTTAGTGTCGTTAAATTCCTAATATAAATAATGATAAAAAAAAATTATTATGTCTTTGAAATAATGATTTTTTTTCTGTTTTGTTTGTAAAACTTTATGAAACCCTGAAAAATGTTTTCAGATTAAAATTCTAGAAATTCAAGATTAAACTATTTTTTCTAATTTAATTTAAATTAATTTAATTGGTTATTTCATTTTATATTTTTTTTATTCTTTTAGAATCTTTTATTTGAAATGTAAAACGTGGTCCAAACTACCTGTAACCAGAACATTCTTGCTCCAAAGAATGATGTAATCGAAAAAACAAACTAAAAACTGTTGCAACAAATTCTTAGAGAGGTTCAATTGTTTATGTCAACACAGTACTTTCGCTTCGGTGGTTATTCAGAACTCAGCTGACTTTCTATACTTTTGTTGGATTATCGCTCTTGACTAGAACAGGCAGCGTGATATTTGAAAGTCTCTTACTCTTTTCCCTTTGATCTTTGGAGCGGCAACTCCTATAGACACGAGACGTGTAAGTACTTTAGAGGCATAGATTTGTAGCGGACCGTGGGGGGTGAAGATGTGAAGAGATATCAGAAGGTTAAACTTTCCAGCTACATAAGAATGTCGGACTTTAATTAAGTCCAAAGAAGACAAAGAAAACAAACAATACCGATATATATGGGTAAACAAATATATATTAATAACAAAACAAGTTAGACAAAGACATGGACTGTTACATAGAGTTTGTATGGAGAAATTATGTGTGTGTGTGTGTTGTAAGTGTTCGTACGTACGTGTATTGTTCTTAGCGCGTTCAGAGAATTTGGGAAACGCTGTATCTGTGAGAAGTCACATATTGGCCTAAGTGGAAAAAGAGAGATTTTACCACGCCTCCGCGCGAGGTAGCGGCCCAAGGCCTAAGTCGAAAAAAGAGAGAGAGAGAAGGGTCAGCCAGTATTTATAGCCAGGGGAGAGAGAAACCCCTGTTGAAGGATTAAAGAACTGAGGAGGAGCTAACTCCGACACGTTTATTGTTCTTAGCGTGTTCCCAGAATTAGGAAACGCTGTATCTATGAGAGGTCACATATTGGCCTAAGTGGAAAAAGAGAAAGATTTTACCTTACCTCCGCGCGAGATAGTGGCCCAAGGCTTAAGTCGAAAGAGAGAGAGAGAGAGAGAGAGAGAGAGAGAGAGAGGGAGAGAGAGAGAGAGAGAAGGGTCAGTCAGTATTTATAAGCCAGGGGAGAGAGACCCCTGTTGAAGGATTAAAGAACTGAGGAGGAGCTAACTCCGACATACCTCCTCTCAGAATAAAAGTTGTAGAAAGCAAACTTTTATTATGTAAAAAGTTTTGAAAATTGTTCTTGTGCACTAAAAAGAAAATGTGTCTGAGATGCGTGATTCGATGAAATGTGCTTGTTGTCGTCAGGGTGCTGTGCATTTCTCTAGTGCGTCAGAGTCGGGGCACGTCCTGGAAGAAACGTCGGTTGTGTTCAGCGTTTGCTCTTTTTTCCAATGCTCCACGTAGAGTTGGGTTTGTCGTCCCGTCAACCTGTTTGCTAGCCTGGTCGTAGTTTTGTTTGAAAGATGAGGTTGTTTGTTTGGGATGCGTGGATAAAATTGGCGTACCATGTTTAATGGTAGCAGCGTTGTGGCGAAGTTGGTGGTTGCTGCTGCTAGGCTTGGCTGTTTCTTTGGTCAGCGACGATGGTCGGCCAAGTGAAGGTGAGGTGGGGAGGCATGTCGCTCTACCCCGGGGCCAAGTTGAGCTGATGTAGAATGTTCGGAGAATTTGCTATTATTGACGGTAGAATATCGTTCTCGCAAATTCTTAGATAATTCGAGTTGCATCATTGCAGGGTAAGATAAAGGACGGTGAGTCGCCTTTGCTTGAGATGTGGTTCACACTTTATCTATTTCAGTCCAGAAGAAGAGAGTTGAATTTAGTTAAAAATGGCGTTGCGTTCTCCGTTTGGTAAGCCGGGTGAAATTAAGGTCAAGCGTCGCCGAGAGAAAGAAAAGGTCAAGCAAATATAGACCAGAGCGGAGAAAGAGTTGTAAGGCTCGCTCATAGTAATAATTGCAGTTTCCACGTGTTGTAGGAGAAATTCCTTTTGCCGTGGAGGAGAAAGTTGTTTTGTAGACATGTTGTAGTGAATTAAAAGTTCTTTCGTTAATAGAGTACGGCGTGCGTAGGATAGAAAAGAAGTTTCCAATATTATGTTGTTTTGACTGGCTCTCATTTGGAAGGTCTGTATAAGAATTTGCTTGTACATATATATCGTCTTGTGTGTGTTAGCAGGAGTTGAAACTTTAAATCACGTCAGGAAGTCACCATATGTAGCGGACCGTGCGGGGTGAAGATGTGAAGAGATATCAGGTTAAACTTTCCTGCTGGCGAAATGCTAAGAATGTCGGACTTTAATTAAGTCCAAAGAAGACAAAGAAAACAAACAAGACCGATATATATAGGTAAACAAATATATATTAATAACAAAACAAGATAAACAAAGACATGGACTGTTACATAGAGTTTGTATGGAGAAATTATGTGTGTGTGTTGTAAGTGTTCGTACGTACGTGTATTGTTCTTAGCGCGTTCCCAGAATTTGGGAAATGCTCTATCGGTGAGAGGTCACATATTGGCCTAAGTGGAAAAAGAGAGATATTACCTCGCCTCCGCGCGAGGTAGCGGTCCAAGGCCTAAGTCGAAAAAAAGAGAGAGAGAAGGGTCAGCAAGTATTTATAGCCAGGGGAGAGAGAGAGACCCCTGTTGAAGGATTAAAGAACTGAGGAGGAGCTAACTCCGACACGTGTATTGTTCTTAGCGTTTTCCCAGAATTGGGAAACGCTGTATCCGTTAGAGGTCACATATTGGCCTAAGTGGAAAAAGAGAAAGATTTTACCTCACCTCCGCGCGAGGTAGCGGCCCAAGGCCTACGTCGAAAAAGAGAGGGAGAAAAGGGTCAGCCAGTATTTATAGCCAGGGGAGAGAGACCCCTGTTGAAGGATTAAAGAACTGAGGAGGAGCTAACTCCGACAGATTGAAGATTGTATTCATAACTGTTCATAACTTCAACTTCTTTTCTTTCTTTATCCTTCTGTAACATGTCTTGTTAATGCATTTATTAATTGTTCTTTGCTTGAATTCCATGTTTTGTGTTTTTTATTATCCGAAATCACACGAGTCCGACAAATATTGTTTGCAGGACATATGTACCAGGAGGCATGAAATGACAATAGTTTCTATATCCGCAACACTCTCTTGAGCTGCAAGGTGTTCCTCCCCACAGGCTTCTACTCATCATGTTTCTCTGAAATCTCTACCCTCTAAAGAACTCGTTATTACCTCCCGGGTTTCAGATGTCTTCGCATGCGCGTTAGATGCTTAAAATGTTGCTTCCGGATTACTTTCTTTGGGTACCACTAAACTAGTTTCTCCTCCGTGTCTTTGGTGAGTTGAAAAATATTAAACTGGGGTAGGCAAAAAGATGTCTTCTGTCCTAGGATCACTATAATTTCAATAAATGAGCGAGCCATTTGAATTCAAGCGTCTTCAATTCCCAGTGACGTTCATCTTTGTCATGAGCTTTAACAAAGTACAAGGACAATCTCTCAAAATTGTTGCCGTCAACCTAACTTCAACGTGTTTTTCCTTTGGCCAACTCCACGTTGGTTGTTGTAGGGTTGAACCCCCAAACATTCTTTTCAGCTTGACACCCAGTGGGAAACTCACTAATGCAGACCTATCAATCTAAAAATCTTAAAATCGATGAGTTAGATCTGTAATTTCAGAAAAACAGGGAGATTTTACCAAAATCAGGAAGAAACAGAAAGATTTAAAAAACAGCCCCAAAATGTTAACTCTAGAACATCATTCTTTGAATTCAAATCACTTACTTCCAACGGAGGCGTGATTTGGGACGAAAATTAACCCATTTAAGGCGAATGTTTTACTTGTAAACAAACCCGGATTCATTAAATCTATTATCGAAAGATGTTATCTTTTCAATAATTTACCCGAATCACTGCTTGAAACGGAGAGTATTTTCACTCGGCAGTTATTTTAGCAGAGAAAGTTCAATAATTTATTTACGGAGAGTATAAACTAGCAGTTAATTTCGAACCGGGAGACCGGAATAAAGAGCTAAAAACCGTGATTTTCGCGTTGGTGCCGGGCGAGTTGAAAACTCTGCTATGGTAATATTTGCCGTTTCTTTATAAAGCAACATTAGTCATTCAATGACCGAGCAGCCAGTGCCACTGCCGGTTGAAATTTATAAAATCTTTCTCTTGAAACAATTTTTCAGGAAAATAGGTTTTTCAAGTGTTATCGCCCTTTCCAGCATTGATGGTGAAGAACTTCCTTTGTAACATCTTATTTGAAGTAATGTGGCGTTTCAACACCTTGATTATTATTTTCTCTTCGAGTTGCATGTGATATCCATTTTAGTTGTTGCCATTGTCAAAAGTCCCCAAGTGATGTAGTTTCTGTTATTTGGTACAGTTCTTTGTGGTTCTGTAGCTCCAGTCCATAAAGACCCATAGGCTTCACTCGCTCAAAGCCATTTTTAACCATTGGTCTTAGAAAGCGATTGCATACAGCTGACAGTTTAGCTATTTCTGAATGGGTTTGTCGGCAAGCATAGCATCCATATGAAAGGCCCGATCTGACGAAGCTATTTAAGAACAGTGCTTGAGTTTTCAGGTTAAGGTTTTGGTTTTGTAACAATTTGCAGTGTTGGGTGAAACTATCTTTAGCACAACTTATTCTATGTTCATCTTCCTTATCTGCTATGCTAAATTCTTTATAACTGATCCATATACCAAAGTATTTGAAATATTTGGTATTTACTAAATCCACATCATGAATTTTTATATTGGATTCGGGGTAGGTGCCATCATTGCTTTCATTCTAATTACAGATCATAGTTTCTGTTTCGAAAAGGTTTGAGTCCTATTTCTTGGAACACTTGATGTTGAGGGTTGAGCTTCCAAACAAGTATTTCACCTGACTCCCAGTGGAAAAAAATCACTAATATTGTGCACATCAGGAAGAACCCTTTTTTGAGTAATAGTTATGTTTATATACATAATGTAAATAGCTGCCTACCTACTTTTGTGTTATATTGGGGAAGTCAAGAAAATCTTATTATAGAACATATTTTCCCTGTGTTGTAATATTTTAAGTCATTTTCCCCGAGCAACGCCGGGTATTCATCGTTAGTATTTTTTTAAAGCAATTCATCCTAAGCGAGGCGGGAGTGCCACTGGCACGCAAGGGGTTACAGAGGGTAGAGGACAAGAGTAAAGAGGCGTGTTTGGGGAGAGGATAAAGAGAAGGACAAGGAAGAAGATAAAGGTATCAGAAGGTGTCGATTGACATTACATTTGAATATTTGAAGATTATAGTTATCAGGGAAGCAAGTAAGAGGAAGAGAATTCCACAGATGGGAAGTGCGAGAGAAGAAGCTGTTTGAGTAGAAGAGACGGTTACATTTACTCGTTTCGACAGTGAAAGGGTGGGACCGAGATGTTGATCTAGTAGCTCGCTTAAATTTATGCAGTCTGGGAACCAGAGAAAGCAACTCGCCGGAACATTACCGTGAAAATACTTATAGAGGAGACAGAGGGAAACCACGGCACGTCTATGAGAAAACGGTTGCAGACTAGATGCCAGATCTGGACCTATTACATTGCATATCCGTCTCTGGATTTTGTCGAGGACCTCGAGACTTATAGTGGAGGCACCATAACATATTTGACAGCAATATCCCATGCAAGGACGGATGGTTGATTTATAGATTTGAAGGATGGACTCGGACGAGAAAACTTTCTGGTGCGACACAGGGAACCAACTTTCCTTGCGAGGGTGAAGCTATTGAGTTTATGTATTTAAGGACCTCCAATCCGTGGTTGACTGGGACAGGAAATGGCTTGTAAACTTCAATGCCTCCAAAACGAAATTCCCCACAGAGAACCCCCCCTGCCTCCCATCAGAATGGCTGATGTCCAACTCTACTAGAGCGCCTCGTCGCGTCTGCTTGGTCTCACGCTGTCCGTTGATATGAAGTATCGTAATAATTTCTGATATTTCGATTATTAGAATAGAAATATATTGTTATTATTATTCAAATTTAAAGCCCACTAGTCTTATTCGATATGACATCCCATTCAATGTTGAAATATTTAGAATTTTGTCCTTGAACAAACTCAACCGATATTCATTACTCGAGTCAAGACGTGGAGTAAGGCAGCGACATGCTCTTATGAAAACAAGGCGACATGTGTCGATAAAAAAAAGGCTTGAAACTTTTATTGTGTTCATTTTAACGTAACAATCTGTTATCCGAAAGAATAAAGTTAGGTAAAAATTATTTGTATCCAATGTATAAATTTAGTGACATTTTTTGTCTTTAAAGAAAGAATCATTTGTTTGTAGTATTTTGAAGCTAACTAAATCTTGATTTTAAAAATCTACCAAATTGATTTCAATAAAATATTCGATAGTTATTCATCTATGAAAAGGAAATTTTATAAGAAAATTTGAATACACGTTTTTTATTTTCTTTAGCATTATTTTTATTAAATCAATTACACCTACATATTTCTTGAAATTAATGAAATCTCAAAATAATTCGGCCACTAATATTCACATTTTCCCAAACATACGTCCCATGAAAAATTAAATCAAAATGCAGGCTTATGGTCATATAATGTTAAAATACCGGTTCCAATACGCGCACCGAAGTTAAGCAACGTCGGGCCTGGTCGCTACCGAGATGAATATACCACTTTCCGTTTGGGAATACTAGATATACACAAGTGCTATTAACTTGGGATGTGCGGGTGGTGTAACGGATAATGGCTCGAAATTGTTAATCGGATAGCAAAGTTCCAATTCCCGTTGAGTTCATTATATTATTCGCAAATACAAACTTTCATTTTCTTAATATCTTAAGCAGTTTTTAAGTATTTTATTTCTGTTTATGTTCATTGTTTTTATTTTTTCTCATAATTTATGAAAAAATCCTCACGTGACTTACTCAAACATTATGGCTTGTAATGTCATTTTTTTCAGTAAAGATTATTTTTCCAGTAATCTTTTAGTGGACAACACAAAGGCATTTCTTTGTAAAGTTATTTATTTTAGGTTAAATAAAACCTTGAAAGTGGTAACAAATGAAAATTGGTGCTGACTGTCCATGTCCACTTGGAATCTTTGTTCAGTGACCTAAGAAAATTAATAATGCTAATCGATGTAGAGAAGTAACATTTTTAACTAAAGTAGGTAACAAAGTATCTGTCATATGACTCTTTCTCATGCATACATCCTAGCTGAGCTGATCACGTGTGTCTGGGCTCGGTGGCTAGGCGGTCATTTGTCAGGTCAACGGTGCCCTGGTTTGTCTGAAAGACACTGAATGCAAATTCGATTCTGGCATGATCTGGGTGGGGGGTGAGACACATGACATGTGTTCCATTCATTGCCTGACAAATTGCTTTTCTAAATTTAAATAAATAATAATTAAATAAACAGGATCATAACGGCTCAAATAGTTTTCCATGATAGTAGTGTTTTGTGTTTGGTGAAATGATTTTTCCACCCTACAACACCTTTCCCCACAGATGAAATGTTACAAGCCCCTTGCTAATCTATCACTATTTCCAGGGCAAGTGTTCTGACGAGCTACATTCCTTGACTCCACCAGCCCTGAACTTTGCAGCTGGAACCCGACATGCCACATACGCAATCTGCTTTCTCTTCATATTCCATTAGTAGGGAGTAAGTTCCACTCGGACAGCTTCTACTCAAGGACTGCTACTTTGTGGAATAGACTCCCAGCCAGATGCTTTTCCGATCACTACAATCTTAACTTCTTCAAAGTCTATGGTTAACTATTATCTTTCTTACATAACCTCATGGACTGCACTTCTTGTCTTATGTTCATACAACACCACACAGTAGCCCTCTACTTTGAGTAGCTCTCGGGTTTTGTATTGGGAGAACATTAGTGAAAAATGTAAAAGAAAAGGATACTAAAATCAACAAATAAAGATATAAATGTAATATTATAAACCAAATCTACTTAGACATATTCTTATAGGACAACCAACAAGTATCGGTCAACTTGTGTTGCTGCACTTCTATGAAAACTAAAAAGGCTATTCCTTCATCAGCTGAATTATTTTTAAAGTAAGAGATAAACAGGTTTGAGAATTTATTTCTAATAAAAAGAATTAAAAACAAGTAAGTACTATTTCTTTTACTACCATAGGAGATCAGTTACTAGTTTTGGGATTTATTTATTTATTTCTACAAAGAAAATTTTGAAGTAGTGGTCAAAACCTGAACAACAATCAATACATATGACCAAAGTAAATAAAAAAGGCTGAAGGAAAAACAACAAAAACAAAACAAACAACAAATCTCTTGCGATTTAATTTTTATCTTCCTCACAATTTTCTGTCAACATTGGTTATGCTTTCCAAAAATGCTGTTACAGAACCTTCTTTTCTTTTTTTTGTAGTGGGGCAACAAAGTTTATGAATGATACCAAAAAATGACAAGATTTTAAATATACTTTTGCCAGTTATTAGGGTATTGATTTTTGGCCTTTGTTATCCCCACCCCTGGCTTCATTAACATCTTTGATCAGTCCACCATTATGATAAAGGTACTGCTACAGTAACAGGCTAACAAATTTCGAGCTCCAAAGGAAATTTGAACTTGCGGATATAATAGGTCAGATATTTCTTTTCAGTAATGAGACCAATGAAGATTTTTCACACTAACTGATTGATTCATTGTATCCAGTCTGATAGAGGATAGTCTGTAAGAATGAACATTTTATGTAGAAGTGTAGAAAAAATATCAACAAGGCATGGACAAAAAAATTCTCTTAAACTATCATAGTTTAAAATTTTAGTTTAGAAGAGACAGAGTCAGAGATTTTCTTTCAATGACAGGAGTTTCTAAGTAGCTGATTTGTGAACAGATATTAAGAAAAAAGACATTAAAATACAAAGTTTACTGAAAAGGAAAAAAAAATATTGTATTATAATGCAAATACAAAAATCTGAATGAGAAAGAATATATTTTCAACAGTAAGTTGGTCAAAGTGGTATGAACTGTGGGATGCAGATGTTTTGAATAAGATCACATTGAGCAATGAAATGAAGATGGAACTGCATTCTAATAAGCGTGGATTTGTCAGAAGGCCAACAGGAAAGAAAAATAACCCACATTACATTTTTGTTGGTAAGAGTCTGATGCTTTGGAGCTGCATAAAAAGCAATGGTTCAAGAAAATTGGTTAAAATCAATGATAGCTTGAATAGTGGCAAATATATCCTGTTGTTGAAGGAACATTTGATACCAGACTTGGATGAAGGTGAGATGTTTTAGCTCCATATCACAGATTACATGCAACTCAACAAGGATTGATGAATGTGTTACTGTACTAAACGACTGCCCAGACTAGAGCCCTGACTGAAATCCTGGATCAAATGCTGAGAGAACTAATGGGTAGAATTTATTAGAAAAACTCATGCGATCATGAATTTGTGGAGCTCAATGGTATCTAGTACCTTTGAAGATAGGGAAGGATTTGTACGCATCCCATCTCAGATGCATTGAAGCAATTATTCAAGTTACAAGAAGCCACACAAAATATTAACAATGTACATTAACTTCTTGAAATCATTATATAATAAATTTTCATTAGAGATTTTTCTATTTAAAACACGGCATCTGGCTTGGTTTATATGCAGTGGCAGAAATCTTTGACATGACTATTTTTGAGATCCGTTTTGCATCTTCCGCACTCCTTCAGAGCCCTTGCTAAAAGTATATGATAATTAGATGTGAAAATGACTTGAATATGGCCAAAGTTAACCACTTATAAAATCATAATTATTAAAAATTTACAATAATTTAAAATGGCCTAAGACTACTGTAATAGCTTAGTACTGTAATAAAAACAATAAAAATATGTTTTCAGGAAGAAAACTTTTAAAAAATTGTATTTCAGAAAGCAAAAAAAAAAGGTTAACAGAATAAAGGAGAAACAGGTTAAAAAGGCAAAGAGAAAAAATGTTTGAAATGGATAAAACGGGTAAATGAAGTGATAAGAATAAAAAGCAGGTAGGGAAGCAAGACTGTTTTTTATAAAACAAATTTATTCATTAATATACAAAATATGTTATTATACAAAAATATATTCATGTTTAAGAGGAGGAGGAAACTGTAGGAGAATTTATACCTCGAATTTCATCAACAGATCCATATGAACTTTGGCTTTGGGTTAACCTTGATCGAGTATTGTAATGTCTTATCAATTTTCCTGAAAAACAGACAAAATATTTACAATCTCTAAATACTACTACATAATAAACACATCACTATAGTAATTATTGTAATCATTTGTATATAGATTGCTAGGGAGTATAAGACACAGTTAAGCAGAAAAACTCCAGGGTAAAAAAAAATAATCTTATTTTCATGTATAAAATGCACCTGATTTTAGAGCAATGAAAATGACCAAAATTTGTGAAAAGGGAAGAGAAAAAAATGAATAAATAAAAAAAAAAACAAAAAAAAACAGGACATTTTGTTTACTTTTGTGATTGGTGATTTGTAAAATATAATAAAAAGGTGTTTATTGTGAAACGGCCATCAATTGCCTTTTGCTAAAAACATTGTTTGATGATTTTTATTTTGAAATTATGCATCATTTTGTATTTTATTGTTTGTCTATATTTCTGAGATGAGATATTATGTACAGTATTTACATTAGTCGGACTATTGTCCTCATCTTTGTCGCCATATTTGTCACAACGTTTCGGCCGTTGTACGCTCCGGCCTTCTTCAGGTGGTTGGAATTTCAAACCGAACCCTTTATTTCGATCACTGGGGTAGACTGTTCTAGTTCCACGAGCCATGTTTGATGGATGTCAGTTATCAGTTATCTCCTGCTAATTTTCCCTGAACTGATAACTGACATCCATCAAACATGGCTCGTGGAACTAGAACAGTCTACCCCAGTGATCGAAATAAAGGGTTCGGTTTGAAATTCCAACCACCTGAAGAAGGCCGGAGCATACAACGGCCGAAACGTTGTGACAAATATGGCGACAAAGATGAGGACAATAGTCCGACTAATGTAAATACTGTATTTTATTGTTGTTGTAAATTAAATAATATTTTTAACCTTTGAATGATTTCCAAACTGATGTAGTTGTCTAGATTCACTGAAATCTGGAAAAAGTACAGAACCGTATGGGATATAGAGAAACATTATGAAAAATTTATTTCCATTTGTTGCAATATGCTATTAGATATATATTATTGCTCTGGTAAATAAATAAATCTAATTTGGCCAGATTTTGCCATTCTGAGTCCTGGAAAAAATGGGATTGAGTTCTAAAGTCTAAGAACCAGCAGACTATTGGAAAAGATTTTGGGTGAAAAAACCTGTATCTTATACAGGATTTCAGTAATTGTTAAGGCAAGATATATTTTGGTAAAGTACTTTGGTTGACAAGTGCTAGCAACTAGAAATAAAGAAATTACAAATATTTGCAAAAGTAACAATGTATTAAAAATCTAAATGTTTCTAAGCTATAGTTCTTTGAACAATAGGATTGCAATAATCTATAGAAGAAAAAAAAATAATCTAAGCATACAGATTAATCCTTCTACTGCTGTGGACATACTTACCAAACTGACATTGCCTGATGTCGATACATATCAATATGTTCGCAAGATATTGTGAAATATGTTTTGTGCTATGAACTAAATAGTGCTTATTAATAGTCATCATGATAATAGTCATCATGATAATAGTCATCTTTACAGCCATGTTTTTTTTTTTTTTTGTTGAGGCAGGACCAGGATTAATCTCACACAAATCAAAGTGGGTTCTGCCTATCCATCTGAATGATATCCTCCCAAATCATCTCGGGTCATCCTCTTCCCGTGCTGCCCTCAACCGTCACCTCATGGACCTGTTTCATAGGCTTTGCGCTGCATTCAACATGGTAAGCCCAATATAGTCTACATCTTTACAGCAGTGACTCAATGTCATCAAGATCTACCCCACATGCAAGCTGCTAGTGGCCTGCTGGTGGGCTACCGTTAGCAATGTCAGTGGTCTTCTGGTTGCAGCCATCGGCAGGCCACCAGTGGGCCTCTAGTGGTCCGCCAGTGGTAACATTGCCAAGCGGAACAGGCTGGCAGTCCAACAGCAGACCACTAGTTGTAGATGCTAGTGGCATGCCACCCAGTGGCAGATTGGTGGTTTGCATGTAGGGTAGCTTCTCAAGAAGCAAGTCTGATCCTGTTCTCACTGTACATGCCTCACATCCAGCATATCATCATCCTGTCATTCGGCCACAAGTGGTTTAAGTCCTCTGCCAAACAGCATGGTGCTTTAAATGCAGGTGTTGTACACATGATTTCTGGTCTTAGTTGAGAGGCAGCGGGCCATGAAGATAAACAGCAGCTGGTGAAATTTCTTTCGTGTAACCTGGCAACATGTAATGGTATCCAGCTCACATCTGCCACATAGAGACAATGTGCCACCCAGGTAGCAGAAGTAAGCAACCACCTCTAAGGCCACTCCAGCAACAACCACCTCAGTTAGTCGGTAGCTGTCAATGGTAATTGTAATATTAACTATTTCTTTATAAGAATGAAATTTATATAATCTTTCTCTTAAAGCAATTTTTCAGGAAAATAGGTTTCTCAAGTCCACTAGCTGTTATCACTCTTTCCAGTATTGACGGGGGTTTCCTTCCTAAACTTTTGTTAGATGTAATGTTTAACGTCAACAGCTTAATTATGCCATTATTTTCTTTTTCACATGTGCTATCCATTTTAGTTGTTGCTGTTGTTGAAAGTCACCACATAATGTGATTTCTGTTATTTAGTACAGTTCTTTCTTTGTGATTCTGTAGCACCAGTTCACAAGGTTCAAATAAGAATGATCCTCACTGAGTGCTCAGGCTTCACTCAAAGCTATTTTTAACCGCTGATCTGAGAAAGCAGTTGTATATGGCTGACAGTTTAGATAATTTTGAATGAGTTTACTCCCATGCAGGACATCCGTAAGAAAGTCTTGATCTGACAAAGCTATTTAAGAACATGACTAGAGTTTTTAGGTTAATGTTTTGTGGCAATTTATGAGGTTGGGTAAAACCACCTCATATTCAATTTCCTTATCGCCTTGGAAAACTGGTGTAGGCCTGTAGTAGGATACAAGACTAGTTTTCGGACACATTTTTATTTATATTAGGGATGTCATTCGGCTTTGAGTACCTGACTGAAACCAAAATATTGGTGCTTAAATCACTGTCAGTATATATTTATAGTCATTGATTTGCAGTAAATTGCAATTTTCTATTTTTCCTCCAAAATGAGCCAGCACAACCGGGCAACAATGCTATAACAATGCAATAGTGAAAGCATTAATCTAATACCACCAACATAAGGTTGATGCAAATGCTTGCAGCTATTTTGAATAATTTTGTTTTGTCCTATAGATTCATAGCATTCAGTTATGAAAGTATTTTTCTTAGCTTCTCTTTGAATCTCAGAGAAAAATGTCCCTCCCTCAGACAACAGATTCCAACTTGGTTGAAGATTGTCCTGAATCTTGCCTCACACCTCTTCTTTTGGAAACCTGCATAACAACCATTTCCATTAACTGTGACTATCCCTTTGAACCTGAGCAGTCAGTATGCATGCCACTGTGTGGAACAGCATATACTATACTCATCAAGGGGCCAGGGTTGAAAGGGTTAAAAAAAAAAAAAAAGTTTAAATTTATGTGTCAATCAAGAAAAAAAAGAAAGACTAATGGTTAAATGTGGAAATAGTTTCCTTAGCTTTTAAATTTTTCTTGACCCCTTGAACTCAAACAACCTATATACTGACCTCTGTGTAAAACTGCATATACCATACTCATGTGGAAATCTGGCTTCAAAGGGTTAAATTTTGTAAATCACATGCAACACTTGATTGATTGCATAAACAGTAAAGACTGAAGTAAATGCTTAAAGACACTTAAGATCTCTCTAACATTATGACAAAAAATTTACATCAATCTCATAAATGATAATGCAAAGATTATGAGTTTGTTTTCTTTAAAATTATAGAGTAATAAAATAATTAATGACCTGAAAGACACGTGCAATCCAAAATGGATTTTGAAATTAAAATATTACAGGAAAGCAAATACTCACCACGAATTACTGCTACTCCTTTTGAAGTGACATATGCACTGATATAGTATATGATTGGTACAGCTACACTCCCAATCACAATGCTACTGATTAAGGCTATATCACTTGGTCTTTTTGTGGAACAGTGGAAGGTTTTACTCCATTGAATACGTGTGTAGTTCATCTAAAAGAAAATAGAACGTGACAAATTTTGCTCGAAAGAAAGCACAGAAAAGAAATTTGAAACACTTCCTCAATTGCAATCATTATTATTCTTTACAGAAAAAAAACATCTGAAAAAGATTAATCACTTAAACACTTGATTAAACCATAAATTAGTTAAGAAAATGGATAGTATCATACACAGCAGGATTAAGTGTTCATTAATTTTCACATCTTAATTTCAATTTAAGACATTCTCATAATCATTATTCTCTATTAACCCAATAATTTCACAATGACACTGTTTGCTGTGAATTGGTACATTCTAGATTAATAACATAGAACTACTAGTATCTGATGAATAAATGTAGACGTTTTTTGCATTTTTAATTTTCTAAAAATTAATCATCAGCCTTTTACTGGCAATGCAATTAGGGTGAAGATGCCAGTAAATTCTCTACAAAACAAATATCCCAAAAGATGTTTACTCTGAATTTTTTGTTTCAGTAAATAATTAAATTTCTGGTGATGTACAGAATGAAATCCAACACAAGCCTTACCAAGATGAAATCTTTAATTTTGAAAAAAAGAAAAAAAAAAAAACTCCCCAAAATTATCTCATCTTTTTCATTAGATCAGTTTTTTAGGAAATGAATTGAGTCCCCCTATATATATATAAAGTGAACATTGAAGTCAACACTCAGAGGCGGCAGGCTGTTCATCAGGCCGCCTAACAATTGCGTCCAGCATGAAACAGCCTGTCACCTCTGAGTGTTGGCTTCAATGTTCACTTTTATATTTATATTTACATATGCTCTGTCTCTGATATTGAGCACTTTATCCCATAAATATAGCACACCTTAAAACTATATTTCTTTATATATATATTGTTACGTTAGCCCAATAATTGTACGGTCACCTCAGATTTTATAGGCATGTTTTTAGTACATTGTATATTTGTGACGAAACATGAATCTTGATAACATCCTTATTTCTTGAATGCGCAGATTGTGGGATATATATCTTTTTTATGCCCAGATTAGTCAGGGCCAGTTCTCGGAAAGGAACCTTACCTCCTCCTCCCATCTCCTATCTGTTCTCTGATCATGGACCACACAAATGCTGTTTAGCAGATGGGGGCGAGTGACATTAAACAGGGCTCGCGAAGGACACACACACACCTTTTTTTTGTGTGGGCCAACACGTGACTCAACTGATAGCAGTTTTCGTTTCGCACGTGTTGAGGTGGCAACAATCTCACTTAGTTGCTGACCCTCGGAGGAAGCGGACGTCACCAAAACCAATCTTAGCTATTTGCCGTTAGAAGAATTAGATGCCACCAAAACCAAAGGTCCGACGAGAGAACCTGGAACAACATCGTCAACCAAAGTCGGCTACATTCCTGTGATTTTTCTGTGTGTTCCTTCTCACCATCAACACGGATTGGACATCACCAATCAAAAACTCATAATTAGAACATTGTCAATCCCATCCTTTTATGAATATCCTTGGTAATAGTCAATCGACGTCGATTCCAACCATATGTAAGTTTCTGCATGTTTTTCTATATCTTATGATCTGCTATCTCTGTATTCATATGTATTTCACCGCATTAGTATTTGTTTAGGTAACTTAACTCCCCATACCCTATATTATTTAGTTTTCTTTTTCTTACTTTCACACTCTGTATATTTAATAAATAAAACTTTTGTATTATATATTCTCGTGTTGTCTTCTATCGTTCTATGTCTGCATATGGTTCATTTTCTCTCTGCGTTTACTGACGTCCGGAATTGGAGAATTCCCCTCCCAACGTCCTTTTCTTTATTTTTATATCGAACCTTGGGGTCTCTTATTTATTTATTTTTTTTATTTTCTCGTTGCGTCCCGGCTATCGTATTCCCAACGAAACTCCGGGCGTAACAATATATATATATATATATATATATATACACACACACACGGTATATCAAAAATACTTTTACAAATTTTGGGAGCAGGTTTCCAACATCAAAACAAGGTAATATATCCATATAAACATATGCCCAAAAGGCCATGATTGTACCTCAACACAGCAATTCATAACAAATGTTTGAAAAATGTCCTTCGCTTGCTTCTACACACACACACACGTCGGATCAATGACTGGCAGACCCTTTCAAATACTCCCACATGGTGTTAAATAGTTTTGCAGGCCCCCATGATACTTTGATGAGGTGTCACTACATTATTAATGTCTGCTGCATAAACCAATTGTTTTAAGTGGCCCTACAGATAAAAATCCAAAGGATTGAGGTTGGGAGAAGATGCATGAAACTGGTCCTCCCCTATCTATCCATCTTTCATGGTAGATGTCAGCCAATGCATCACAAACAGTGTGACTAAAATGTGCTCATAATGCATGAATTACATGTGTCTTTGTATTAGCTGGGGTGCATCCTCTAGCAGGTTTAGAAGTATGTTTGAAATAAAGTCCTTGTAGACAGCTCCTCTAAGATGTGCCAGAAGAACATATGAACTTACCAGACAGTCACCTACAATTCCAGCCCACACATTAATCATAAATTGATGCTGATGTTTAGCCTGTATTGTACCATGGGGATTCCGATCTGCCTGCAAATGTTGGTTATATAAATTTGTTATTTCATCTCTTCCAAATGTTGCCTCAACCATAAACAAGACTGAAGAGTCAAACAATGGATCGGCAGTTTGTGCAATAAACCATCGGCAAAAGTTCTCTTATTGATAGTGATCAGAGGGCACACATTGCAAATGATACGGATAAGGAGCTGCTCTTGAAGTACCCTCCATGCGGTACTATGAAATGCACAACATGCTAGGGCCACTTGACAGGTGCTGATACATGGGTCATCTCCGACAGCCTGTAGAATATGTTCTTCATGGTCAGGTATATGAGTGGATCTTGGTCTTCCTCAATCCATAGTTTGTGATGCCATGGATTCTGTCTAAGGAATCCAATGATAATCAGTAGCAAAGGTTGGATGACTTGGCTGTCTTTGGTCTAGAAAAGCAATTTGATATAGCCATGCAGCCTCATGTACATTACCATTCACATGGCCATATGTAAAAATCACATCTGAATGACAAATGTAACCTAATCTACATGGCAACACAGCACCATCTACTGTAAAATTTCTTTAAACTTAATAACTAAGAAAAAAAACCTGATGGATTTGCAGACATATGTTTATATGAAATTTTGTCCTTGTTTTGGTGTGATGAACCCACCCACAAATTTTGTAAAAGTATTTACATATACATATATATATATATATATTATATATATATGTGTGTGTGTGTGTGTGTGTGTGTGTGAAACAGAAAAACTAAATGGCTTAACATCCACCCCTTCTGCAAACTGTCAAATATTAACATTGGACAGTATTTTCTAAAGTTAATAAATAAGCATTTTCAAAAAAATAACCCTCTAAGTAAGATCTTCAATAGGAAAATGATTAAGATTACCTACTCTTGTACCAA
>OZ038486.1:41342992-41487992 GCA_964036315.1 Acanthosepion esculentum | reverse complement strand
TTGAAAAAATAAGGTTGTTGGCTATACGTTTTTGAAAAAATAGTATTACCAGCTATACATTTTCGAACAATACATTTTTGAAAACCAAATGAAAGTCACTCAAAATCATTTTCGGCATAAAATGACCACTAAGGCTGGAATGCTGTTAAACAAAACAACCAAATCATATACTCTAAAAAACACTTTTTCACTAATTTAGAAAAATTGTGTCCTTTTTGCTATTCGTTCTTATACTTTTTTGACCTGTTATCAATTTGTTGAACACTGATTTAATTTTCCTTTTGAACATCAATCCTGTTAGTGTATTGAGATTCTGCGTTATCCAGTATACTCAAGAATTTTTGTAATGCTTCTTTGCTCACTTTTTCATTACTTACTTTTTTCAAAGCTCTCTTAAAAGTATCCACAAACTGTTCAGCTTGTCCGTTTGACCTTTGGTAATATGGCAGTTAGTAATATGTTCAATCGAGAACATTTTACAAAATTCTCTAAATTCGTAAGCAGTGAATAGTGTACTATTATCTGAGACCATGGCACCTAGAATGCCATATTTTGCAAACAGTTTGTGTAAAAAAAATTCACTGTACCATGGAAGTTGGGTTTTTGCACTTACAATTCAGGCCACTTAGTAAAGCTATCCATGACAAGATAATGTGATCTGTTGTTTGGACCTGCAAAATCTATGTGCATTCTTGACCACAGAGTATCTGTCATTGGCTAAGGTTGTAATTTCAAGGTAGGTGATTTTGCTGCCAGAGCACAACCTCTGCAAGCTTTTACTAATTTTTCAATGTCTTAACCCATTTTTGTTCAGTATGCATAGCTTCTCATAAGAGATTTCATCCTTGAAATTCCTGGATGTTCACTATGAAATTCATTTAATATCTACTTTTGTAATATGATAGGTATTACTACTCTCTGTGCAAATATCAGTACTCTGTCACATAGCGAGTAAGTGTTCAAGTCTGGATTGCATTCTAAAAATGGTCTATCTTTCTTAATTTAGTTGTTATTTTGGGGGGGGGTTTCGAAATCAATGTGTCTTATTCTGCTTTTACTTTTTCTTCCAGGGTAACTGGTAGATCATGTACTACATTGCATAATATATTTTTAATTTCTATTTCACTTTTTAATGCTGCAATAGAAGTGTTCTCAAACAGTTTAGTATTTTTTTTATATCAATCTTGATAAACTATCAGCATGTTCTGATTTTTTGGGATGGTTGGTATTCCATTCTGAAATCGTACTTTAATAAGATGGTACCCCAGCATTGTAATCTAGTTGCAACATGTATAGGAATTCCTTTATTTTTAGAACCATAAATTGATAATAGCCATTACAGGCAGGAAGCCATTACAATTTCTGCTTTTGGATTGTAGTGCACTAATGATAAGTCTGACATTAGTATTTTCTTGATTTCTTCAAATAGCTTCTGACACTTATCAGTCCAGTTCCACTTTATGCCTTTTTTAAGCAAATTGTTCAGTAGAGCTCTCAAATTCTGCACATTAGGTATATAGATTTGATAATAGTTTGCTAGTCCCAGAAATGCTTGTAACCTAGTAATGTTTGTTGGAGGAGGCATATTCTTAACTGCACTTGCCCTTGACAGATCTGGTTGATGACCATTTTCAATGATTTGTCTTAGGTACTTGATTTTAGGTAAAAACAATTCACACTTTTCCTCTCTGAGCTTGAACCCATATTCTTGTATTTTTTCAAAATCTCTTTCCACATTCCCTATATGTTGTTCCTTAGATACATTTTTAACTAATATATCATCTAGATAAGCAACTGTGAAATCACATTCTGCAAGCACAGTATCCATAGCTTGTTGGAATATAGCTGGAGCCACTTTTATCCCAAAAAGAAGTTGGTTGAACTTATACAATCCCTTGCATGTATTTATAGTTATGAACTCTGAAAGTTCTTCAATCTGTATTTGCAAATATGCTTCAGAAAAATCCAGCTTTGAAAAGATTTTTCCCCATTTAAATTTTCAAAAATTTCCTCTGGACTTGGTAATATGTAGTTATAAGATTATAAACATTTGTTTAACCCTGTTGAAAACTCAGCACAAACACAAATTTTATTATTTTTTTCTTTACATATACACTGCTGGTGCTGCCCATTTTGAATGGTGAATCTTTTCAATTACACCTATTTTTTTTCAAGTCTGTCTAATTCTTCGTTGACTTGATCCAATGCTGCGAACGGTACACTACATTTCAGTTTAAACATTGGCGTTGACACTTTTTTCACTTGAAATTTCACTTCAACATTGGAACACCAACCCATCTGAAGGAATATCTGGAAAACATTTTTTTCAATTCTTCTTTTAAATTTTCACAGTGTTTTTAAACTGGTAGCTCGTCCACTTATATTTTTGCAAAAAATATTTATAGGTAAATCCCACAACTCAAATAATTCCATCCAGTCAGAACTGAATAAGCATGTAGTATTTTTAACGCATAAGCCCTAGCTTTTACACATGTTATGAAATGAAACATTACAAGTCATTTCTTACACAACTTGCCACATGCAATTTTTGAAGTTGTTTTTAATAGAGGTTTTCGGTTTTGCTTTCCATGTTGATTATTGTGATAGTTGCATTTTTACATCTACATTATAAATTTTCACATAAACAAATTTTCTTTGGTTTACTGCAATTATTTTTTCCATCACAACGCTGTGTACAAAATTTTTTTCTGTAGGAACTTTTCCTTGAATTAGTTTTACAGTGTGACATTTTGTGTTCTACTTTTTTACACTTGCAGCATTTTGAATTCATAAACGGACAGTTTGTCCGAGATGTAACCTTCCACATCTCAAACATGGATTAATTTTTCTTTTTCCACATTTTTCTTTAGCTTGCATGTATGCACATTCTTTTTCTTCAATTTCTTCCATATCACATCTCAGATTTACCATTCTCTGATATTCATCTGATACTTAGCTTTTGATTCTGTTTAAGTTTTGTTAGAATTCTAGCATGTGTTTCTGCATCTTTTTTCGCCATTAAGCCTTGAACAAAAATTTATCCTTTAAACATATCCAGAGTCAGTTCATTTAATTTGAATCTTTCACACTTCTTGTTAATGATTCCAGCATCTTCATTTTCTTTTTTTATCAGATTCATACATTTCCAATGAGTATTGAATAATGAATTTTTCTTGCTAAAAATTTTAGTCAAAATATTTACTGTTTCTTCAAAGGAAATGTCTCCTGTTTTTTTTTTTCAGTAGTACAAAATTACAATCTTTTTAATGTTCTACTAGTGCCAACTTTCTTAACAAAAGCCTTTTTTTCTCATCTTCCCAATCACTGCATATTGCTTTAAAAATTTGCTTGTATCTTCTAAAATAAACAGAAAAGGCAGTTCTATCGCCTGAATTGCATGTGAATTCAGCTATAGCATTTTCTTCCGTATTATTTCAATTAAATTTTATTGCTGTTTCTGGAGTTCCAACAACTGCAGTTGTTGCTGCTAATGTATTTTTAGCACTTGGCTAATACTTCTTCCATATTTAAAGAATAACTGTTTTTTTTTCTTCTTTCTCTCTTTTTTTTACACATGCCAAAGAAAAAAAATTAAACTAAAGTGGTACTAAACTCTTGTCATTACTGTTATCATATGTGCCGAAGCATAAAGTATTTTTTCCTACCCCATATGAATTTTGATCCCTCATTGCCACTGTTATAACTCACTCCTAGTGGTTATAATATTATGTCTTGCTTAGGCTATTCTCTGTGATGTCATTAGGATTCTTCCTGACCAATTCCAATGGACTTCCCCTGACTCACTTTAAGTTCTTTATTTAAGGCATCTAGTTCATTTGTATTACTAGGGGTGTCTAATTCATTTGTATTACTAGGGGTGTCTAGTTCATTTGTATTACCAGGGGTGTCTAGTTCATTTGTATTACCAGGGGTGTCTAGTTCATTTGTATTACCAGGGGTGTCTTATTTATTACACAACAGGGTTGAACATGTTTTTTTAGTTACTGTGCACATTTGATTTTTTTCGTCCTCAATTTTTGCACCGATGAGAGGGCTGATAAACTGGTTTAGGTATTTTTAATTGTTATATTTTGGGATTACCAATTTGTGGTAATATATCTTTGTTGTTATGAATATTCTTTTGATATTTCCATTTATATAGCTGTAATAAAATTTTGTATCCTTATAAAAATATTTAAATATATACAGTATATATGCATACATGAAAACAAGTCACCAACCATTGCTTTATTATGATTATATGAAAGCAACTTCCTCAAAACCCACATCCTTTCATTAACTGGACTTGTCAAGGTTATGGAGGTAATAGCTTTGCTGGTATTTATTGCCTGGGAATATTTATAAGCAAGCCTCTGTACTGAACCACATTTTATTTCTGTCAACCATCACAGCATGCCAGTATCATGACATTTGGTGACAGAAGAGAGCAGAAGAGGGTTCATGCCTTTCACAAAAGGAAGATGCTTTCTCTGTTAATAAGTTCCATCTCCTAATCTTCATTACAATATTCAATGCAGACAATGTTTATAAATCAAGAACTCACGTCATGTGAAATAATACTTACTCTGTCCATAATATCCATGCACACAGATGAAGACGATATTTTTTCAATGTCATTAAAGTGTCTATTTAATGCTGTATACATGTGATGACAATTTTTGCAAATGTTGAATGGTAGCTGTTAGAAAGAAAAAGAAATGAGAAAATGAACAAAAATGTGTTAAATACAAAGAGAAAAATATTTTTTTCCTTATATTTCCCTCCCAAATTGTATGAAGCATTTTATAAATTTGAAACAAGGTTCAACATCCATAACATTCTAAAGAAAAGCCTCTGATTACAAAAGAATTACATTCTTTATAACTTAAAGTCATCATTAAAAAAAAAAAAAAAAAAAAAAAAAAAAAACACAAACAAACAAAAAAACAAACTTTACTCTGATCCAGAGGGAGAAGTATCATTTTACTTTATTAGAAGTTACTACAATTGTTCATACTAATAGTTATTTCTTGTAACTAAATATTTTATTTTATACTATTATTTTATTTATATTCAGACTATAATGATGACAAAGATGAGGAGAATAGTCTGATTATAAATAACGTAAATAATAACTTCTCATCTCAGAAATTCAGACATATTTTTTGTGGCTATAAACATTATTTTATACTATTCTTTATTTCTTGTAACTATAAATCAAGAAGCCCTACTAAAGAAAAATGTACTCCCCAACAGGAATTGAACCTGTGTCCCCTTCCTCCATCAAGGAAATCATTCCTATAGCTGAATTGTGTCATTACCAATTTGGCAACGAGAGACCTCAATCTAAATTGGTTGTTATTAATTTCACTATTTAAGGAAAAAAAAAAAAAAGAAAGGGTGTTAACTCAAACACTTGTCCCCCTTAAAAATAACAGTTATAGTAATAAGAAATAATGTTGGATTAAAAAATCCATTTAAAAATTATTATTTAGGCAAATCATAAGGAAATTTCCAGACCTTCTAGTCTATAAGCTTTAAACATGATATACACATGATTGTTAATAATAAATTCTTTATTAATTCAAAGAAAAAACTGTTTTAGATTTAAAGATTATCAATATCTCAATACTAAAATCTTACTCAATAATCTTTAATACTATAGCTTTAAAAAGAAAAAAAGAAAGCACAGTTACATTATAAAACTTTTTCTTTAATTAAAATAAAATCTTAAATGTTCAGATATTATTACCAAAGTTATGATTTTGCATCAAATCACCATTTGACATTAATTATAGTATTTTACCACCATTGTATTAAATTTTTAAAAGAAAGGAAAATTAAATAACTTTACTTACATTATATAGAATATTGTCACTAATGCAGTCAGTCAGGTTCTGATAGAGCAAAAGGAATTTCAATGTACTGTTGGAAAGTTCAGTGCCATTTGCAGTGGCAGACACAAGAGATTTTCCGAAGCAATCTAGGGAAGAATAACAGTTTAACAAACAAAAATCAGACTATGATACAACAGCAGACAATGTCTGCATTTGGATAGAGAACACCAAAATCAAATTAAGAAATATTGGGAAACCCTTAAATAACTGATTAAAAATTCAAATTTTGATAGTCATCAAATATGCAGTTTAAATGATCAAGAAATTATTTTTTAAATTTTAGGCTAATTATCTTTATGAATAAAACTTTGATGCACTGATTTTTTTTAAAAACTTGCTCCAAATTTAAATTGGTTTTAAATTAAAGTATCTTTGTTAATAGTATTTTAAGTATGTTCATTATAAAAAATGCTATTATTTTGTGTGTATATAAGGCATGTGGCAAAAGTAAATACTTAGGACATTTATAAAATAAATTGTGAACAAAAGCCTAATCAATAGAAAAAATAGGGCAAACATGGACCTTTGTACCTGTTTAAATGACAGTTAAAATAAAGGAAGGAAAAAACTAACTTCCCTTTCGACAATGTTTATCAGTTTAAAAAAGGACAATTTCATGTCAAATCATCTAGGAAAAAAAAAAAAAAAAAAAATGTCACCCTTACCTCTTCAATTTTTCTGAAATTTTGAGCAAACTAAAAAATAACCAAACTATCTTTTTGGTACAAATAATGCTCAATATATGTAAAATAATAATAAAAAATTTTTTGTCACAGATGCACTGCCACAAGGAGATTCTCCCCCCCCCCCATTAATGTTGCTATGAAAAAAATCAGAAATCATTAATATCTTAAAATTGATTAATTTTGAGTCTTTTTTATAACATTTTTAGATTCTTCAGGTCAAAAAGCCTTTCTAATCCAATTTTTAGAAGTAGGGGAGCTCTAGAATTAATTTTACAGACAAAAACAGATTATGAAAGGTCACGATTTTTGTGCAACCCCAAAACTGGGGAAAACTAAAAATTGATGTAAACTGGACAATTTTTGAAATTAGAAGCTCAAATTTTGGAAATTGCCTGACTTTAACACATGAACAAAATTTTAGAAAAATTGAAGTGGTAAGGGTGACATGCCCTGGATGATTTGATATGAAATTACCCAAAGAAGTGATTAGAATTTTTATAAAACCTAAACATATGATGAAAGTGAATTTATACATTTTTTTTTGTTTTTGAGAATTGATAACAAAAGTATTAAGCACTATTTATTTATTAAATTGTTTATTTACAAGAATAATTTTATATTTACAACATTCTAAAACTAATACAATTAAAACTAATGCAATGTAATGTTTATCATTTACTAATTTATAAAGAAATAAATATGAAAACAATTTTTTATTCATAAATTTATAAACATTTACTAAATTATTAAAATATGCAAGCCAACTATAAGGAAATTCTCATAATTTACAATATTATAAAGTTTGAATCAGTTGACAATTAGCTGATGTATTTCCAACTATTCCAGAAAGAATATAATAAATAGTGTAAATAAACAATCTAATGAATAAATAGTGTCTATTATTTTTGTTGTCAATTTGCAAGAACAAAGAAAATGTATAAATTAACTCATAGGCTTAGGTTTTATAAAAATTCTAATCATCATTTTAAAACAATAAACATTGCCGAGGAGTGAAGGTAGTTAAAGTAATAGTGGCATCAATGGAAAACTGTCCTTTTGGCCCACTGTTTTTGCAGACACACATGTCCATGCTTGCCAAAAATAGCTTTAAATATTTCGGAAAGGAATTTTAGAAATACTCTGAAGAGGGGTAAAAAAAATGTTCGCTCAAGATTTTAGGAAAAAAAAAAAAAATTAAAAAGAACATTTTTATAATACATAAGCACACTCAGTAATCCTTCGCATAAGTGGCATAAAATAATTTGTCAAAGTTCTGACCAGTTTCATTTCAACCATGTCATGTGACAGACCAAATGTCCCACAGTCAATCATTGATCTGAATGAATTATTATAATGAGAAGATATTTTGCAAGAAGATTGGTGCTTATTGGAGCTCAGCATCTTAGGGAGCCTATAAATGTGCTGCATTCGTTAGGCACAATGATGGCTCATTTGAAACAGCAACCAGTGCAACCTGCCATTTAGGGTAAAAATCCATATCAAGGTACAACAGATGGTTATTGCCAGTATTGCGAATCATGTAAACATCATTGAAGTGTCAGAAATGATTCATTCTTTACTAACAGCAGGTTGCCGCAAAAGCAATTGATCTGTTATGTCTATTGCTGGAGCTGCAATATGACACAGCAAGACATCTACCCAGAAGCACACATGAATGATGTTAGTAAAATTCTTACTGCTTGGGGCCATTAACTGTCATGGGTCCTGATGATGACACCATCTATACTCAATATGTGGAAAATCATGTTGACAGTTTGGAACTTCTGAAGCATTGTTCAGATTTCATCTTCATGAATTCATGTGGTGTCAGTCACGAGTTTTCAGCATTTATTTGCTGTGTAGTCTACTATTAATCATTGTAATAATGTTTAATTGTAATAAATGTACACTACAGGCAAAAGGTTTGGGCTACCCAGCATTTCTTTAAAAAAACATTTTAAAATGAGATATTTTTGTATTTTTTTAAAGTAAGAGATAAAATTTCACTAACTACAATGTATCTGTTTTTATTTTGATAAAAAATTATCATACAACCATGTCATATTTTGTTTTCATCATTAAAACCATCACTTGTCTTAATTACTGCTTTATAATTTCTTGAATTTTTCCAACAAATTTTGAAAATAGGTATGACAGACTTTCCCAAGGATTCTTCAAGCTGTGAAAAAGCTCACTTTCACTCTTTGGTTATTCTCTTCGAAATCTCCTATCCAATTCATCTCATACTAATTCAATGGGAGAGAGGTCAAGAGATTGCGTTGGCCAAGTCATAATTTCCACAATTTTGTTTTTTTTGTTTTTTTTTTATTTGAGGTAATTTTGTCAGAATTTTGAGCATTTTAGATTGTTGTCTTGTTGAAAGCTTAACCATTTTCCAATCATGTGTGCACCAGATGGCATAGCATGTTTTTGCAAAATTGAATGATACAGTTCTTTTTCATGATTTCCTTGACTTGAATCAAATCTCCAGCTTCAAAAAGTCTACTGTGGGTTAATGGTGAAAACAAAATATAATGTTTCACATACAAAGGAAAATGTCATGTGGACAAACAAATCTAAATTTCAACTTTTGGTAGTAAGAAGAACTTGGAGAAAGAATGAAAAATAAAATTAAACATACTGTACTTACTGAAATTTTTTCTTTTACTTAAAGAATAAAAAAAAATACAAAAATATCTCATTTAAGGTTGTTTTTTTTTTTGTTTTTTTTTAAAGAAATGCAGGGTGGTCCCAAACTTTTTTCCTGTAGCATATATACCTTAGTTTTATTGATTTTATGCTTTTCAGGGAATAGAAGTTTATTTTACCCTGCTTAAGTGAAGGATTACTGTACACTCTTCACTGTAATAAAGGCAGAATTTCTGCTATCTTTAACATACATTACCCAGGGTACTTAGATAAGTATATCTCATTTTGATCAAAGGGGTTTTGGAGGGTGGGGGGCACCCTCTCCACCACCACTGGAATTTTTTTCCCTTTGATTTAAATTAAATTTAAATTTGAACACGGGAAGGACTTTTTGCAGCATTCCAAAACATGTGGATTAAGTATCATAGTGCATACATGTTATATTCCGTGCTAATAGGAATATATATTTGAAAAACAAGGTGGATAAAATAAGTAAAGGTTTATTGTAAAACCCAGTACAATAAGAATAAAGGTAACAGTTATGCACAAGGTTGTCGCAAGTAAATTCAGTAGTGAGTGCTACTATTGGAAGATCGGTAGATCTTGCGTAAGTCTGAGTTGTACTCAGCAGATCCCAGCTAGTCAATATTTACTAGCCACCCCACCACCACAAGGGTAGATGTGGTACAAGGCCGAGTTTAACGTGGGTCATTTGAGCCCGTAGACTTGGCCAAAAATTCCCCATAGAACCCCCATAAACGGGTTTGGGTCTGTCTATCTCCCCGGACTAGACTTGTCCGGGTTCCTCTCTGCCCGAAGGTAGAGAGTTCGACAGCACAGCTGGAACAGATTCCAGCTAGAGTATCTTACAACTGCCCCACACAGTCACATGTGACACAAGGCCGAATTTAATGTGGGGTTCCCGAGCCTGTAGACTCAGGCAAAAAATCCCTGTAGACCCCGCATAAATGGGATTGGATCTGTCTACCTCCCCGAACAAGACTGCCCTTTGGCATACCCTTGTCTGGGTTCCTCTCTGCCCAAAAGCAGAGAGTTTGACCAGCACAGCTGAAAAAGATTTCAGCTAGTATATTTAGCCCCCCACCCGAGGGTTGCATGTGGCACAACGCCAGGCTTAACGTGAGTTTTCTGAGCCTGTAAGTTTGGCCAAAAATATTCCCTATTCGAACGCGTATAAACACATTCAGGGTCAGTCTACCTCCCCGAACAAGACTCTGCCCTTCGGCGGAGCCTCGTCCGGGTTCCTCTCTGCTCAGAGGCAGAGAGTTTGACTGTTTAGCCGAAAAAAGGTTTCAGCTAGTCCTGTAGTCTGTTGACTTACAGATACTTATAGGTAGTTACTACCTATAGTGTAGTCACTCATGGGGGTGACAGGTTATTCCATTACATCAATATACTTGTTAATTGTAATTGAAAGGTGCAGACAAATCATAACTGTCTAAGATGAGGAGAATAGAGTTTGTAACATTCATTTACATACAAATACCCTTGGGAAGGTATCTCTTCTTCCCCCACCAAGCTATAGGTAAATAGCAGGACAGACATGGTCCTATAGTCATGGTAGGCAACTGGTTTAGAAGGATAGCTCTGAATCATTGGCAACTAAACTGGCTCCTCCACAAGACCTTGGTCTGGTGAGGAGGGTAAGTGGAGCCCTAGCAGCACCAAAAAACAAGATCTGTTAAAGGATGGATGAACTCCTCAAAATCAATGAACTGCCATCCACTCCAACTGTGTGTTAAATAGCCTCACCAACCCTCAATTGGCTAAGTGTGGTGAGTATAGCTACACCTCTGAAAATATGATCAATCAGAGAAGAGTCCCACCACCAGGAGCATGAATGCTATGGATTTGAATTTGGTATTTATGAAATTATGCATTGAGTTAGCAATTTACAATGAATTGAAAATGTTGTTGTTTCTTTATATTTAATAATTAAGCTTTATAATCTTAGAGTAAGCACAGACTTCCAAGACACAACATCCACCCATGTATGTGTGTAATGGTAATGGCAATATTAGCCATTTCCCTATAAGAAAACATTTGGCATTCATTGGCCAAGTAGCCAGTACTACTTTCAGTTGAAATTTATAAAATCTTTCTCTTGAAAAACAGGTTTCTCAAGCCTAGTAGCTGTTATTGATATTTTCTGTATTGATAGGGGTTTGAATCTTTTATTTGGAGTGTGTGTGTGTGTGCATATATAAATAAAAAACATACTAGCTGAATTACCTGTGCCTTGCTGTGTGTCACATTTTTTTGTAACAAAATGATGATTGATTTTAAATCATTGTTATAATTTGTGGAGAAAAATGATGCATTTCAATATTACTCAATGATCTTGCCAATGTGATCTCCATCTTCTGGCTTTCTTCTTCTATATTTTGGATAAGAGTCATTCCCGTGTTTAAATTTAATTTAAATCAAAGGGAGATAAATTTTCAGTGTGTGGGAGCATGTGCAAAAACAGCTTGATCTGACCACTTTGATACATATTTGATGCAATACTTGATTGAATAAATGGATGAGTCGATTTCAACATTGATATGACAGTTGAATTCTCCCAACAAATATTTATTATAAGGCACTAACCACTGATTGATGATTACTTGCTCAACTTGATGTCCATTTGTCTCATTTTGATCTTGCTGACCTTCATCTTCTGGCTTTCTCCTTATATTTTGGATAGTAGTCATTCCCTTGTTCAAATTTAAATTTAAATCAAAGGGAAAAAATTCCAGTGGTGATGGTGGTGGGGGATTATAAGTATATTTCATTTTGATCAAACTGGGGACCCCACTTTGATCAATATGAAATATACTTATCAAATTACCCTGTGTAATGTCGTTTCAGAATATATATGACTATGGGGGTTGATCTCTATTGTCTAGAAGGAGTTCGATAACAAACAAATAGAGGCTAGAACTTTATATATATATTAGATATATATAAAAATAAATGAGAAATACTTACTATCACAGTAGGCATTTTTCCATATAGTATGAATATTGGCTATGGCACTTTGTATCACAGGTGAATTGTCAGATTCCAATAAATATTTCTTGCAATTAAATGTTGTTTTGTTCTGACCCTGAAGTAAATAATGAGCAGATCATAAAACAAAGACATAAAAACAACAATGCCTATTCAATATATCACCAGTTTGTTTTGAAACTCTAAATTTTGAAAAATGAGACTTGTTTCTTCTTTTCTACTGAATTCAGATCTTTCTTAAACTCACCTTAGGGTGATATAGAAGCACAATAATAACATAATTGCCCCCAGTAAAGATGAAACTTACTAACAATGACCTGTGAGATTAACCTGTTACTCAGCACTATACCCACATTTCATGTTAATGTTTATCAAGTATTATTTAGTGATGAGAGGTAATGCTGGGTGAGTTGGTATTTAACTGTCCTTCCACTGAGACAAGATTTGGCAATATTACTGAATGAAAAAATATCAAAATGCTTTACAAATTATATATTATAGAGTCAAAATATTATAGATTCTTTGGCAAAGTTTAACATTTGTACCAGCAAAAAAAATACAGTTCGTCAAAAGGAAGGTATTTTTTTCTCTTGACACTACTATTACTGCATACTCCCATAGCAATGTTTACAGTTTTGATGGATTGATTCGGTTTTTTTTTTTACAGCTTATCAACCTTTTGCATGTTATTTGAAGCCAGAAAACATTTAGATTGCAAGAACATTTTGGTAACAATAATGATTTTTACTGATACAAGTTCTACTAATTAACCCATAACTGGGGAGAGAAGAGATGGATTCATACATTTTTCCAAAGGTATTTGCACATAAGCAAATATAACGACTGGAATTGGAACTTGGCTCTCCGATTTACAATTCTGAGCTGTTATCCATTACACTACCCGCACATCCAAGCTCACCGATGTAGGTACTGACCAACTCAAAATTGCTTAACTTCAGTGATCGTACAAGACCTGGCGTTCTAACATGATGTGGCTGTAAGCCTTCTTATGGTTTTCAAAAGTTATTTTTAGAATTAAAAAACAAACAAACATAGGAAACTGGGTTTCTGTATTCTCTTTTTCTTGAGAATTGACAAAAAATATACAACACTATTCTTGTAACAGTCTAATGCAGTGGTTTTGAACCTTTTTTTATCCATGAACCACTTTTACTCTTCATTTTTTGGGGAGTGGACCCCAATATTTAATTTTTTACTAATAGATAAGTTTAGGAATTATATTATAGAAATAGTAAATGGTAAATGTATATGCTTTATTTTGAAGTAAAACTAATTTAATGAAAATGAACTTGTATTTAACCACTAAATTCTATGGAACATTTATGTACACTATATATCCTCCTCAGTTTTTATTCAAATTTTACAATCAAAACATCTGGTAGAGTAAAAGGTACACTAACTTACGTCAATTGATCTTATTTTCTGCTGATTGTAGAGTTGTTATTCTATTTTTAATATGGCATAAATTACTGTAGAAACTCCAATTCTCTAACAACCAATCTGATATGAAATTGCTCCATGAACCATTAAAATTTTACCATGGACTGCCAATTTGCTATTTTTTTGTGTGGACCCCAGTAATGTTATATGGAACCTGGCTGAGAACTTCTGGTCATTTTTGTTGTTAGAGTGAAAAAAAAAAAAAAAAAAAAAAAAAAAAAAAAAAAATCAAAATTCTCTCAACCTATTTTAGTGAATTTATTTGGTGAGAGCAAATGAAAGAAATGACAAGAAAATGTATTTTGTCAAAATTTATGATTACAGTTTAGTTACTCATCGTTATGTATTTATTTGAATTTTCTTGTTCTCTTATTCACAAACATTTTTATAAATTTATGAAAAAAATTGTTTACATAATTATTTCTTTAGAATATAAATGATAAATGTTGAATTGTAGTTGGTTCACATTTTTATAAACTTTTGAATATTAAATTATTCTTTTAAATAAACAATCTAAGAAAATATATAGTGTTTAATTTCATTTTCAATCCTTGAAAAAAAAAAAAAAGTTTCATATGTTTGAGTTTTATTAAAATTCTCAAAATAGCTTTTTAAAACAATGAAAATTGCTGAGGGAATATACAGTAGATGAGGTATCAAGATAAAACCATACTTTTGACACACTATTGCTTTTTGCAATCATAAATACTAAACTTTGCCAATTTGTTTTTTTAAATATCACATTTTGCTACTTTATGTAAGTATTTTCAAAACAACTTTTCACATATTCCATTTGTACATACTTTGTCAGATATGTCATATAAATCACTTACCATTGGTGAGATTATAATTCATTAGTTCTAGGTCAATGTTATATAGTTACTTTAATGTTTGGCAATAATCCTTTATGTTATTAATATTAACTGAGGAATGATTGATTCATTTTTTACAGCTTACCAACCCTTTGCAGGTTATTTAAAGCCAGATAATATTTTTAGAGTGTAAGTTTGAGATAATAATGGTTTAGTGATACAAGTCTTACTAATTGACTCATAGCTGGAGAGACGTATTTGCACACAAGTGAATATAATGAACCCAATGGGAAATTGGAGCTAAGCTATCCAATTAACAATTCCAAGCTCTTATCAATTACACAACCTGCATATCCAAGCTTACAGCACCTGGTAATTCCCAAGTGGTCACCCATCTAGGTGACCAGGTTTGATGCTGCTTAACTTTGGTGATCATATGGGAACCAGTATTTCAACATGATGTGGCCATAAGCCCTGAGTAAGGGGTCATAAAACTAATGAAAACACTTCAGAGATGGAGGGTGTCAGAAAATGTCTTTAAACTGGCAATACCTGATAGGGAGAACTGAATAATAGGTTTTCTTTTGATGAGATCAGTTTTACATTGCAACTTAGAATGTGCAAAGTTCCATTTCAGGTGTTTGATTATCCTTGGAACTTAACTCTGCATGTATCAAAATTAAGAATAAAGAAACCATAAACATTTTTAAAGTTTACATTATACAAGTTGTTTTAGACAAGGGTTCAACTATTTTTAAAGCTACAATTTGACCTGGACAAAAACAACTTTAATAATCTAATTATGTAAATTTGAGAGTGTTCTTATTTATGATCAAAGATTAATAAACTTTGAACATAATAAAAAAAAAAAAAATCTATACAGCAATAAATCCTGGGAAATTTTGTAGCAGAAAAAATAGATCAAGTTGAGAATAAAACCTCATTATTTTGCAGTAGCCTTCTTCTTTTAAATTTTTGAAAACACAATAGTTAAATGTAAGCAGTAATAGTACAAGAGATGGTGAAATTTTCTTGGCCAAAAAAAAAAAAAAAAATGGTTAATTGGTTAAATTTGGAATTTTGGGAAGTGAATCATGCCAAAATATTTTCAGTATTCCCTCATTTATAACTAATTTATTTTAGATGCAAAGTTGAAAGGTTAAGATTTGGTTTAGAGCAGTAGGATATTTGTAGTAATTTTTTTTTTTTTTTTACTCTTATGCATTTTTACTTGATTTGATTGAAGATAATCTGCATTACATTTAAAGAATTAACTTTGGTATGGGAGAGGTGATTTATAATGTAAGTATGGTGCTAAACTGGACCCATACTGTGTCCATTTTTATGCAAGTAACAGATTTGTTTTTGTTTTTTTTTCTGTTTGTCTATAATAGCCATAATTTCAAAATATGGAGGCATAAAATGAACAAAAATAAATTCCATTTTCTTTTTTTTTTGGAAGTAGGAACTCAATTCATGGTAATACAAAAATGCTAAGTTATTTTAGTTACTTAATCATTTGTTCCTTCTTTCATACTTTAAAATAAACATCTACATAAAAAGGAACAAAGAATTTATTTTGGAAAAACCAACTCACATTTTAGAAATACTTCAGTAGCTCTCAATGTAAAACTTAATTTTGCTTAAAAATTTTCCAGAAAAAACATGTCATATTCAAACAAAACTGATCAAACAACAGAAAAAATACATATTCCTGGAAAAATACACTATTTGACTTACTCTTGAAACACGGCTGAATAATCAGGTTTGTAGAGTTAACAAAGACAAAACTGTAATCTGAACATGAAATGTTATGACACTATATCAATATGGGAAGTTGGAAAATAAAATATTGAAGTCAGAAAGTTTAAACATCAACATTCCTTTCCCTATTTTGAAAAGCAAGCCTTTCAATATAACCATTATATGAGTATATGTGTCAATGTCACAAAGCACAGAAGAAGAATTAACAAAAACAAACAGGCAAGAGATGAATGACTCAATATAAAAGTGTGCAGAAAAGAGACATAAGAGGCATGCATAAAATGATAAAAGAAATAACAGGGCAGAAGACCTGTACTTCAACAGGATGCATAAAATTTAGAAAGGGAACACTCCTAATAGAAAAAATAAAAGGTACTTCTAAGAAGAAACGAATACATTGGAGAACTCTTCAACAACAAGTTATTGAGCATTATTGATTTATTATTTAAAAAAAGTGTATAACGTTATCAACCCTTTGTGGATTATTTAAAGCTGAAACTTATTTTAAAATGTTTTTTTTTACAAGCAAACATTGCATTAAAAATTTGGGGAGGAATAACAATGTTTTTTTCCAGATACAAGTCCTACTACTTAATCCATAGCTGATGGAGAGGAGATGGATTTATACCTTTCACAAGGTATTTGCATGTAAATGAATATAATCAATCCAACCAAAATTTGAATTTGGCTCACCAATTTCTCATTCCGGGTTACTATCACTGGAAAATCCTCCACAACAGAGATTAACCTACAACATATAGAATTATGGAAGGACCTGTAGTATTAAAATTTGAGGCAAGATTGGCACTGGCTTAGACGAAGAGATACAAAGTGGCAAATCCAGACAGGATTGTAACAAAGATGCTGACAACCTTAGATGATTTATGGATTGGCAAGATTACTAAAATAATAAATGAAATATATGACTGACAAAATACTAGAACACATCAGTAAATTTATTGACATAGTGATGCCAAAGAAGCAAGGTGAAAACTCCATTGGACAATCAGCTTTTAATGAACCATTAACCAAGCTTATAATAAAGATTCCAAGGGGCAGAGCTTGATGCTGAATTAGACAATGGTATCTTTAGGATCAGAATGCTATCATAGCAAGAAAAACAAATTCAGAAAGGTGTTTTCATAGATTACACAAAACATTTGGATAAGGTACAACACAATGACCTATTTGAACAGCTAAGAAAACTTGACTTATAAAGAGATATCAGACTAATCCATAACATTTACTGGGGGACTAACCAGATTAAAAAAGTTAAGTACACAAAAATAGAAAGAGGAGTAAGATAAGGATGCATTTTCCCATTGGATTTATTTAACCTATACAGAAGGACGATCTTAAGAAAGCTAGAAGACTGTAAGACAGAATGAATGGTTGTCGGCAAAAAAGATAGCCCAAGCTGTGAACTATATATATATTGGGTACATCAAAATCAAGCCAGTACAAAAAAAACTATCTGGGGAGTGTAATAACAGACAACGGAAAGTGAGGACACAGAAATCTGAAAGTGCATAAAATAGCAAAAGAAGCTTTCCAGAAACTATGACACTCACAGGACACACTGAAGGCAAAAATGACAGAGGAAACCTAAGTGAGTAACCTATCTAATGAGTTTGCGTGAATGTATAGCAGAGGAGGGAGAAATAGGTATGGTAGAAAATGCTGCTTAAGGAAAAGATGTTGTGAAGGACCATGTTTTCCCAAATCCTCATGAGATATAAAAGCAATTAAAGTCATTTTTGTTGTTGTAGCCTATATCTACACTGTTTTACATAGGTACCCCCAAAGAATAACAATACCTAAGGTTTCAATTTTGAAAATTTTTTCTTGAAGCTTTTATTTTAGTTTTAATTTCAAGTTAATGGATTAAATTTAATATTTCTAATAAGCAAAATACTTTAGTGTATTTCAAAACAAATTTAAATTGAGTGGATTTTTTTTTTCTAAATTGTTAAAATTACAAAAAAATCAGCCATATTGGTAAATTTGTCAACCCAACATGATTTACTTTATTAAAAATCTTTCGAAAATAAAATATATTTTTCTGAAATTTTATTTATGAAAGATTAGCATATTTAAAGTATCACAGAAAAGCATTTTTTAATGCAGACATGGGTTTTTTATGAGGTGCTGACAACGCTTTCAATAGACTTATGGTTGGGAAGTATTTTTATGGGGAACATAACTGTAAAAATTACTTGACAAATATAAAGTGAATGCCTTTTTTGTATAATTTTTAACTACCCAGTAACCTTAAAAATTTAGGAAAATATTCTAAGTAATCTATTATTTTGTTGAATTTTAGGCATTTTGGCATTACAATCTTATGAAGAAGGTTATTGAGGAAATGTTAGAAAATTACCAATAAATTTTCAATTTACTAGAGTTACCACTCTTATTTTCTGATACTGTTGTGTACGTACCACCACCAAAGATATGATACCTAAGGTGTGAAATGATTTTTAAAAATAAAAAATCTTTTTTGAAGCTTTTATTTTAGTTTAAATTTAATATTTCCAATAAGCAAAATACTTTGCTGCATTTCAAAACTAATTTAAATTGACTTTCCTCTTTTTTTTTTTTTTTTTGCTAAAATAGCTGATTAGTGTCCTCTGTATTAAAAAAATCTTCAAAAAAATATAATATACTTTTCTAAATCTTTATTTGAGGAATATTAGCTGATTTAAAGTATAATTAAGCTGTCGATATGTATGACAGATATTAATGTTTATTTAATATATGGGGGTTTTAGCCATCAAAAATTATTAGCTATAATTTGAGCGCCTTTTATGTATAATTCTTAAGTACTAAGTAATCTTAGAAATTTAAGAAAATATTCTCTGTAATCTAATGTTTTATTGATTTTATATACTTTCTAGCTTTAAATTTACTGTAGCTATCACTCTTATATACACTGATAATGTTGTACATAGATGACTGTTTCTACAAATATTTTTAAATATTGGTGTTTGATGATTTGTACTAAGCTTTTCCACTTATGATTACTAAATATGGTATTTACTTAATATCATCTAAAAGGGTAAAAGTAATACAGAATTTTAAAAGATTTAAAACTGAATAAATTATTCTAATTAAATTTTTTAAAATGAAAACTTTCTTGTAAAAATTTATTATTCATTGAAAAAAATTATTTTCTTAAGACAATGTGACAATAGTGTCCTTAATATATCTTAAAGCAATTAAAAAAAGCTTTCTAATTAAATAATGTCATATTTTTTTATTGCATTTTTTATTTTACAATTCAGAGCAGATTTTTCAGTAAATGGTTTTCTGTTTGACGAAAAACAAATTGATGTTAAATTCTCTAGGGAGTCCTGTTTTTAATTAATAATATAAATTAATTGAAGAGGCTGGAATTTTAATTTCTCAAAATTTCATAAAATTAAGTAAGTTTAACAGATCAAAAAAATATATATCTTTAGTTTTACCAAGATTTTCTAAAAAAACAAAAGAATTCAAAAATAATCTACTTCATATCCACAATTATGTTATTTCTGCAAGAATTTCCAAAACAATGTGTTTTTACTGCAAAAAAGATGCTAAATTTCCTAAATAAAATACTAATCTTTGGCCCACCCACTGATGCAAGAAAAATGAGGTTTTTAACCAAAATTTCGAACATGCTAGAAAGGATTAAAAAATTTAATAAAATAATCAAGAAATATTTTGGTTTTTCTTTTTAACTTAATAAAAGGTACCTCCACTAATACATAAGGTTTAAAATGATTTTTTAAAAATGCAAAAGCTTTCTTGAAGCTTTCTTGAAGCTTTAATTGTTGAAAGCTAAAGAATTTAAAATTTACTATTCCCAGTAAGTAAAATACTCAGTGATGTATTTCAAACAGAAATTATATTGATCAGAATCAATTTATTTTTCCATTAAAATCGATCAAAACAGCCATTTTTGATAACTTTGTAAACGAAAGTTAATTCTCGGTTTTAAAAATATTGCAAAAATAAAATGTATATTTTGGAAACATTATTTGAGGAAAATTAGCAAATTTAAATTAATCTGATTTGAAACAAATATTACTTACTTATAGCATAAAATGTTGTATACATACATTTCTTAACTACGAGGTCTTGTTTTTCTGATGTATTAATTGATTTATTGACATTTGATTGTCAGCCGAACATGTACATAGTTAACTATAGTGAAGTAGACAATAAAGCTATTTTTTTCCTGCTGTAAGGTGGGGCAACCCTTAAAATGTGACCATTTAATGTTAGATTTATCGGTTTGTACATCCATACTGCAGAAATTCTGCACATAATTACAAATACAAAAACAAATTGAAATACTTTTAAAAATATTTGGGGTGGGAAGATTGTAATAAGCTTTACAATATATGATTAGTAAATATAATTTTAGTTAATAACAATATTTCCTTAGAATTATCTGACTGAAAATGAATTTTAAGATTTAAAAATTTTATAAATTAATTTTTTAAAAAAATGAATAATCTTGTAAAAATTCATTTTTCGTCAAAAATTTTTTTTTCATCTGACAATATTGTCTTTAATACAAAAAAGCAATTAAAAGCTTCTCTAATTAAATAATGTCTTGGTTTTATTGCGTTTTTTATTTTTCGATTCAGAACAGGTTTTGCAAAAAAAAAAAAAAAAAAAATCGGAATATAGTCACTAAAAATTATCATGCTGAATTTCTCAAGGTTTTATAAAATTAAGCAATGTGCTGAAACATGTCAAAGAATAATTTTTACCAAGAATTTCTAATAAAAAAAATTTCAAATATAATTTTTTATACGTTTCTGAAAATTTCATTAAAATCTGACAATTTGATTTTTGCAAGAATTTCCAAATTAATAATGTGTCTGTCACCCCAAAAAAAGATGCGAAAATTTGCTTTAGTACAACCGCTGACGCAAGAAAAACAAGCTATTTTAATCAAAATTTCGAATGTTCTAAAAAGGAGTAAAAAATTTAATACTCAAAAAATATTTTGATCCTCTTAAATTCAAAAGAATTTTTTTTAACAATAAAAATGTTTCCATTACGTTTGAGTTTAAAATATTTTCATCCCGGTATGCTTATTTTTTCGCGTTTTCGTGGAGGTACCTTTTTTTTTTTTTTTAGTAGAGTTTATTTTCTCACTAGAAAAGAAATGATAAAAATTTTCATTTAACTTTTTAGTCTTTCTTTACTTACTAGAAAGAAAGTTAAGGATTCGCGCCAGTTAATTGATTGCGGATTTCTTGGTCTGACGCGAGTTAAAGATGCGTGCAAGGCATTTTGAAAAACATTCAAGTTTTTACTTTCTAGTTTTATTTTTGATAAAATAAAATGTTTCTCACCGAGAGATGTCAAACAAAACCAGTTTGACACATTTTTTATGGGACGAATTCTCGGTAAGTAAATATTTTCGTATTACTATTGTTTTTGTTTTTTTTAGTTTTTACAACTAGGAAATGAATATAGTTGAAAAATAAATCAAGGAAATTGATATGTATCAATGTTGGGTTGGGTCACGATTTAAATTTTTTTTCCTAGAAGCGTGTATAATTTTATTTTTAACGTCTGAAAGGTTGTTGGTTTCACATGCCAAATAATACCGAGAAGTAAATCTCTTGCTTTACATAACCTCATATTCTGAACGCACATTTTCCATAAGAGAAAAAAAAGAAAAAAATGTAATTCAATTCATTTCAAAGTAATAAGAATTTATAAATTAGAATTTTAAAAGGATCAGACCTACCGCCTTTTTTTTTATTTGATATTGCATCAGAAATAACATTGTAATGAATCATTTTATTTTTACAATTACAATGTTAACAGTTAATGAAAATGCAATTTCAACTATAAACTTTTTTACTTTAACATAAGCCACGTAAAATAATTTAAGGAAAGTAATTTAACATTTCTAATGCCAAAAAGTTTCAAACGCTAAAAAGTGAAAGAGACCCCAAAAATTAAAAAAAGTAATTTAAATTAATAATTATCTGTAAAAAAAAAAAAAAAAATGATACATTTCCGGCTAGAAATTAAAAAATCATATCTACGAACGAAAATGAAAAAATAAAGGAAGCAAAATAAAAATGGAATCGAAAAGTATTCAACGATTTCCTACAGTACAAATGAATTAACCATGAAGTTGAAGATGAATGTATCCCTGATTAAGAACAGGCATTCGTTCTTCATGATGATCTATTCATTTTTTAAAGGAATGATTTTCAAAAATTACTACATGAATAAAAGTAAAACCAATTATAAATTAATGCACTAATTTTAAAATTCTATTTTTCGATGAGAAATCCAAAAACAAAAAAATCACGTTATTGTATTTTATGTAGCTTTTAGTAAATTTGTTTTTGTTATTTTCCTTAAACCCCGTAGTGTTTACACAAGCTCGTTCTAGGTAGGTTATGTTTCGTCTGTCCTTCAATGTCCTGTGAGAGACAAATTTTCCAAGCCCTCTTTCCTCATTATGCGCCCTAAGAAATTTCAACTGTCTCTAAGTGTTCTTTTTGTTTTCATTTTTTCTAAAACTCCGTTCTTGTTCACTATTCCCAGCATACTTCTGTAGAATCACATTTCTATCGCCTCAACCTCAAGTTTCTTCTTCATCTCTGCGGGGATGGTTTAACATTCACTGCCAATACAGGAGAACTGATTAACAGAACAGAACAATTCAGTATTTTTCTTTGTTTCTATAGAAATTTTCATGTTTCTTTGCTTAGCTTTTTTTGGGTAAGGGCATCTTTCGTTATATCCCAATGCGATTTTTCCGTGTCGCATTTTCCGCCCTTAAAAAACACTTCCCAGAATTTAAATAAATTGTTGTATTTGTTTACAATACTTACATTAAAAAAAAGAAAAGAAAAACAAGCGAAAAATAGTAATTAAGTCGGGAAATATCCTTTTAAAAGCAAAGCATTTTTCACATAGGGCAATAATGTTCTAAGAAAAAAGTAAAAAAAAATGAAATAAAAAATTGATAAAAATTTATGTTTCTTTTTACTTACAGTAAATTGTATGTTTTTATAAACACTGATTGCTTTTATGTACACTTGGGAACATTTCTCACAAAATCGATAGGGACGAGCATGATGTATCGAACATTTATAAAAATCGCCAAAGGCTTCACTGGTTTCATTTAAGAGTTCGTCACAAGGATGGTGTATTGGTTCTGGAAGCGGACTTGCTTGTAAATCACTATAATTCTTTTCTCTCAATTTTCGGACATTCCACTCATTCGAAATACTAGTGGCATTGTATTCCGAGCCAGAATCCGAAAAAGAATTTATATGAAAGCCAGCTTTATTAGTCTGGGAAAGTACAATGGTCAAGAAGTGTAACAAGACAATAGTTGGCACCAATCGTGAAAAAATAAGTTGATCGCTGTAGTAAGATAATTTGGTAGCTTTCATCGTTGAGGCTTTCCAGTGGTGATATAAAAATTCACGTAGTTGGTTGCAGTAAATTACTGAACAGGAAATTCATCCCTAATTAACTCGAATACATTCCTCGTTAATCACATTGGAGGTTAAACTGCTATTGCACACATAACCGGTGACAGATGGAAAAATGTTGTCACGTGCTTCATAACACAAGGGACTTAGTAAGCCTGCACCGTTTCATTACTCAGCATTGTTTATAAAGCTTAAGTATTTTTCTAAGTTGTCTCGTGATATCTGATCTCATGACTTTTTGTTGATGTTATTGTTTAAAAAATAAATAAGTGCGATGTTTTTAGTTTCACGTGCGGGGTACACATACTCTATATATTTTATGTAAGTATTTTTTAATACTTTACACAGCAAACTATACTCCGAAGACCAAGATGTAAAAGAAAGATACGAATTGGATTTTTCGCGATAAAATCAAGAAAATACAGAATTGTCTAAGAATATCAACAGACGATGGAAAACGTGACAAAGAAATACACAGGTGCATCGAAATAACGAAAGGAAGAGACATTGAAGAATGAAGATTGAAGAGTAAGACTATGCAAATGCAAAGTAAAGAAACATGATTTCGTTAGAAATAAAGAAAAAGTGCTAAACTGCTATGCAAATGAATCCTATCTGGCAGTGAATGCTGGACAATTCCCTCGCAGATGAAGAAGAGACTTGCACTTGAGGCAGTATATGTGGTTCTACAGAAGGATACTGAGAATACCACAAAGATGACATGTAAACAACTGGGAAGTTTTAAGGAAAATGGTAACGAAAAAGACACTTGCTTATGATCAGCCATGACATTTTTCTGGAGCACATAATGAGGAAAGAGGACTTGGAGAAGTCAACACTCACAGCTGAATTGAAGGTATGGTTAGGGGGAAACAGCGAGTAACCTACTTGGCAGAGCAAAGATCAGTACGGGGACGCACATGGCTTGGAACTACGAAAGATAGGAAGTCATGAAGAGTCATGTTCGCCCATGTGCTGAAGGGACGCGACGCACAAAAGAAAATCTACTATGAAATAGAAATATGAGTCTGCTGGACATTAAAATATTGGAATTTTAATCGTGTCTATATGAAATATAAATTACGTTTAATTTTAATGTAGGCTATTTTTCCTGCGTCAGCAAAAAAAAAAATGAATTAAAATATCGAAGACAAAATGTCTGGTCGTCTGCAAGAGAGACAGTGTTCGGGGTGAGCTATGAAAAGTGGACGTCAAAATGAAGCATGTACGGAAATTTAATTATCCTGGTAGTGTACTAACAGACAACTAAAATGTGACACAGAAATCGGAAGGCACATTGAAATCGGTTTGCTAACTTTTGGCGTAGCTGTTTGGGCGCCATACTTAGATGCTAAGAAATAAATGTTAATTGATTTGTTATCACTCAAAGGTAGAACTTTAAAAAGCTTTAAAACTAACTTTATTGAAAAATAAAAGCATTCTGTTAATCGCTAAAAACTGCAATGTAGTTTTATTTGGTATTTATGAAAAAAGAATTTCTTCCACTCCCGGTTGAGGGAGATATATTCTGAAGCATTCTGGGACAAATAATTGTTGTAAATGATGATTTTCAATATAGTTAGTTTTAAAACTTCTTAAATTTCTACCTTTAAATGATGATGAATCAATCAACATTTTTCCTAGAGTCCAATTCTGTATTAGAATAGCGGAAGAGGCCCATTCCGTATTAGAAGAGCGAAAGAGGCCTTCTAGAAGTTATACAAAGTATTAAGAAAATGTCATAAGAAACAAAGAAGAGGGTGCTAAACTACTATGTAATATTTAATCTCCTATATGTTAGTGAATGGTGGAAAATCTCCCCACAGATGAACAGACTTGACAACCTGAAGCAATTGAGCTGGGATTCGATTGACTGGGCCATGTGGAAATTTTAAGGAGAATAGAAACTAAAAAATAAATTGAAACTTACAATCTGAAAAAGAAAGGTGAAATTTCTGATACAATTAGTAGAGTTGAATAATTTTATACTAACAGGACATACCGAAGGCAAGATTAACGAGACAGCAAGTAAACATACTTAATGAGTTTGAGTGACTGGACAAGTAGGCAAAGAGTCAAACATTATTTAGAGAGCAACAAAAAACGTAAAAGGACATGACGCATAAAAGATGAAGTTGAAAACAAATGGAAACTTTTAGTGAATAATGACACATTACGAAATCATCAGCAGCAGCAGTCCCATGGCGGCGTGTAGTCTTAGAGTGACATCCTAATTTGAGCACCTGATCAGTTCACTCCACATATATGGGTTGAAATCTGTAGAGGTATATATTCATGCGTAGCATATCTTCGACGAGTAGATCTGACGGAACCCACCTGTCTTCAAGTAAAATCTACTGTCGATATCCTCCAATTTGAAGGTTCACTTGTATCACGGATACGTGGCTATTGATTCCATCGGAGGAACACTCTATCCTGGCCGTTGACTTCAGTCTAGGGGGCCCTCCACCATCGCACTAGCAGTAAACCTAGATGCAGAGCCCAGTCTACCCCATTGAGCTAGATGGCCGTTGACTCTACAAGAAGATGCATCTGCCTTTTGACATTTTTAATCCTACTTGTCTAGTCAGCTTCCTCACTAGAAAACCGTAGTGGGGGAACCGGTTTAATTACTGATGACCCGAGTATGCAGCAGTTAGTGTTGGGTTACATGATACCAGTAATACAAGTTACTAGTAGAATGACTTGACAATTATACTCATTATCAGTTATAGGAAGTTATTTTTTCTTTTTCATCAAATTGAAATGTACATGTCACTTTTTTTCTGAGATTTACAGTTTGTTCTCTATACTATGCCCCTTCAGGTTGTAGGCGATCGTGGAAATTATTCAGCATTTATTGATGTTGTAATAAAGTGGGGGTGCCGACAAGTGTCACGAGATTTGAACCTTCATTACATAACATTTTATTCGCGGCATATTTCGTCAGTTACTCTTGAGCATGACTAATTTGTGATGCAATCCCTATTGCCCTGGGTCAGATACGTGGACATAACATTCTGTCTGCGATGTGTGATTCCCTGCTGTAGTCAGAAAAGGTAAAGGTAACTACTTTGGTGAATAAAAAGTAAAAACCGAAGCAGAATTGAATTTGACGAACAAACTGCTGTATGAACCTAGGTCAAGGTAAAACAACACACAAGAAATTTGATGACCACAAAACGAAAATTTGAAAAGAACATCAATGTCGCTTTCACATCAAGAAAAATTCTTCGTCTAGTGAAATTGTTCCGTTCTTCGCAGTTACCACGAACTTTGCTTCGAATATTATATCTATTCTTTGAAAATCCTTCAGAGAAGTATTTTCCCCTTTCTATATTTCTTTATTGTAAAAGACTAAAAGAGGCATATTTTATTTGCCGTTATTTATTTGTACATACATGTTATTGGCCATCATTTGACACACAAAGTACTTAATTTGTGTGATTCTTTCATATTTCTTTTTGTGTTAGTAAATTTATCGTCTGTTTTTTTCTAAACTCGGCTTGTGTCGTCTGTCTTTGTTGTGTGCCCTTGGCTTGTAAAATTAAATGTTACCTCAAACATTTGTCTGAACTATATTTTCCTAAGTTTTTTTTTTTACCAAATAAAAAAATCCTTTAGTTCTGGACTAGTCTAATGTTTACCTCATATTTATGTAATTAGGGAAAGCGTGAATCTATTTTTCTCCATTCTCACTCCAACTATAGGTTAAATAGGAGGGTAGATTGTGGTCTGTAGACGTGGATGGAAGGACAACTCAGAATTCAAAGCCGTGAAGAAGACAACGACAAAATGCACCAATACCTTTTTCAATCAGTTCTGGCAAATTGCAGATCATAAAGAGGAGTAATTTGTGGAGAGGCATGATCGCTTACATGTGAAGAGACATAGCATAAAAAAAAATTTATTTATTTTTGTCGATCACGCTGCTGACGATATCGTCTGTAAAACCAGGACATTTATGTGTCGAAACGACAATGACACATTAAAAAGATAAAAAAAACTCCATCTTCTTACACACCGCATCGGCTGTAAAACCCGGAAGTGACATGCGTCGAAATATCAAGAACCAATGAACTCAAATTTATGCACCTCACACCTATTCATCCGCATATAAACAAAAGAAAATATTATCCAGTCACATAACCTCCTTTTGGATATGTAATGAGATTGGTCTGTCACAAAACGTCAACCTCATTTGAGTACTGACCGCAAACAACACACACTTTATGCTTTGTTCCAAGGCGGACATAACTGTTAAATTAACAGTCATCAATGTAAGCGCAAATAAATATTAAAGTTTTTTTTTTGTACTAATTCTCGTGTTATCTATTTTATGAAAGTTTGTTATCAAAATCATCAGCAACACAAACACCAGTGGCGGATTTACACACTTACACCACTAATCGAATTTCATTAAAAAAAAAAAAAAACTTACGTGGGATCATCTATTTTAGAAATGAAAAAATATTTGTTTTGTTTTTTTGAGAAAAGATTTCTTTACCGCAATTAAAAAATTGAAGTCTTTGTATATTATCACTGATGCCAGCGTTATTAATACATGCTACTGTGTGTGATTTGTGATAAACACAACAGGCATTAATAATAGAGGTTGATCGGGAATTGAATAGTTATTCCTCTTTGATACCAGCTTCCCCAAACCTCTTTGAGTGAAAGAACGTGTGAGGGAACAAGTGAAAACTAAACAAAATTTTTTCATGTACATTATTTTCCTCATGAAATTAGGCGTACGGTTTAGGAAGTCTGTAGGGGAGTTAAAAAAAACCTTATATTTATATATATACAAAAATATTCGTAGAAATGGAAACAACAAAACTAGTATTATTCATTATCTGGTTGTTATGTGATGTTGGATACACGAGAGATAGTAATACTGAGTAAGATTGTGAGTTTGAGGTCAAATGTAGATCAACTATGGATCGAAATCCAACGGAATGATAAGATAAAAAAACAAGTAAAGTGTATACAGTCATTCTCCTGTTTGTGTTTTTTAAATTTATTTCTAGATATGCGTAATGAGTGTCCAGATAATTTAGTTGGAAAATACAAATGTCTGGGATTTCCTTACCACGAATTTTTATTGAGGGTAAAGAGATAAATGTTATTATCATTGCCCGAAGAAGGAAAAGGAGCCAAAATTTTCGTTGACGCACGTGTTTACGGCCAGTCTGTGTTGACTGCTTGTCCGGTAGTGATAATATTACGTGTTTGTGTGTGTAGAGGTGAAAGGGAAAGTCGATTCTCATTGGTTTAGAAAGAGTGAATTAATGATAATTTTAATTGTTATAATTATTTTATTATAATTATTTTAGACACTATCATTTTATTTTTTATGGACACGACACAGTGACAATATAATTTTTTTTTATCTATTTCTTTATGGATCCGACAAACCAAATGGGCTGGATTTTGTCCATAACTAGACTACACAACCGTCTTTAACTAGTCTTTAATAAATTATCTTTCACAATAGACTTAGGGAATTAAGAAAAAATCGGTAACGGAAGATTCGATAATTTTGACAAGGTAGGAAAATTTGGTAACTATGAAATAAAAGTCGATTAAAATGTGATTTTAGGGCCGTTCTGGAGTTTGGATTTGGGGGCCAATCCACTCCTATATTTTTTAATTAAAAATGAGGCCTTTATCACTTCAGGCCCTATATCCGGCATCTCTATCTCAATTTAACTCACCTGGTTGATCGGCGTTAATGGAATTGCTTTCAACAGCCGTGAACTTCCGGCCACACTAGGTCCTTGCTTCCAGCTTTCCTGTCAACCTAACTCACCTGGTTTCGGAATTTGCTCTATGGATATCGTCCAGACTCAACCTACTACGTATACCTCGGTTAAAATACTAAGGAAGGTTCACCATTGGACTTGACCAGCAACTACTCAACGCCAGCACCGGACATTTAAATTGAACTTTCTTTTCTTTTGGCGATATCGTCCAGACTTCAAATAATCTACTCCGTACACTTCGGTTAAAATACTACGGAAGGTTCATCATTGGACTTAACCAGCAATTTTTCAACACTCTTCGCCGGATATGTGAACTGAACTTTCGAACTGTGGGCGTATAAGCCAACTTAACTTACATGAACTCGACTTTTTAACATTTAGTCACTGTTATATTATCTAGATCTTCTAGCCGGTCAGTACCAACCCAATTTATTTAATTCTGCCTCCATTACGTGATTCATTGCTTGTTCATGTTCCTTTAATTCAAATACATACTATTGTATATGATATAAATAAATTTCAAGTTTGTCGTCCTCTTGTTGACCTATCAGACTTAATGGCTTTTATTTTTAAAATCTTAGTGGGCCTCTTGTAACTCATACTTACTGGGGTGCCCAGGCCAAATGATATCGCGCCCACTTCAGGGGTTCCACAATAATTTAACTGTGGTTTGAAGTTGTCTTACCAAATGGAACTTTCACCGTATAAAGGGCATATTACTACAAATATAGAGAATAAGAACAGACAAGCCACAATATTTCTGTAGTTGTAAAGAAAAGAAACTGTCAACTTATAGTAGCAATAAATGTCTGCAATAGATTTCTTCTGTCTCTCGGCCGCAACACTTGTAGCCAAATAAATCACAGTTCAAATGATAGTCCGTCGTAACAGTCCAACAGACAACGTAGAAACGACAAAATGGGGATCACAAATCCAACCTTCACTTTTCACCAGTAAAACAAAAAAAGAAAAAAAAAAAGAAAAAAAAACGCGTATTCGTCCGCCAAGCTCAGAAAAAATTGTCCCGTAAGCGAAAAACAACAGCTTTTATTTCATTGTGAGATTTTTCTGATTGGCCATGCCATTCAAGGGAGGAAAGAACATTAGCATAGATTCTGGTCCTTAAAGTAGAATTTTGCTAACTACTTTTTGGTAATTTTTCTTCGGCAGATCGCACACAAAACACGAAGTAGCTGATTATCTCTTTCACTACAATTTCCCTGCGCATTTGGAATAGTCTTTTACTTCAAAATGACGATTTTCCTAATCGGGTATTTTTTAAAAAAATTTATGGGCTTGATTCTTTTAAATAATTAATTTTATTTGTTGATATGTTTAATTCAGAGCCTGTGCGCACACTCACCAAAACCCCGACCGGAGGTGCAAGCCTCATTAGGGGCCCCAATCAGTGCTTTGTGACCAACGCTATCGTATCAACATTTCCTTTTTTTTTTCTACCAACATACGTTACAAAAGTAAAAATGACTTTTCTACCGGTACTTTAATTATTATATCAATTTATTTATTTATTATTTTTGTTGTATTTTTGAAACATCGGTCATCTACGTTTACACTGAATTAACATTTTTTAAAAGTCTACTGCCAATATAGCACTTCGGCATCAGTCAGTCAGTTATGTGCCATGCGTGATACACGCTTAGGCGATCATGTATCTTTTGATACATGACTGTCGAGGCAGATTTTTCAATGCAGTAGGTTGCTATTTCTTTCTGCGGTAGACCAGTTGCCATCCAAGACTATAGAACCCGGTCTGTCCTGCTATTTAAATCTACCCATAGCTGGGGGGAGAAGAGGATTCATACCTTTTTCAAGAGTATTAGCATTCGAACTTCGGCATACGTTTACGAAAAAAATTGTTTTGTACTCTTTCAGAGACAGAAAGAGAAAAAAGTAAAACACATTTTTACACGTCACAAATTAATTTTTCTAAAAAAAGTAAATAGATTTCTATTAATCCGACAGATTTTTATCACTTCAAAAGTTATTTTTAGTGGATATTCGTATCTGAGTAAACACCTCGCTTATTTAAACGGTATATATTTTATTTCGTCTACTAGCCTGAATGTCCAAGAAATTTTATTAAAGAAAATTTGCGCTCTACGACAGAAAGGTAGACAACTCATATTTTCTGAAATTCTGTTGGGTCCCTTGGCTCAGATTTAAAGGTGGCATAGGCTTATTTCTTATGTCAACAAAGTATTTTATTTTGTGCTCAGTTTTTATCAAATACAAGTGCCGTAGTGGGTGGTAGTTCAGAATAAGATTGCTGGTTTAAATAAACGTTTAGTCGGAATATTTTTTTATATATAAGTTTAATAAACATGCTAGTTCATCGTGTTTGAAAATGTTTTGACTTTTCAAGCGTGCCATAACCATCGTGTCGAGGAGGTAAAAATTAAATTGAAGGAATTTAATCGTGCCGGTATTTTAATTTTATACACAATAGTATGTATGCGTGTGTGAGAGAGAGTGCACGCGCGTGTGTGCATGTCTATATATGTGTGCGTGGTACTGTTTAAATGTTAATTATGAAATTAATTGAAAATAGTAATGATCCTTAGTAGTAGTACCAAAAAGAAAAAACAAAAAACGTATCATAAAAAATTGCCGTTTCTAAAAATATTTATTGCACATTGCATTTCCTCCACCTATCTGACCTTTAGGTTGGAATCAGAGTGTAGTATCTGCTTATTTCCTCAGCGATGTCGTTGTTCTTTTCAGGAAATACATGACGCAATGTTCTTGTCATCGAGAAGGACGCAGCATAGAATGAGGTAAACAAGGTCCCAGAATTCATACACTGTGGTAGCACCTCCTCATTGAATAAAAAAAATGTGATGGTCGGAGAATTTTGATGCTTGCATGATGCTGACTACTTGGCGTCGGTAAGTTTTCTCCTTGCCTACATGTAAAGTACAATGTACATCATCAATGACTGCAGGTCTACTGGAATGTTCTTGGTCATGCAGATCAAAATTCCACTTATGGACAGTGCTCTCAGCGATGGCACCATCTCCATAAACGGTACATATCTTTTTTTACTGTTTATACAGCGTTTTTCCTTTCCGTAAATAAGAGACCAAGAAATGAGAATTTAAATCTCATTTTCCTGAATTTTCACTTTTAATGTACAAACATTTAAAAATTAAAATTCACAATCTACACGTGAATCGTATCTTTTCTGTTAATTCATCCCAAAATTAAAAAAAATATATACATATATTTACTAAAATTCATACCAAATTCTCCCAGAGCGAGGTCCTTCCATTGCACTCCGGTTGAGTTGACTTTTGCGATCACACCAAATGTGGGCGACTAGGTTGCGCTATTTCTAAGTGCGTATCTGCGTCCGTGGTCACCCCGATGAAAAAAGGCAAAAACAAATGTTTTATTTTAAATTGTAAAACATTTCTTGTAAGTACCTCGAATATCATCCACACTTACGAAATGTGAATAACTCCTGATTTTTGGTAATTTTCCATTCTGAAGGTTCTAATTGTTGCAAGACGAGCTGAACAAATTTTGATTTATTAAAATTTATAATTTCAAAAGAGTGCCAAAAATTCAACAAAAAACAAACAAACTTTGATTTAAAATTTATAATTTCTTGGGCTGAATTAATATTTGCGATAAGTAATTTATTTGGAGTGAAAAGATCCAAAGACGCTTTGAAATGTCACCTTTCAGAAAAGGAAATATCCGATATAAAACAAAACAAAAAAACAAACATCGTAACGGTATAAATTCCAGGTTGCTACCTGGTACGAGTAAACCGACTTTATGGAGAAGGAGAGCTTCTTTTTTTTTTTAAATCGGCTTGTGTACAAGTCTTCCTATCCTAGTGTCGAGGTAAGACATCCACTTCCAAGTTGCCCAAAGCCAGCATGGAAATATAAGCTGATACAACTAACATCGAAATGTCAAACCAAAGATTTCCGGACCAGAAAGAAGCACCTCCACACCCGCGCTATGCGATCAGGAGAGCGAATCAGCAACCTCGGACTGACGTAAATGCGGCGATCAGGGGATCATTCCAATAACCTTGGACTGGTGTGTTATATGCGACCAGAGGAAAATAAATAAGACCATTCAAAGCAGGACTCTTTAGAGAGAACTTGTGTTACTGCGTGATCTGTCGTAGGGAAAGATAGGAAAAAGATTATGAAATACTTTTAACTCAATTAGAAAGTTTTGTTGCCCGGTGTATTTCGTGGTAAGCCTTTTAATTGTTGGTGTTACTATTGAGGTGGCCAGAAAACAAATTTACTGGCAGTAATTTATCTTTAATTCAATTCGTGAAATTCTACAAAAAGATAGATACATAAAGAACACGAAGGCCAGAAAACTTGGACAGAAATCGACAAACAGAAGTTGTCCACTTTTCTTACATTATTGCCTACGTTTTTTTTTTCTCAAGATAAATAAAGATAAAAATAAGTAAAGTAAAACTAGTAAAAATGACGTTTAGAAACAAATACAAATTACTTGATTTCGTAGTAAGTTTAGGCTATGTCACAGACGATTGGCTGTAGTGGAGATACATAGCAGCAACCAGTAGTCAAGTGTCAGTAGCAGCTGACTGGGGCTTTTAAAACCCCATGCTTTCAAAAAGAAAATGTATATTTTCTTTCCCTTCGCCTACGCGTAGGGTCACAGTCCTAACAGGAAGCGTTTCTCTCTAACTGGTTGTAAGTGGCGTATTTCTTCGTTTAGAAACGTCGGATTTCGAACTGTATTAACGAAAGCATACCTTTTTCTACAGGCAGACTTCTATCATTTTAATGTTAATCTTATTTTATAGAATAAAGGTTTTCATAAAAAGTCAACTTGTCATGTATACGTCTTCGTTCTGTATCGTTTTCCTGGTAGTATATACGGCTCCTTGTATATAAATACCACGTGAAACTGATATTCAAAACAATAAAAATCACTAATGGATAAACATAAAACATTTGTAAATTTAGTTTTATTCTACCCAAGAAATGTTGACTACCAACTCATGAAGCTGTGGGCTCGTCCATAGCCCAGTTTTACCTTCTTCGTATAATGCACTATTCCATTACATCAACTTTCATACAAGCAATGTCAGCGAGCTACTATTCGTTATTCTCCGCAAATCTAGCTCACTGATTAGTCCTTTTCGACTAATCAAGTTGCCCGCACGTGCACAAGCAAATTTTGGTGCAATTCGTTTTGGAGCCACCCCACGTGACTACGACCTTATATAAACCCAAAAACACGTGTGACCGGGAGCAGAGATCGACGGCAGAGTCCGACATCCGCGTGAGACGACGACGACGACGACGACAGTAGCAGCAGCAGACAATTTCGACCGCTCACTCCACTGACTCAATGACGACTTGGCTCGAATAATCCTCTGTGCCAAAAAAAAAAAAAGAACTTCGAACTTCAAACAACTTTACTTAACTAAAGTGAACAATTATATTCACTACTTATTTAAGTAAAATTACGATCGAACTAAAAACTTAAACTACAGTTAAGGGTACGCAACTTCAAACGACTTAACCAAAAAACAGTACATAAATAATTACATACACATTTACGTTGAATAGTAAATGAACATTTAATTTACAAAAACTGATTTGACTATAACTTTGCAATAGTTCACAAATATATCGAAACACTCAAACAAACCTGATATTTTAATACAAATACAAACACACCAACCTTTGATATCTCAAAACATTATTGTAAATATTTGCTTAACTGTATATAAATGTGCGTATTGTTTGAATTGATTATTTTGCCTCGTTGTGTTTCATATTGTAAAATATTTTATTGTTGAGGATGAATGATTAGAACACACCAGCCTAACCAAAAAATCCTTCTGATTAATTCCAACATTCTAGTTAAAAAAATACATTAATACATTTCACTCGTCCCCAACAAAGCATTAAGACGAAAAATTATGACAAAATAAAAATAACCTCGACTTCGCAATCTAATGAATAACAATATTATCGAACCCCAAATGATTTCGTTTATATGCATTAGCATTACAACATAAGTATGTGGGTTAATGTTACTGCGTGACCTTTTTAAGACTGTTTAAAAAGGCCTCAATAAAACAATTTTCACATCCTACTAATCATAACAATTTAACAAACAATCAACGATTAAACGCAGATTCTCACTCAAGATATGCCTCAAGGCAAGTAAGCCTTTGTTCATCTGCCTTCTCGGATTAAAGGGGATTAACAGTGACAGGAAAATTTGGCAAGAAGTCAGGTTTACTTTCATTGTCAAATCGTGGGAAAACTACTAAATAAATATATATACAAAAACAGGAGGAGAGAAGTTTTAATCTCTTCTCGGCCATTTTGCCGCATTTTTCTTTTAAAAGCTTTTAAATTAATGGATTAAAAACGCACACAGTTCTGTTACATTACTATATTCTCTTCGTTCAGTGTTGGATTGTATTCTCTCTCTCTCTCTCTCTCTCTCTCTCTCTCTCTCTCTCTCTCTCTTTTCTTAATTAAATGAATCATTGTTAACCATTATTAAGTATTTAATTTCATCTTGAATTTTATTTTATTTTTATCACAGCTTTAGTCAGGCCGTCGATCTACAGCAGTAAGTGGCGTGGATCAGAAATAATAAAAAAAAAAAAGAATGAAGCTTTTATTGAGCTTTGAAGTCCGGTCATTTTACCTCAAAGAAGCGTGGTTAAACACAACAGTTGCTTTTATTGACTGGGCAAGGTAACGATCTCAGATCTTTTAAAATTAATTCTTGAGGGAAAAGGAAAAGAAAGAACGTCAACTCTCTCATCCTGAGTACTATGAATGGCGCAAAAAAAAATTTCTTATTCCGGTGTGAAATTCGAAAGAAATTTACATTTATTAAATGGCATAAAAAATAATAATAATGCTGAATACCAAATTTATAAAACAGTCGTGCACACACTTTTTCTTTGTGCGCGAAAAAATTAGGTAAAATAACATATTCTAAATACAATTCTGTTAGGCTCATAAAAACAATTATAATTATTATCAACAAAATGTTTGATTCATTCGACTGTCGAAAGGGCTTGAGAAGGATTACAAATTCACAGGCGTCGCTGGGTTTCTTTTAGAGAACTGTTCAGTTTTATAAACTGTGATTCAAATACAATACAATTTTGTTTTTTGTTCCTTTTCTTCAGTTACTTCCTTTTCTTTTTCTTTCAGCTTCTTTCGTTTCGTAGTCGTTTTTGTGAATGCCGAAACTCTTCTGCTTTTTCTTCTTCATCATCTAAGTTCCCAGAACAACCGACGTCACTCTCGTGAAAGCCAAAATCTTTTTTACATTTTTTTGCTTTTTCTTCTGTTTCTTCGTCTAAGTTCAGCTCTCAACGACTTTCGCCTGTGAAAGTCAAATCCCTTCTGCTTTTATTCTTCTACTTTTTCATCGAAGTTCAGCTTCCAGATTAGGCTGACGTCTCCCTTTTGAATGCCCAAACTCTTCCGCCTGTCTGACAAGACAGACTTCTTAAATAGCAACAAATCAGCCCCGAATTCAATCAGAAATTTGATACTCTGGGTTTGTAACTTACTTTCCCTATTACTTAAAAAATCACAAAATATATCTCTTTAAACCACGTCTGTTCGCAAACTTTATTTTGTCGGTACCTGAGACCATATGACTTAAGCTTCCTTTTTTATAAATTTTTGAAAAACAAGTTTTATACATGTATCTTTGTTATAAACGGCCAGGCTTCGATTGGTCGGTATTTTTACATCAATTAGAGAATAAACATATGCACAATTTACACATTTCTAACCGTTAAGCTTCTTTATAGCAGTTTTGTGTTTAAAGAATACGTGTTAGTAACTTTCTCCGTTTAATAATTTTTTAAAGAAAGTTTAATTAACAAACCTAGTCTATTGCTTTATTTTTATTTACCCTTTAATAGTTTTATATAATTTTACATTTCTTCTTTATTATATAAATTTTTATACTTTGTTCGCCGGTGATAGAATGCGCAACTCATACTACTGAAGAATTTCAGTCATTGTGCGTTTTCAGGGGCCAATTTATCAACACGTGTGGTCCAATGTGAGATGGGCGATTTTATTGAGTCACCATCTCTAAAATGGTTGCCAACCAAGGCGATAAAACCTAGCCTGTTATTTAACCCATAGGTGGGGAAGAAGAAATGGAAGCATATATTTCCTAATGGTATTTTCGCGTGTAAGAAATCGAACTCCAGTTGTAAGAATTTCCTCCAGAAAGTACATCCTAATAATGATTTAAATTGGGTTTTGCTTTTTCAGTTTGGCATCGCAGTAAAAAAAAAAAATCCAAAAAACATATTTTACGTATGTGTATGTACGCATAGACCTGCTTATCAAGCTAACGTAGCTAGAACACGTGTTCCTTTATAACAGCAATTGCAGAATGTGATGACAAAATTGAGAGAACAAGCCATGGACATAAAAATTAGATTCTAATAAAAATTAACCAGGGACATCAAGATGACGAACATCATTAAAATTCGTTCATTTGGTCAGTTTTTCACACCCATCACACTTATTTCAAAAGATTAATGTAATAAAGGTATGAACATAAATGACAGCTGTGAAGGAATTGGCCGTTATGCCTGCTCATAGGTTCGAGTGCTAACAGTAAAAGTAGTTAATTTAAAAACCATATCGTTAAGAGGACCAAAGTTTCTAAAGTTACTACCCAATGTTCGCCGAATACAGTTTTGTGGGTGCTTGGTGGGGGCAGTTTGTTAGCATGGAAAAATACTTGCTGATACCGCTTTATTTAGCGACATCTCCCTTTTATTATTGATGTGTATTGTATATGAATGGGAGAAGTGAGCATATTCCTTATATATTCATTTCTCAAGGCAGATCTATCGTAGTCCTTCGCTACTCCGTCCACGTGACCAAGGGCTGACGTTATGTCTTCACGACATTTTCCACACACCCTTCAATTTAAGTTCATTTCGTTTCATGATAGCCCTAATGACTTTTTAGTTCTTTCAGTGTTACAAAACTAGTCGGAATACACTTTGTGAACATGTTTATAATTTTATATTTTGTAGCATATCTCAGTTTATTTCTATTTTATTTTTTTAGATTTTTAGTACTTTGAAGGACCAGTTAATGTTCACACTCCCTTTCCATATAACCCCCGACCTCTCGCCGAACCAAAAGGGGACGACAAGGAGGAGAAACGCAGGCCAGGGTGCTTGGACGGGTTATGTATTGAGTTACATTCCCATTTTTTGTCTGCCAACTGGACACTAGTTGGGCTTTCCTAACCATTCTTACTTCCGTCACTCTTGTCCTTTACTACTTCGGGCATTCATGGCATTACTACTTCCGGCTACCTCGAACCTTTACTTTCAGCATTCCCAGCCTTTACTACTTCCGGTTACCACAGACTCTTATATTATGGTAATTTCCGGCATTCCTAGCCTTTGCTACTTCCAGCATTCCTAGCCTTTGCTACTTCCAGCTACCACAGAACTTTACTTCCGGCTACTGCGGGGCCTTACATCTGGGACACTTGGCCTTTAATTATTTCCGGCAACAACGGATCCTTATATTTCGGCATTCCTGGGATTCATTAGTTACGGCCCTTATCTCGACCTAACTCACTTGGTTGATCTTCGTTAATGGACCTGCTTACAACAGCCCCGAACTTTCGGCCACACTTTGGTCCCTACTTCTGGCATCACTATCTCAACCCGGATTTCCCGGTTTTTCTGTCAGCCTAACTCACCTGGTTTAGGAAATTGCTGCATGCATATCGTCCAGACTTCAAGTAACCTATTCCGTACACTTTGACCAGCAACTACGCAACGCCATCACCGAACATTGTATCTGACCAGCAACTACGCAACGCCATCACCGAACATTGGATCTGACCAGCAACTACGCAACGCCATCACCGAACATTGGACCTGACCAGCAACTACGCAACGCCATCACCGAACATTGGACCTGACCAGCAACTACGCAACGCCATCACCGAACATTGGATCTGACCAGCAACTACGCAACGCCATCACCGAACATTGGACCTGACCAGCAACTACGCAACGCATTGGACATTGAATTTAATTCTCCTTAGACCTTGGCTATATCGTCCAGACTTCAAATGACCTATTCCGTACAGTTCGGTTAAAGTACTACGGAAGGTGCACCATTGGATCGCCAGACATTTGAACTGAACTTTCGAACTGTGGATTTACATGCCAACTTAACTTACATGGACTCTACTTTTAGCACATAATCACAAATATATCTAGATTTTCTAGCCGATCAGTATTCTTCAATTTACTCAATTCTGCCTCTATTACCTTCGTTTGCTCCCGTTCCTTTAAACGAATCTCTACTATTGTATCCCATGTAAACAAATTTATTAGTTAGTGGGCCTCTTGTGACCTCTATAACTTATTGGGGTGCTCAGGCCATGTTATATCGCGCCCTCTCCAGGGGATCCATTACAGATCTATTGGGTTGATCTGATTTAGTGAATTTTACATTATTGGGTTAATGCTGAATTCAGTTTATATAATAATGATGATGATGATGATGATGATGATATTCTTGAGTCTAGGTAAACATTAGTTGTGATTACACTTGAGTCTGCACTCATCCGCCCGATAGGTGGCCCCTTTTAGGAGAAAGTTTTACTCTTCTGGAGGGGATGTTAATCAGCGTAGTAGAACCCGCCGGTAGAGCGAAGAGGACTAGGGAATCAATTCAAAAAAATAAAATAAAATAAAAAGCTGTACTAATTATATCCAGAAAACATTTCAGTTTGTTTACAAAATTGATTGTTCTTAAACAATTATTTTATTTGCACTAAAACAAATTAAGACAGTAATGAAATGTTATAACATCAGTATTTATACCCGTCCTGGGTATGACGATAAACTACATTCGTGTCCAGGGATAAACTACGCCCAACATCAAGGCCTCTGATCAGGAGGTTTTGAGGAGCGTGGAACCACCTCTTAATTGCTGGTGTTCCCAGGTCCACCCTGACCCGTGATGGTAGCAGTTCCAGTTATGGACAAATAGTAAACTCTGAAACTGAGGTAAAAAATATTATAAAAGTGTAAAAATAGGTTTTAATACCAAAAATACTTTGTAAAAAGGTATTTCCAGAAATAAATTTTTGAAGAAAAAAAAATTATTACCAGCGATATATTTTTGAAAAAATTATTACCAGCAATACGTGTTTGAAAAAAAAACAATTTCAGCAATACGTTTTTGAAAATATTACCAGCTATACATTTTTGAGAAAAAATCTTTTTACCAGAAATAGATTTTTGACAAATCAAAATATTACCAGGAAAAAAATTGTCAGCATTAAACAACCCATTAAGGTTGATATGCCGTAAAACAAACCAAACCCAACCGTATTTATACACTACACTACAGCCTAGAATCATTTGCAACGAAAATGAAACTCGTGTACTGTAAAATAAATATATACATTAGCCTAAATTGCTCCCTCTCTCACAAGAAAAATAATATATGCAGCTACTAATTAAATCAATATAAAAAAAATTTTCAAATAAGCGAAAAGTGTTGTCATTATCAAAAACAAAGATGTTGACAAAGGAAATGTATAAATCGATTTTCATATATTTGATTTTTATTAAAATTCTAATCATCGCCTTTTAAAAACACTAAACATGACTCAAAAGTGCATATAGTAATAGCGACGTCAAGGGAATAACCGTGCTTTTGACACGCGTTTTTTTTTGTTTTGTTTTTTCGGGCACGAAGGTTAAACATTGTCCATTTTATTTTCGTTCTTATCATATTTCGTTCAATTCTACGACCTTTAAATGTTGATATTATTTTCTTTCCGAATTTTGAAAAACAAAAACACGAATATACAAAAATTGAATCCTTATTATCAGAATGTGAGTTATGTAGTCGAAAATTGGACTGGAAAATGTTTTCTGTTGTGTTACTGTTAGTACAATTACATACCCATATAAATGCCAAATTAAAACACGCCCAAACTTTATTTTCTACCCAACAACAGACAATATTTACAAACATGCCAAAAAGATTCCATAATACAACACATACCTTTTAAATTAAGGTGTCTGTTGGGTGTCAGTCAGAAAAAAACTAAAATCATATTTTTCTCGAGCCTACTTTCGGCGGTCGTTTGCCTTGCTCTTTGATCTAAAAATTTACACAACTAGGAACCTTGACAACACAGACTCCATCTACCCACACAGTGAAAATAGCATTTACAAAGTTATGTCAGAATTTCGGAATATGTTTTATATGTTTTTACTTTTAATTGACGAGGCGATGACAGGTCATTACATAATGATTGTTGTTCTACGGAGATTTTATCTGTAAAACACAATTTAAGAAAATGACGTGAGCGCTATTTTATATAATTTTTTTTTAAGTACTCAGTAATCTTAAAAATGTTGGAAAATATTCTCCGTAATCTAATTTTAGGAATGTTGACTTTAATTTTACTATAGCCATTCATTGTTCGACCATACTTTAAAAAATGTACACGATTACATAATATTTTATATACATAAAAATATTAAAAAAATATTTTTAAAATCTTCGTGCAAAATGATTTGTATTAAGCTTTTCAATTTTTGATTAATAAATATAGTTTTCACTTAATAACAATACCACCTAACGAGATTAAACTAATGTAGATTTTTTAGATATTTTTCAAAAATTATTATAATAAATTATATAATTAAAATTTAAAAAATTAAAAACAATTCTTGTAAAAATTCATTATTTATCGAAAGATTTTTTCCTTAAGTCAATAGTATCCTTAATAAATCTTATTTATAAAAGCAATTAACCGCTTTTAAATCTTTTTTGGGGGCGCGGGGCGTATTACAAAAAAAAAGTGGAAAAACGGACAAAAGCCCAACACAAGTAAATAAAACTTAAAAAAATGAATTATGTTTTAAATTATGTTTAAATTTTCTATCATTATTAATATTGTTAATTATCATAAAAATAATTAATATTTTTCTTGTGAATAAATATTGCATTTTTTTATGAATTAAAGTTTACCTCGTAAACTTTACCTTTTAAATTAAGAATAAGATTGTTTAGGTAGGTTATTTATTTTTGAATTAAGATTCATTTAATAAAGGAACGTTTTGAAAAATAATACAATTGAATAAAATAGAAGAAAACTGATATTTTCTTTTTAATATAGCCGATATACTTTCTTAAATAAATGTTCATTAATCCCGAATAAGTAAAAATAAAATAATAATTGCGGTGCCTCTACAGAAACGTGATAAAATTAATTTAAAAAATGAAAAATCTTTCTTTAAGCTTTTCAAGCTAAAACTAAAAGCAACTAAAATTTTAACATACATTTTGTCCTTTTAGGCTTGAACTTTATTTTCACGGCAATAAAACCCAATTTCTATGGATTTTTTTTAGTTCAACTGGAAAAGTTTTCACATCTATGTTCAGTTAGAGAAGTCTGTTGCAGAGGTTGAAATGGGTAAGCCGGAAGACAGAACCTTGTTGTTGTTACTGTTAGTGTTACGGAGGTTAATTCCTTCTCCACCTCGTTAAACGTAAATTCAAGTAAAAAGAATACATTTTATTTTATTATGGGCAAATAAATGTATCGCTCTATGGACATTCTGATACTTACCTGGCACAGTGATCCGTCCCTGTGTTAGTAGTATCACGTCTATGACTAGCTTGAACCAGCTCTGACTAGCTGAAACCAGCTTTGACAAGCTATGACCAGCTTACACCAGCGGCCCGGGTGAAGACACTCGAGTCCCCACGTTAAATACTGACTTTGTGTCACAACCTCAGGGGTGGGGGTCAAGTAAATCTATACATACAATAATACTACTTGTATCTGTTGCTATGACAACAGGGAGAGGGAATTGTGAAATTAGACATTGCTGTTAGTTATCGTTGTTTCTCACTCAGCGCGTTGGTGTTGACATGAAGGTTGGCTTGTGTGGCGTCTCTCAGCTTGCCAGTGTTGACATCCAAGTTCGTCTGCGTTGAATTCTGTTGTTCGGATCCAAAAGTTTTTGGTTTTTGGATCGAGAGTGGTTTTAACTGGTTAATAAATTGTTAAAACCCAATTTCTATAGCTTCTTGAGTTCAACTGGAAAAGTTTTCACATCTGGTGCCACTCTTTGGCACCAGTCTTTTGATTTTCATATCTGTGTATTTTTTTTTCTTTTGTTGACATAGAGAAGTGAGAAAAAGAATAAGCTGATAGTGAAAGAAAGGATAAAAATATAATGGCTGGGTTGGGAGATGCAATGCCATAAAATCAAATAATTAAAAAAAAAAAAAAATTTTAAGTTTCTCTCAGATTTTACTGATAAACTGAAGGAAAATGCAACGCTTCAATAGCCTTTGCTTTGAAAACTTTAAAATCGCTTCAGTATCTAAAAGTGCTTTTTTTTCTTTTTTGGGTGCATGTATTTTTCTACGTAGGTTTGAAATTTGAATAAAAAAATAATTTTAAGTGGGAACCCCCACAGATTAGCTAAAAATGACCACACCATGATGAAAAAATGCCCCAAAGCCAAAACTTAAAAACATTGTTTTATCGTCAAGATCTTTGTTATTAAGAGGAAAGACCAGAGGATATTTTTATTAGTATAGGAAATTTTGGAGTCTTTTTTACAGTGAAAAATATATTGATTTAGAAATTCTTGCAAAAATCAAATAATTGCCAGATTTTAATGAAACTTTCAGGACTTATTCGGAAATGAAATTATTTTAAAATTGCTTCTTTTTTTTTTTAAATCTTGGTATTTTTTTACGTATGTTACCCCGACATTTAATTTTATGAAATTTCGAGAATTAATTCTTCCACCGCTTAATGTTTACATTTAAAATCAGAAAACCTTGGAGAATTCAAAATTCAAATTATCAATTTCTTTTTGTAAAACAGGACCTCAGTTATCGAAAATCTACCCTGAATGGTAAAATATGAAAATACAATAAAGCTAAGATATTATTTAATTAAAAAAAGGCTTTAATAACTTATAGACACTATTGTCTTAAGAAAAACATTTTTTAGATTAATAATGAATTTTTACAAGAATTTTTCATTTTTAAAAATTGTAATTATAATAATTTACAAAGTTTTCTTTTAGGTAGTACAAACTAAATGGAAAAGCTTATTACAATTTAGCGATCCCCAAATAAAATGAATTTCGAATTTTTTTTTTTTCTTTTTTTTGCATGTGTATAAAATTTATGCATATTTATGCTATAAACGTGTCGATTTTTGTAAATACGGACATTATCAAAAAATAAATAAATACGACATGTAGCAGACCCCCCGGGGGGGGGGGGCGATATAATATGGCTTGGGCGCCCCAATAAGTATGAGTCACAAGAGGCCCACTAACATTTTAAAAATAAAAAACGAGAATCTCACAGGTCAACAAGAGGACAACAAAGTTAAAATTAATACAAAATGTATTTACATCGTATACAATAGTATAAAGGAACATGAGCAAATAAAGAATCAAGTAATGGAGGCAGAATTAAGTAAATTGGAGAATACTGACCAGCTAAAAGATCTAGATAATATAACTATGACTAAATGTTAAAAGTAGAGTCCATGTAAGTTAAGTTGATATGTAAGTCCATAGTTCGAAAGTTCAGTTCACAAGTCCAGCGAAAATGTTGAAAGTTGCTGGTTAAATCCAATGGCGACCCTTCCGTAGTATTTTAACCGAAGTGTACGGAATAGGTTATTTGAAGTCTGGACGATATAGCCAAAAAAAAAAAAGTTCGATTTAAATGTCCGGTGCTGGATTTGCGTAGATGCTGGTTAAGTCCAATGGTGAACCTTCCATAGTATTTTAATCGAAGTGTACGTATTAGGTTGTTTAAGTCTGGATGATATGCATGCAGCAATTTCCTAAACCAGAGTTACGTTGACAGGAAAGCCAGAAGCAGGGACCTAGTGTAGCCGGAAGTTCAGAGCTGTCGTAAGCAGGTCCATTAACGCTGATCAACCAGTTGATTTAGCTTCAGATAGAGATGCCGGAAGTAGGGACCAATGAGTTGCCGGAAATTCAGGGCTGTTGTAATCAGGTCCGGAATGCCGGAACTAAATAAGGCCAGGAATGCTGGGAATCAGTTTGTGGTAGTCAGAAAAAATAAAGGGCAAGAGTGCCGGAAGAAAGAATGGATGGGAAAGCCCAACTAGCGTCCAGTTGGCAAACAAAAATAAATGGGCACGCAACTCAATACATAACCCGTCCAAACACCCTGGTCACAATGGCTAATAGCCTGCGTTTCTTGTCCTCATCTAGCTCGGCGAAAAGTCGCCGGGTTATATAATAAGGAAGTATAAACATTAACTGGTCCTGCAAAGTACTCAAAATTTCAAGAAAATAAATACGAAGTATAATAAGTATAAAAATATTCACAAAGTGTATTCAGAATAGGTTCGTAACACTGAACAAACTAAAAAGACATTAGATTTATTATGAATCTAAACGAACTCTCTATATTAAATTGAAGGGTGTGTGACAACGCAATGAAGAAAAGGTCAATGTCATGAAGATATATAACATATGCCCATGATCACGTGAACGGAGTAGCAAAGGGCTACGATAGACATTATCAAAAATAAGGGCGATAACTATACTAAATTGAAAACCAATATACCTAAATTTCAATAAAAATTTAGATTACGGAGAATATTTTCCTAAAATTTTAAAGATTACTGGGTAGTCAAAAGTATACATAAATGGCGCTCTCGTTATATTCCTCGAGTAGTTTTACAGATATATCCACCGTAGAAAAAAATTAGATAAACTTCCGTTTGTCAATCAAGGTGTCAACACCTTAAATAAACAGTTACCGCCCCGTTAAAAATGTATTTCTGTGATATTTTAAACTTTAAGTAAGTAATGTTTGTCTCAAATCAGATTAATTAAACACCTAATATTCCTCAAATAAAGTTTCAGAAATGTATATTTTATTTTTGAAAGATTTTTTTTAATAAAGAGAATTACATTGTGATGACGAATGACTAAAAGTGGTGCTAAAATCAGCTACTTTAGCAATTTCAAAACGAAAACTCCTTGTAGTCAATTTAAATTAGTTTTTAAATACAGAAAAAGTATTTTTTTATTGGAAATTTTAAATTTAATCTTTAGCTTGAAATTAAAAATAAAAGCTTCAATAAAGATTTTTTCATTTTTAAAAATTCAATTTAAAATTTTGGATGTACCTACTTTGCTGTACGTCCGTATTTACAAAAATACTTTCACGTCGAGTAATAATCCAGTCCTATCAGACGGTCTCCGATTGAATGAGTTCTCACATATCGAGATGTGGCTGTCAAGTCGCTTCATTTTATTCTTCAAACTTAAGAAGAACAATTATTTCGACACCTAACTGTTGTACTGAACGGGATATTTACTTAATTCACCAAAACCAAAACGAAATACGTACATGTTATTGTTAACTTAGCATGTCCAATTAATTAAGATCAGAAGCTTTGAGAACAATAACTGCTGTATTATCAGGAGGACATTTGTTGTTGCTGCTGCTGTTGTTGTTATTATTATTATTATTATTATTATTATTATTATTATTATTATTATTATTATTATTATTATTATTATTATTATTATTAAGCAAACAAACAAAATGACTGGCGTAACTCTTCCAATTTTTTGCAACACTTAGAGAAGAACGTGAATTCAGAAATGAAAAAGAGAAGACACAGTGTTTAACAATATTTCGGCATCATGTCCGTTTTACAATGTGTCAAAATTACACTATTAAAAAAAGTTGTTATTATTATGGCGCCCGTCGGTCCTGGGAGACCAACTAGGTTATCAGTACTATTCAGAAATGAATGAAATTATTTTTGAAATACCTAATTTCATGAAATTACGAGAAATTACATTTTTATGGTGGGGATTTTTATTAGTTAAAAACAGGACTCTTTGGAGAAAGTAAATCAATTTATATTTTTGTAAAAACATTACCCGTTTCATCGAAAATCTGCTCTGAATTGTAAAATAAAAGCTACAATAAAACTATAGCATTATTTAATTAGAAAAGCTTTTACTTGCTTTTGTAAATAAGTTATATTACTAATGACACTATTGCCTGAAGAAATAAAAAATTTTCGATAAATAATGAATTTTTAAAAGAATTTTTTGATTTTTTTAAACATTTTAATTATAATAATATGATAGTTCAAAAATCGTTTAAAATTCTTCATTGCTTTCAAGTCGGCGGTTTGGTGATATCGTTAAGTGAATTTTTACGAATCAAAATTTGAAAAGTTCATAATCCTTTACACACAAATATTTTTGAAAAAATTGTTAAAATAATTTTTAGTGAAAAACGTTCCTAATTCCTACCTATGGGAATCTATACATGACATAATCCTTAAAAGGTCACGTGATGTAAGTGTCATCTGACGCACTGCATTTATTTCACTTTAAACTCATATAATAATAATAATAATAATAATAATAATAATAATAATAATAATGAACTCTCCCATCGGTTTCGACGTATGAGGATCTGACAGCTTAATTGATTCAGTTATGAAATTTTGTGCGATAATCTTAAGTGGCACTTAAAACCCGCTAGTGATTTATAAAGGAGGCCACATATGGAGCAAGAGTGAGGATTGTGAGATGAGATCACTGTTAGATTGGCTGACCCTTTAGATCGTGCTCTCGCTTCTTGAAAATGTTTCAGACAAGCAAACTGAAAACTGCTGAGTCCACTAAAACAATTTGATTTCCATTCTACCGCTCCAAGGCTAAGCGCTCAAGAGTGTTATGTGGTATATTGACAGCTGACAAGTTGCTCTTCAGCTTGTCTTTGTATCTTAGCCATTAGCTACATTCCTAGCCCTGATCAAACTGGCTGTACATTAGGATCTTGGGTATCCTGTCATCAGACATTCTCAAGACATGACCAGTCCATCGTAACTGAGACTGTGCGAGAAAAGTCTCGTTTCCTCCAATATTACACTTGTTAAACAGGTCTACGTTAGATGTCCTATCTTGAAGGTTAACTCCACAAATTGCACGCAGATAACTTTTATGGAAAACATCCAGCTGGCGTATATGGTACCTGTATGGAATCCACGACCCAGAGCCGTACAAAAGGATGGCAAGGACAACAGCTCTGTAAACCCGAATTTTCGTATCCAGTCGAATACCCATCTCATTCCACAAGCGATGGCGAAGTTTGCCGAATGCACTGGTAGCCTTAGTAATCCGATGCATTATTTCATCATCTTTTTCTCGCGAACCTTCTCTGCAACTTGATGAAGAGAAAATATCATGTCAATAGTGCCACGACCCGACCGAAAACCGCACTGCGATTCAGGATAGATGCCGTCAACAAGGTGTATAATGTTTAGAATCAGTCTAGCTAGGATTTTGCCTGCAATTGAAAGTAGTGATATCCCCCGATGATTATCACAGACACACCTGGAACCCTTGTTTTTGTTGAGGTATTTGATAGAGGCGTCATTATAATCCTGTGGGACACAGTCTGCCTTCCATATCTCCACGAAAAGGAGATGTAACTTATCTACCAACTTTTGGCCACCATGCTTATACACTTCGGATGAAATAGGATATTTAGGAGTAGATGATTTTCTAGACGAGATTTGCTTGATGGAGTCACTTACCTCTTGATAGGTAGGTTCAAAAGACAACTCCGGAATTTCTGGATTTTGCTCAATTGATGTGATGGCTTCCTCATCAGTAACCGAAGAGGTGTTTAACACAGTTTCGAAATGCTCTTTCCAGCGATCTAAAATGTCTGACTTATCCGTCAAGAGAGTTTCACCATCTGCTGTGGAGATTGGAGCACCACCACTTTTCTGAGGACCGAAAATGCTCTTGAGGCCAGCATAGAAAGCCTTTAGATCCTTTCTATTTGAAGCTTCTTGGAGTTCAGTGGCCTTTTCAGACCACCAACGCTCTTTCATGGCTCTGAGAGCTCGTTGAACCTGACTTTTGCACTTCTTGTAAGCGATCTTATCGGACGAGTTCTTGTTCTCAATCCATGCTTTATGAGAAGAGTGCAATTGATCTATAAGCTGCTGAACTTCTGTATTATTGTCATCAAACCAGTCTTGATGTTTGCGATGTGGTAGGCCGAGAACCTCCAAGAATGTAGAATATGTTGCATCACGCAGAGCCTTCCAAGATGATTCGATATCATTGGTAATGTTTACAGAATCAAGTGCAGCATCGAGTTTGTCAAAGAGCTCAATTTTCGTTTCAGTCGATTTAAGAGGCAGCACGTTAATGCGCTTGGGCACTGTAGATTTTATAATCCTTCGCTTTTGCAGATGCAGTGTAGCTCTATTCCGAAGTAGAGCGTGATCTGACAGATAGCATGTTGGGTGGAATGAACGCGTTATCTTAAAATCTTTTATGTCCCGTCTTTTGGTGATGACGTAGTCGATCAGATGCCAGTCTTTCGAACGAGGATGCATCCACGTGGTCTTACAACAGCTGGCTTGCTGGTAGAAGGTATTAGTAATAAAGAGGCAGTACGTTAATGCGCTTGCGCACTGAAGATTTTATAATCCTTCGCTTTTGCAGATGCAGTGTATATATATTGTGTAAGTGTTTTCGGTGTAAGTGTGTTTGTAGTATGTAAAAATATCCAAAACAGAAGTGATGATGAGACAAAGTGGAACATTTTTGTCAAAGACATGTTTTGCCAGAGAAAATCTGTGTTCACTTTGGCTTCTTCAGTTTGATAATGAAAGAAAGACAAAAACAATGTGAAACGACCCCAGTATTTTAAAAAGAATTTTGTGTGTGTGTGTGTGTGTGTGTGTGTGTGTGTGTATAAACATACTGATTACTGTACGTAATTAGCGTACAATAAAATTTGTATTTTATATGAATGCTATCTTATGAAAATTGAGATATAGTAGAGTGGTGGTCCATATCATAGATTCATGTGGAGGCACGAGACCTTTGCACTGGTCCCGAGTACATTTCACAAAGAAAGGTTTAGTTGTCTTAGGTCTGATGACCATGATAGCCACTGAATTGCTCAATGTCGTCCTACCCACTTCCGCTCGAAATTTTGATTTAACCATTCCCAACCGCGTAAACGATAGGCCACAATGTTATAAGTATGAGGCACTTAGTGAGGATCGCGCTCACTAATAATGGTCAGCCAAACTAGCTCTCTAAACTAACATTACCCACACCGAAATGATCTATCAGCCTGCACCCCTCTGAAAATGGAAGATACAGAAATTGTCTAAATAATCGGGGAGCTGTCTAATCGTTTCGAAGATTTTATTTTTTGCTTTGGTCTGAGATGTATCAAATCTAAAATCGGCATTTCGTAAAAACAAATTCCATGTCATCAATGAGAGGGAAAAATGTTAATTTTCTGATTTGTAAATTCGTGCTGGGAACGACAAAAAAAAAAAAATAACGAAACTAACACAGGTATCCTTCCGCTTACAATTTTTTTTATCCACAATAATTTATCTTATTGCAATAACAATTGCGACGCTTGTGTATACAAGCAATTGTTATTGCAATAAGTCTATGATAAAAAGAAAAACAACGACTTGATATCAGTTCTGTTAGACATCTGTCCGCGTGCTGAGAATTTGGCTGGTGACAGATTATTAAAGTTAAGTGTCCCTGTCTCAGATTAAAACCCTCAAACAATGGTCAAAGGTGAATAGAAAAAAAAATAAACAGATGAACGATAAATTCAGACCCAATCAAGGCTGTGTAAAGTTGACTAGTTCCCCACCTTGCTCTGGAGAGGTCGGTAGGGGAGGGGACAAAGGTCAAATTAAAGAAGATACAAACTAAATGCATCGGCAATAGAAATAGAAGAAAGATTATGTTAATTTTAGTGTCAAATGGATAAGGATAGTAATGATAATGTTTCCTTATACGGAAATATTCCACATTCATTGACCGAGCAGTCAGTGCTACTCGAGTTACGCTTTATACTGAGAGGTGCCGGCCCTGGGGAACAGCTGCCCGAAGCCGCGCCTTCTCATTGTACTAGGGAGAAGGATCGGTGTACGTACCGAGGCCAGCGCAACCAACGGCTGTGGGGGCTCGGGAAATTTTTGTTCCTTGCCAGGTTGTACGTGCTCGGGCTCCCCACATTAAACCGACCTTGTGTTACCTGACCATATGTGAATAAATATCTACTCGAGTTACGCTTTTCTTCACTCTTCAAAGTGTAGTATCTGTTCGCAGATTACTCACTGAATGATCGCCTATGGGGCCGGGATTCCTTCTCCGATACAGGCCGGCGGCAGGGATTCGTCCCTGCGCTGGTAGTATCGTGGCTACGTCTGACCAGCCAAGACCAGCTATGACTAGCTAAAGCCAAAGCACTGCGACCAAGGTGAAAACTCGGGTCCATTCCCCCTCCCTTCCCACGTTAAACTCCGACCTTGTGTCACAACCTGGCCCTGTGGGAGGTCAAGTAAATCCCGTGTAGTATCTGTTCTTCTCATCTTTAATGATAATGGTAATATTAGCCGTTTCCTTATAAGGAAACATTTGGCATTCTGAGTTACTTTCTTACATTAAACTGTGCTACAAAAACCAAGAAGTGTTGAACTTTTAGCCTCTTCTGGTCGCCTTGTTTTGCCAGTCAGCTACCTAAGAAAAGCTAAGTATTTTTATGCTGGGCAAAGCACTCTGTCTTATCTGCAGTAGAAGTCAATACTTTAAATTGATTGAAGTGAAGAGGAACTGGGGATATGCTATTGTTCAACACACTCTTGCAGAACCTCCAGTATTGCGGGTACTGATGCCGGATTTAAGCATAAAGATGAAAACAATCTAAAAGGTTCTTTTCATCTTTATGTTTAAATCCGGCACAAGTCTTAGGGAAGCAAAGTCGATAAAAGTAGGTACCTCTAAAGATTCACTAAGAAAATGAGCATACATGATGAAAAAATGCCCCCAACTTAATAAAAAATAAAGTTTTATAATCAGAATCGTTGTTATTATAATGAGGTAAGACCAAAGGGTTTTTTTTTATTATAATTTTAGAACTTTCAAATTTTTGCTTCAACGGGTGACCACAGATTAATATAGGACATTTTAGCGTCTTTTTGCGGAGTAAAAACAAAAATTATTTTTTTAGAATCTTGGAAATTTGAGTTCTTCTTTATGTGCCGGGTTCCCTCAAGACGTAGGCAATCAAGGGTCTCCACAACTTCTTGTCGCTTTTAACTCTTAATAAATTTTGTCTTTGTTATTTCTCCTAAACCCTGTTCCGCCATCTATTTACTAAAGCTCACTAAGTATGTTATGCGTTGTTTTCCTCTATCTTACCTTCAATTTGTCCTGTGAGTATCAGATTTTCCAAGCCCGTTTTCCTCATTATGTGCCCTGGAAACCTCAACTGTCTCCTCCTGATATTAAATATAAGTTTCCTTTTTGTTTCCATTTTCTCTAAAACTTTGTTGTTGCTCACATGTTCGTTCCATGGTATACACAGTATCCTTTTGTAGAGTCACATTTATTATGCTTCAAGTCTCTTCATCTTTGAGGAGATTGTCCGGCACTTACTGAAGTTTTTGTAGTATACTTAGTTAAAAATCTTATTTTTCCAGTATCAATGCAATACCATAAATTTATACGGGAAATTTTAATCTTTTTCCAGTGAAATTACATTGATTTCGAGATTCTTCCGAAAATCAGATGTCTACTTTTAATGAAAGTTTCAGGACTTATTCACAAGTGAATTTTAGATTTTTTCTTTTTAGAAAATCTTGGCACACATATATATATATATATATATATACACAGTGTAACCCGGATATAAGAGAGTTGCCGGGACCGGAGAAGAAGTATCTTATATCCGGGTTTGGCCTATTACATATATACATTAACACAGGCTCTAATTTGGGACCATAGAAAATCTATCTTATATCCGGGTTACACTATATATATATATATATATATATATATATATATATATATATTGCGGTAACGCTTGTTTAATTTCTGAAATTTCGAGAAATTAATTTAATTTTTGTAGAGCTTAATGTTTATATTAGTTATAAGGACAAGTCCGCGAAGTTAAATCATAATTTTTCTTTTGTCAAATAAGATCCCCCAGTTAGAGAATCTTCTCTGAATCGTAAAATAAAACTAAGACATTATTTACTTAGAAAAGCTTTCAATTTCTTTTATGAAGACATATTATAAGCACTATTCTTTTCGATGGATAATAAATTTTCACATTAATTATTCAATTTTGTAAAAATTTAAATATAATAATTTATAAAACTTTAAGTAAAAACTATATTTATTAATCATAAATGAAAAAAATTACTACAATTCAAAGATCCTCAGTATTTTAAAAAGAATTTTGATTTTGTGTGTGTGTCTGTGTGTGCGTGTATGAACATGCTGATTTTTGTAGACACCCAAACACATTATCAGAAAATAAGAGCAGCAACTATATAGCAAATTAAAAATGTATTGGTAATTTTCTAACATTTTCTTAAGTATCTTCGTAAGACTATAAAGCCAAAGTAACTAAAATTCAATAAACTGTAAATTACTTAGAATATTTATCTAAATTTTAAAGATTACTTGGTAGTTAAAAAATATTAAAAAGGCGTCCACGTTATATTTGGCAAGTCATTTTTTTAGTTATGTCCGCCGCAGAAAAAAGTTCCCAAACATAAGTCTATAGTTGTTATCACCTCATAAATGTACCCACCTAAGTGTCAAAAAAAAATGCTCTTCTGCGACATTTTGAACTAAAAGTAATATTTGTTTCAAATCAGATTAAATTAAACTTTAAATCAGCTAGTCTTCTTCCAATAAAGTTTCAGAAAATTATATTTTATTTTTGCTTTTTGCAAGATGTTTTAATAAAGAAGAGGATCATATTTTTAATTTGCAAATATGGCAGATTTTTAACGATTTAAAAAAAATCCATTCAATTTAAATTCGGTTTGAAACAGAAAAGTAGTTTGCTTCTTCTTAGAAATAAATTGAATTAGGAACCTCTACAAAAACCGCGATACCTACTGTTTAAAATTAATTTTCAAAAATGAAAATAAGCAAAATACTTTGATATATTTCAAAAACTGATTTAAATTGACTGGAAGGATTTTTTTTTTCTTTTACTAAAGTAGCTGATCAGCGCCCTTTTTTTAAAATCGTCATCGCAATGTAATTATTGTCTTTATTAAAAAAAAAAAAAAACTTCCAAACATAAAATATACTTTTCTGAAACTTTATTAAGGAATTATTAGCGGTTTTAATCCATTAACTTGAAATTAAAGCTAAAATAAAAACTTCAAATTTTCATTTTTAAAAATGCATTTTAATTTAAAGTTAAACCTTAAGAATCGCTTTTCTTTGACATACCTAGAAAAGCTGCTTTTACTTTCACCAACATTTTAATTTGCATTTTGTTTAAAAATTAACATTTTCATCAGTTTTTAAATTTATTTCTACATTTAACTGAATTAATTCTAAAACTTTTTTCGCGTTTTTTGTTTTGCTTTGTTTTTAGACAAAATTACTTTTTATTCAATAAAAATACAACATAAAGCCTAACTTTAAAATAAGAGTTCAGTCACTTCATTTATTGACCGTGACCTGACATTGAACTTTGCCCTTTTCATTATTTTCTTTTTTTTTTTTTGTCTTAACCCGCATACACTTCCCATTCCCAGTTAACTTTGGATTTCTATTTACGACTCAGTTAATAAACATGACCAACAAGTGATTTTAAAAAAATTATCTCTTCGTTTTGTTTGTTCGTCATCCAAAACAACGTTATCTCTCGACATGAAGAAAGAAAACCCCATATTAACTTCAGACAGGATAAAAAGAACACCGTCTCTTTAGCGTTGCCTATTCTAGAGAAATGGATTCGTTAAACTATCATCGAAAAGTTAAGAAGTTTATGGATAACTGAACGCTGAAATTCATAAGATATGTAATTAATTAGAGAACAAGAATTCAATACAAAGCAAAGGAATTTATTTTTCTTCAGATGAAGTAATAGTTCCAAAGGTTATAGTTTAAGTTTAAGACTATCATTGAAAATTTTTTTTTCAAATAAACGAGTAAGATACCTACGCTAGGGTTCTCATATAGCTCAACTTGGCACAGAGCCACTGACTGTGATCAAACTCTGCCCTATGATCTCACTGTTGACCCACGCTGAATTTAAAAGTATTTGAACTTTGTTTCTAAGATTAAGTAGAAAAATGATTGGTTTAATTATGACCACTTTGAGCCTAATTTATTTTTAAATGTTATGACGCTCCATCAGGACATAGGTGATCATGGCTCTCCACAGTTCCCCATTCATTACCATTTGTAAATGTTTATGACTTTTTGGAAAAGATAGTGGAGCGTTTTTTCCAGTTTGAATTCAGAATCTATATAAAGTTGTAGCCTCTGTCTTTGTCTGTTATCGAACTCCTCCTAGAGGTTTTGGAGATAGACCCCCATAACCATATATATTCTGAAACTACATTACCCAGGGTAAGTTTATTTCATTTTGATCAGAGGGTCTCCGGGGAGAGGGCACAATCACTCCCCACCAGATTTTTTCCTTTGATATAAATTAAATTAAAATTTGAACAAGTGAATAACTCCTAGGGTATTTGGATAAGTATATTTCATTTTGATCAAAGGGGGTCCCAACCACTGAAAAATTTTTTCCCTTTGATTTAAATTAAATTTAAATTTGAACTAGGGTATGATTCCTATCCAAAATATAGGAGAAAGACAGAAGATAGAGGTCACATCAACAAGATCATTGGGTGATATTGAAATGCATCATTTTTCTCCACAAATTATAACAATGATTTAAAATCAATCTTCGTTTTCTTACAAAAGAACGTGTGACATACAGCAAGGCGTGAGTAATTCGGTTAGTCGTTCTATATTTCTAGTCTACTCTGCTATTTAACATAGTGTGCGATGCATAAATTGTCGTCTAAATTATGCAAACATGAAAATAACACTGACATCTCATTTTAACAGATATATTTATCAAAATTGCACAAAAATATCTTGAAATACTAAAGAGTAAATTTATTCAATAAAATCGCCATTGGCTTCAACCACGGCCTCCAGACATCTTCGGAATCTCCTGCAACTCTCTGGATGGTCTCCTTGTTTAAGTTGGTGAATTCTGCCATAATCCTTGCTTTCAGTTCATCTTTGGTGTTACAAGGAGTTTTGTTGGTATCTTGTTCAATTGCATGCCACACATAATTAATAAGGGGGTTGCAGTCTGGGGGGTTAGGTGGCCAGATGTAAGCGGTGATGTGGTCACAGAAATTGTCTGACAGCCATTACTGTGTTCTTCTGCTTGTGTGAAATGATGTAGAGTCCTGTTGTCAGACATAGGGTCTTCCAGCAGCCATCCTCTTGACCCAGAGCAGCACTATCTCCTCAAGGCACTTGATGTAGGCCTCAATGTTGAGTCTGAGGCCCTGTGGAAAGATGATTGAAGGCATAACATTGCCATCACTAGTAATCATTCCAAACATCATGATGTTGACTGGATATATCATCCAACTCTTTCCGAATCCTCTGCACTGTCCTCAGATTGACACCCAAACACACTGTAATGTTTGTATTGGAGCTTCTGGTGTGCATGCCAAAAAGTGCATGTCATTTCCAAATTTCTGGCAGAATGAATTGTGTCATGGTGCTCCTCTTCTTACAGGTGGTGCCCAACTGACTACTATACTGTGTAATTAGCAAAATCAAAAAATGCACATGCACAAAATTTAAAATGGCGACAATTTACCCATCACATGCTGTAATGTAGCTTTCCTGTGCCTTTTATAGGAATACTTTCATGGTAATGGATCTGATGAAATTTCCTCTGTGGTAACTAGACTTTATGGATTTAAACAAAGTATTCGATTGGTAAGGTTTCATCATTTTACAATTGAAATTTCAAGATGCAACCATAAGTTCTCTGCTACAAGTTTTTTTCTCTCACACTTCTCGCTTGTGGAACTCTCTTCCACCTTCTTGCTTTCCAGTCAAGTGTAATCTTCAAAAATGTAAATGCAATGCCAATTGTTATCTTCTGCCTTAATTCCTGTTCTTTTATTTTTCCCTCTCCCCAATAGCATTTATTCTCTCACATTCTCTCACTCAGTAAACCCTTTATGTCTTAGTGGCATTATCACCTTGCTTAGGGTGAAATGATTAAAAAAACAAAAAACAGAAAAACTCCTGTAGTCATAAAATAGTTATATTTTCATTACAGTGAATTTCTTTGTTTTTGTGACATGTTTAAATTTTGATAACTTTATTTACTACCAATTTCCAATGGCTTTTTATTAAAAAAAAATAATTCTTGATTAAGGATTAACTGGTTGACATAGAATACTAACTGTGTTCTTTAAGTTTTTCAAAACCATTTTGCCTACTTAAATACTGAAATAAAAAGAGCTACCTGAAAATATGAACAATTCACTGATAATGTATGACAAACTACTACTGCTGCTACCCTTTGTGAACAGCATGTAAAGAGTAAAAAAATATTTCAAATGAAACAGTAGAAACTATGTGTTAGAGAAAGTCATTGTTCATGTTCATTTGCTGAACTTCTGGTTAGCACCTTGCAGTTTATTTTTCTTTCTTTTAATTTTAGTATAAATCCCAAATTACTTGTATCCAAAACATAAAAATATGAAAGTAAATTCATATATTTAAATACTTTTTTTATTAAATGAATACTAAATTTAGTAAAATTGGCTTCTTTAATGCATGACCTTTTAAAAGAAAAATCAGTTTATAAATTCTCAAGGTCAGCTTAATGTGGGGAGCCCGATCAGGTACACCTAGTCCGGGTTCAAAAATAACCCCCACCCCTGGTTGGTTGCAATGGCATCTATATTACTATCGATCACCACTCCAGAGGCAGCTATTTCCTGATAACAGGCACCTCTCAATAATATATAGTTGTGCTCAGTTTGTAGACAGAGATACAAATACATTATGTAGAGACAGCAACACAACTGAGAGACAAAATGTAGTTTACCTGTCAGAGGGAAGATTATACACTTTGATCCCAACCAAAAGGGCCAAGAAGCGATGGTGACTGCTATTTTTCAGATGCACTGAAATTGTCTGCTGAATTATTTTTAAACTGTTATTAAGAGAAATGTTCATAAATTAAACTTTAATTCTTTCTTGCACTCACTCTAATAATAAAGGGTGTTTCATTAAGATGGATCAAAATCAGCAGTAAATAAATCAGTGTTTTTGGTGAAAATTTATTTATTTCTCTATTGGATCATATTATTTAACTCATGGCAATTATGTGTGAAAAATAATATCACCCAAATGTTTGCCAAATCTGAAAGAAAAGGAAAAAAATCATTAGACACTTAATTCACATTTAAAATCGATCCAAGTTATTTGAACACCAATTAATACTAAAAAAAAAAACTATCAAAGCACAACGACCTTGAAGTGGAAATTCAAAAGATGTGGCACATGAAGACCTCAATAGTTGTGGCTGGATCTCTGAGTTTGATTATAAAAATATTCTGATAGACTCATTGAAGGAATCCCTGGCAGCCTATATCTTAAGGAAACACAATAACTTGGAGTCTTTTTTTTTAACACAAATGTTTGGTGGAAAAATATGATGCCATTTCTGACCATAGGTCTCTAGTTGGGACCCCGGAAAGAAATGAGTACACAACAGAAATCAAAGCAAATAATAATAGCAATAATAAAATCACCCAGAAAACCTACTGATCACTTTTTCTATGGAGATATCTGATTTAGCTCCCACCTCTCACATTTAACATCTAATTTAGCCTCCCACCCGCCATTTTTTCTTTTACATCTAATTTAGCCTCCCACCCGCCATTTTTTCTTTTACATCTAATTTAGCCTCCCACCCGCCATTTTTTCTTTTACATCTAATTTAGCCTCCCACCCGCCATTTTTTCTTTTACAGTACTCCAATTGTTGATATGTATCATCATGAATGTCATTAACATAGGAACCTACAAGGGTGAAAAGCTGGAATAAAAGAAAATTGTAAATGTGGGAAAAATGTTTCAGATAAATACACTTATTTGGATGACAGCAAAGAAAACAGGTGAAAATAAAAATCTTATGATTGTAAACAGCATTGAATATAATATTTGTGGCAGAAACTTTAATTTATAAACAAAAGATCACAGTCCTTATCAATTCATTTGAATTGTGCACAAAGCCATAACAGAAAAGCAGCTAATATGGATCAAAATCATTGTTGGAATATTTGATTGCATATTTCCGGTTAAGTTGGTGCATGTACTATTACTATATATGCTAATTAAGTATGTGTATTTTCAGTGCACTCTTGTTGCTACCAAATGTAACAGAAGAAGATTGTAGGTGGCAGGGAAGTAAGAAACGAGAAGAGAGTTCCACAGGTGAGAAAAGAAACTATTAGAATAAAATTTTTGGTTACATCTATTTCAACACTAATACAATGAAATCTAGTAGTAAACATAAATTCATAAGAGTATCATGGAGTAAAGCTCATTAGAATAATTGCCATGAGAATATTTATAAAAAAGGCAGAGGGAAACATCACAGTGGTGAAAGTGATTGCAGTCAAGACTGATAACATTATAAATCCCTTCTTTGGATTTTATCAAGAATCTCGAGATATTTAGCAGGAGCACCAGATCAGACAAAGCAGCAATATTCAATACATGGATGAATCGTATTATAAATGTGCAAGATGGAATCACAGTGAACCAACGTTTCTAGCGGCAGACCTAGCAATTGATTCAATATAATCACTCCACTTAATGTCAGTGGAAAACAGGAGACCAAGTTGTAATGAGTTACTTACCAGGAAGTTAGCATCGGCCATGCACATAGAAGGCAAAAATGGTTCACTATGGTGATCAAAAGATAGCAATTTAATTTCGAAGATGTTAAAATTTACAAGCCATTTCTTGTCCCAGTTAACAATTGATTGGAGGCAGCTGCCAGTTTTAATTTGTTGGACCTATCAGACTTACTAGTAAGTCAGGAGTAAATAGTTGCGTCATCACCATAAATACCTACTTGGGAATTGATGAAGGTAAGAATAGATCCCTGGGGTCCCACATATTAATGTGAAATGATCTAGAAGTGTAGCCATTCAACAATACTTCCATTACACAGTTCAAAAATGATTGGATTAAGTCAAATATTTGCCCAGAGACAACGTAGCCCATGATTTGTGAAGAACACCTGCATCAAATTCCTTTGAGATATCTAAAGCCACAGCAATTTTTATCTAAAGCTTGATTGATAAATTTGGTAATAACCATTAACACACTGGTAGTTGACCTAGAAATGAAAGCCATTGTTTATCTGAAAAAAAAAGGCTATGTCTAATTGTCAAAATAAAACTCCATTGTGTTTTTTTTTGTTTTAAACATTAGTAACTAAAAATTTTATATGTCTTATATTATGTATTCTATTTAAGTTTGAACTATTGTCCTCATCTTTGTTGTTATTATCACAATGTTTCGGCTATTGTGCCATTCAGTCTTCCTCATCAGTATATAAATCTGGGTAACCTACAGGGAATTCTGAATAAGAACTAGACAACATCCCTAGACATGGACAGTGAAACAAGAACAGTCTATCCCTGTAGATTAAATAAAGGATTCAGTTCAGAATTCCCTGTAGATTACCCAGATTGATATACACCTGAGGAAAGCTGGAGAGCACAACAGCCAAACAACAAAAACATGAGGACAATAGTCTAAATATAAATAATGATAATTCCTTATCTCTGAAATTAAGTCTTAAATGTGAAAAATGTCTAAGTTTTATTCCAGAAAATAAGTACAGGTAAAAAACAAAACAAAAAAAAAGGAAATTGTTTGAAGTAAGATAATGGATTTATAAAAATGTTCATTTTATGAGGGATCAAATAAATATAGAATGAGGAATCTTTAGAACTTAATATCTAATTTAGCCCACCTAGACATTTTTAATTTTGTGGTATCCTGCTTGCATCATGTACAAGTACAATGTCAGCTTCTACGACAAGGTTGGAAGACAATAGTCAAAAATTGGCAGGGTCTATCTTATTCCTGAAGCATGTGAGAAATAATTCAGAGGATATACTTTTGATAAATATTTAAAAAATAATTCAGCAGATGGTGTTATTATATTTTAGTAATTGAATTTTTGGTGATTACATCACTCGGTCTTTGTTGTTTGATACTGTGCATCTGAAAAATGGTGTTTTATTGTGGCCGCCATCACTACTCAGCCTTTTGATGGGGGGAGGTTCAAATAAGCCCAAGCCTCAAAGTGTAGTATCTATCCTCGTGTAAACAAACTACATTTCATCTCTCAGTTGTCTCTCTCTGTCTTTGGACAGAGCGCAACTGAAAATAGTATTAAGAGGTGCCTGCAGCAGTAACTCTCTTATTGCACTAAAGAGAGGAGATCAGTATTGCAACCAATGGTTGCAGGGGCTGGTCTGTATTTTTGGATATGATCCAGATGCATGCACTTAGGCTCCCCACATTAAAATCACCTTGTGTCACATCCTGCCAGTATGGGGTGGCAAGAAAATACAATCCCTTCTTGGCTAAGATCAAGGTGTAGTATCTGTTCCGGTCAGCTTAAACTGATTCTCTCTCTCCACTTCTATCTTCCCTTCAATGTGGTGTCTGTGCAGTAGTAAAGATTCCTTTGTTTGAATCCTGGTATTCATAGAGAAGCTGGAGGTTTGAAATTGTCTAGCAAATGATGTTACAGATGATGTCATGTTGTCTGTAATGGCTATTGGGAACAACGCCATACAAAAAGAATGTGATTTTTTTCCTCAATGATAATGACTGTAAAAGTCAACAAAAATAACGAAATATGAACTTTAGACAGTTTATCCACAACTTCGAGCAAAATACTCAACACCTAATCCAAAAATTGGAAAAATATAACAAAAAATTCAACAGCCAGATTATGTGGGTTCTTTTTGACCAGACATGTTTGTTTGTGTTTGCGTATCTATCTATCTATATATATATATATATATATATATATATATATATATATATGTATACATATATATATATATATATATATGTATACATATATATATGTGCAGTTGTATGGAAAGTTGTTTGTGACTTCAGGTTTCATGCTTTCACAATCTTCATACAAACTGGTTTATTTTTTAAAAAGTGGATCTGAAGTTTGTCTGAAGATCGCAAAAGCATGAAACTTAAAGTCACAAACAACTTCCATACAACTGCATATTTTAGCTCAATCACAGATATTGAGCACTTGCCACTAAATACCACACACACACACATATATATATATATATATAAAACTCAACCACCACACTTTGTCAATCATTTCCAATGAAACTTCCATAGAAGAGAGATTGCTGCCCAAATACACAATATATATATATATATATATATATATATATATATATACACACACACACACACACATACACACCATCTGGAAAATTAGTCTTACTTACCAAGATGAAACAAATAAAATGTATAACACTGCAAAAAGAATACCTATTTTATAATCATTGTTGTCATTTAAGTCTTGTTATTGTCATTATTCACTTTTATCAAGTTTCATTTTCAAAGACGTGGGTCAGGAGAGTGTTTTTTGTTTACAGTTAGCTGTGTAAAGAGACAGATAGCAATCAGTAGCCTAAAAGGAAAACAAAATAAATTCCATTCCCTTTTGGTAAGTTTCAAATGAAAAAATACTATCAAAAGCACAAAATTATATTGGAGATTGTTACTGTGAAATTACTTTTTCAAAGCACACAAATATTTTCATTGTCCAGACATTAATAATAAAAGAGAAATTATAGTCTTACAATGGTTATAAATGATAACTTACTATAAAAGATATTTCTACACAAGTGAAAAGAGCTGAGAGCTTACTTTTCTAACAAGATAGAAAAAATATTAAGTTATTATTATTTATATTTGGAGTAATGTCCTCATCTTTGTTGCTGTTATCATAACATTTTGGCTGTTGTGCTCTCTGGCCTTCTTCAAGTGTCTGTTGAAGCAAGGAACCTTCAGGGAATTTTGAACTGAACCCTTTGTTTAATGTACAGGAGTAGCTTGTTCTTGTTCTACTCTCCATGCCAGCATTAGGCAGGCAAAAAGTAAATTAAGTTTAAAGCTCCAAGTTTTAGGTTCAAGATTTTGTTCACAGAACAATAGCTTAGCAAATTAAGCGTTGGTTTGTGAATTTGGTGATATAGTAATTGTGACTTTATTGATCCATTTTCTATGGTTTATCCATCCATTTTAGGTTATTTAAAGCCAGAAAAATATTTTAGATGGTAAGAAATTTTTTTTTTGAGATAACAATGGTTCAATGATACAAGTCTTACTAATTAACCCATAGCTGGGGAGAGAAGAGGTGGATTCATACCTTTCCCAAGGGTATTTAAATGTGAGTGAATATAACAAACCCAATGGGAATTGGATCTTGGCTCTCCAGTTAACAATTCAAAGTCATTATCCATCACACCATCCACACATCCAAGCTTAGAACACCTGGTATTCCCAAGTGGTCACCGATCTAGGTACTAACCAGGCTCAACGTTGCTTGACTTCGGTGGTCATATGGTAACCAGTGTTTCAATATGATGCGGCCATATGTCAAGCGTGACTTTAATTGGGTAGTACAAACTTAGACACAGTGGAAACAGGATGCGCAATCACTGAGCAACACTAAATAAGATTGAGACAAAATATCCCTAGACATGAACAGTGGAACAAAAAACAATCCTCAGAGATTAAATAAAGGGTTCAGTTTGAAATTTCCTGAAGGTTACTCAGACCTGAAGAACAGATGTTACAAGTTAGGGATATTAATCTGAATGTAAATAATATCAGGTAAATAATATAAATAGTAATAATGTAAATAATATTAATAAATAATGTAAATAATATAACATTAATAATGTAAATAATATAAATAATGTAAATAATATAAATAATGTTAATAATAATAATGTAAATAGTATAAATAATTATTAATAAATAATGTAAATAATATAAATAAATGATGTAAATAATATAAATAAATGATGTAAATAATATAAATAATATTAATAAATAATGTAAATAATATAAATAATAATGGTGGAAGGAAATGAAACAATACCTGATCGTATTGCCCAAAACTGGTTTAAGGATTTAAAGAAATGATGAAATAAAGATATTTGTTGATTCTACCTCCACCTTGCTACCCCATTACCCCACTTTGAGGTGTAAAGCCACAGCCCCAACCCACCAGGTGTTCCATAACAAGTAGGGTTTATGGGGTGGAATTACCAGTGCCATGCCTAAATGGTTTTTAATTTTCTGAGACTGGTTGCTAAACAAAGACAGAGAGAACTGTTTGTCCTGATATTTAACCCATAGCTGAGGGGGATTGAAAAGAGATGGATTCATACCTTTCCCAAGGATAGTTGTGCGAAAATGAATGCAAAAATGTCACTGGAATTTGAACTTGACATACCAGTTAACCAGTTCCTCTTTCTACACCGATAACTACACTGACGCACACACCAGTTGTTGATTATGTTGCTTTAGAATACAAAGGTTAGAACCTAAACAGCAGCTCTTGAGAACGACAGCTTGGATCATTGAAAGATACCATAGGCAGAGTTTTTATAAACTTCAAGAAACATAAGCTATCCCAACAATTTTTTCAATGAAGTTGAAAATAAAAATACATTTGATAGAACATAAAAACACATACACGTGTACACACGTAGCGAATGACTTAAAATAACTTTAAAAAAAAACCCTGAAATATCTCATCATTTATGATAACAAATTATCAGTTTCTAAAACATGTACTGAATGAAATTAAGGATTCAGTTTGAAAATTCCTGACATATGAAAAGATCAGAAGGTATAGTCACCAACAACTAAGATTAGGATGCTCGTCTGAATAATTAAAGGTAGTTTTTTGTTTCGTTTTGTTTTGTGCTCAAATTGGTAATTAAGACAAATTACAAAGTTATAAAAAAAATTCTGTCTCCTGATTTTTTTTGTTTGTTAGGGGTAAAAAGAAACCCAACTACTGTCTAGCATCACCTCCCTAAAAAAGGATGCAGGTTTAGGGGTCACTCCCTGATGCCTGCAGCATTCAAAAAAGAAAAAAAGGGAAGTGCAAAACAAAATACGTATATTTCCTTTGCATGTGTGGCTCAAAATTTCAGACAAAAATTAAGTAACTGATTTTTTTAGCTTTCAAAAAATAAAAAAAATGCGTCCAGGAGTACTTTTTTCACTGTTGAATATTTCTAGTAAGAAAAAAAAAAAAGTAATGGCATTATTAATCATCAACTGTTGTCATGTCAAACTCAAATGGAATTGTAATCGTGTAGTCCGTTTTTTTCGGCCACCCAATTGCTCTTCAACAGTTATTTTATTTTCCTCTCTGCAACCTTTTTTTTTGTAAGTTTACTTTAGTTTTTGTATCGAAAAACAATAACAATCGCATTATTTTCATCTGGGAGAGGTTTTTGTTAACTTTTATTTTCTTTAAATAAACACGTGAATAAGTATTTTACTTTTACTTTTACAGGTGTTATGAATGAAACCATGACAGGTAAAAAAAAGAAGTCAGTTGTCATATAAAATTCTTCAAGTAAAAAATATTAAATAAAAATTGTTTGATTTGTAAGTCGTTTAAACTAGCAGTTTTTAAAAATTAATTCTCAAAAGAAAGAAAAAAGCATCAACTGAAAATACTAAATTTTATTCGTTTATGCAAATTCTTAGAGAAAAAGTACAAAATCATTAAAAAAAACTTCCAGAAATATTCGTGTGATGTCCCCTGACTACTAACCTTCTTAATCTTTTCTTAGTCTGACTCATTCAACCGGCAATCTCTCCTCCTCTCATAAACAATGTTGTACTTGGGATGTTTTTTTTTGTTTTGTTTTATTTATGCACAAAAACATGTTTCATAATGAATACTTTCACTGGTTCTTGATAAAACTTTAATGAGAATTAAATAAATATTTAAATTAAAAAAAGAAGCAAATTTGAAAAGTTTTAAATTTTATTTGATAGAATTTCATTTTCTTTCAGTAATAAATTTTTTTTCCAATTTTAAAAATGTATGAAATTCCATTGATATTATTTAATATTTTTAAGATGAATTAAATTAATTTTCATAGGCACAAGTGTGCTACAGTTAGTAAGGAGATATAACTCATTCATTAAAAGCTCGCTAAAGCAGGATCCATTATGCCGGTAATAACATTTTTGTTGGTTGGATCGACTAACAAGTGGTGAAAAAAAGCAAAGGAACAATGACAACCTTACAATTGAAATTTTGAAATCAATAAAGTTAACATTATTGTTTAATTTTTAATCGATGGAAAGTAAATTGTCTTAAATAAAAAAAAATGTTTAGGAAAGTTTTAAAAAAATACATTGGACTCGAGAATAACTGTCCACCCACCTTATACATCACACTCACTCACAGCAATTATTACATGGCGTGGAGAAATCCTTACTTCCAACTTCAATGACTTGTTAGTTTTATGATGTGTATCAATATAAAATTATCAATAGTGTGTATTTATTTATGTAATCATACACAATTTATTTTACAGCTATATAATTATAAAAATTAATGTTTATGTTTTTGCCATATGGCAACCTTTGAGTTCTCTATAATTAAAAAAAATATTTAAGTTGCGTTATATAAATTTACCGTCCTTTTGTTTATTTTGGATAGATAAAAATGAAATTTTATATCAAATTACCTGGACCTTGACTGAGACATTAATTGTTTGAATAAACATTAACATTTCTTTCGTTTAAAAAATATCCACATTTACTCATACCACGTGGGAGCTCAAGGCAGCATAATTTTAGTTTGAATTCTTGAATTGTTTTGATTGGTTAAAATAGTCACGTGATAATAACGGCCCGCCAAAACATAACTTTTCTAGTAGGCGGTGCTGTTTTGATGCTGACTGTATGCTTTGATTTTTGAAAGTTGTTGAACAGCTTGTATCATTGGGATTTTTATATTTACATCCACGTAACAGTGATGCAAAACAACTAAAGACATTGGTAAAATAAATCAAGTTTTCGACTGAGTCATAAAAGAGAACACTATCACGTACCGAGGAACTCAATGGGAACTCTTCGCAGCACATGCTTTGACGACTGATTACTGGCGTGTGACAAATCAACCTACATCATCGGCAAGTACAGAATCCCATTTAATAAACTGCTTAAGTTGAAAGAAGAAACATACTGTCAAAATGTGTTAATGAAAACATTACATTAGATTTTATGCATGTTTGCGAATTTTAATAGAAATGTTATCTCGTCAGATTTTATCACATTTTTAAATTATAGCATTCATTTGTTTCGCTAATATTTTTTAAAAGTTTTCGATTTCACGTATAAATCCCCATCTGTTTATAAGCACTGTAATAAACTTATAAAACGGGTATTGTACTACTTGCTATAAAGGTTTTATTTTAATTTGATTTAAATGCCACAAACCAGGAAAGTGGATAATCATTCATCGCCTTCCAGGCGCTGGTCAAAGATTTCGGGGCGATGCCTCCGCACCACACTTGATTTTAACAGTAGTGGCAGTACAGAAGAAGTCATGGATGATGATGATGACGAAGAAAGCAGTGCAAATTCTAGTATTATAATGATGCTGGATGAAGGCTCAAGCCATAAAAAAACAGTGAGCAACGTCCCTTCAAATAGTAAACAAGACGATTCCTGTTCTTTGCTTCGTATGACCTTAGATTTGTGTAATGATTCCGCTATTGTGTCTGATTTTCACGACGATGAGGATGATGATGATGAAGAACTTAACGATATTATTGCTCGAGAATTTTGCACTCCTAGGTCTCCTAAACAAACAAATATATATGCCAAAAACTGTAGTCCGCCCTGTCGTTGGAAGCGCACAGTAAATACAACTGGAGGGCGACTTACTAAAACAGTCACCTCGGCTTATGGGAGTCCAATTCCTTATCACCCAGACTTGGAACTTGCAGCTGTCGTCGACTTTCACAATTCTTCAAATAGTCGTGTTAATAAACCCCAACGTATCAATAAAGTGAATAAAAGACAGTATTCAACAATGAACTTGAATAGAAACCAGAATAATCTTAATTCTAATCTTAACGATTCTACTCGTAATATGGATGAAGTGACTGAAGATTTCTCTCCACGCAGCCATAAGAAAATTTCTGTACGTCTTAGTGATAAGTTGGCGTGTCCTTCTCCGCCACATCGAAGACTTCATGCTCTCAGGCTCTTTGACACTCCACACACCCCGCAAACTTTACTTCTCAATGTTGGTAAGGACCCTCGTTCTCCTTCGGACAGAGAAACCAGAAGATATATGACAGGTTCAAAAAGAACAAAGAAGGCAGAACCACGTCTAGAGGCCAACGTTAACCCCTTTGCTACCGCTACATCTACTTGTATATCTGGTGAAAAAAGAACACGATCCCAAAGTGAAAGGTAATATTTTTTTTTATTTTAATTTTCTGAAACATAGATGAAATTTGAACTTGTTTGTTGTTGGGATTAAATGGCTATGACAGTCATTGACTTGACATTCCTCCGCTTAATACACACGCACGCCGTGATTACTACTCAACTGTTATCATTTCTTGATGTAAATATACTATTTAAAATTTTTATATGACTATCGGTTTAATGAATTAATATAGGACATTAGTGTCATTTTCACACACTACTCATTAAAAATATTTTTGTTTGACTATTAAAAAAAACAAACTCCAACTTGTAGACGCATTAGTCATCATAGTGATAGTCCAAATAAATTGGATTTTTATTTTTAGGAAAGGGGAAGTTAAGAAAATATGTCTTAAAAATAAGTTTTCTTGTAGCCTCAGGTTTTTTCCGGTTTTATCATAGCTTTCCTTTATTTTTCATTTTGTTAACGTGTTCATTAAAAAAAAAGAAGAAATTATTATTACAATTTATTTACATTTTAAATTTTACATGAATTTAGTGAAATCTAGTTTTTTCAGTGATTTTTCACTTGTGTATTTTGTTAAAACTTAAACTAAACATTAAAAAAATATACACATTTTTACACCATTTATTACTCGCTTTTAGTTTAGCTTGAACTTTTTTGATATTACCAAAAAAAATAACTGAGTGACAACTGAAATCCTTAGTTTTTTTTAAAATTCAGCTAACAAAACTGGCTAATGAAAACTTTAAAATTCCTTTTAGCCCTGACATATTGTTTTTAAAATACTTTGAGGCATGTATATTCATTCTAATAAATTTGTTAAAAATTAAATCTTTTCTTATTAAGCTATTTCATTATCATTGCTTGAATTTGAATTATTTTTACTTCTGTAATAATCGGCAAAAGTTACTTCGTCAGTAACACTTAAAAATTGATCGCAGATAAGTGTTACTGTTACAGTTAAATGATAAACTTCCATGATTTAGTCCTAAAATATCATTTAAATTTTAAATTATTCAATAAAATAAAACTAAAAGGATATAAGCAGTTGTAAATTTTTATCTTAACCTACTCAACAAATTTGAATTTAGCCGTGCAACACTAAAACAGTCAATCTAAGTTTAAAAATAGAGCAAGTATGTGATGATGAAAATAAAAAGTTAAAAAAAATTTTGTCATTTACTTAAATCCAGCAACAGTTATAACTGGAGTAATTGTCCTCTATTTTCTTTTCTTTTTTCATTTGAAATTTTTTAAAATATTTTTATTCAAACTTGCTTTGCATTTTTTTTAACGTTTGTGGTCAAAATGCTCAGTTTTTAAACCTGTTAAAAATAGTTGATTATTGACCTAATTTGATATTTACTAATTTCTAGTTCACTTTTCAAAAAAGATAATGTTTATTTCGTATTATAAATGAAATGTTATACTAAGTTGATTTTTACATTTTTTTTTAAAAAAAACTTCAGTAACTATATGCGAATAACAAAACTTAAGATTGCAAAAAACTTTTTTAAAGGAAGGTAGACCATTTTGAAAGTTGAAGCAAAAAAGTTACCGAAAGATAATCGTTGAAGTTTGTATCTGTGGCTATTAAGTTATTAAAATACACTTTGTTGAAGCTTTGTTTGATATCACTAAAAAGATTACTGTTCGATATTTTATAAAATATTTGCTGAAGTGAAATAGTATCTATCACAAGTACATTTTTTGGGTGGTGGTGGGGGGTCGTTTATATTGACTTATGATTTTACTTACATCAAAATAAGCTCCTCACATAATTTGATGACTTTTTATTTTGGCACAGACAAATGTCCTTATGGCTAGTTTTAACTGAATTAGTGTTTATGTTTGTAACTGCCGTGAACTTTGTAATTCTATGGCAAAGCACCTCGACTTAAGCAGAAACTTTTTGTCATATCTTTTTTCTTTTTTCGCTTATGAAAAGATATTTTTTTCTTGTGGTGGAACCTCATTGTTAAATATTTTTATTTAATTTGACATGGAGTTTTTTCATCTTTCTGAAGATCAACTCTAAATAAATGGAGCATGAGTATTGATTGTTATATAAGACGAGTATTTGATTTTCATCATGAACTTTTTTTTTCTTTTAATTAATTGCAAACTTAAAACATCAGTCTCTCAGCCTACAATAAGGAGTAGAGACAGCACAGATTGGGAAAGGATAGACTTTCGGCAATATTCGAATTCTCAGGGAGGACTGGTAGTAAACATTCAGATATTTTATAGCTAAATATTCAGATATTTTTATTATGAAGGGGGAGCTTGAGTTTGAAGAACGAAAGAAAAATCTAAGTTTTTAGCAAAAAATAAATAAATAATGATTGACAATAATACTGTGAGTGAAACTAGTAAAAAGTATTAACAAATTCTGGTGTATTTCAGATAGAAATTATTTATTATATAGAATGTCAAATGCCTGATTTTTTAAAAATTTTCCTAAAAGCGGCCATTTTCTTAAATTTTAAGAAATTTGTAAACAAAATAAAATTTTGATTTTAAACTTCTTCGTAAAATAAATTGTATATTTTTGACACGTTATTTGAGTAAAATTAGAAAATTTAAAGTTAAATTAATCTGATTTGAAACAAACTACTTACTTATAGTAACGATGTGTCTGAATTTTTTCATGTCTTTATTCGCGTTATCAAAGTAATCGATTGTTACGCGGTGATGACAGGCTACTATGGATGATCAAAATTGATAATTTTTACAAAGTAAGCGAACGCGGTTTTTCGTTTTTAACTAGTACTTTTTAAATATTAACATTTTTATTCAGCAATTATGTAATATTTATTTTTTATTTCATACTTTCTTAATTAAATAATTGTTTAAACTTTTTAAATCATTACATAATTGTTTAAACTTTTCTTATTAATTAGATAACTGTTTAAACTTTATTAATTAATTAAACTTTATTAATTAGATAATTGATTAAATTCTTTGAATTAAATGTTTTTAATTAGATAATTAAAACTTTTTTATTAATTAGATAATTGTTCAAGTTTTTTTTAATTAATTACATGATTGGTCAATGTTTTAATATTTTAATCCAATACCCTAAACAAACAATATTAGAAATCGCTGTTATCTATAATGGTGAAAAGGCTTTCAGAAATATTTTGTGGCCCTAAAAAGGGCCGTTTTTATCTTCCATTGCCTCTTCATTTTCACCACTGCTGGGCTAATTTTCGAAATACAAGTCCTGCAAAACATAGTCAGCACCAACTTCATATTTGGTCAAATGATAGTAATCAATTATATCATTTACATATGTAATCATGTAAAATTGATTTTCATATTTTTTTATGTAACCGATGTACTGACAGTTGATACCATCAATTTCTCAAATATGTCTAATTGTGCGTCCAACTATGTTTCCGGTTAGTATTTCTTGCAGGACTTGTCCATACTCAGGATAGTTAGCTTCCAAAGAATCGATTGTCATTTCTTTTAATCTTTTCTGGATGTCAGCCCTTTTCTTTTTTTGCTGGTGGTCTTCCTTAACCCTTTTCACAATTTCTTTGTTGACTTCCTGTTGCCGCTTTTTCTTTATACCTGTCTTGTGTCTGCCGTACATAAGTGTATTCGATAAATATTTTAGAAACTGCTCAGCATCCAGCTCATCGATGAATTTCCTTACTTGATTCCGCTTATGCTTGATATGTAAGCATTAGGCACAAGCTTCTGTCTTTCACAAAATTCACCGATGATGCTTTCAGCTAGCATGGTATGCTGTCTCACTGATGTTAAGATTGATCTGGGAGAAGCCTCTATTGTCTTGAATGATTCTTCATACTGCCTGCTTAAAACCTCCACATTCCGTTTTAAGCAGGCAGTTATCATCTTGCGAAATAAGAATTCATTTGTTGGGGCAATCAGTAGGGATGCTATAACTTTGTTTGTTAAGGTATTTCCAAAGAAATCCTTTGTGGAGGCAAAAATGGACATAGTTCTTGGTGAGTACCTTCACATTTTCAATGTCACTCTTGATGATGTTCATAGTGTCAATGGGGTCTCTTTGGTTATTGACACTAGTATAGAAGGTACTCATCCATGGTCCTGATAGCATCTTCCCTATGATTCCCAGCACTTGCATCTCTACGATAGCAGCTTCTTCCGTTATTATTTCTTGCAGATTTCCAACAGTTTTATTTGTTGAGGAAAGTCCCAAGTGAAATTGATTACATTGATCGAAAATGAGAAAGTAAGTTGCACCTAGATGGAAAATTACATGCAACCGATTCCCTTGGAATCTAGTGATATTGGACCATGGAAGACCTTGTTGTTCAATAAAGGTCTTCATTTTCGAGATATATGGCCCAATTTATCACTGTATCTAAAGGAATTGAATGCTGCAAGAATTTGCCATGCTAGGCACTCGCTCACATTCGTATTTCCCTGACAATCCCTCAGGACCTTCCTTGTCATTGTTGCAACTGTCTCCAAAGAGTGTAAATTACAGTAGAGTTCTACCAGGTTAATCTGCCACTCCTTTTCTGATAACAAAACTGTTGAATGGTTAACAGGAGCCCAGTCTGTCAAGCAGCATTTAATTTTCGAAAGTATGATTTGCAAACTGGCATCAACACTTATGCCAGTAGACATTGAGCCTACTTTAGCTAAGTTGTTGATGCAGTCACAAATATGCTGCTTACAGTCCATTGTAGTCCCTCCAGGAAGATGTTCCAGTGACACAAGATGGGAGGATGATGGAGTTGTCAATAACACACAGTTCACGTTTGCCATCTTGTATTGCGGAGTTGAAAACTAAAGTGCAGTTTTCTGCACTTTGCACAGCATGGAACGTCTTCACATCTGAAAGGAAGCAAAGCTTCACCACCATTCTATAAATTGTTGTGGAACTTTTTTCGAAAGATCAATGTTCCATGGATAATGTTTTTGAAATTGCTGTAACATGTTTAGGGACATGAGAAGCAGGAACTCCATTCAAAAGACAGTCATAATGGAGTGCCAACAAAAAAAGTTACTTTTTTTTTTTTTCTTTTTCTTTTTGCCATTGATGAGATTTATTTATTTATTTATTTTTTTGTAACAACGATTTCCGAAAAGTTACAATTTTACTATATTTGGATAAAGGAATGGCAGCTGTTTCACAGCACTGGTCAGAACTTTTTACATGATGGATTTGCAGTTGCAGCAGAAAGGTTAGAACTTGCAGAAGACCGGGTTGTACTGGTTGAAGACACGGTTGAAGTTGCAACTGGGTTGGTGGTGGAAGAGGCAATGGAAGATGCCGCAGTAGTAGAATGAATAGCGGAATGGACCACCACTTCTTTTTTTTTTTTTTTTTTTCGAAATCAGGGAAATTATTTCCCCACTTTTTTTTTTTTTTTTTTTTTTTTTGTAACATTCAGAAAGTCTCCTGAATATATCGAAATAGGAGGGAAAGCATTTTTTGAATTCTTCTGGGTGGCCTATTCTGCAATCTTCGAGAAAGATCCATATTTATCAAAAAATTTCTTAAAAATATGGCCACACTTAATCTGCTCTTGTGTGTTAATACAGTTATAAATTTGCAGAATTTCTTGTTTTCACCATCTAAAAAATAAAAAATTAACATTCAGTTAATTTTGCCATATTAAGCATACATTTTAAATTTTATATTTTCTTCAATACAAGAAGAAATCAGTGTTGAAAAGTTTTCAAAATAACATTTTTTTTTTTTGTAGTTTTCAATGAAAACTAATCATAATTAAAATTAGAAAACTAATTTCAAATGTGAATGGAATAATGTATTAAAATACGAACTATAAATATAAATTGAAAAAGAAAGAATTAATTTAAAACAAAACATTCATTAGAAATTATTTTTTTGTCTTGGTTTCGTTAATTAATAAGAAAAAATTATTTCAATGAAATATATTCCAAAATAAAATAAATACTTTAAAGAAAAATATTTAATTAAAAATAATTAAAACTTACTTTTAAAATTTGAAAGGAATTTTTGCAAACACGTTTCCGATGTGAATCGGAACTGGACATAGAAGAGAAATAATTGCAGTGCAGCAGACGACTCAAATCACGTGACCTTTTTAAGGATTATGTCATGTATACATTTCCATACGTAGAAATTATAAACGTTTTTTTTTTTTTTTTTTTTTTTTTTTTTTTCAATGAAATTTTTTTTAAGTTATTTTATAAATATTCGGGTACAAACGACTTGTGTGCTTTTCAAATTTTGATTCGCAAATTTATTTTTCCATTAACATTATCATTGCATTACGTGCTTAAAAGCAATAAAGAATTTTAAACAATTTTTGAAGTATTAAGAAGTTAATTAAAAAAAAAATTTTTTAAATGGAAAAAAAATTTTAATAAAAAATACATTATTCATCGAAAAAATTTTATTTCTTCACAAAATAATGTCCTTAATATAACATATTTACAAAAGCAAGTCAAAGCTTTTCTAAGTAATTAATGTCATAGTTTTTTACATTTTTTTTTTCTATAATTCAGAGCTGATTTCCTATAATTCAGAGCTGATTTCCTATAATTCAGAGCTGATTTCCTATGAAATGGTTAACTGTTTTACAAAAAAATCTGGTGATTTACTTTCTCTAAAGTGTCCTGTTTTTAAACAGTTAAAGAAGAAATTAACCTGGCAATAAAAATCAATTATTCAAGAATGAAAATTCTAACCATAGCTTGATACAACGTTCGTTAGGCATTATTAATATTTTGACCTTCCATTGGAAAATTTATAAAAATCAACTAAATGTACATTACTGAATCTGCCTTTCTAAATTTAAAAAATAGTGACCACTAAACTTTTTTTTTTTTTTTAGAAAGTGTATAATCCATCAATTACTTTTCTGAATTATAAATTAATAAATAATTATATGATAAAAAATTGTACACATTTAAACAAAACAAAATGACTTAGGTTTGTTTCTTACTGACAGTCTTTTTTTCTGTCTCTGAAAGAAACTAGTGAAAATTTTATTATTGTTGTTTAGTCTACGGAAGTTTGTTGGGGTAGAGAAAAAAAATCTGTTCCTTTCATTGTATAATTTTTTAATTGTCTACATTTCCTTCCTAATCACAATCACTGACTATAGAAACTGAAGTGAAATTGATGGATGCCACATTTGGAAGGTGAGAAACTGTCACAGTTATGTAAACTCAACTGACTTTCTTTCAAACTTTAAAAAGTGTTGTCACAAAATATTTAAAAGATAATTGCTGAGATCAAAGTATATTATCAAAACAAGAATTCTCACGTGTAAAACTGAAATGGGGACAAATGATGTTTGTATAAATGAGGGCATTTGATGTGACATCAGAGCTTAAATCTGTTCTTCTCGTGAGAAAGAGGAGAGACTTGCTGGGATTTACATGAGAAAATACTGTTAAGCTCAAATTGCTGTGATTAAATACTTAAGTGATGATTCTTTAAGCCTTGTTGTTTAAAAAGATGTGTTAGGACAATAAAAACAACATCTGTCACTCTACTCATTTGCGTGTCAGCTTGACATTTTAAAAATTACTGAACGAATTTTAATGTTTTAGGATGGGGGGAAGGTTTAAGATACTTTTATGAATAATAAAAAAAAGAGGTAAAAATTTAAAATGTGCTAAAATTTAATAATGCACTTAAATATTTGCTACTTAATTTTACTTATTTCTATCTATGTAGTTGGAACTTGATTGGTTTATTAATTTTATTTTTAATCCTAAATTTTCTTTAAACATTTTCAATTAAAATTGATATTTCTATCTTAAAAGTTAAGGTGTGTAAATGGTTAAGTGAAAAACTACCCTTTCTTTTTTTATAATCCAATTTCTTGCAATCAGGCTTTGTAGATGGTGGTGTAAAGTGGGTGTTTACATTTATAAAAAAAATAAAAGGACTGAAGTCTTTGTGTGTAAAATTTGATACTCCAGTAGTGATGCCTTATTGTTTCCATGGAAACAAGGGATACTGGGAGCACAATATTGTTGAATAGAACAAGCTTTTAACTAAAAAAAACATTTTTCCCACCACTGTCTATTACTTTTCATGCAATGCTTGTAAAAATATATGTACATAGTGATGACCCACTTTTTTTTTTTTTTCTTTTTTTTTTTTCCTTCAACTGTGTTCACATCCTTTATTTCGTTTCTGAAGATGTTTAGTATCACTGGGTGCATATATATATATATATATATATATATATATATATATATAATGTGAATTCCATCATACATGTTTTTGTATATATTTTCATGTTGGATGTTTTTACCAAAGTGCAATTCATTTCATCTGTGACCAGACATAAAAATTCAGGGTTCATTGATAGGGAGACTTTATCCTATTTACTAGTTAAATATGCAAGAAGCAAACACCAAGTACTAAATCTAAACTTGTAGCATTTATTCTTGGAGATTTTAGCTGCTGTTTCTCATTTAAGTCTTTACACATGAAACCTGTTTGGAAATATTCACTTGAGCTGACCCAAAAACCTTTTATAAAAAAAAAAAAACTTATTGTAATTTTTTTTGTTTTTATTTTTTTAATTGATCTTTTTGGTTATATGGTTTCATATCTGTCACTCTTTAAAAATAGAAACTTAAGGAAGTTGTCAAAAAAAAATATAATTTACCTGTTCTCATTTCAGCCAAAGCAGTTTTGTGGTTGGTTTATTAGTTGGACTTGTATTCTTTCATCATTATTATTTTTAGCTTGAATAGTTAGTTCTTTTTAAAGCAAAAAACAGTTGTGAATAAAGGTTTTTTTGAATACTTACTTATTTTTTTCCCATTGTACATTGACACCTGCATATTAAATCTGCAGTTAGTTACTAATAGCTTTAAAACTGCATTTATGGGAATTGGTGACTTTTCTTTAGTACACATTAATTTTACTTTTTAATTTTGAAATGCAGCTTGAGATTCTATCAGCTTATTTTTTTCCTTGTACATTATTTAATGCAAATTCTCAGATGTGTGATTTCATTTTTTTTATTGTTTTTAATAATTTTATGCAGACATCTGTTTATTGGTTATTTTTGTGAAGAGAAAAGCTTATAATAAGACAAATGGGAATTTAGAATATTGCTATGACTGAGTATTCTTGATGATGGATTTTTACCCTCCCCCTCCTCTTCCAAATCATCTCTCTGCATGTTGAGAAATCAAAGTTTGTGGTGGAATATCATGTTTCAAACAAATTAGCACAAACTAATCAAATTTGAATAAAGTTATATTTTGTTTGAACTTTGATTTTTTTTTTTTTTTTTTTTTTTTTTTTTTTTATGCAAGCTTGGCATTTCTTTACAAATTTTAACATTTCTTCCAGATGGCTTAGAAAAGTGTAGCTTATTTCTATATTTGAAAATATACCTGTATCTTGGAAAGAAATGCTAGGTTTGCATTTTTAAAATCAAAGTTCAGACAAGATATATAGCTTCATTCAGTTTGTGCTAATACCTAGAGGGGTGACTGTTTAGAAATACCGGGTGCTGTAAGTTTAGATGTGCAGGCGGTGTAATGGATAATGGCTTGGAATTGGAGATCAGAGAGCTGAGTTCCAATTCAAGTCAGGTTCATTATATTCATTTATGTGCAAATAACCTTGGAAAGTTATGAATTCACCTCTTCAAGCTATGAGTTAATTAGTAGAATTTGTATCAGTAAATCTTATCTAAAAATATAATTATTTTAGGTTTAATAAGCCATAAAAACAAATCCATGGAATCTGATGGAAAATTGTGACACTGAATATGATTCAATTTACTCAAAATTGAACTCGCTGGTAATATAGCTCAATTATAGTAAATTATCACTTGAACAGATAAATATATATGTAGATTCTAAAATAAGGGTTGTATATCCGCTTTGGATGTTAACACAGGCATGTACTCTTGCATGTGCATGATTGTACAAATGTTAAATGCCATGCAGCTATACGTTATTCCATGCGTATTATACTTATTGATAAAATACGTTGAGAGTTGTAGGTGGGCTCAACTGAACAACTCTGGCATCATTATGTCACCTACGTGTTTAAAGTTTAGCACTCTGCAGGGGTTATCATTACACTCTGAAAGATTTCAACCCAGTCTAATGTATTGCTTCATAAACCAGTTGACCCTCTTTTGTGACAACACTAGAGATATGCATGTCGGTATTGTAGTGTAAAGGGAAGTCAGGCTTGAGGTATATGTATCTGTATTCTTGCTACAAGCAAATAATTACTCATGCATTGCACAGGCTAGGAGGACCACGTATGTTCCAATCTGTGCTGCCTAACAATGTCTTAACCTTGGTGAGTGTCTGTATTACAGAATTAGTCCAAAACCTGGTGTACTGGTGAAGAAATGTTCTTTTGATTGTCAAAGCTTTTCTAATGCATCCCTTCCAACATGCTCAGCACTGAAATGACAATCCAACCTCTTGAAGGCTTATAACCAAATCCATCTGTGCATCTCCTTGCTTTAACCAGTCTCTTTCCTGACATTGAACTGTATAGCATTTGTTAATAAACTGAGCACTTGTTTGAGTGTTGTTATCCATGTCCATAGACTTAGGAAATCTTTATCAAAAGTTCTGTTACCTACTAGCACAAATTCATTTACATATGTCAAAATTGACGCCTGTCCCTCAAGATGTTGCTATTTTATTATTATTATAATGTACTGGATATACTTGTTGGAATCCAGGGAAATGAGAAAGCCGATTCATTGGCCAAAGCTGCTCTCAACATGACATCCGACCAAAACATCAAAATCCCATATACTGACCTAAAACATAAAATCAAGACAACAATAACACTAAAATGGCAACAACTATGGGACAAAAATACCAACAATAAACTCTATCAAATAGCACCAATTCTAAAGGAAAGGCAACTGAATCTTAAAACAAGAAAAGAACAAACCACCACTGCTCGACTACGCATTGGACACACAAGACTGACTCACTCATTCGTACTAAAACAAGAACCTCCTCCTAAATGCTCCTGCGGAAAACAATACACTGTAAAACATATACTAATAGAATGTACAAACCTCACACACATCCGTAGAAAAATTCTATAACGCGAAGAACATGAAGAAATTATTTGCAAAAACTGAACCAAAAAATATATTGGATTTTCTAAAAAGAATTGGTCTCTTATCAAAGATATAGACTGATGTATAAACAACATATCCTACCTTTTATCATTTTTCAAATAAATTGTCCTTATCAAATGGAAATTCTTGACTTAAACAAAATACCTAGGATTATTTTGCAGTGTGCAAGCAAATAAGCTCTAGGTTGCTAAAAATGTTCCATACAAAATAGGCATTTAAAATTCATATAAACTGGATTTGGCATTAAATAACCCACAGTGGTTGATATGCCATAAAACCCAAACAAACAAACAAACTGGATATACTTGAGTATCATGTGATTTTTTTAAGCTAATTTTAAGGAGGTCACATTATACATGAGATATAAAATTAGTGTATGTACTGCTGGCCCAGGCTATGCCATTGACCAAACTATACAGGAAGTCCTGGTTATGCCAGACCCGGCATACAGTGTTTTGTGGTTATAATACATTGTCATTTGGTGTTATATGAGGAAGACAGCAATGTTTCTTCACCGGCTGTATTCCATATTAGATTGGGCTACATTCGCTATCTCTTGTTTGTTTTTTCTCTCTCTCTCTCTCTCTCTCTCTCTCTCTCTCTCTCTCCCCCCCCCCCCTTGCATTAGGGCTCCCAAGCGAACGGCAGACTCATGGGTGCTTATGTAGGTGGGTTCCAACCTACACAATACATATACACACACGTGTGTGTGTTTGTGTGTAATTTGGCAGCAACTTTTCTTTTAAACATGTGTTGAATGTCAAAGACAACATAGTTCTGCATATTCTCTTTTGAATTTTCTCATATTTTCTAATGAGATTTTTTATTTTTATTTATTTCGATATAATTTTCAAATAAAAAGTCTCATTAGAAAATATGAGAAAATTCAAAAGAGAATATGCAGGACTATGTTGTCTTTGACATTATCCGAAAGGTACCAGTAGAGGGTTTAGTGGGTGTTTCTTTTTGCAGTAGGCTGGTTTCCAACCAAGGCTATAGGATCCCATCTGCCCTACTATTTAACCCATAGCTGGAAGGAGAATAGATGGATTCATAAAGTCCAAGCTGATATCCATTACACCACAGCACACACCTAACTTATTTCCCTGTTTGTTGTCTGCTAATTGGGTTTTTCTGTGCTGTATATTTAATAATGAATAGATTCTGTATTTTTTGTTATTATTATTATTAGAGGGAAGATAGAGCCATTAGCTTTACAACTAATATGTATCCTTTTATAGTCAGAAGCTGTGGTATTGTTTCCACTTGGGCTTTGATATATGCGGCCAATCTCTGGTTAGTATCAAGGGACAGACCTCAAGATTGAAGCAAAGGCTGCATCTGTTTGCACTTCATTCTCCCGTTATGTGATGGAGTCCTAACAAAGTCTGGTGGTATCATTGAGTACTGCCAGAGTGCTCCTGGTTAGTGCTAATGATGATGTAGGCTTGATACTATGCCTGATCTTGGTATCATCATCTGATGGGGGGCTTTGTCAGAGGCAGTGCTGTTGTTGTAGCAGTCCTAGTATGACTTTATATACACAAACCTGCCAGTATCTGTTGTTTTCTAATGCACAATACAAGTCTTTGTCTATATTTAAAAAAAAATATAAACCAGACACTTCCTAAGTTTTATATCTGCTACCCCAAAATATGTTTGTATAAAATGGTACAATTTAGATGTTGCTCATTTTAACTAAGTAGGTATAAAAAGCATAACAAATTGTAGCAATGATGATAACTTAAAGTTAGGCATGTAAAAAAAAAAAAAACAAAAAAAAAACAAACTCCCATAACTTAGTTTTTATTTTTTGAGCCTTTCAGAAAAAACAATCTGAATAACATCCTTAATTTTATAAAACAGGTGAAGCTTTAGACAACTATCTAATCTCTCAATAAAAAAAAAAATTCTTTATAAGCACTTTAACCAAAACCTCCTCTTCAAAGCATTTAACTACAAACTTTCTTGCAAATCATAAGTATACTACATAAATTCAACACTAAGATGACTTACAGAGGTTGATGATCCGTTAAACAAGAAGAAACAAACATTCAATGTTACTTTTGTTATCCAAAATTAACTTTAGTTATGGTTATGATAGCTTGACTTGGAAAAAAAAACATAACTTTAAATATTATGAAAATTCCATTTGTTGACTGGTTATCTGCTACCTGTCAGCTCTGTTCAAAAGTCAAGTGGGTATTGAATTGGTTTTCTTTAACCATAGGTGATGAAAGTTAGCTTAAATTTAGAATCCACTTGTGAAACAGCTGGAATATAGATGACAAAAAATGCCCAAACCCATCATACATAGCAAAAAGTATATTCCAATATTAGAGTACTATCGTGTGTCTGATTATATATTTTCTGCTATAATTCAGGCAATTTTATAATTTCATCCTCTTGGCAAAGATCTATCTTTTGCTGCCTTCTGTGTAATTGACTTTTTTTTTTTTTTTTTTTCCCTGAATGTGGTGAATATAGTGGATATGTAAATATCTCCCAGTTAAGATTTAACACTTTCTTATGGTTAGTGATTTTTCTTTATCCTGCCCTGCAATCTCTTGCCATCTTTTTTTTTTGTAAAGTATCAACTTTTTATAGCCAGATATAAATTGTATCAGAGGTTAGTATGTTTAAATAGCAAATTACACACAAATGGGGCCAGTAGGTATATTTTCACTTAAAGTGACCAACATAACCAAGCTGTATCTGTCTATATTTCTGAGATGAGGTATTATGTACCTTCAGTATCTGTCTATATTAAATAAATATAGTACATAACCAAGCTGTTAAAAATAATTTTTGTTATCACTCTCAGTTGTTGTCCTGGGTAAGACAATAAACTACGTCCAGCAGCAAGGCCTAGGTTTTGAGGAGCGTGGAACCACCTCTTAATTGCTGGTGTTCCCAGGTCCACCCTGACCCGGGGTGGTAGCACCTGTTAGGGTTCCAGCTATGGGCAAATATTTAATTATTACCAGCAATACAATTTTGAAGGAAAAATATTACCAGAAACAGATTTTTGACAAAACAAAATATTACCAGCAATAAAAAAATTTGTCAGCATTAAATAACCCATGGCGGTTGATATGCCGTAAAACAAAATAAACCAAACCAAACCAAACCACTCTCAGTTGTTTGATTTGACTATCCTTCAACAAGAAATCAACATAAATCTTTCAAGATGTTTGACATTCACAGTACCTTAAGAATAGGATGTTCATTCCAAATATGTTGATGTTTTCTTTCATCTTCAATTTCGAATCACTCAGCAGAAATATATCAATTTGTTATTTTATTGCATAACATGTCTATACAATCAAAAGCAAACCTTTTAAATAAAATTAATACCATCAAATGAAACAAAAACAATGAACTTTTGGCTAACTGAATATGTCTCTAGTTCTTTTAGAAGTTTCATTAATCTTTTAAGTATTGATAATTATCTTTTAAAATAACTTAAAATTGTTTTTAAAAAGTCAATCAATTAAAGAAAAACATTGTGGTGAATTAGAACGAACTTTTCAGAAAATTTAGCATATTTTATTGAAATTGTATTTTTTTTCTGACCCATAAAAAATTTGGAAATTCTAAGTGGGGGGGAAAAAAAAAAAAAAAAATTACTGTGTGTGTGTGTGTATATATATATATATATATATATATATATATATATATATATATATATATATATATATATATATATATATTATATATTTGTTATTACTTTATGCATAAGAGGGTAGATCCACCCTCATATAGCTATCAGCTGAATTGCGATATGAAATTTCCAGGGTTTTGTTTTTATCAATTTGACAAAAATTCAACATTGACATTAAATTTGACAGATAATTTTGAAAACTTTTTAGAAAATTAAAGACATTTCTTTTCTTATCTGGTTGTGGACTTACTGATTTGCATCTGTATACCTTTATCAGTTTCTTAAGGCAAAATTATTACTGTATTGAAATGTCCTGATTTGCAAATTACATAAGTTGAACATGTGTTGCGTTTTTATTTATTCACATTTATTTCTGGTCTTTATAAATTCCAGTTTTAAAATAGTGCTGCGTTTTTTTGTTTTTGTTAGAGGTAGAGTATCATTTTTTTAAATTTTTTTTATAAAAAGATTTTTAAGTGTCTTCTATGTTATTGACTGGTAGATTAGTTTGCTTTACTAGCACTTGGGATTAGACAGTTATTTTAGTTGTAGATTTTTGTGTCTGTTGATCCTTCTGGAAGTAGACAAATAGCAAATTCACATCAATGGGGTTTTTGCAAATGTTTTCTGTTATACTAAAGTAATAATGGAATATTGTCTCAAATGTCTCTGAAGATTTTTCCCTTAATAGCAAAGTTTTATTACTGTAGAAATTAGAATTCGTAGTATGACATGTTTGTAAATATTGCTGGTATATTTGAATTAATGGTTACTGATGGTAAAGAAAATTTGGCTATATGTGTGTTATATGTTGTAATGTAACAGTATCATCTTCTCACCGTCATATGAAAGAGGAAATAATTTTGAGTAGTGTTTGAAGATAATATACATTTTAGATAATCATTATGTAACTTGGCAATGTGAGGAATTTTATCTGTTGCATGATTTCTATTTCTGTATACAGCTTTCTTAGTTTCCGTTTAAAGGCAAGCTTTATAGTACAAGGCTTGTCTGAAATGAATTGGGTTATTTTATTTTTTTAGTTCTTATATTCAACTGCACTTAACAATTGATGCCCCTTCAGCAGCAAGGTTTAAATTTCTATGACTGTTTTTAGTTTTGGTTGCAAATAACTACTACATAGCCTATAAAATCTATTTGTTATTTTATCTGTTTATTTTTCTGTTCTCTTCTTTTTTCTTCCTTTTTTTTTTTTCCTTTCTTCTTTCTATTTCCTTTTTTTTTTCCTTTCTTTCTATTTCCTTTTTTTTTTCCTTTCTTCTTTCTATTTCCTTTTTTTTTCCTTTCTTCTTTCTATTTCCTTTTTTTTTCCTTTCTTCTTTCTATTTCCTTTTTTTTTCCTTTCTTCTTTCTATTTCCTTTTTTTTTCCTTTCTTCTTTCTATTTCCTTTTTTTTTCCTTTCTTCTTTCTATTTCCTTTTTTTTTCCTTTCTTCTTTCTATTTCCTTTTTTTTTCCTTTCTTCTTTCTATTTCCTTTTTTTTTCCTTTCTTCTTTCTATTTCCTTTTTTTTTCCTTTCTTCTTTCTATTTCCTTTTTTTTTCCTTTCTTCTTTCTATTTCCTTTTTTTTTCCTTTCTTCTTTCTATTTCCTTTTTTTTTCCTTTCTTCTTTCTATTTCCTTTTTTTTTCCTTTCTTCTTTCTATTTCCTTTTTTTTTCCTTTCTTCTTTCTATTTCCTTTTTTTCCTTTCTTCTTTCTATTTCCTTTTTTTTTCCTTTCTTCTTTCTATTTCCTTTTTTTTTCCTTTCTTCTTTCTATTTCCTTTTTTTTTCCTTTCTTCTTTCTATTTCCTTTTTTTTTCCTTTCTTCTTTCTATTTCCTTTTTTTTTCCTTTCTTCTTTCTATTTCCTTTTTTTTTCCTTTCTTCTTTCTATTTCCTTTTTTTTTCCTTTCTTCTTTCTATTTCCTTTTTTTTTCCTTTCTTCTTTCTATTTCCTTTTTTTTTCCTTTCTTCTTTCTATTTCCTTTTTTTTTCCTTTCTTCTTTCTATTTCCTTTTTTTTTCCTTTCTTCTTTCTATTTCCTTTTTTTTTCCTTTCTTCTTTCTATTTCCTTTTTTTTTCCTTTCTTCTTTCTATTTCCTTTTTTTTTCCTTTCTTCTTTCTATTTCCTTTTTTTTTTCCTTTTTTTTTCCTTTCTTTCTATTTCCTTTTTTTTTCCTTTCTTCTTTCTATTTCCTTTTTTTTTCCTTTCTTCTTTCTATTTCCTTTTTTTTTTCCTTTTTTTTTCCTTTCTTTCTATTTCCTTTTTTTTTCCTTTCTTCTTTCTATTTCCTTTTTTTTTCCTTTCTTCTTTCTATTTCCTTTTTTTTTCCTTTCTTCTTTCTATTTCCTTTTTTTTTTCCTTTTTTTTTCCTTTCTTTCTATTTCCTTTTTTTTTCCTTTCTTCTTTCTATTTCCTTTTTTTTTCCTTTCTTCTTTCTATTTCCTTTTTTTTTCCTTTCTTCTTTCTATTTCCTTTTTTTTTCCTTTCTTCTTTCTATTTCCTTTTTTTTTTCCTTTTTTTTTCCTTTCTTTCTATTTCCTTTTTTTTCCTTTCTTCTTTCTATTTCCTTTTTTTTTCCTTTCTTCTTTCTATTTCCTTTTTTTTTCCTTTCTTCTTTCTATTTCCTTTTTTTTTCCTTTCTTCTTTCTATTTCCTTTTTTTTTTCCTTTTTTTTTCCTTTCTTTCTATTTCCTTTTTTTTTCCTTTCTTCTTTCTATTTCCTTTTTTTTTCCTTTCTTCTTTCTATTTCCTTTTTTTTTCCTTTCTTCTTTCTATTTCCTTTTTTTTTCCTTTCTTCTTTCTATTTCCTTTTTTTTTCCTTTCTTCTTTCTATTTCCTTTTTTTTTCCTTTCTTCTTTCTATTTCCTTTTTTTTTCCTTTCTTCTTTCTATTTCCTTTTTTTTTCCTTTCTTCTTTCTATTTCCTTTTTTTTTCCTTTCTTCTTTCTATTTCCTTTTTTTTTCCTTTCTTCTTTCTATTTCCTTTTTTTTTCCTTTCTTCTTTCTATTTCCTTTTTTTTTTCTTCTTTCTATTTCCTTTTTTTTTCTTCTTTCTATTTCCTTTTTTTTCCTTTCTTCTTTCTATTTCCTTTTTTTTTTCTTCTTTCTATTTCCTTTTTTTTTTCCTTCTTTCTATTTCCTTTTTTTTCTTTCTTCTTTCTATTTCCTTTTTTTTTCCTTTCTTCTTTCTATTTCCTTTTTTTTCCCTTTCTTCTTTCTATTTCCTTTTTTTTCCCTTTCTTCTTTCTATTTCCTTTTTTTTTCCTTTCTTCTTTCTATTTCCTTTTTTTTTTCCTTTCTTCTTTCTATTTCCTTTTTTTTTTCCTTTCTTCTTTCTATTTCCTTTTTTTTTCCTTTCTTCTTTCTATTTCCTTTTTTTTTTTCCTTTCTTCTTTCTATTTCCTTTTTTTTTTCCTTTCTTCTTTCTATTTCCTTTTTTTTTCCTTTCTTCTTTCTATTTCCTTTTTTTTTTTCCTTTCTTCTTTCTATTTCCTTTTTTTTTTTTCCTTTCTTCTTTCTATTTCCTTTTTTTTTTTTCCTTTCTTCTTTTTATTTCCTTTTTTTTTTTTTTTCCTTTCTTCTTGCTGTTGTCCATTTGAAGTGTTTATACCTTTCACCATTCCTGTAAAAGCTGTCTACATTCAAGTTTTGACTACAGGAAATGTACAGTTTAAAAAAAAATGCGTGTGTTTCTAGTGCTATGGTTGTTAGAGAATGGACATAAAACATTGAATGTATAATTTTCTAATAAACAGCTGTATTTAATCAATTTATTTTACTTCTTAAACTTAACTTTTCTTATTAAACATTTTCATTTGAAATTATTAAAAAAAATTTTTTATTGCAAATTTTGAATTTCAGATATTCTGATCTATTGAATCTTGTCGAAGAAATCGATTGTCCTCAGCCAAAAGTAAGTTTCCTATTTAAATTAATAAATTGTAAAATTTTTAATTCATTTCATTTAAACTGTTTATATTACAATAGTGTAAGATGCATATGATGCAACAACACAAAAATTCAGTAGAATAAGATTTCTCTATTTTAAAATAATTTTAACTTTTACTGAATTATTTTTTATTTTAAGCATGCATTCAAAGAATTTATTGTAAGTTTTAAAAATCAATTACCATATTTTTTTGTTTATAAGATGCACTTTCTTACCCTAATATATAAATTTACTTGCATATACACTGAAAAACTGAAGAAATAGGGGGGTATTCGGACATTTAAGAAATGTGATTGATAGGACCGAGTATGACCTCTTTGATCATGATAATGGATTCTATGTCTGATTTCTTCAAGCAATAGTGAAAGCAAGGAAGATTTGTAAGTTTTTGAACTCAAGAACAGTAAACCTTTTATTTGTTTGTTTTTTAGTACTTTCTTATTTTGATGTTTTGAGCTTTTTTTCTTTCAAACAATATGTACTAATTTTTAAAGTTTCAGATTAAATTTGGAAAATGATTTTTTTTTTTTTTTTTTTTGTTTAAAACTTTGTTTTCAAAATAAGGGTGTATCTTATATATTAATCTATCTTCATCTGAAAAATACAGTATAATCCTAACTTTTAAAAAAAAATTTACTCAGCAAGTCTATATCTAAATTATTGTAGACTTGAAATATTGTGGCTTTTCTTCTATCTATCTATAAACTTAGAAGTTTTAGTCTAAAGCATTTCATAAATGTTGAATAAAAACCATTTTATTTGTTGCTAAAATTATTTTGTTTAAATTTAAAACGCCTAACGCTTGGTTACTAGAATTTCAAAAATTTTCATCTATCATTTTCTTTCAGAAATTGGCCTTGCGGGAAATTAGCACCTCTCGATACACAGAAGAATTCTTTGAAGTTTGTAAATTGGGAGATGGAGAGTTTGGCAGTGCTTACAAATGTGTGAACAGATTAGATGGCTGTGTTTATGCAATTAAAAAATCCAAAATGCCAATTGCAGGAAGTCAGTATGAGTAAGTTTTTCATTTTCTATCTTTATCTTGATTGGCTGTTTTATTGATATTCTTCATAGAATGTTAAATGTTAACATTTTGAATTTTATGTCTATTGATATATTCATTATACAGCTACAGTCATTTTATTTTGATATTATTTCTTCTTCACTAAAGACCATCTCTGAAGTTTTTATTAAATATATTTTCATTACAAACTTTTGTGATTAGCCATGTATATGGTTATGGAACTGGTAAAAATACTATATATTTTTTTTCTTTAAAAAATAAACAAAAAAAAAAAAACTACATATCTAATTGTAAGTAATAAGTTCCTTAGTTTATATTATTTTAAAAGGGATATATTTGGAGATATTCTTTCTGTTCTATATTTTTTCCTTTTTTATGCTTCTAGAATTTTATAGGATGCTCATTAAAATGTAATCCTTTGCTCATCTGGTAGAATTTATAGTGTTGGTATTAAAGTAAAAACCTCTTAAACTTTGTTTAAATTTTGTGTAACACTTGCCATTTAATAATTTTAATTTGCAGTTGTATCTTTCCAATATATATATATATATTTAATACACCAAGTATTGTTTTATTTGTCATTTTTGTCGCTTGATTTTGTTGTGACAGCTATCATATTTGTCTTTTTTTTTTAAAAACAATTTTGTTAAAATTGATATGTTTGTTGATTGATTCTAGAATTGAAGAAAATAAGCAACATTTTTGGCGTGATATACTTTTATTTTATTTTATTTTAAGGTAGAAATGAGACATAAAAAAACAATTGTATAATTATGTCAAAAATGATTTGCAAAGATTTCTGTTGGAAATTCCTTGCTGAACAATGCATCATGCTTGAAGAGCAGACCAGTTAAAGTTGTATATGATTAAATAATGGCATTAAATTAAGAATAAATTTTATCAGACAATGTATTAAAAAAATAAATGAGATTTTTAAGAACAAAATGTAACCGGAAATAGTAAATGGATAGCTTATTACAATGTGGGGAAAGCAAAATAAACTATTGTCAACTATACCAAGGATAGTCTTCATTTAAAGTAGATGTTACATTAAAATTAGAAGGGCAGTTTTCTGCTAAAACCTGCCTTATGAAGATTAAAACACATTACTCCTAATCACATTAGTTTGAAGGCAGCTATCATTGAAGTTCCCAGAATTAGTTAAGAGAAAAATAACACAATATTCCATCAGGATAATTGCTAGACTCTTTTCCCCTAAGTTTTTACTTAGCCACTGTATTAGACAGATATTGTAATTTGGATCATTTATTTAGACTTTAAATGAAAAATCAAGTTCTTGTGAGTAGTTTTTTGGTTAGAAAGATAAAATAGAATTATGATGTTGCTTCAATGTCTCAAAAATAAATATATTCAGTTTTTGATTGTATTTAAACTGGAAAAATTTTTTTATGGCTAATATATGTGAGAAATAATTTTATTTTCAAATATTTTTATGTATTGTGTTCTCTCTACTTTCAGGCGTACTGCTTTAAATGAAGTTTATGCTCATGCAGTTCTTGGTCAGCATCGTCATGTTGTCCGCTATTACTCAGCTTGGGCAGAGGATGACCATATGTATATACAGAATGAATTTTGCAATGGTGAGTCATATCTAATATCTTTACCCCCACATTTTCCTTTTTTTTTCTTTTCTTTTCTTCTTTCTTACAAAGTTTAACATGTCATTAAACAGTTTTTGAAATCAATATTCTTTGATAGTTTTAAAAAAATGTTTATTTTTATTGTGTGTGTGACTATGGCAAAAATCGAATAATTGTCTGATTTTCATGAAGCCTTCAGGACTTGTTCACAAATGAATGAATTAATGAAATTATTAGAAAATCTTGTTTTTTTTTTTTTTTTTTTTTTTTTTTTTTAAGTTTTTAACATCTGTTACCACACACACACACACACACACCTAATTTCATAAAATTTTATAGAATTTGAAATTGTCAATGAAATATTTTTTATTAGTTAAAAAGCAAGGCACCTTGGAGAATGAATAATTTTTTTTTTTCAAAACTATTATATTAAGTTTTCTAAAATTTCCAAATTGTAAAATAAAAACTGTGATAAACTTATCTAATTAGATAAGCTTTTAATTGTTTCTATGATATATATTAAGGACATTAGTCTGAAGAAAAAAAAATTTGATGAATAATGAAATTTTACAAGAATTGTTTGCATTTTTCTTTTTTGATCATAAAATTTCAAAAATGTTTTTAAATTTTCATAAACATGCTTGAAGTTAGGTTATTAAGTGAAAATTGAAAAGCTTAACACAAATCATCCCACCCAAAATTTTCACAATTAAAAATAATTTTGTTTCTAAAAAATTTTTTAAGTATCGTTTCATATGCAACATGATTGTTAGATTATTTTTCAAAGGTTGTCCCCCTTACGCTCATAAACCTTTTAATTCTACCTAACAAAAATTAGTTTTTATTTATTTATTTATTTTATTTATTTTTTTGTGAGTTATATTTTGTTGAAAAAGTGTTTGAAAGGCAACCCGTTATTTCATTTTAAACACAATGTTTAATTATTTTTATATTTTATTTCATTTACATTTGACATTAGTTTTCTTTTCTCATTTTCTTTTTAATTGTAGCATGTACCTCCACTAATTCTCGATACCTAAGTTTTAAAAATGAATTTAAGAAACAAAAATGAAAGTTTTCTTGAAGCTTTCATTTGAGCATTAATTGAAAGCTAAATGATTGAAAAAAATTAATTTTTATTATTTCCAGTAAGCAAAATACTCTGTATTTCAAACAGAAATTATATATTGATTAGAATGTTTTTATATTTTTTTTTTGTCAGTTAAAAAAAAAATTGCAACAAAAGTTAATTCTCGTTGGTGAAATACAATATATTTTTCTGAAGCATTGAGGGAAATGAAGAAATTGAAGGTTAAATTAATCTGATTTGATAAATAAAAAATTAAAATGTATACACTGCTGACGGAAAAAAAAAAAAAAAAATGAACCAAAATTTTGAACCTAATACATATATATGGTCCAAAAAGTCGCATTACCATTGATAAACTTGTAAATTTTATATACATTTGCCAAATGCAATCATGTTTCTGTATGTGACAATATATTAAGAAATTTTATTGGTCGAATTATGGAAGATGATGTCCTGCAAATTTTCACTGGTTGCTATTTCACAAGTGTATGTTTTCTACCAATTGTAGCGTGACTTTTGGAACTGTGTGTATTTTGAGGATATGGATAATGGATATTATGGATAAAAGTGCTCAATATCGGAGATAGGAAGTTAGTAAATGTAAAAGTAGACATTGAGCCTAATACATACAGCAACAGTCCGTTTCATACTCAAATACAATCTTCAAGCCATGAAGATTGCATTTGAGTGTGAACACTGTCATTGCACGGTGTTGATCTCAATGTTCACTTATATACGTTTTATCTCTGATAATAAATATAGCATACCATAAAACTATATTTTTGCCCATAAATATAGCATACCATAAAACTATATTTTTATTGTGTGTGTTTGATTTTCTGGTAGTTTTGAGTAAGAATGTTATGAAACAATTTAGCACAAATTTTATTTTTTTATATTTCTCAGGTGGCAGCTTATCTGAAGCCATGAAAATACCAGTGTCTGAGCATTGCCTGAAACAAATAATTCTTCAGATAGCTCATGGTCTTAAATATATACATTCCAAAGGCTTGGTTCATCTTGACATTAAACCAGGTATGTTGCAGTTCTTATTTTGGATTTGTTCATTTTGATGCATGATTCTCTGATATTCTCATTCCACTTATTGCTTTTACTTTTTAGCATTATTAAGTTGTAATCTAACATAATTCTTATGTATGAGGTCTATCCAGAAATCTACCAGCTATTTATTACAGGTATTATCTTGATTTAACTAGAAAATCTATCAAATGGGATCTTATGATCCTCTATTCTTCATGAATTGAGCAGGAATATTTGGCAGAACACAATATCAACTTCCTGATTTGGTTGCTTTCAACTTCTGGCCTTCATTAAAGGTGAACTTGCCATTGAAAGGGAGACAATTTCAAATTGTGAGTGAGATAAAAGGTAACAAGGCAGCTGATGGTCAATTTGAAAGAACTTTGAAGGTCCTTTTGAAAAGTTAGAAAGGATGCTGGAACAACTGACCTCCCAAGACGTGTACTTTTAAAGGCTTCATTGTCCCTCTTTTTTTATTACACTTATTTTTAGATAAGCGGCTGGATCATTTTCTGACAGTTCAGAAAGTAACATTTTTATCTTGAATTATTTTGTACTTGTTTCTCTTCAAATTATTCAGTTTTCTTATTTTTTCTTCCTATGAGTAGTAATAAGTGATAATTACAACAATAATAATAATTAATTTCTACAGTGATAATTTATTGATATTTAAAAAAAAAAATGTTAAAAATTAATAAATTGTTAGAATTCACATTAAATTACAATATTTGCAATTTATAAATCTTTTGAATAATATTGTTTAAAATAACAAAAACCCAGTCATAGATTAATCAGTAATATTAAGTCTAAAGCCCATTTGTTTGTTATCATATCGTATATTAAGATAACATATTCGTTGTCATGTATTCGCTTGAAGTGATCATTCAGAATTATGTATAAATGGAGCATTAAAAAAGTGTATATATTAGAAATTGTCTGTCTCAATTTGACATTGGAATATATATATATATATATATATATATATATGTATATATATAATGTACGTATGTGTATATATTCTCAATTTGACATTGGAGTATATGTATATTGGATATTATATGTATAATTATATTTATTATCTTGATTTGACATTAAAATTTGAAGTTGCTTGAATTTTTAATATTAAATTATTAAATATGTTTCTTTTTTTATATATGAGACTTATTTATGGGTTTAAGATTTTGTCCTGTTACTTATGATTTCTGCTAAATATCTTTTGGCCAAAGACAGGAAGATTTTGTCTTCACTTTGTTCATATTTCTCTCTTCCCTTCCCTTAATTTTATATTCAAGATATTTCCCTAAATTCTTTCTTTTTTTTTTTCTTTTTTTTTTTTTTTTTTCCCCCCTTTCCTTTCTCTCTCTTGCAATGTAATCTTACTAAACCAATAAAACTCTTAATTGTCAATCTATTTTCTGGTTAATATAACAATTGTAAAACACATTTTCCTACCAAGTTTATTTTCAACATTGATTCAACTAAGCTATGCAAATTAGCATTACTAATCCTGGATGTGACGATAAACTACATCTGGCAGCAAGGTCTCTGATCAGGAGATTGCAGGTTTTGAGGAGCCTGGATCCACCTCTTTGTTCCTCGATCCACTTTGACCAAGGGTGGTAGCACTTGTTAGGGTCCCAGCTATGAGCAAATAATACCCCCCTCCCAAAAACAAAATACTATGAAAGTATAAAAATACATTTTAATAGTAAAAATACCAGTAGTATATTTTATAACAAAATAGTCAACAATACATTTTCTTTAGTTGAAGGCATACAACTGTGTTCAAATTATTTGGATTTTGACATTAAATAACCCATAGAGGTTGATATACCATTTAACAAAATCAACCAAAATATGAAAGAACTTTCATGACATTAAGAAATTATAGGATATATGGATTAAAGAAATCAAACTATTCCAAAATATAACTTCAACAAATGTACAATATAAAATGAGCATATCACTGCCTTTCGTAATCATGTCCACACAAACATATATTCACAAAAACTTGGTATCCTCTACCATGTATTCAATTGTGAAAGCAGAATAACATATCATTTTTGCTACTTCAATAAGTTCAAGTGAGAGGTGATGAATTTGTCTTTTTGGATTTACTCACAATAACCAGTTCAGAGCCTGGGTTCAAGGCATTCATATATTGTGTCAGCCTTCCTCAAACAGTACCTGAACTTTAATCTCAATGTTTATACAAAATTAATATTCAAAGATAAAATTTTTGGTAGTAATAAACGTTCTAAATTGATGACCGTGCCAATGTTGTAATAAAATTTCAAACCATTCATGAGAATCAGACAATTTGCTGAAAAAATGACTTTGCTTTTCAGGAAATATATTTGTACACAGAGAAGAATCTACATCAGTAGAAAGTGGAACAGAATCCTGTGGTGATGATGACTCGGATATGGTAACGCTAGTTAAATACAAAATAGGTGAGTAGTCATTTTCATTTCCTAACCCGTCAACGGGGGTTGACAATTTGAAGGGGGTGGTGGCCTTGAAAAGGGAACTGTATAATAATAAATATTATAATAATTTAAACTATTTATTTTTATTAAAGTTTTTATGAAAGATATATATCCAAGAACAGATAGTAAATAGTAAGATGTTGTTGAGTTATAATGGACAGGAAGTAGTGGAGAGCCATTGTCGCCAACAATTTGGACTCAAAACTGGCATTGAAGAATTATCTATCAACCAAAAATTTCAGTGAAATCGGATGAAAACTCTGGAAATGCATAAACAACATCCAATCTCTCATGCACACACACACACACACACACACACATTTTGCGAAATTATAGATAAGATAAACAGTATAATTATATTTGGATTTTTTTTTATATATATTATTATTAAGTAACTTAGTTAAATTACACTTATAATTTTGGAGGTGTTTTATAAAGTAAACATCAGTAACTTTTGATCAGATCTCCATGTTAAATATTTATTTAGCCTTTTTTTTTTTTTCCTCCCTCCTCCCAATATAATTGACATTCATCCCACTCACTCTGACCTCTATGAATGTCATGAAATTATTCTCTACCTCACTTTCCCTTCCAAACTTGCCATCAGACTCCCACCACACCTCCAAGCTCTCTTCAGCTAGGTTAAAAAACGTTTCTGATATGCTTAAAATGCCACATAAATACCAAATGAACTCCTTTTTCCCAGTTTGATTTGACTTTTTAATTTCTTTTTTCTTCTCCCCCAGGTGATTTAGGTCATGTGACCAAAGTTAACAATCCTAAAGTTGAAGAAGGTGATTGCCGCTATCTTCCCAAAGAAATTCTCATTGAAAACTTCAGTCATCTTTACAAAGCTGATATATTCTCTTTAGGACTTACAGCGTTTGAAATGGTAATTTATTAATTCTAATTTCATTTTGTTTTTAAATTATTGCTACTTTTATTAAAAAAGATGATAAAGAAATAACAAAGATAAATTTTCTCACAAGAGAGATTTGTCTACTTGAGGGAAAAAAAAAAATCTTGTATAATTGCTTAAACAAAATGTGCATTTTAACATGAAAGGCTTTGACTTTTTTTTCTTCAAGCAAATATTTTATAATTCTACCAAATTTGTGCAGGCATTATTTATATTTTAAGTTATATGGAATTACCAGGTTGTTATATCCTTTTTAATTCTTATTTTAGGGTGGAGGAGGTCCCCTGCCAAAAAATGGTGACCTTTGGCATAGCATAAGAGAAGGAAACTTGACGTTTTTACCACAGTATTCGATTGAACTCAATCAACTTTTGAAGGTATGGTTACATTTTAAATTTTGGTTGAATTGTAATTTCTGACAAATTTTATAATTGGAATCTGTATTAAGATTCCAATAGCAAGTAAAATAAAAAAAAATAGAAAGACATAGTACATTTAAGACAGCAAATTATTCAGTTTTGTAAACACATTTAGCTTGCAGAAAACCTGAAATAGCCGTTAACAAGAAAGGTTTATAATCTTGAATATAAAGTGGACACGGTGCAGTGACATTCATGCTTAAATGCACTTTTCAGATCATCTTGGAGATATATATAATCTTTTCTAATTGATACCTAACTGAATGACTATTTTTGCTTATCTGATTTTTTTTTTTTTTTTTTTTTTTTTTTTAATTTTTAAACATTTTTTTATCATCATCATCATCATCATGGATGCAAATATATATTTCCCTCCTGCATTTCTTTTCCTAAAACAAAATCATAATCAGTTTGAATTTAAATTATATTTTTATCTTTTTTTTCTTTTTCAGAGCATGGTGCATGCTGATCCTGAATGCCGTCCAAGTGCCTTTGCTTTGACAAAAAGTCAGGTTCTTTGCCCGCAAGCAACAAAATCAAAAACGCAGTTATGCCGAGAGCTTAATGAAGAAAGATTGAGGAATAGATTACTTTCAAAGTAAATATTTTTTGTTTGTTTGAGATTTTTGTTTCGTGGACTTGGTGCTAGTCATTGTCAGTAATTGCACTCTAGCATCTTTTGCTTCTCTTTGTGTGTTTTTCAGGACATATGACTCTCCACAGCTTTCTCTTGCACTCGCCAATACTTTTATCTTTATGACCTTGTTGTCTTATTGCTATTCATTGGATCCATTTACACAAGATTGTCATGTGGGTTTCTCACTGTTTACTTCTCTTGCCTCTGAATGGGTCTTTAGTGTGTTAAATTCTCCATGCCTTTTCCCTTATGTGTCTAAAAAAAAATTTCAACCGTCTGTTTCTGATTATAAGCACTTTATAGCTTCTATCCTCTTCAGAGTTTGCACATTTCTCACATGTCCTTAGGCAAACTAAAAAAAAAAATGCAATAACTTTAATGCACAGAATTTATAGTAAGGGAAACTACCAAAGGTGCAAAAAAAAAAAAAATTTTAACATTGAATAGACTTTTTATATAAATTTTAGCTGTATTTCTAGTACAGGAAATTAACACACCCCATTCTAGGTTTTCTGATTATTTCTGATATTTCTGAATGTAAAACCCATTCCTAATATACCTTTGAAAAATTCTTTTGGTTACTTTTTTTTTTTTTTTTTTTTTTTTTTAATCCACAATTTGAAGAAAGAGCCGCCAGTGCATTGAACTTGTAAAATGTGCTTTTTTCATTGTCTTCTCCCCCGTGTTGTCTTCTTCAATAGTAACAATACAAAATATCTGCATTGTATGCTTATTTAAATATAGAAAGGAAATTTTGTCTTCTTTCCAGTGAATATGTTAGAATTTATAATATTTATATATAATAATTTATAACTTTGGCAAATTTTTGTAAAAGAGGAGTAGAATAGCTAATGTAAAGAGAAAAGAAAACCTGAAATTTCAATTTTTCTTTTAAATCTTGTAATTTATAGCTAAAAAAAAAAAAACTAAAATTATCTTTATAAATAATCTTGAATTTGTTTTTGTTGAACTTTATCAAAAATTAAAGTCCTTTGACTTTTTGCATCTAATTTTTTCCCCCACCTTTTTTTTTTTTTTTAGGCAGCTGGAATCAAAGAGATGTTGCTGTAAGAAACCTTCAGAGAAATGTAAAGGCAATTTCTGCAAGTCTTCACGCTTGATAGGACATGGAATCAAGCGGTCCTTTAGCCTGTCTGATATTTGAAGAGGCGTTTTTACCTGCTGATGGGACACATGACTAAAAGCATTGCACAATCATTGCCCCCTTTCCAATTCATTGGGGAAAAAAATTATATTTTTTTTTGAATGAAGACAGATCTTTTTACATCCCATTTCAATTTTTTTAATATTTATTTTTAAGCTTAATTCTTTAAATTTTATTAGTCGTTCCTTCCAGACACATCCAAAATTATTCAATTATTCTCTCATTTAATTATGTAAACATGTAGTAAAAGAAGAAAAAGGTGATCAATAATTTATAAAAGTTTCATAATTCTGTTTCATCAATTTTTAAAAACAAAAAAAAAATTTTTTAATTCTGATATTGACTACACCTTTTTTCAGTATGGTAAGGACATACTTAAGAATCATTCCTAGTAGGGAAATTTCAAATTGTCTAATTTATGTGTTAAGTTACTAAACATTTTAGTATAGAAATGAAACTTTTAAATCAAGATGAGCAAAAATTTTAAAGTATTATTTTATTTCATTTCTTAGTTTGATAGGATTATTTTAAATTTGGCCAGTCAGTCTTGAGTTTTTAAATCATTGCTTTGGAGTTTAGCATATTAGCGATAATAGATTTTTTTTAATTTTTTTTTTTAATAACATTTTCAGATATTTGTAATTCTTAAGTTCAGTGAGCAAGTTCTTAGAAATTTCTTTTGCTTCTTTCATTTTTTTCATTTTGTAACTTAATGTTTTCTGCAGTCTAATGTAAATTAACTTTTTTTTTGTTAAGGGGTGTGGGAGTCCTCTTTATTTTCTTTCTTTTATTATAAGGTCCTACTAATTCTCCAGCCTAGTGCCATTAGTCAATTTGTACTCAAGTCTGATGGCCCTCTTAATGTATGATGATATACTTACAATATAATGGATATATTTTGTAGCCTTTTTTTTTTTTTTTAAATTGTGAATATAATTTTAAGTTTTAATCAAACAAAGCTAAATGATAAAGTTGACTACAAATCTCCCTATGTATATACGTATATTTTTCCTTTGTATTTTCTTTAATGGTCCAAACAATTTTTTTTTCTCTCTCTTATATATATATATATATATATATATATATATATATAAAAGTGTGTTGTACAATATACTTGCCATAGAAATATATACCTGGAAAAAGTTTGAACCACGACTACTGCAGATTTCCAAACTGTAAATATCTTGCTTTATATAGAAGCTAATTGTTGACAAGTTGATCATTTCTGATGTTTTATGAATGATTAAAAACATATTTCAAAATTTATACTTTTGTCTTTACTGTCATTGTAATTTTGGGATGGCATTGTCTTTGAGAACACATAGCAAGTCTGTTAGGCTGAAAGCTATTTCAATATGCCTAATCCTAATGTGGGAATTTCACTTCAATTTTGAAAAAATTGTCATTAATTTTACAAACACAAGCAGAAGGTGTGAAAAAAACTTTTTTTTTTTTTTCCTGATGAATTATTTTTAATTTAATGATTGTAAGCTCCTTGCAAGTTCCATGACTAAAATACTTGTGGAAATTTCCTGTTTTACAAAATTAAAAATTTGAGTTTAACAACTTTAACAAAATATTTCAATAACAATCATAAATATGAATGCAGGTCATTATTTAAAGAAAAGTGGGCACAAATGAAAAGATTAAAAACTGACAGGTTTTTCCATTTCATGAAAGCTGACATTAAGCACATGAAAACATTATCAACTATAATGCAGACAATTTCTTTTCTACTGCAAGAGCTGGAGAAAGTATTCATGCAGATGATCTCCATATTTAAATTTGCATCCTGCAAGAACATAGCCTATAAGAGAAGTTAATATTGGGGTAGAATATATGACCGTTTTCTCCAGCAGTAAGAGTTTAAAAAAAAAAATGCCTGCATTCAATCTTCAAAATACATATTTAGAATGTGTATGTTTGGTTTTTGTATTTTTATTAAGCTATTTTTGTTCTATTAAGTATTTTCTCATAAATAAAAAAAATCATGTTTCACCTAATTTTTACAAGAATGAATAAGTAAAAAAAATCTTTCAGGAAGTAACTTCATTTGATAAATATGGCAGAGATGTTTGGGTGAATACATGACTTCTGCATAGATGGGATTCTGGACAAGTATGCCTTGTATTCCAGGATGGACTTGACACTGTAACTTGATTCCTTTGGAGAGATTTGAAGTGGGTGGAGAAACTGACATTGGTAGTGGCAGTTGAGGTTTATTCCCTACAAGGGAAACCATAACACAGTTGCAAATTACACAGTGGCTTTTTGATGAAGACTAATATATTGGCAGACAGGATATTGATACCTATCAGGTTTTCGAGAAAATGTGATTTATATGATTGACACAACTGCAAGTTTTTGCCAGAAGGAAAATGGTGCTATTGACTTCTACCACCTTGGTCTTTTGTTGGCTCCATTAAAATGAATCTGTCTTTAAAACCTTTTAATGCCCATCTGCATAATGTCTACTGGTAGAACATAATTTAAGACCTTATTTAGTTTTACATATATATATATATATATATATATATATATATATATATATACACACACACACATACAAGACAAGCTTTGATTTTGATTGATAATATACATGGAAAAAACTAAAATAGAATTTATGATTTAACTAGTTTATACCAATGGTCAAATTTTGCAACCATGTCCAGGCACAAATCATTAATTTTGGTCATTTAGCATAGTTGTGTTCTAACAATACATTGATAAATACAAAGAAAATTTGTGAAAAGGCATTCAGTTGGTAGTAAGATCTTCAGTGTGATTTAAAAAAAAAACCTTCACCTATTTACTAATTAACAATATTAATTAGGAAGCATTAACTGCTATGAGAACATTTACTTTCATCACTTCAATTCAAAAACATAGTCGGCCTAATTTACCTGTCTGTAACTCTTGCATTAATTCCTGATCAGTGACAATTCCTTTTCTTTGATGTACAATATACACTGAAACAACCACCTGCCTAATGAGATGATCCCTTGTGTGTCTTCAAAAGTTGATCAGGCATGAACCCTAAAGATTTCCTTTTGGATATGATGGGAGAATTCTAACAGGTCTTTCAACTGTTGTAATTTCTGTTAGATACTCCATAGAGCAAACTTTCATCTAATTCATCCTGTAAATGTTCAACGGGATTTAAGTCTGGAGGGTTCAGTTGTTAAACCATTCCTGTACAACTTGTGCATAGTTTTGCTGGAAAGGAGATTGACCTGGTCTTCAATGACTGGGAGCTAGGTAACAGACAAAATATTTTCCTGAATATCCAAGAAAAATATTTTCTGTTATCACAGTGTCTTGGTGGTATTGTTTCCTTAAGATAATGGCAGACGTAACCTATTGTTTTCCTTTTAAGGAGAAAGATATTCATTGAGCAGATTGTTCCATTGAAGTCCACTTCTGATTGTAACATTGTGGGAGAAAATTTTAAGAAAAAATCTAAAAAACAGCCACACAGGAAATGTTGGAAATTGTATTTCTAAAATGCAAAATGTTTGACAGTTCCACACAGAAAAGGAGCTGTTGCTTTTTTTTTTTTTTTTTTTTTTTTTTTTTTTTTGTCCATGAATTGACTAATCAGCAGCAAGAAGGTGTAATTTTTATTTTTATCAGCAGCAGTGTGTTATGTTTCTTGCTTTGTATTCTGTAGAGCTGGGTCCTTAGGCCCTATAGGAGAATTGTCATTTAATTGATAGCACTTTTCTTAATATGTTCCTAGTTCCTTCTGGGCAACTTGTATGTTGATGTTACCGAGGACACTGTTAATAAAATTGTCCTTTCCCTTTCTGACAAGGTCTAAATCTCCGATTACTATTGGCACAGTCTTAGTCTTCATTTCCCACAACCTATCAATCTTGATCTCCAAGTCCTTGTATTTGGACAATTTCTCTATTTTCATCTAGGTGTTTCTCTCAGATGGTACTGCTATGCCTATGACTGCTATGACTTCCTGAATTTCTTGTTCTTTATGATAATATCAGGTCTGTTGGATTTTATTTCCCTGTCAGTTTGAATTTGCATGTTCCAGAGGATAGTTATTTTGGGTAACTGTGTCTGGTTGGTACTCATAACATTTCTCAATGGTTTCAATTTTGTGCTTCTTGCATATCTTCCAGTGCACATATGTCGTTACCTTATGCCTATGGATATATTCATTTTTGCTAGTTCCAGACATCCTGATATGATATGGTCGACAGTTTCATCATATTTTCCGCACATCCTGCATTTCAAGTTAGTTCCATCCCTGATTATGTGACTGATATGATCTGGTTGCGAGGCTTTGGTCCTGAGCTGAAATAATTAGGCCTCAACCCAATGTTCCTCAGCAACTGATGCGTTTTCTGTTGGTCCACATTTGATTCTATCATTCTTTTTAGGTATTTGCTATACAGTGCCTTGTCCTTCCAGTTTTTTTTTTAATTTTATTTGGCTAAGTTGTTTTACTTTCTGTTTTACTTGTTTGGTGTAGATGGTATTCTCCTCATTTTTTGTTGGCAGGGTTTCAGGTATATTAAGCTGTTTCTTGAAGAGTGCAGCTTTGTTAATGAAGTGGATTTGGTTTTTTACTATTTGTAGGAGAGGGTCATTGGTTTTTGTGTGGTTTGCTTCCAATCCGATTATTGTAGTTTTTAGAGGCAAAGTTGGATTAGACTGCAACCTCCTAAAGCGCTTGGTATGTACAGTCGATCAACATCTGATTTTGGGTGGTGTATTCTCATTTGGGTAAGCATTGTTTTGGTCTTGGCGTCCAATCTTTTAATGTCATTCAACTTCTATTTAATAATGTTGAAGCTGTATGTTACTATTAGTATAGCTAAGGTGTTGATAGCCTTTATTTTATTGGCCCCATTAAGTTCGATTTCTAGTATCGTTTGATACTAGAAATTGAACTTAATGGGGCCAATAAAATAAAGAAAAAATTCTATAATATTCTTTTCAGATCTTTTTCTTCATAATTGAATGTTGTATTCTGTCTCCTTCATTAATTCCTATGTATTTGTATGTATCATCTTGGTCTAGTTCCTTTAATCTTGTTGATATCGAGATCTAAGTCTGTAGTTTTTGTTTGCTGCCTTTGACGGTGGCTTTAGCACATTGATTCCGAACTTCATCCTAAGGTCTTTGTTGAATGTTTTGACAATGGTATGTAGGTTTTTCTGCTGGCTGTCATCCTTGGCAAACGTTTTAAGATCATCTATCTAGAATAGGGGATTCAGTTTGCCATTCTGTGTCTTGTAACCGTAGCTACTGTTGTTCGATAGGAATGCAAGACAGAAGAAGCAGATCCTGCTTTTGATGTTGATTGTTCTTGATGTTAATGATCCGTTTGCATGGTTTAGGTTTAGTGTAGTCTTCCAGTTTTTAGTGCTCTTTTATGATTTTAACCATTGTGGGGCATACTCTATATATTTTTAGGCTCCTCTCTTCATGAGTGTGGTACACTGTCAAACGCTTTTCTGTAGTTGATCAATGTTATGAATAAGTCACTTTTCCTTGTTTACTACTCTTACAATATTGACTTACTGATAATTAGTTTTATTGTTATTATGAGTTCATTAATCTAAAAAAATTTCAGTGAGGTTTTTGGTTTGGTAATGAACTGAACTGTTAAATATAGTGCATTGTATAGTGAAAGATGTCTTCGAAATGCTAAGCAAATTATTAAGAAAATTCTTATTCGAAACAAAGAAAAGAACACTCAGCTGTTATGTAATTTATTTTAACAGATGTGTTATTCTTGCATAACAAAGTATTACATGAAATGCACTCGGGAAGATTTGGGCTTTGAATATGTAAAGTTTATCCACTCAGCTCATCTGGATTTGCTATTTTGGATTATTATCATCATCACAATTTCATGTCCTTTGTAGTTCTTGTTCTCTTTCCTAGTCCCTGTTCTTCCAACCATTTGCACAAGCTCGTTAGGTAAGTTATGAGCTGCTTTCTTCAGTTCCTCTTGCCTTTTAATGTCCTGTGAGTGTCAACTTTTCTGTGCCCTCTTTCCTCATTATATGCCCTAGAAATTATCTTCCTGGTGCTAAGTAATAGTGTCCTTTTAGTTTCCATTTTCTCTAAAACTTTGTCGTTGCTCACATGTTCAGTTCATGGTATTCTCAGCATCCTTCTGTTAAAACCATTTCTGTTGTCTCGTCTCATTTTCATCTGTGATGAGATTGTCCAGCTATTCACTGCCATATAGAATGACTGATATTACATAACAGTCCGGCTCTCTTTTCTTTGTTTCTAACGAAATTTTCTTGTTTTTTAATACTTTACTTAGCTTTTTGAAGGCACTTCTCATTATCCCAATGTACCTTCAAATTTTGTCACATTTCCTGTCCTGTTAAGACACTTCCTAGATATTTAAATTTCTGTACTTGCTTGATTTTGGTGCCTCCAGTTTGCAATTCACTGTTCCTTTTGCTGACAACCATACATTCAATTGATGTTTAGTCCTTTCTTCCCGCTTTCCTTTTCTACTTTTGGTAGAAGTTCTTGTAGTTTCCTTTCTGTCTGTCATAAACTGTATCATTTGCATATCTAATGTTAAAATTGTGACTCTTAATAATATTTTAACATTTTGGCATAATATTTTTAGTGGGATAACACTAATGCTAATATGTAAGAAACTTGAGTTCACAAACGTCCATCATACTCTGACACACCCAAATTTCTTATACAAGATTTACTAGCTATCCTTAAGATTGTCGGGTTACCTCCTCCTAATTTTCGAAACCGCTACTAGGGGACGCTCTCGGGACTATAAATACCCTGCGATATCTTTTATTCAGTCTCTTCTCACTTTTTACGCTTATACGCCAACATGTAAGTCTCTCGCGGAAAAACGCGTTTTTCATTGGGAAACGCATGAACAAACCACAACGCACATACATACGCACACTCACTACACATACTTTGCACCCAAAAAGTTTTCACATTCATTTGTTACACACATTATTGTTTATGTCACTTGTATACCTTTGTTTGTACATATATATTTAGGTTCTCATCGTTTCTTTACGTGGATTCACATCCCGAGTCTGCCATGTTTGTTGTAGACATTTCAGGAGATACACGTGTTTATCTCTCAACGTATACACCGGCCCGCAACAAGATCTCACAATTTTATTTTTTTTATCTATTACTCATTTAGTGAGGTATTTGTACCATTGATTAAAATAACCATGTTACTCTTATCTCTAATGACCTAATTTAGTGCTGTAGTTATGAAAGTTTATCTTTCCGTTAACTAATGTATTACTGTAAATAAAATATTTGTTCATATATTTTTCCAAGCCACAGACATTCTAAAAATTATTTACATGGCTTCTTTGAACTTTCTATTTGAAAGATAATGACCTAAAGCTAATCCGATTTAAAAGAAACATTAATTTCCGTATATAAATAAACTTTTTACCAATTTTAAAACATTAGTACATTATAGAATCGTCCATATTTTCTACTCACCCCCGCAAAAAATACACTCTTCCATCAGAATCAGTGTTAACCAATCAACACCTCACATTGCAAATCTCGACTTTTTATTGGTCGAGACAACACCAAAATGTGTATCAATTTTCCCGCCAAGCTCATTGGAGCCTACTTTGGTTTTCCAAAACAAATAGGACAAATTTCAGTCCAATTCACCAGTCAGTCACTTAGCTTCAGAGAGATGCCACACGAATCCACGCTTGTCATTATTTTGACTTAAGAAACTTTTCGCGCGTCAACTGCTGACTCAACCACCAACATCATTCTCTCTCTAAATCCATTACAACTTTCTTAAAAAGTGTTCATTTGCACTACTAAATAGAAATTGTAATTTCAACAAAAGACTGTCCAAGGTAAACAACTCTGGAAGAATAAGAAAAACATACTTTATTCTCGCATATTTACTACCTAAATTACCTTTTTGATAAATTTTCCTTTCTTATCCTATTTGAACATTCTGAACTGTAATTCATTAAGATACTTATTTCACACTTCGTCAACTTTCATATAACCAAAAACACAAGCTTTTTCAAATTGTATTAATTGTATATAAATGTTCGATGTTTTCTAATTGAATCCACGACTACCGTTGTTTCTTGTTCAATTTTGCCTTGAGATTTATTCAACTTGTATGTCTATGCTTAATATTGTTGTGATTAATATGAAGAACATGCTTTCACACTTATCATCTTAAACAAAAAACCTTCTGATTACAAATTGATTTCATAGCAATCCCAACATTATTTTATCCTTGATCGAACTGCTACCGAATGCGAAAAAATGTAAACAAATTTAAATATCTCTTTAAAATCCAATGTTTGTCCTAGAGATATGTTCTGAAGTCTATTAGCAAATTTAAAGATTAATTAACTATTTTTTTTTCTAAAAGTAATGCTTACTTTTTGCCTAAAACAATGAAAATAACGTTTTATTACATGGTAACATCTAAAGACAAAATAGAAATACTGTAAATTCTACTCCTGTCCAAAAAAAGAGTGATAAAAAGTAAAACTAAAACCTAAAGAAATACCGAAGCTCAACAGTGCAAAAATAAAAAAATTGTTATGTTTGAAAATAAATTGTCTTTATATAACCAATAGTTTAAGAATATATATATTTTATTCTATTACGCTATTAAAGGTTTTTTTTTTTTTTTGTATGTGTATGAAGTACATACGCATTTCTCATTAATCGCTATTTATTACATTCAAACACGTTATCCGCTTTAAAATTGATTTTAGAATTTAACTTTTCGGTAATTACAATCTAATTAAAATCAATAACTCAGCATATTTAATAACATTTTGTCGTCGTAGGGCAACTTGAAACAAGAAATCAATTGAATTGTATATTTGCTTCGAGTAAAGAAATCGAACTGTTATAACGGAAATAACCTGAATAAAATCTTTTTTTCCCATTTGGATAGGTGCCCTTATTAAATACATTTTTTTTTTTCTATTAAAGTATTTTTGTCTCCATTGAAATATATTCATGTTCTTATTTAAAATATAAAAAGATGTGGCATCAAAACCAGAATTTCTCGTTGCGATCTGTTAAATGTTTATTTAGAATCTCGCTTAACATCGTATCTAGTGAAAATTTACTTGTATACAGTTTTATTGTACATTGTATGTGAATTAAAAGAAAAGAAATGGTGATATTATTAATAGTAGTGGGCTTGTAACCGATTGGGTTGGACAACGAGATTCGAATTTAACCATGGTCGATTTATCAAGGAGGCAACTTCTTGATCATATCAGTCTGGAAATAATGATTCCAGCGTATACTGGGAAGTGTCTGAAAACCATACCACGGGTTGACCCATGCTCTGTGTGTGAAATTGGATAGGCGAAATTGTTCGATGGCTGTGTTAGTACACACTCACAAATCACCGTGACCGAGTGTTTGTGCGTACTTGCTTTGTTCCAATTGGTAATCACTTCAAATCATGTGCTCCCTCCCAGAAACTGTAACGTCTGTTCAACATAGCAATATAAACCACAGGTTGGTTCTGTGACTGCCGAAGGAACACAAATGTGTCTGATCAGGCGTCTGCGACAGGGATTATTAGTAGTAAAGGGCACATAGAATTAACTACCTATCGATTTTATTCTAAAAGATGGTGTTTGAACATTGTTCATATCTGAATGTATGCAAAACCAGTCTGGCCTAGAAAGATGAATTATAAAATACAATGGTCGTTCTGAAAGTAATGCGTCATATTTTATCACAACAGAGGTGGATGTTGCTTGTATCGCAGGAAAGGTTAAACCTTTCTCATAGTAACCCATGTTTTTACCTTCTAAATGACAACAGATGAGCAGCTGTCTGACAAAATGATATCTGACATGAAAGTTCTTATGAAGCAAATTTATCATCGCGGAAAAAATTACACCCATTCACATTCATCGACGTTTGCTGAACGTTGATGGAGACCAGACAATGGATGTGAGCACGCAGCGGGTAATGTGTTTTAGCAGCGGGATGTGGGGATACAATAATGTGTGTGACAAGACACGTCTACGTACGGGTCATGCAGGCTCTGTTTATCTTTGGCGAAAATACATAGTGGTGGTCACCATGTGGAATTTTTATTTTTAGCCAGAAATTTGGTCCGTGTATCTGTCGTTGTTTTCGTGGAAATGAAATTCGGTTTCATGTTCTTATTTAAAATATAAAAAGTTGTGGCATCAAAACCAGAATTTCTCGTTGCGATCTGTTAAATGTCTTTTTAGAATCTCGCTTAACATCGTATCTTGTGAAAAGATAGCGGTTACTTTTGAAGCCTCCCTCGTATTTCAAAGTGTAACTCATCTTGTCATCAAGGCAGATACGGTATCTGGAAACGTTTTAAAACCCTGATTTTAAGCAGAGTCGGAGATATGCAATCGAATTACATTTCACTCAGTGGTAGAGATTATGACCAGCTTATTTAATTCCCCTTTCCTCCTCCATGTTAGCATTCATTTTGGATGAGCCATTTGAATTGTCTTCATTTCTGTGTATCCAAATATTTAATATGGGATGTTTAAAGTAACTATTCCTTCAACAAAATAATGAGTTAACCTTTAAGTGGGAAATGAAATTATACTCTATTGTTTTTCACTATAATGAAACTTCTTTGTTTTGTTTGGCCTACATTCTTTTGAATGGGTTAAGATAATGTACTACCAGGTGTATAATGCAAGGATTGATTAGTGAATGGGGTTGAAATTTTTCTCAGGATTCAGTAAACAGGTGTGAGCATCTTAGTAAAAGGTGGGATCGGAAACTCATTTGAAGAGACAAAAAATTTGAAATTAAATAAATGAAGAGATTTAAAAAAAACATCAAGTTTATCAAAGAATGGAATATGGTAAATCTGGAAATAAAAAAAGAACAATGGAACAATTTTTTAAAATAATACAATCATAAATACCTGCAAGTAAAACCTTGAAACTGTGATAATTACCGTTTGTTGTTTCAGGTCAGGTAAAAAAGACCAAATTAATGGACAGGGTGGTGTTAATAGATGTGTAGTGGGAGGCCTAACATTCTCTAAAATAAAGTCTCTCCCTTCTATTAGGCATCAAATAGTAGAGACTCAAGAAGAATCATTGTCTCGTTAGCTAGCTCCTTTATCAAGATATAGTTGTATGGAAGATAATACACACCGTATATATATATATATATATATATATATATATATATAATATAAATATATTTAAACTCAGGGGTGGTGGTGAAAAAACCTGGATAGCACAATTTTCATATAAATTGGCATCCGAGGAAAAAAAGAAAGCCTTGTTATTAGAATAAAGGTTGTCATTGTTTTTGTTTTTTTTTAGTCACGTATTTTATATATTTTTAAGCTTATGCTACTTTTAGGTTTTAGCAGTAATTTTATCAATAAATTTGTTCCTCGTTAATTCCTCCTTAGCCAGTTCACACTGATGATCCCATGTAGTGAAACCTAGGTAGGTAGTACCTGGTACATTAGGATTTATTTATCACACACACACACACACACACACACACACACACACACACACACACACACACACACACACATATATATATATATATATATATATATATATATATATATATATATAGTAAAGATTGTCAACGTATGCTTTTTATATTATATATACATATAATAGGCCGATTAAAGAAATTCGTAAAAACAACAAAAATAATATTGATAAAACTAATAATATTTATTAGTAGACTTTTTAACCCAGTGGAAACATGATGAAAAGGATTTTAAAAATCGGAATTTTCAGACATATATATATATATATTTATATATATTAAAAAGAAGAGAGGTACCGCAAACTTTTTTGGTTGTAATGTGGGTTTTTTAAAAAAACATTATTCTTTATTTTTCATAGTTTTACATAGTAAAATTTATATATATATATATATATATATATATATATATATATAGGGCTACTAGATCTCATCAGCAATATAACACGTGTGGGAAAAAATAAGTAGCCCAACTTCTTTTTTTATTACTCGTTGAGAAAGGATACACACAGGCCGGTTAACATAAATTTCACTGTTTAAAAATAACAGGGGTGTCAACACAAACACGTGCACTTACTAAAAATAACGTTTATAGTATCAAGAAATATATATATATATATAATATATATATATATTATTTATTAAGTTTTTACATACGGCGGACAAACAAGTAATCAGGACAAAGATGCATATTTGTTTCGATGCTTAAAGGTAAGCATGTCATCAGGTGAGGAACAAAGACGGTTATCTTTATTTTTGTTTCCCACCTGATGAAATGCTTACTTTTAAGCATCGAAACACATATGCATCTTTGTCGTGATTACTTGTTTGTTCGTATGTAACATCTTATAATAAATAACTATTGCACTACTTTTTGTATTGAGCCCTCTTTTAAATTAATCTTATGAACGTTTGAATTTATATTCTTTTCGTTCTCATTGCATAAATAATGTTAAAAATAGAGCATCGATAATATTATATACAGAAAAATTATTACTGTAAATATCAATTTTTGATGTTGTTTCGCCGACTTCGAAGTTTCTTGGAATTATCCATTCTTCAAGGGGTTTGTTGTTTGGATCTTTATTCCAGGATTTTTTTTAAAAATCTGCAAGGATCGAAAGATTCTTTCCGATCTTCTTCAGCTTAAAGCATCCCGCTGCGAAAGTGGAATAAAAATATATTCCTTTTTACAACATGTGCCCGGAATTCTTTTGAACATAACTATTTAAAAAACTAAAAACAGATCACTACAAAATGAGGTATAAAATGATATAAAAGATTTTTATCCATCCATTACTAAATATATATCAAATAAAGGATTAAACTGCCGGCATCGTTCTTTATCGACGTCGGCGACATCTGGAAGCAAGGGTTAAAATATATATTTATTATTGTATATAGTACAATAATTTTGGCACATGGCCGAAGAGGAAGTGGGGAGAAAGCTGGTCGTCGCTAACTATCCTAGTCCTAGACCTGCTTAATCACAATCACGACCCATTCATCCGATACAATTTATCCAATCACCAAAAGAACTTATCCATTTCCATCCAATCCTACATATACCACATATTCACAGGGGGGACCTACAAAAACACCCCATGATATAAAAATCTAGCATGATTAAATACAAAAATATATAAAAATTCCATGAAACATGAGATGAGGGGGAGGGAATGAAGCCAATAAATTAACCAAAAATTGAAACAAAAACAAACTAAAACAAAACAGACGTTAGTGAGACCCGCCAATCCTCAAAATAATCAGAGTGGCCGCTGCATTCTGCCGATAGACAGAATCAAGCCGCGCACTCACTAATGGAGTGGAGATGGAAAAATAAACAGTGGAGCGGGAAGAACCAAAGTCTGACCCAGCTGAGATGAAAAAGGGGACCAAAAACAAACTGGGGAGGTTGGGAATCTCATCATGGATCATAACAAAACAGAATGCCGGGGACAGGCCCGGAACAACACTTACTCACATTAACTAGGAAAACATAAAACAGTCTAACTTAACCAGGGGCGGGTTCACAGGAAACCGCCCCGTTGTGACGAAAGAGGACTTAAAAAGGGAACTCAAGACTACCTTCTTTTACACGAACCAAGCTCACTACTTTCACCCACCTTTTGCTGAAATCTGTCGAAATCAAACTCTTTCTATCAGTTCTAATCTTTACCTTCAGCTGATGCTGAAAGAATCCGACCAAATCTAGATGAGAATAACGTTCATATCGCAAGATTCCCTCCATCCGCGACGTCCAAACCACCATTCGCGCCACGGCTAGCAGCGTCAGAAACACCATTCGTTTCTCTCCGGAATACAGGGGCGACACATTATCGTACACGTATACGAGATCGATGAGGACTAGAACATCGGGAGCGATACGAGTCATCAACTCGCCGACATAATCCCAGGAAGAGCGCACCTGAGGACAATGGTAGAAGGCGTGTGAAACCGTTTCTTCTAAACCAAGCTCATACCGATCACACCAGCCCCATCTGAAGATCCTGTCATTGAGAGATAGCACGTTCCGAATCAATTGCCAGGTAAGCGAAAACTCAGGGTTACGGAGGTAATTCGCCGCTGGCGCCCAAGACCAGAAAGAGCGCAACTTGGCCAACGACAAGCCGAACCGCCCATACAGAGAATCCTTCGCGACCCACTCCACTAATTCACGATACAAGACCTTTCGAGGCCGTGAAAGGTCACTGGACCGAGGAGAGGCCCTCAAGGCCGCTCGACACTCGCTGAGGAAATTCGACAGTCTGCTGGGTCTACGACGGCGCTTAGCCCAGGAGATGAGAGGAATGATGGTAAGGCTAGGGAAGGCGTCCCTAACACTCACCTCCAAAATCGAATCCTCATTCAAAACGCAGCGTAGGAAAGCCAACCTCGAGGCATGTTGATGACTCACAAAGTATGGCATTCCCAGACCCCCATGATATGAACGCTGGACACAGCATTCTTTTCAGACCTTCGCCTTGCGCCCACCCCACAAGAAGGTGAACAACAAGCGCTCAATCGCCTTCCGATGGTCCTTGCAAAGAGGAAGTACAGCCAAGCGGTAAAGGATAAGAGGAAAGATGTAAATGGCACACACCTCAGCTCTACCCTTCAAGGACAACCTCCTTCGGAGCCAAGTCCGGACCGACCCTCCGACCTTTGCCTGTACTTCTGACCAATGTTTCTCCAGCTGGAGGTCGGGTCCACACCACATCCCGAGAATGCGGACAGGACTGTCCGTCCAACTGAAGGGCTCCGGAAGAGAGACTCCATTCCAGGAACCTAACCGCAAGCCGGAAGACTTGTTGCTGTTAATCTTGGCCCCCGTGACCTTTTCGTACCGTTCAAGCGCTTTCTGTACCACCTCAATGTCGCTGCGACACGACAGGAAAATGAATACGTCATTCCCGTTCATCTGTACCACAGCACTGGGGGAGCGATACAGGAGGCTAATCCACTTACACTAGTCGTGTTGGAATCCAGCGGCCTGCAGGACAGCAGCCAGGTACTGATGATCGACACTATCAAATGCCTTGGACTGATCCAAATAGATCAGCGCGGCCTCATCGTCGTCTTTTACTCCCTCTAGGATCGTGCGGATCAGATGCAGGTTGCTCTGAATTGTTCGGCCCCTCACAGCACAAGTCTGATCGGGTCCCAACAGACTCTCGGCAACTGACTGCAAACGCTCCGTCAGGATTTTGGCCAAAATCCTTAACTCTGTTTAGCAGAGTTATGGGCCTGTAATCGTCTAATTCCCGCCTACCATCCTTGCCCTTTTTTGACAGCGTGACCACGCCCCTGGTGATCCGACTGGGGATTGACCCCTGCCAAAACCAGTTGTTGAACACGGCAGTCAGAATCGGCACAAACATGTGCGACAACCTCAAGTACAATTCATAGGGTAAACCATCAAGTCCCGGAGACTTGCCGACCCTCTTCAATGCCAAGTAGACTTTGCCTTCCGTGATCTCTCCTTCGCAGCTAGCCGCTTCAGTCGGCGCAAGCCGAGGAAATTCATCCAAATAGCTGCGAAACTCATCGACACTGAGACCAGGCACCTTGGTAAATCGGCTCTCGAAATGCCGCCAAAACGCCTCACACATGTCGTCAGTCGACCTCAGAGTACGTCCCTCCGGGGTTTTAACCTCACGAATGTAACGATCGGAACCTCGACGGATCTCTTCCTTGCGCAATTCTGCGCCCATGTTCACGACTTCGTTAGACATCTTGTTTAACTTAATTTAAACCTAACTACCTGACCCTAGTAGCGCTCGCTAGTCGATCGCTCAAGAGCCTGCCTAGCTAAACTTATCTCTAGGGGATCTCCCCCCCCCACCACCACTCCAGCCTCCGCCCGAGACAGACTATCTTTAAGTATCTTCACCCTATTAGCCGTATCTAGTGCGAGCCGCTGGCTATATTCGGTGGTGAAAGAGCTAATCCTATCCTTAAGCCTCTCCCACCACCTATTCCCAATAACCGCCCCTACTAGCTCCCACTGCACTAAGTTAATTAGCTGTTACTGGAAGTCCCGCCTGTCTAGTAAAGACAAATTGAACTTCCAGTGTCCAGCCATTCTAGGCCTAGAATCTAACGCTATCCAGGTACAGACGAGTCTGGTCTGAATAGCCTAACCAGTGGAACGTGGGACAGTCTAAAAAGTCTATGTCGGCCATTCTCACTAACATTCTACAGGTACCTGGATTGAAACTAGCAAACTTGAGAAACATTTTCTAAGTGGATTCCCCTAGTCACAGATTGGACGGAAATCTGCGGCGGTAAGGACCCTGGTGGATTGTCCCAGGCTTCCTGTCCACATCTCTGTCGTCATGCGACCATCTAGGACAATGCCTCCGACGTACGTGAGATATGTTAGCTTTAGAACCCTGTATAAAGCGGGATGGGGTATAACGGGGACCCCCCCCCCCCCGGAGCAAAACTTTTGCAATTTTTTCAAATCAGGAGATCCCATCTCCACTTTTCAAATGTCTGGGAAGGTCTCCTTAGCCTTCCAAAGATGATCCCATATAGTTAATCCCCTCCCCATGTCCCTAATCACTGTTATGACACCTGAAGCTTTCAGGAAATTCCTTGGATCTTCTATTGACACCCCACCGACCGAAATTTTAAAGAGGGGCCTTGGAAAAGCTTTTTGTTGCGAGGAAAGGCCCTGCTATATAGTCTTCCTGTCTACTTGACATATCTTTTCCCTTCTAGGGAATAGCCTCTTCTTTTTTTGGGAAGTGCTGGGAGGCGCGGAGTTGGTGGGGGTAGAGTCAGAAGGAGGGGTGTTGGAAAGAGGCGTGTTCGGAATGTGTTATATGGGGGGGAGGGGTTTTGGCTGGTGGAGTGTTAGGAAGTGGGGAAAGTGGAGCCCTAATAGGGGAACAAGTAAGGTTCCTTATTTTGTTTTCCAATTTTTTGACTGGGGGACCAGGGACGGAGTTGGACATGATTTTGTCCAAGGCCTTCTCCGCCCTACTTCAACCAGCCCATTTTTCTTTCTTGTACACTTTTTCCTCTTCATCCTCTCTCCCTCTTTTTAAAGAGGCAGATAGCGGTGGGGGCATCTCCTCCATTTCCACTTCTTATTGCTGCTCCAGTTGAGGGCCCTTATGATGTATCTCCTGTGACTTTTCCTTCTGCTGACCTTGCTGACACTCCTGCTCCGATTGGGGCTTCTTCTGTTCGCCCTTTTGTTGCTGCTGATGCTGGTCGCATTTCTGCTCCTGCGGGGGCTCTGTGGATTTCTTTGTCTCCTTTGGGAAATCCTGCTGATGTGAGGGGGGTGGAATTTTTGTTACCCTCTTCACCACTTCCGTCCACTCCCCAGGACCTTTTTTTGCTACTTTGGCACTTGTGTCAGTGCTTTCCTTGGCCGTTGTATTTTCCGGTTGCAGTTCCGGTTGCAGTTCCGGTTTCTTCCCAGGACACGTTTTGGATAGATGACCGGCGGCCCCACAGGCCCAACAGAGAGGACGTCGACCTTCAATCGTCACGTAGATGGGCCGTCCTTCACAAGTAAGTACATTTGGAATTGCCAAAAACTTTTTCATGGTAACCGTTACCATAATTTCCTACATCTTCAGTAGCTATCCCGCCTTTACTTCTGACGGCTAAAACACTGGCAACCTCGCCAAATTTAGAAAAGAAAAAGCCCAAGTGCTCGAGTGAAATAAATAGCGGTACTCCATGCAGGATTACTTTTGTTTTCCTTGTTCCAAGGTACTCTGTTTGGAGCTTCACTAACTTAGTTGTCAATATGCTCCCCGCCAGTGACTTAGCTGCGTCCTCTGATGCCAGCAGGATATCCCACATAGCTGTACTTCTTCTGGCTAAAACTTTTGCACCAATGTTCAGGCTTTTGATTGCTTCCTTCATGATGTCCCTGTTAACGCCAATCAGTTTGCGAGTCTTGACGTCCGTAGTTACCAGGGAGATAGTTTTGGTGTTCATCGCTTCCAGTAGAGATGGCACCGGCACCAATTCATTTTCCATTACAAAACACTCAAACTTCTCCAAGAGTCCCTTATAATATTCAGGTCCTTTTGGAGCTGGTTTATCACCTGCCCACACCGAAGGGGCTGCTGACGTTGGTGAAGTTGGGATTGCGCCATAGTGTTGGCGTTGCCACAACACCGGTTGGAATCACCGGTCATACACAAAAGGAAGTCACCAAAAACAATATACGAACAATGGATACAAAACAGCAATTAAAAGACGTAACCAAACTCACACTTACTTTGAGACAATGTAACGCACGCAAATTTCGAAGGAATAGCCGACGTAGATACTGATGTGCAATAAAAAAGGAGTCTCGCTGAACGGTAAAACAAAAAATATCCAGCAAGAGTTAAAATAAATGGAAAGAAAGAATATGATTGCTTTTTTAAAGACTTAAAGAGCGCTCTCTAACAGGATCTTGGCCAAGCCAAGTGGAATAACCCACATATGTACAAAAAATAGTGAACTTTACCAGTTTGGCAAATTCAAGAGAATTAGTGCCAACGATGTATTAATTTGTTAATGTCATGAATTCCGTTTATCTGAACCTGTAAACATTGTAACACATTTGTCTGATCCCACCAATTACTAGCGCTATTGCAGAATGATATTTTTGTGAAATCACGATCTTAAAGCTGTACCTTCTTAAAGCTGTGCCTCCATCATCTTAAAGCTGTACAATGGGTGAAGATAGATTGTCTGGTTTCCCTTTACTCTCTACTGAGTGGCAAGAATAGATCACTTTGCAAGAATGAAGCCAAGACAAAACCGGCTGTTTTGGTTGCTTCATACATTTTTCCAGTTGCTTCATTTCGTTTTCATTTTACGTTTTTAATGTAAAATAATTAAATGACATAGGTGTTTTTTATTATATTTTTGATTTTAAGTACAGGTTTTTAAGCTTACTGTAAAACTTTTGTGTTTAGATTTTAACTACAAAATAACAGTTATCGACTATTTTAAAATCTGTATCTTCCTGTTATCTTATAGTTTAAAATACAAGATAAAATGTATAATGAATTTAAAATTATTTGTTACGAGTTATAATGTTATTTTCATGAGACCCTTTCCATTAACTTTAGAACCTGGCGACGCCCGTCCATTATGTCTGTAAGAATTAGAGTAGGTATGTCAAAAAAAAAAAAAAAAAATCGACACGTAAGGTTTAAATTGTATTTTTAAAAATGAAAACTCTTCCTGGATTTTTTTAGCTTTAATTTCAAGCTAATAGATTAAATTTAATATTTCCAATAAGAAAAATACTTTGCTCTATTTAAAAAAAACGAATTTAAGTTTTTTATAAATTTTTTTTCTCAAAATCTTCTAAAAAAAGAAATATTTAAAAATAATTTCTGAATAAATCCTGAAAATAAATCCGACAATTATCTGACGTTGGAAGAATTTCCAAATCAATGTGTTTTTCCCACAAAAAGAAAATATTTAACCAAAATTTCCAAGATTCTAAAACGGATAAAAAAGTAATATTTACATAAAAATCCTTTCATTTTAATAATAATGTTTTGATAAAATTTTGTTTTTATTACGTTTTGTGCATTTTTTACGTCCACATGATGTAACTGGCCACATGGACTTGTTTAATAATAATTTTCATAGAAGTATTAGTAAACGGTACTTTACGTTATGCATTGGTAATTGTTGAGTCTTGACTCAATGTTGAATCTCGCCTATTGCATGGAATAATAATGCAACACAAAATGTACTTGGAACAAGAATGTATTATAACAAGAAAGTGTACACAATAAGTACATATAGTATTTCTGTATATTTCTGGGAAGACGTTCCTGGAGAATGTGTTGACTAGTCGCAGTCGATCAGAGTCTCTAGTTGGATCTCGTGATTCCTTTCCCCTCGTCTTCCCGGTACCAACCATTATTTATATAGTTGGTAGTCACCTATGCAGATTAGGTGGATCCCACCACAACACCCACCTCCCAAGCCTTGGAATCCTTTTGGATTTCAACTGGCTTCTATATGGGATGATGATTGTTATTTCTTTGTAGATCCCCTTTGCATAGTTCATATATATATCTTTTTTTTTTTCAATATCTTTTTCGTTTTGGATTCACGTCCAATGGGTCCGTGAACTTTCGTTTCCTACCGGATCTTCTCGGTTCATGAGCACTCTGCGGAGGTTCTACTTGAAAAGTATCATACATTACATCAATGAGATCTTCCTCCTCATCCGGTATACTCTCTTCATGCTCTAGCACGTAGCATTTTTTGAGTTGGTTCTGGTGCCTCTTATGAGTATTCTTCGGCCCTTTTATTATGTAAATCAGGTCACCGATTCTCTTATCCACTATGCCTCGCTCCCAGAACTCAATGTTGTTTCTATAGCACTTGAAAAAGACCTTCTCTCCGGGAGTGTATCTTTTTCTAGCTGTATACATAGTGTTCTTTATTCTATTTCTTCCTGGCAAAAGCTTGTCAAACACTGACTTAACTTTCCTAGCGAACATTAGTTCAGCTGGTGCCATGTTTGATGGTGTTCTCTGGTTAGGCGTGATTCTGTATACTTGTAGGAATTGCTGAAGCGCCTTTTCCGTTGGAACTCCTGAGGCTTTCTTCAGAGCGCGCTTTAACGTATCTACAAATCTTTCTGCGAGTCCATTGGATCTCGGATGATACGGCGGCGTCGTTATGTGGTTAATTTGATATAACTCACAAAATTCCTTAAATTCGTCAGAAGTGAATTGTGTACCATTGTCACTCACAATACACTCTGGCACACCGAACCGTGCAAATAGTTCATGCAAAAAAGTTGTTGTGGTATTGGACGTAGGCTTTTTGCAGCGTAGTACTTCCGGCCATTTTGTAAAGCTATCTACCACTATTAAGTAGTAATAATCTTCTACTGGACCAGCGAAATCAATGTGTAATCTTTCCCACGGATGATCCGTCTTTGGCCATGGTTTGTGTACTATAGGTGGTGCCTTAGCTGCTAACGCACACCCTTTACATCGATGAACCATGTTTTCGATATCCACATCCATTCCTTTCCAATATACAAAGCTTTGCATTAAGCTTTTTGTTCTATTAATCCCCGGGTGACCCATATGAAAGTCCCGTAGGATTCTTTTCTGCAACTTTTTTGGTACTACTACTCTCTCTACACTTGCGAAAGGCACGTTACGTTTCTTTTTAAATATAGGCATAGTATTTTCTATTAATTCAAATTTAGCTTCAAACTTGTTACATCTTCCAAGACCAGGTGTAAAGGTTTCCGGAAACTTTTTCTTTAATTCATCTTTAATGTCCTGTCTTGTTTGCGTATTACTTTCTACTTTTCTGCAGAATGAGTTTAACGGTTTATCCCACAATTCGAATGTTTCAATAAAATCTGTACCCAACAAGTTTTCTCCATTTCTCAGAATGAAAACTTTTATTTTTTTAACGATCCCATTCAATTTCATTGGAAGTACAACCTCGCCTTCGAAGTTAATTTGCTTTCCAGTTACCGTTCGAGCGAGTTTCGTTGACTTCATTATTGTAGGCCTTTTTAAAATTTTCCATGTTTTATCGTTCATTATTGTTAAATCTGACCCTGAATCGAGTTGAAATTTGATATTCTTTTTGAATATTTCAGTCGTCACATATTTCCTCAAATCTCTATCTGATTTGATATTCGAATTTGTTTGTCTAATTCGATTCTTGCATTTTTTCGTTTTACAACAAGATCCTTTGTGACCATTCTTTTGGCACACGAAACATTTCTTATTTCTATATGGGCAATTTACCTCCCAATGTCTTTCGTTACAACGTCTGCAATTATATGGTGGGACTTTTTTATTTTCGTTCTTTTTATTTTCTTGTCTATTATTAAAATACGCTGAATTTTTTCTCCAATTTTTCTCTACTGGGTACTTTGACTGCTTTTTTATTTTTTTAATATAAGCAAAACCAGCTTCTTCGATTTTTTGCGACTCTTTCTTTAAACTTACGGCCCGTTGACACTCCTCTGCTAACTTTTGCAGGGTAAGGCCTTGTTCAGATTCGAGTTTAGACAAAACTCTACGTCTTATTTCGGCACTCTTACTGGATACCAGTCCTTGAGCAAAAATTAAGCACTTGAATTCTTCAACCGTAATCTCTGCTAATCTGAAATTGTCACAATGTCTATTCACTATAGATGCATATGTTAAGTAATCCTGATCGTCGGATTTAGAGACATTCATGCATAACCATCGCTTATGCCAAAGCGACATATTTGCTCCAAACAGCTCTTTTAGCAATTTCACTGTTTCCGAGAATTCCAATTCAGTTGTCTTTCTCGGTAGAATAAAATCTACAAATTTGCTATGTTCTGCTGTACCTAGCTTTCTTAGTAATAGACTGACTTTTCTTGAATTCGACCAGTTTTCACAGTCTGTGTAGAAAATATCTTCATAACGTTTAAAGTACGCTTCAAACGTTTTTTCTTCGTCTGGCACATAGTTGAAAGTTTTCAGCGAATTAAATATGGTGTTATTAGAATATGAAGAATTTCCCTCATTTGCCTGAAAATTGTTTAATTTCTCCAGTGTTAACTTTTGAATTTCCAAAAGTCTTTCATCTTGTTTTTCTTGATATTTCTGTTGTCTTTCATCTTGTTTAACTTGATATTTTTGCATCGCTATCAGTTGTTCTTGCTGACGTTGTTGACTCAACTGCTGGGATTTTAATAATTCAGATATGACTTTGGATAGTTCATCCATCTTTAGCTGATAGTGTTCATGCAACAAGGAATATACTTTTAATTTGTGTATCCACGAATATCTATAAGCTGACCCAAAAAATCGAAACAACGTACGACTTTTATATTTTATGTCTTGCTTTTACATTCACGCCCGTGCTAATCAACTTTGGTATTTTTTTTTTTCGTGAACAGAGAGCGGACTTTTTTTTTTCGTTTTCGACTTCTGTTCGCGTATTTCAATGACAACGTCTGATTTTCTTATCAGAGGTAATTCGTCACTATATTGTTGAACAAATAATTTAAAAAAAATAATTTTTTAAAGTTTGTTACCTTTCAAAGTCGACACGGTGTATTTGTGCTCCTTTTAATCCATGCATGTTTTTGTAATCGGCCAATTTTTCTTTTTAGCGGGTGTCTCGGTGTAGATAATTTTTTAATTTAAAATTACCGTTATTCGTTTACGACACCTTCCAATTTTTCTGAGTGAACGTTCCTTTATGCTTAGTCGTCTTTTAACGAGTTTTACATATCCAGAAGTTTAGAATCCTTCGTCGTTACGTTAACGTTGGACTTGGAATTAATAGTTTTTTTTTTTTCAGTCTGGGTTCTTCAATGACTTGTCCCAATTGTTGAAAACTCTCACTATTAATTCTTTCTTCTTTCCGTATGGTTCGTTCTACTTCTTTGCCATTGTTGAAACTTGGCGTATGGTTCGTTCTACTTTGTGGCCATTGTTGAAACTTGACGTATGGTTCGTTCTACTTTGTGGCCATTGTTGAAACTTGACGTATGGTTCGTTCTACTTCGTCGCCATTGTTGAGTCTTGACTCAATGTTGAATCTCGCCTATTGCATGGAATAATAATGCAACACAAAATGTACTTGGAACAAGAATGTATTATAACAAGAAAGTGTACACAATAAGTACATATAGTATTTCTGGGAAGACGTTCCTGGAGAATGTGTTGACTAGTCGCAGTCGATCAGAGTCTCTAGTTGGATCTCGTGATTCCTTTCCCCTCGTCTTCCCGGTACCAACCATTATTTATATAGTTGGTAGTCACCTATGCAGATTAGGTGGATCCCACCACAACAGTAATATAATATATCGGTAATTTTTTTCTGTAGCTTTCATGTGATAATTAATGAGGAATATAATTGAGAATGAACGACCAATATTTGTCTGCTTTTAGTAACGAAAACTACCAAGTCAGCGAATAGGATGATTCTTGTTTTCGAGTAAAATCTACATTTCCCATCAAATATACGCTTGGACGAGAGTGTACAGGCTAAGAAAGAGGAAAAATCTTGATTGAAAAAGAATTTTTTTCCGTTCACCATTTACTCTGTTATTAAATGGATAAGTACATTTAAATATCAGAAAATTCGTTACCTTGTAAAAGTATCAAACTATATTTGGCTGTTCGGAAAATATTAGGTTGGTGCAAAAATAATGTCGTTATTCACATAAGTAACATATGTGAGAAAACGACATTATTTTTGCACCAACCTAATAATTACCTATTATGAATTAACCAACCAGAGCAGAACGCAAGTTGAATGGTAGGAAACTGCGTATATAATTAAACACTACGTCATTTACAATTCATTTCAGAGTTTCATTGGGAAGACTTGCAAAGATGAAATTTGGGTTACTCGGAAGGTTTCGCTTAGAACACAACGTTCCACCGTCTGCTGTACTTTTTAACCTGGAATGCTATAATTTCATTTTTACATCGCATTGTTACAGGTGATGAAAATGTGTTTTGCATGTCCACAGAAAACGAAATCGACAGTGGTTATCACAAAATGAGAAACCAGCGCCAACACTAAAAACCAGGACTTCAGCTACAGAAGTCCTTACTTTATGCCTGGTGAAAAAAAAAATGAAAGCTGTTATCCATTATGAGCTATCGGAGCATGGAAGGACCATCATTGTAGGCGTTTATTGCCAATAAATTGATTGGTTAAATGAAGTATTACGTTAAAATAGTCCTGCATTAATGGTGTTATTTTCCAGCATGAGAATGCAAGGAAAACAAACCTAAGAAAAAATAAGATCGTTAAGATGGCATGTTCTTCCACTTACTCCATACTCATCAGAATTAACACTTACAGAGTTTCATTTGTTTCGACCACGAGAATATTTCATAAGTGGCAGAATATTCAGACACAAAGAAGTTGAAAACAGTCTTTCAAACATTTTTCAGAGAAACACCATTTTTTTTAAGGTGGAATCGAAAAATTGCCTTCTCGTTGGATTGCAGTCGTTGGAAATGTTGATTACAATTTTTATTAGGTTGGTGCAAAAATAATGTCGTTTTTTGACGTTCAACTTCATGTGAGAAAACGACATTATTTTTGCACCAACCTAATATAAAAAAATATTTAAACAAATTTAGCTTGCATTCTTCTTCATATCCTTTCTGGTAGAACATAATTACTTTCGAAACATCATGACATATACAACGTTTATCAACAAAGAAATTATATTTAAAAAGGTACTTTATGCTTTCATGCGTTAATTAGTTAATTATGTTTTGAAGTCGGTTATTTCTCCGATCAGCGGCGTTTCCCAACTCTGGTTAACTGCTGTTAATGTCCTTAAAAACTTTTGAAAGAAAAAATCATTTCGTCAAGGAGCCAAAGAGATGAGTACAGCTAGAACAAAGACGACTACATCCATAAAGATTCTTTCTCACACCTTCCTGTCATCTTAAAGGGTCATAACTGTCAACACCAGCAACAACAAGCAGACTGAGGTGATGCACATAGAATCGGGCTAGGGAAGAAAGGTTGGCTGGGTGGTAGTGTTGATAATTATAACAAGTCAGCAACTGCGAATGCTGACTGACTACAATAAGGTTTTCAGATCCTCCAAGGTTCAGGACATCGCCAAAAGCAATGCGGGTTCGTTTACCTCCAATAAGCCATAGGAAGACCCCCCCCCCAAAAAAAAACGAGATATGACTCATTATAATGTTTCTGATTTTTTTCTTTTTTCACTTTTGTGTGGAAAAAATATTAAATTTAAACTCTGTCTCTTTATGATGATATTAAAATGAAGAATTTATTAATATTCATATTTATCTTTTTTCCCTCTTTTGTTGCGCAAGAATGGAGTTCTAAGAATTCGGAGAGAATCATTAAGATCAAAATACTGTTTTATAATTTTATTTAATCACTTTTCCCGTGTGCGTGCATGCGCGCATGCGCGCATGCGTGTGCGTAGATTTGAAGAGAGAAACGAAAATAATGTTGAGCCATAATCGAAATGGACAGAAAGATACCAAAAAATCCAATATGAACGAATCATGTGAAGCTAAATGAAAAACTAATTTCGTTTGTACAGAAATGAAAAGTGAAAGATTACATATTTAGTGAAGATTCCTTCTCCACATCAAAGCAACATCTCGCAGCAAATGCGCATGCGTGCCTATGCGATTCTCTCTATTTGTATGCTGTGTCTCTTCAAAATGTAGGCGATTATAGCTCTCTACGGCTTCTCAGCAATACTTTCTCTTTTATGACTCCCACTGACACTTGCACGAATTTGAACATTCTTCAGAATACTAAAGTTTTGCACAAATGAAGAATTTCATTCAAATTTCATATACTGGTTATGAAAACATTTTTGACAATACCCCCCCCCCCAAATGGCAATGAATGAATGAGACACTTTTTTCTCCTTTATTTTGAAATATTTAATATTCTTTCTGTTGATTGGAACTATATGTATCATAGGTGGTTTTGTGATTTGTCAGTGTCTGACGAGATTTACGAAAAATTATTTTAAACATCTATTTTAATTGGACATAATCACTCAATCGATTAAAAATAGAATGGCAATATTAATATTTCGATTAATAGATTATTGAAATAAATGCTTCATAGCAATTTTACCTTTTTGTAAAATTATTTTGCTGTTGAAAAATCATCGATTAATTTTTCCTTTGCAACCAGACTACGATACATTTCATTTCTTTTTCTTACCTTAAAAACTTTCTTTCTTTCTTTCATTCTTTCGTCTGCATACAGGATACTTCATACCCGAACGCGATTGAATTTGCAGCGAGAGCGAGCGAGCGAGCGAGAAAGAGAGAGAGAGAGAGAGAGAGAGAGAACGAAAAGTTGTTAGTTTACGGAGTCTGATATTTCGTGATAAAAAAAATAAAGGGACCTGCCTTTCTTTTCTTTTCTTTGCAACCTCCTACCGACCGTTCCCCTTCCAGCGCTACACTTAAAATTGTTTTTACTGCTATCCTTTCTCTCTTTTTCTTTCCTTACAATCAAGGGCCCACATTGAATTTTATTTCGTTTTATTATTGTATTATTTTAAAACCAGTGTCAACGGCCAAGCCAATCTATTCTCGACACCAGAGGAAACGATATGACCGGTACCCTCAAATGGGATCGGTCATCAAAAAACCAAGTGTGAGAACCAGTGAGGGTCTACCACCCCTTCACGCTGTTCCCTCGAGTCTACTATTAATCTCCACGGACTCACGTTTGATACGTTGTAGCCGGTGTTCTCGCGCATGTGCAAGTCTGCTTTCCTTTCTACTTGACCGAACCTTCTTGTCACTCGTCCAAAAGCCTGACTGCCACTTAGGTGCATGTCATAATCACTCCTGCTATCAAAACCATACGGGTCGCAAATTAATTTAAACTTTCCCCACCAGTCAGGCGGTGTTTGCGTGCATTTGGATGAATGATGAATGTGTGTTCGCGCACGAGACTGTATCACTAAGTCTGCAGACTGACAGCTGAATTTTGATCAGAATTTTTCACTGTATAATGTTCGATCTATTGGTTAATATTTACCATAGGATTACATTATGAAAGAAAGGAGATTATATTATTTTTAAGCATTTCACCCCAAGCGAGGCGGGAGTACCACTAGCACGCAAGGGGTTACAGAGAGTGGGAGCAAGAGTAAAGAGGCGTGATAGAGGAAAGGAGATGTTGATTGACATTGTATTTGAATAGTTGGAGATTATAGCTATCAGGGAAGCAAGTAAGAGGAAGAGAGTTCCACAGATGAGAAGTGCGAGACATGAAGCTATTAGAGTAGAAGTGACGACTTCATTTAACCGTTTCGACTGTGAAAGGGTGGGACTGAGATGCCGACCTAGTGGCACGTTTAAATTCATGCAGTTTAGGAACTAGCGAAAGTAGCTCGTCGAAGCAGTTACCGTGAAAGTATTTGTAGAAAAGACAGATGGAAGCGACGGCACGTCTGTGAGAGAGCGACCGTAAACGAGATGTCAGATCAGAGCCAATCATATTGCATATCCGTCTCTAGATTTTGTCGAGGACCTTAAGACGAACAACGGGGGCACTAGACCATATATAGCAACAATATTCTATGCAAAGGCGAATGGTTGATTTATAGATTTGAAAGATGAACTCGGGCGAGAAAAAACTTTCTGGCGCGACACAGCGAACCAATTTTCCTTGTGGTAGATGAAGCTATTGATTCAATGTATTTGTTCCATTTCAGGTCAGCGGACAGTGTGAGATCAAACAGTCGCAGAGAGGTGCTCTCGTGGAGTTGAGCATCAGACATTCTTACTTCTTTATTTTATGTTGGAAAAATAAATAATTGTTGTGCAAAATAAATGCTTTTTTCTACCTTTATGTGACAAACTTATTAATGAACTTCCGTATGTTTTTTTGTTTGATTGATTTTTCTACGACTTATCAACACTTTACAGATTATTTAAAGCCAAATAATATTTTTAAATTGTAAGAATTTTTTTTTAAGTAATAATAGTTTAGTGACACAAGTCTTACTAGTTAACTCTCAGCTGGGGGAGGAAGAGATGGATTCATACAATTCACAGGAGTATTTGTACGTAAGTGAATATAACGAAACCAACGGGAATTGGAACTCTGTCATCCTACTAACAATTCCGAGTCATTATCCACTACACCACCCGCACACCCATCTTACATCACCTGGTATCCCCAAACGGTCACGCATTTTGTTACCGACCAAGCTTGACGTTGCTTAACTTCGTTGATCGTATGGGAACCGGTGTTTCAACGTAGTGTGGCCGTAGGCAACTTCCATATACGTGATGAGGGTTTGTGAATGTATTTCTATTTGCGCGCATGCGTGTTGCGAATGTTTATTATCTGTTTGTGCGTTGACGTGTCTTTTGTTTAAGATTTTCAGCCGTTTAAATTCCGAAGCGAGTAAATATAGCAGTACATAAGAAAGTTTCCGAATGAGTGTCTATGACAGCACGCTATATTATGACAGTGTAGATGGTGTCAAATTGTTGAATATATATATATATATATATATATATATATATATATATATATATATATATATATATATATATATATATAATTGTTTCGTCTTAATTTTCAAACATTTTACACATACCGTCCGATTAGGGGATGTGGGTGAGAAGCCTGATTGTGGGCTCCAGGTAGTGCTTTCTGATTCTCGCTATCTTATCAACATTTGCTTTTTTTTCTACCTACATTTTTATATGTTACAAATTAAACTAAGCACAACTATTAAAGGAAGAAAAAAAATTACGAATTTTGACGTCATTCTGGGGTCTTTTTTTGTCGAAACCCGTGAATTTGTTTTGCGCTATGCACAATATAAAATTCACTATTTTTTTTATCCATAATGTTGAATATGTTCAAATTATTCAACGTTTTAACAAGAAAAATCACAAATTGATGTTAAAAATTGCTGCAAAACTTTGTTGATTTATTTAAGATTGTCGGAGTTAGCTCCTCCTCAGTTCCTTAATCCTTCAACAGGGGTCTCTCTCCCCTGGCTATAAATACTGGCTGACCCTTCGCCTCGATCTCTCTTTTCCACTTAGGGCCGCCACCTCGCGTGGAGGTGAGGCAAATCTCTCTAACACCAATATGTGACCTCTCACAGATACAGCGTTTCCCAAATTCTGGGAACACGCTAAGAACAATACACGTATGTACGAACACTCACAACACACACACATTATTTCTCCACACAAACTCTATGTAACTGTCCATGTCTTTGTTTAACTTGTTATTAATATATATTTGTTTACACATGTATATCGGTCTTGTTTGTTTTCTTTGTCTTCTTTGGACTTAATTAAAGTCCAACATTGTCATGTAGCTGGACCGGCTAGCAGGAAATTTTAACCTTCTGATATATCTTCACATCTTCACCCCACGGTCCACTACAAGATGGAATGATCTGTTATGACATATGTATATTTCTCGATACAATAGTTACAATAAAATTTATATTTTATATGAATACTATCTTATGAAAATTGAGATGTAGTAGAGTAAGGAAGTGCATCATAGATTTGTTGGGGGCTAAAGAGAACCTTGCACTGGTCCTGTATGTATGTATACAGTGTAACGGTTGTCGGCACAGAAAATAGAGTCGCCGATCCTAGTTCAAATTCAGGTGGACTCTGTTTCGCTCACTTCGTGCTAATGTCTTCGGAAATGGCATGAAACCATCTTCATCTTGGACTCGCTTGCTTTGAGTAGCAGCCAATCTTTAGTGTAGGAATCAGGGAAAGTCTGTTTGGCGATTCCGTGGCACACTATGTGCCATTACCCTGTTATTAGTTCTTCCGATATGTAATGAATAAATGACGAACTGGGAACACCGCCCAGCGAAACTATAGTCGCACGACAAAAACGTAGGTACGTGTATATGTACTAATTAATATATATATATATATACACACACACACACACACACACACACACACACACACACACACACACACACACACATATATATATATATATATATATATATATATATATATATATATATATATATAAAATCAAGAGTAGGGGTTTATCCCTTATTCCCTAATTAGGGTTGGGTTTCCGGTTTCTTTTAATGTTTTTTCATTCTCTTTCACTCTCAGTAAACTCTTGTGTCTTAGGGCCATTACCGCCTTGCTTGTAATGAATTGATTGTGTGCTCGGATAGACCAAGAAGATATTTTCAAAAGATTCTGGTGTTTGCGCTGATTTACGGAAGTAGATCGGGTGCGAACATTTCAAAGTGTTCGTATTGGGGCTTCCGAAGAGAATGCCAAGCAGTACAGCATGCCGTTCCCCAATTTCTGGAGGAGTGAATTGCGTTGTGGTGCTCTTTTTCTCATAGATGGTGCCTAACTGACCCTACTATAGTATGCAGTAAACAAAATAAAAACAAACAACGCGCATGCGTGAAATTAAAATATAAAATGGCGACAAATTACCCATTGCACCCTGGAAAAGGTGGTGCTCGGATAGACCAAGGAGGAATTTCCAAAAGATTCTGGTGTTTGTGCAGATTTAGGGAAGTAGATCTGGTGAGAACATTTCAACATACGCACACACTATATGTGTTTTTGTGTGTATAATATTACCTAATCAGTCATCTTAAGGTAATGGACAATTCTGATGACGTAGTGGAAAAAGAACTTTCTGATAGTTTAAACTTGACAAATAAACATCCTAATTTATATCTTAAATTAGTTTTAGCTAGCCGATAAATTAACAGTAATTTTGTAACTACATTGCATTTATTGTTGATGAATTTAAGATGTAATAATCTTGTTAAGTTACCCCCGCTTACTTGACTAAAAAAACTGTCGCTAGGGGACGATACCTTAAGCCTATAAATAGGTAGTGACATCCTCTGTCACTCTTTTTTTTTTCTATTTTCCTATTACACGCTAAGATATAGGTTGCACGTGGAGAAAGGCGCTCCACACCAGGGCACGCACACATGCATGCACGCATGTATGCACACATGCACCTTTCTTTTCATTTTCATTGACTTTTCTCGGGGACTTATTTCCACACACACACACACACACACACACACACACACACACACACACACACACACACACACACACAAACATCTTCACTAGTTTAAATGTTTTCTTCTTTCATATTCATTGTTTTGTCACACGCAACAATCTTCTATTGTCTACGAATGCCTTTGTTTTGTTAATAAGTTTTGTTGTTACGTTATTTATTTTTATTATCCGGACTCATATTCGAGTTCGCAATTATCGTTGTGGGATAAATATACCAGGAGACATGCGTGCTCTACTTAAAGACGAGTAGCACACCAGCAACAATCTATTATGACATGTCTCTAATTTGTATTAACGATTATTGCTGAATCAATCAGGCTTTAGATACGAATGGTGAAGCTCGAGCTGTTCGAGTAACAGACATGTTTATATATATATATATATATATATATATATATATATATATATATATATATATATATATATATATATATAAATGATAAAATTAAAAATATATTAAATCTGACGAATCCCTTACGAAGGACGAAACCTAGCTTTTTTCCATTTTGTCAATCATTTACCTACAATTAGTCTAATATATATATATATATATATTCTATACAGGCATATATATTTCGGTAATGTTTAACTTTCGTGTCTGCAAAAAAATAAAGACAAAAACAAAACAAAACAAAAGCAGTGTGTCAGAGGGAAGGTTATTCCTTTGACATCTATTGTATATATCCTTTTAGTTTTTACTCACTCGGAATTATTTATAAGATTATAAAAATATGTGAACCAAGTACAAAGCAATATGCATTATTTACCTTTTATAAAGATTTATTATTTACCATTTTATAAAGAAGTAAATTTGAAAAGACATTTTTGTTCAGAAATTTATAAAAAAAATTACAGAATTATAAAAATATGTAAACCAATGGCAATGCAATATTTACCATTTTATAAATAACTATGAAAACAAAGTTTTTCTTCATTATTTTATAAAGGTTTATTATTGACTATAAGAAATATACTTTTAAAAATTATAAAAATTACAAAATTATCCAAATATGTAAACCAACTATAATGTAATATTTATTATTTACCATTTTATAAATGACTATGAAAAAACGTTTTTTTTTATTCAATGAAATAAATAAACAGTGTTTAATATTTTGTTGTTAATTCTAAAGAATAAAGAAAGTGTATAAATACACTTTCATATGTTTGCGTTTTATTAAAATTCTAATAATCGCCTTTAAAAACAATAATCATTGCCAAGGGAGTTAAAAGTATTAACAGCGATGTCAAAGGAATAACTGTCCTTTTGGCACACCGTTTTTTTTTTCGGGCACGAAACTGCTTATATTTGTAATATTTAGTGGGTACACAGGTTTGAGTAGACTTTTTTAAACAATGAAGTTTGTCTGGGCAATGGAAACTCTTATTAAAGAAAATGTGCTTCTCGGCAGGAATCATATATGAGACATGTTCATGGAAGCAGACGGGGATATACGAAGGATAACGCGGGTGCGAGCGCACACACATTTTTAGAGACACGTTGCTTTTTATATATGTGGATACTTACTAATCAAATCATTTTCAAACAAATTATGAAATCAAGTTACAAAAGCATTCTAACAGCAATCGATATTTGATTAACAAATAAAAACATTTAGTTATGTTGATGTTTCGATGTCTATTCCCACCATCTTTAGAAGAGGCTGACTTCAAATGACAAGATTGTTAATCAGATATTAATTACAAAATAAATAAATAAAATGGTCGTATACGTAAAAGTTCGGAAATATTATTCTGATTTCCCGTGTCTTGCCGGAAATTTTACGCATCTCTCAAAATCATTCCACCAGGAAATAAAGTCATATTTTTTTTTTTTACCTTTGGGGACGCCATATCGCGTCTTAAGTTCGTGAAACTTTGGGTAGCATTTTCTTTACGGGTGCACATGCAATTGATGGAGTTTTTATTTAATCCGACATTATTTCTTTATTACTATAAACATTATATTTAGTGGGTATACATGTTTGAGTAGACATCCCCAATTTTAATGTCCATCCAAATCGAAAGTCTTTATAAAGAAAACGTGCCTCCCATCAGGAATCTATAAAGGAAATGGAAGTTCGGTTCCTACCGGAGGCACTTTTCTTTATTAAGACTTTCGATCTACAGGCTGGAAGACATTAAGGTAAAAATGGGGATATCTACTGAAACACACATACCCACTAAATGTGATCCTGAATTGGCTCCTGTTCTCTCTAAACTCTACAATAAAAGTCTTGCTGCTTCTTGCTTATCTGCTTGTTTTGAAATTTTCATCTGTAGTTCCAGTCTTTAAGAACTTAAGAGAACAATTTGATCCTTCTATCAGCCTATTAGCCTTCTACCTCTTTTTGGCAAAGTACTAGATGCTCTATTCAACTCTGGATTGGTTAAGTATCTCACCTCATAGGGTCTTCTTTCAGATAAACAATATGGCTTTCGCTTCTCTTGGTCAACTGCAGATGTATTAAAGATTACTACTGAAAGCTTTAGATAAGAATGGTGAAGCTCGGGTTGTTGCATTGGATATCTCTAAAGCATTTGACAGGGTTTGGTATTTCTGGACTGATTCAGTCTTCCTTATCGAATCGCGAAATGAATGTTCTGAACAGCCACTATTCTAGTTCTTTTTGCATCATTGCAGGAGACCCCCCGGACTCTAGCTTTGGACTTACGTTATTCCTAATTTTCATCAATGACCTTCCTGAAGGCATCAGTTTTCAATTCGGTATCTATGCCGATGACACAAGCATTTATTCCTGTCTTAATAGTAAGTCTAATCGGTTCGATAAGGACAAATTGGTAGCTGATCTAAAAAAAATGACATGGGGCAAAGAATTGCTTGTTAATTTTAAAGCCTCCAAAATCATATGAGAGAACCTCTTTCTGCATTCCAGCAGCATGGTTGATGCTAACCTCCAGTAGAGTGACAGGTTTTGTATTCTCGAGCTAATATTTTCTGCTGATATGAAGTGGAAAAATTATGTTGAATCACTTGCTAGGTTAGCTGTTAAAAAAGTTGGTTCACTGTGTCATGCTAGACAATTTATATCTCTCGAATCTATCTTACATATTTATAAGTCTACCATTCGTACATGCTTTGAATATTACTACCTCATATGGTCTGGTCCTCCTGCTATAAAGATCCTTGATAAAATCTAAATAAGAATCTGCAATGTTATTGGTCCTGACATGGCATCTCGGCTTCAACCAATTTCCCACCGCCGTAATGTAGCTTCCCTGTGCCTTTTCTATAAATACTTTCATGGTAATTGTTCTGATGAACTTTTCACCATGATAGCTAGCCGCTATGAATTTAAGAGCAGTATTAGATTGGCGGAAAGATCTCATCATTTTACAGTTGAAATGGCTAGATGTAACCGTAGGTTCTATGCTAACAGTTTATTCTCTTGCACTTCTCGCTTGTGGAAATCTCTTCCTTCTTCTTGCTTTCCAGTCAAGTTCAATCTTCAAAAAATTTAATTCCAATGTCAATCGATAGTAGCTTCTCAGTTTCCGTTCTTTTATTGTTCTCTCTCTTTAATAATGCCTTTCTTTTTCATATGTTCTTTCACACTCAGTAACCCCACTGCCTCTTAGTAGCTTTATTGCTTTGCTTGGGGTGAAATGATTAAAAAAAATTATAGTAATAGAATAACTTATTTAAACAGACTGACTCTTACATAGACTACTATGAGGAAAGTGGGTATACAGTTATATACAGACTCAAATACACACACATTTCTCTCACACAAAAGCTCATGTTCATTTATATATGTATACTTACGCAGCCAGCGATATAAATTCATACATACGTAGACACAGCATTATCGTTATGTATACAATTCGAGAAGCCATTTACATACACATGAAACAATCCACATTAAATAAAATAGGCACCACCCAAATTTATGCTAAAAAAATTAAAAATTCATTTAAAATAATTTAGACATATCCTTTTTAGCAAAACATTGGGTTTATTTGAAAGATAATAGCCTAAAACTAATCTCTAACAAAATAAAAATAATTTTACGCATTTCAATAAGGTTTTAAGACATTTTAAAAACGTTCTTACAGTCGATTTATCACCGATCCGCCATTTTAATTTAGAAATGATTATAGAAAATTGAAGACAATTTAAAAATCTCTTAAAAATCAAATATCACTCCTAGATATAGGGTGACCCAAAATAACGGGAATTTTTGAAGTGCGTATTGCCAGACATGAGCAAGTGGCAACAATGCGAGACAGTGACCTTGAGCAAGTAAACATTTCGCCATTTTAGTAACGAGAATGAGATTCACAGTATCCCAGCTGAGATGTTGCAGCAGCCAATGAGGAATCTCAACAGCAGATTTCAAGAATGCATTCGTACAGGAGGACGCTATCTACAGGACGTCATTTTTAAAAAATGAAAATTCCACCATTGTTTCTTAAATGTCATGTTTTAAGGTTTTGAATTAAACATATTTCTTCCATCACTTTTGGTTTTATTGGATTGTTAAAAAGTTCCCGTTTTTTTTGGGTCACCCTATATTTGTTTTAAAGAAAATTAGTAAAATTAAGGATCAATTAACAGAATTTTGGAAAAAAAATTGCTTTTAGACTTAAAATATAGCGAAAATCACATTTGAACATAACACGGGATAGTCTACATGTCGTCAAGGTCATAGGTCAAACAATAGCAGTTAACCCTGCGATCACCACTAAAAAAAAACTGCTTCTAATTTAATTAAATACGAAAAACCAAAATACCATGTGTCCTCAAGGACACATGGCACAGTGGATAAAGGCGTTGGTTAGATCCAGTGACAGACCCAAAGAGTGTGAGTTCAATACCCGGTTAAGGCAGTGGAGAACTTTCAGAGGGAAAATTAGCAGGCGATAACTGATAACTGACATCAATCAAACGTGGCACGTGGAACTAGAACAGTCTTACCCCAGTGATCGAAATAAAGGGTTCAGTTCGAAATTCCAACCACCTGAAGAAGGCCGGAGCGTACAACGGCCGAAACTTTGTGACAAATATGGCGACAAAGATGAGGACATATACTGTACATAATACCTCATCACAGAAATATAGACAGACTCTGAAAAACCAAAAGTAACAAAATACAGAAACTGGTTTCGTTTATGTTTAAAAAATAATCACTTTTAACCTTATATATAAACAGTAGGTTAGGAATATTTTTTATTCTATGTCTCATAAATACAATTAATATTGTTTGTATTAAGAGAAATATAATATTTTTTAAAGAAAATAAAGTGATTGAATTTCTGCTTTGTTTTTTATTGTTGTTTTTTTAAAACTATTTCGCATTTATTCAGTATTTATTTATTTTTCTATTTGATTTTATAAAATATTTAATTTCACCAAATCAAGTTCTTAATTATTAAAAAAAAAATGAACAATAGAAAGTGCCTTTATAAAATTAAATCAAATCAAATAAAACGCTAGAAAATTAATAAAGACTTATCGAGATGATACTGTTAGTTGATTGCCTTCACTTTGCTTTCTTTCAGCTTCCAATATCATTAAAAAATTCAAGATACTTCCAGGCATCACACAGAAATGTATCTAACCAATAAGGAGGTAATTCAGAATTGTTGAATTATTTCCTATTTGATCTTCCTTACAAAAAACAATTTAATATTTGTAAAAATAAGAAAATAAAGAAAAGGTCTTTTAAACATATTTCACACACGAAATGGAATTAAACTTTACATATTTTTCGTTTCTTCAGACGCATCACTATTTAATAAAGAAGGTCACTTTTATCATCAGAAACAGCAAGAATTTCAAAATTGCACTGAAAAATTACATGTAAATTTTTCAAAAGTAAATATTCACCGTAGATTCTTTCTCTGTGTAATCTGAAAGAAAATAATGTTTTATTAAATACTGCATGCACGAACTCTCAACAGCATTTTTTCAGTTTTATTGACTTATTTTTGTAAGATTTCAAGCCAAATTTTCAAGAGGTTTACATTTGATATCGCAAAAGATTTTTAATGAAAAATATTTTCAGGGATTTTTCTTTATAAAATTATAAAAAAAATATTTGTCATCTCCCAATTTTAAAAATATTCACAAGGAATCTAAATGGGGATATCCAACAAATTTCCACAAAGTTTTCTAATAAATAACCTATTCAGTATACAATTCCTTGTTGAAATTTCATTTAAATCGGATAATTTTTTGATTTTTGGTAATTTTTTAAAAACAGTGGGTAGCTTTTTTTCCCCTTTTGCTTTAATTTCGAAAAAAAAAAAAAAAAATAAAAAACGCCTGCGCTATGGTGGTACCTAAATTTTAATTACACCACAGGAGACAACATCTTTTATATAAATTTACCATAATATTGGTTCAAAAATAAAAGTTAAACTTTCAAATAAAAAAAATTGTCCCCCACATAACAATTGTAATTATGACTTTCTTGCTTTCACTGATGCAAATGGGTCTGTAATTTTTTTGTTTCTTCTCTTTCGCCTCGACAGCATATCAAATTCAATCAATCCTGACCTTCGTATTTTGACCAAATCATTTATTAGCTTGCTGCTTGTGTTATATACACGTCATTTCCGTTTTTGTTTATCAACTTTATTCTTCAAAAATAAAGTAGAATCACATTTTATTCAATTATTCAACGAAACACATATAAGAAAAGGCTATTTATGTATGTACACACACACACACACAAACACACACACACACACGTATATATGGCACTCAGTGTTGAGAAAAAAGTAAAAGGAATAGGGAGACAGTATTACGAGACAAGAACATTCTGAAAAGTAGAAATAACCACGACATTCGACACAGAGGCGTACTTAAACTCCACACACACACACACACACACACACACACACACACACACACAAAGAGAACAAAATCAAAGTAACACCGATAACTAATGCATAAATTATTTTTTAGCTTTGTATAAAAATAACGAAAATGAGAAAATCTGCAGTTAATTGTTGAAACCTCCTGAGGAGTGGATCGAACGATTATAAAAAGTTTCGTCTACGAAATTCTGGAGTCGAGGTTTTGAATATAACATCAATCGGCTAAGTGACAAATTTCATTTGTATTAATCCTATATATGCCATTATTTGCAATGACTTGTTGCCACTTCGATACTTTTGGGGTAAAATTCCATCGGTTTTGACGTGAAAAACTTTTGACGAAGTCTTGACTCTGCTTTTCATTAGAGACATTTTCCCCTTATCAAAGCATTTTGCAACTATGGGAAGTGGTAATAATGAATTGGTTGAAGGCCAGGTTAATATGACGGACTTGGTAGAATAGACAAACCGAGTTCCAAAATATTTTTTACTGTGTTATTCTTATTATATGCATCCTTGCGTTGACATACAAGAGAATAGCATTTCTCCTTTAACCTACTGTGTACGCTGCCACTACCGTGCAAAAACTAAAGTATGTTAGTAGACTCCAACTTTATTCTTAGCTGACACGTATGATTAGTAGTTGGGATGATGTGGCTCCCCTAAACGGGAATTACTTATCACTCAACGTAATATAAAAGTGGTTTATTAATCTGGCTATCTTAGTGCGTTAATCAAAGACGGATCAAACATGTGAAGAATCTCTTTTTCACTGCCCAAGAATGACTTGTCTGACTTTAAAAGAAACCACTCACTGGTGCCCTCTCCAAATGACGCCCAGGACACGTGTCATATCGGTTATAGGTTAGGTACGCTACAAGATTTTTTATAACATTCGAAATCGTGGCTGAAATTTCGACCATTTCCACCAGTCGATGAATGTATGGATCATGGCCGGTATGAACTACCCCCGACCGGGGAGTAAGCCTAATTGGGAACCCCAGATTGTGATCCTTGCTATCTTACCAACATTTGATTTTTTCTACCGACACTTATATACGTTACAAATTAAACTAAGCACAACATATTAAAGGACGAAAAATCTTCAGATTCTGAGGTCATTCTGTTTTTATGTCCAAATACGTGAATTTGTTTTGTGTTAAATCTCGAAAAAACACTATATAAAATTCACTATTTTTTTTTATCTATAATACTTTTTAACCAACTTTTTTAACAAGAAAAATCTTAACTTGATGTTAATCATTGCCACAAAAAGTGTTGATCAATTTAAGATGGAATGATCTATTATAACATGTCTCTAATTTGTATTTAGATTGTATAGCTGGCCACTCGTATTCGAGGATACCAGCCTACTAGGGCGGCTAGCCAATCCCTATTGCAGACGCTTGCTCAGGCATATGTATTTATTCAACACCCACAGAGCCCACCTGTGGTTTATACTGCAACTATGCTGAGAAGACCTTAGTTACAGTTTCTGGCAAAGAGCGTGTTATCCAGCGTGATCAACAATCTGAACAAGGCCAGCACGCTTAAGCCACGATGACTTGTGACTTCGTGCTCGCGCAGCTATCAACAGCACCCAAGGGTTCCGTCTACCCAATTTCACTCACAAGGCTTGGATCAACCCGTGGTATGTTTTTCAGGACATCAGGAAGTCCGATAACATCAGGAAGTCACCTTCCTGATAAATCGACCATGGTGAGATTCGAACCCGGGTATCATGGTCAGAATGCGAACGTTCTACCCACTCGGCCGTGCTTGCTGTATTTAGATACATTGTATTTATTTTCAATTTTTCTAGTTCAATTGTTTACTAATATTGCATATGATCCATTATTATACATAATTAAATTACAATAAAATTTGTATTTTATATGACTACTACTTGAGATGTTGTAGAGTGGAGGGGGGCCGTATCATAGATTGAGGTGAGGGCTATATCATAGATTCGGAGTGCATAAGACCCTTGCACCGACCCTGGTATGGATTAACCCATAGTTATTATAGTAAGCGTAATCTGATGAGCTTTCATCTTTGTTACATCGACTTTACCAATTTAAGAGCAGTACTAGATTGGCAGCTAGGTGACCTCATTTTACAGTTGAAATTGCTAGATGTAAACATAAGTTTATTCTCTCACACTTCTCACTTATGGAACTCTTCCGTCCTCTTACTTTCCACTGATTTTCAAAAATTTAAATGCAATATCAGTTGCTGTCTTCTGTCTTACTAATTCCTGTTTTCTCGCCTTTTTCTCATATTCTTTCACAATCAATAATCTCTTGCGTCATAGCAGCTTTATTGCCTTGTTTGGTGTGAAATAATTAAAAAATAAATAATAAAATGCGATAATTATGATACACTCATTGAGGAACGATCACTATAGTAATAGCGTGAAAGACTTGTTTACGAGCCATCACACCACAACGAAGCGTTTTCTAGCAATGAATAACCAAACACGAAGAAATGCATCTATATTTAGATTAACTTAAATAAATGTCTCTTAGTAAATAAATAAATATCCCTCTATTTGTGACTACATTAATTAATTACCTTCTATCGTTTATTTTAATTTTATTATTTATTTATTTTTTTACGTTTTAGATTAGGACTCGCTTAGGAAGTTGTTCAATTTTGTTCATCCGAAAATAGATGGAGAAGCCCGACTTATATTATGAGGGCTGTCTTATAATTGTCGAGAAGTAGAGAAAAAGTCCATTGGATCATCTCGCGGACGCGCACCCGTATAATTGGGTTTGATGTCGGAGGGATGTGGAAATGTGTGTGTGTGAGAGAGAGAGAGAGGGAGAGAGGGAGAGAGAGAGAGATAGAGAGTAAGAAGAGGAGGAGTTGGGTGAAGGGCGGGAAGAAATACCAGCTCCGATGATAGAGAATAACAATTATAACAGCTTGATAAAACCAGCATTCTACAGTCACGTCAATAGCAGTGATTGAAAAAAAAAAAAAGTAAAAAAAGAAAGAATAATAATAATAAAACAATTCGCGCGTATAGTTACAAAAAAGTTAAAAAAAGGCACATATCGTCTGGGGACAGTCCTGTATAAGGGGGAGAATTATAGCTTTAAATAAATAAATACAAACATTAAAACTTGTTTCCTTGACTCTGTTAAATTTGTTGGGAGAGAAAAATCTAAAAAAGGGAGGGGTTAAGATGGATGAATGTTATTGGTATTTAGGCAATGTAAAATGCTAACTTAGGTTTTCTTTTCCACTCTTATTTCATGCACAGCCCTGCCCTGAACTGCAGAGGTATTAAAAAGTAAAACACAATTCTGATCGCCACTAATTTTTACGGAACATTTACGATGAACAGTCTAAATTTTTTACTTCACTTTGAGTAAAGATTCCGCTGTCTATTTTGATTGGTAAATCAATCGATTAGAATTCCACTTGCTGAAAAGTGACCTGAATGTATTACAATTGTGATAATCTTACCTAAAAGACATCGTAATGCCTGGACATATATTTTAACTGGAAATTAAATAGGTATTTTTAAAATTGAATCCACATTTTATTTTTCATGATTACGAGATTTAAACGAAAGGATAAATCAGGTAAAGAGATTAAAATTCATATTGCTCAAATCTCTGAACCAAAACTTTAAGCTTATCTTCGACAAACGATGGAAATTTCAACTGAAGTTCTTCGAACAGTTTTATATGGACATTGGCGACTCGCACCAAATTCAAATGGAAACGTTAACGGTAATTTATTTCTTTTCTTTTCTTAATGATCTGTTTGTCAGGTTTGCAGTTAAGAATTTAAATATTTTTTTTGACATTCATTTAAATGAATGCTTTTAAATTTTGTGTAAATATCTGTATTCAATGTTGTGAACATAACCGGACTTTTATTGACTAGTATTTCAAGGATTTGTTTCGCTTTATCGATGTATTTTTAAATATAATTCCACCTGATTTTCAATTTAAAACTGACAAAGGAACAAAAAAAAAGTGTTATAATGAATTTAAAAATAATTAGAAATATGAACATATACAAACCAATATTTCACATTAAATACATTCAAACATATAATCACACACGTACATTTTTAGGTATTTACCTATGCTTGGGAAATTTGACAAGAGAAAACAAAAACAAAACAATTTCTTACTCTCTGACCGAGTTTCCACCATTTTCTTCGAAGTAATCTCCTTGTGATCCAGTACACTTGCTGACAACAAAGAATACTATTCACAATGGATAATGACAAAAGTTCATATTATCTTCGGTTTGCGCGCGACGTTCAAATTTTCCGACATTTGCGCTTCATATATTTTCTTCTAGAAACGCATAATGGAAAAAAAAATATTTTAATTTTAGCTTTTTATATCCATAAAGCAAAAATGTAAAATATCATAAAATGACCTCGCAACAGACATTTTCATAATTAAAATAAATGCTAGTAAAAAGAAAACACGGGTTAAAAAATACATGTCAAACAGGTTATTTAATATTGATTACATTTACATCGAAATATTCGAACAAGCTGTACGACATGCATTACTGGAAAATAGAATCATTTGCATTACAAGCGTTGCTTTCATTATCTTTGGGAGGAATTTTATCGAAGTCAAAAGCTTCTTTTGAACCCACTCCCTTCTACATTTGTCATCTTGTTCTTATTCGCTACATCGTGAAGGTTTACACAAAATGTGAATGCTAGTCTACAGTACATACAAACGTTTTCTGAGATTTCACAAAATTCCAGGGTCCCAGACTCCTTTTTGAGCACGTCTTTCATATGTCCTGGTTGCTGTTAACCTTTAGATTTTCTGTTTCCTACAACTTATTTCAGCTTCGCAATACAGAAAAACCCTTTTCCTTCATTACCTGAAGAAGACCGTAGAGTGGTTCGTTCGAAACGTTGTGGAAACAATAAAAAATATTGTTCGAAAAAGAATATTTTCATTAATTTATTTGGTGTCTGCATAAGTTTCCAGCATTTAGGTTTTTTCAAAGTATAGTTTGAATTCACAGCTGAAATCCTGATTTTCGCTGGAAACTTATGGACATACCTGGTATATGGTCCTTTGTCCAATTAGCTTTTCCGATTCCAAATTTTCACTTCAATTCGATCGAGATGATACGCTACCAACCGATAATCTAATCAGTGGCTTGTAAATTAATTCAACGATTTAATTCATTTTAAGATTTAATAAAAATAGGAGTTTAACCATCAATAAGATTATTACTTGCCATAAGACAGAATCATTTCGGGGATTTTCATTAATAAATAAGTCAGCATGCCTTTCCATCGTTTGTTAAAATGAACACGGATAAATTCGAACCTCCACGCACAATAAAGTGTCAAAATACCTTTTATATTTATTTAATTAGTTATTATTTACAATCAACAGACGAAGTGGGAGGTAATTTCATTTCATTTGAAAGTGAGCTTCGAATATTGGAATTTCTCAATGAGTTAAATTTATCCGATCGCAGTTTTGATTTTTTAAATTGGCAGCTTTTTAAATCCATGCCTTCATCCCCTAACTTGTCAATTCAGGACAATTTTTACTTCTTTCAAGTCCGAAAAAAACCTTCGTGTTCCGATGATAAACAATGAATAACTCTAAACCCACCGAGGATTATCAGATTGGGTTAAAAAATAGCGAATTAGAATACATTTGAAAACTCCAGTGTTACTAAATTTTAAATTGATTTTCTTATTCGTAGCCCAGCTAATTTTAAAACTATTCCCAAAAGTAGAGATATTCAAAATTTTCTTCCACACCCAGTAACCCTTTGTCTTAGCGGCTTTATTGCCTTGCTTAGGGTTAAAAAAATAGATTCAAATGAAACCTAATTTATTCGCTAATTTTAACTCAATCTGGCAACTCTAAATCCACTTACTCCTTCCAGTTTAGAACTTTTGATTTAAACATAAAATGATGTTGAGCTATATTTGATAAAATAAATGTTTCTAAAAGATTACTTCATCTTTTGTTTTTGTTGACAGTGACTTATTTTGAGTCTAATAACAAGACAAGATGACACATAAAATAATTCTGTATACAATATTTAATATTTGCATCAAAACTGTTTTATTTTCTACCTACCTCGCGTCTAAGTTAATTCTGTATTTCTCTTCGATACCAGAGACCGTTGTTCGAACTCCGGTAAAAGACAGGATATAAAATGTTGATTTTTTTTTTGTAAACATGCAATCTCTCTCCACTGATAAGAAAATTTAAAAAACCTTCATACCTTATTTTCCTTACTAAAAATCTCTTTTGTACTGTATTATAGCAAATGTAGTAAATACTACCATTATTATATACAGGTTGGCCCGAAAGTCTTGTCATTCCTAGATCATATAATTTTCTATTTCAGATTGCTGACACTGGCACCTACAATTTGGAAGAGAGGGTTAGGGTGACAAAACTTTTGGACCACCCTGTATGTGTGCGCGCGCGTTTATTTGTACTGTATTATAGTATACTTAGAAGTAATCATCCAAAGAATTAATCAGTAAAGTTAATGTGATTAATGGCGAAATCCCTTCGCTAGCAGATCAATAAAATATTAACTTACTAATAACTCTGACGCGACCCTTTCGAAGAAATTCGCTCCTTCATCGTCAGTTATTAATATTGTTTTCATTTCAGGAAAATTTCAGATAAATTTACAAGACGAAACATAACATGTAACAGAACATCGAATCCATCTCATAATTTTAAACATAAGCATCGCGTCATTCAGAGAGCTGTTAGTAAGTTAATATTTTATTGATCTGTTAGCGAAGGGATTTCGCCATTAATTACATTAACTTTACTGATTAATTCTTTGGATGATTACTTCTTTATAATATTATATATACTGCACCAATTAATATATATATATATATATATATATATATATATATATATATATATATATATATATATATATATATATATATATACATATATATATATATGTATGTATGTATGTATGTATGTATATATATATATATATATTTAACTTGGAATTTCTGTTTGCGATTTACCGAGGTTAAATTTTCATCTTAGGCTTTCTGTTGAGGATAACTGGAGTATCTCTGCGATGACAAAAAACACTATATATATATATATATATATATATATATATATATATATATATATATATATATATATAGTTTATGAAAAACTAGGTAATCCGTATGGGTAGACCCAAGGAGGATAAAATCCAGAGAACTCAATGTAAATCAGAGGTAATAATTTAAATAAAAACAGACCCCTTTAAGGTTCCATGTAATAAATTATTTCACCACAACCCTTTTAAAGGACTGCGGATCATCAGACTTTACTTCCAAAGGTTGAAACGAAAAATGAAAAGAAATTTACACACTTTTGACGGGCAGTATTAAGCATATGTAAATTAACGAAGTGAGGAAGTGAGGGGAGAGAGACATGATTGAGTTAGATGTAATTTAATATTTCTATTCTTTCATACTTAATATTACTTGAGGAGGTCCAGATATTGACACATTTAATCGGTTAACTTAACGGAAGTTATATATTGATATAGAAGGGGGAGAAGAGAAAAAAACCTAAAAAGAAAAAGAGAGGAGGAAGTCATGAGAGAAGGTGTCACTGACTTTCTTTGGAATGAACGAAATAGACGCTGTCGTTTTGCTTTACTTTGAAAGTGTTATTTTGGGGGTTTATAAATATTATAATGTTTGATATAAATTTGAATGTTTAAACAGTCTACAAGAAATTTAATTTGATGTTTGTTAGCGATTTAAGTCTTTTTTAAACTTTATTACAAAAGATTTGGGGATTTAATATGAAATAGTCGATTAGAAAAATATTCATAGAATGTACATTAAAAGAATAAAATTTTATTTTAAAATATAAGTTTACTTCTAGTTGTAATTGATTATTAAGGTGATATCTCTATCAGTTTGAATTTTATTCATGAATTTAATTCGTGACTGTTTTTAGATGGGTAATTTCTTTTACTTAAAGTTTAGTTTTTAAGTTAATATGGAGATCACTCCATATCCTTGTTGTGCCTCCGACAGGGAAATTGATAGCGGCACGTCTTTGCTAAAAGGTCATTTTCCCTGGGGAAAAGAAGGAATACAGGTTCGATTCCTGTCGGGAGCACAATTTTCCATAAGTAAGTCTTTTCGATCTAGGGCGGGTGTTAATTTTACTGATAAAAAAAGGGGGGCATAGCTACTCAAAAAAGTGTACCAACTAAAAATAACGTTTGTAGTAGTAATAATAATCATGATATATATTTAAATGTGTGTGTGTGTGTGTGTGTGTGTGTGTGTGTGTGTGTGTGTAGAAAGGAAAGCCCATACAGTCATAAAGTAAATAAATTCATACGAAGTGATCAAAAGAGAGCAAATCAT
>OZ038486.1:41290492-41337992 GCA_964036315.1 Acanthosepion esculentum | reverse complement strand
AATTTTATTGACTTACGGCAACATCAAGTTGAAACACCGATTCCTGTACGATCACTGAAATTAAGCAACGTCGAGCCTAGTTAGTACCGACATAGGTGATCGCTTGGGAATACCAGGTTACAGCGCCTGGTATTCCTTGGATGTGCGGGTGGTGTAATGGATAATTGTTAATCGTAGAGCCGAGTTCCAATTGGCTCCTTATATTCACTTACGTGCAAATACCTTTGGGGAAATGAATTCATCTTCTCCCCCCCAACTATGGGTTAATTAGTAAAACTTGTATCACTAAACCATTATTATCTAAAAAATCTGGCTTCAAATAACCTGAAAAGGGTTGATAAGCTGTAGAAGACAAATCAATCAATCTTAATTTTAGTGCATTTTAAAAAAAATTATCTTTGAGTTTGACGTCGCTACATCAGTTCGGAGTTATTGTAAAATTTATTAATTCTGTTTTCAAGATTCTAGTTATATAAATCAAACGACATTTTTTGATTTTATTCATTCACCGTGAATCTTTTCGGATTTGATTCCTTCCCGTTTTCCTTTTATCTCTCGACTGCTTCAATCGTCGGGGTGACCGGAAGGCAAAAGAAATAGACTTTGATTTTTCTTCCTCTCACTCCTTTCAGTGGTCATTTCCTCTCCCTCTTCAAACGTTTGACCGACAACCGAAGACCACGGAATATGGCGTGGGTCACCCTTGGTCCGTACACTAGGCCTTCGAGTTTTGAATTCAGTGTTATCTTTCTCCTAGACCGGTTGTAGGACCCAGTCTGTCCAGCAATTTGTTCAGATCTTTTCCCAAATGAACTCGACTGGATTTCGAATTCAGATTTTCGATTCCCGAGTCCGATCGGCTATCCATTACTACACCGTGCCTCCAACAATTTCCGAATTTGATTAATTTATCCAAATTTCAACCTTCCCTCGATTCGAATTCTGACGAAGCGGTAATCTGATACTTAACCTTCGCCTCGCGTCATCACCAATTCTTTGATCATTTACAAAGCACAATATAAAATATACCTCTTTATCCTTCATTTCGAATGAACATTAGATTCAGTAATCATGTCTTTCAGTCACATCCCAAGTAACTTGGTACAATTAGCGCTCTGAACTTCTAATAAAGGTTGCAGTGTTTAATTTTTAGAGAAACAGTTTTCTTTCCATTAGCAACAGTCTGTCCTTGTACGCACCATCATATCTTACCAGCTTCCTGCATTCCAAAGGTAGAATTTGTTTTGTAGGACTTTATACTGTTTACAGTGGAGTAAAGGATAGCGGTTCGGATTGAGGAATCGGAGAGCCGAGTTCGAATTACAGTCGAATCCATTACATTCACTTATGTGCTAATATCCTCTTCTTCTCCTCCCCAGCTATGGGTAAATAGCAGGACAGACCCGGTTCTATAGCCTTGGATGACAACTGGTCTACCGCAGAAAGAAATGGCAATCTACTACGGGAAAAAAATCAACAGTCATGTACCGAAAGATACATGATCGCCTAAGCGTGTATCACGCACATAACTGACTGTTTACAGTACCCGATATTCTCACCTCATCTACGTAATGTTTAACTTCGGTAGTCGATCGAAAATCGGTGCTTTTGATATGTACACCTTATTGAACCGATCAGTGATCTGCTGTAGTAGAGGCAGAGATCGAAAAAACAAGCAACACAGCAAAACACGCTGTTTTATGGTTGAAAGTCGTGGATTTTAGATGATTCACGCTCTTCGAAATTTTGCTGACGATCGAGTTCTTTTCTTTAATCGACTACTGATAGGCGCCCTTTTCTGGATTTTAAGGGAGAAATTCTTCTATTTGCCGTGTCCCTTCGGGGCATTGGCGATCATGGCTCTCCACAATTTTCTGTCCTTTGTAGCACTTAATAAATTTTCTCTTTTTGGCACCTGTCCCAAACCCTTTTCTGCCATTCATTCACTAATGCTCGCCAGGTATGTTATGCGTTTCTTTCCCTCCCTCCCTCCCTCCCTCCCCCTCTCTCTCTTTTACTTTCAGTTTGTCCTGTGGGTATTAAATTTTCCAAGTCCTCTTTCCTCATTATGTATGGCTTACGGTCATATCACGTTGAAACACCGATTCTCGTACGAAGTTAAGCAACGTCGAGCCTGATCAGTACCTACAAAAGTGACCACTTGGAAATACCAGGTGCTGTAAAATTGGATGTGTGGCCGGTGTAATGGATAATGACTAGAATTGTTAATCGAAAACTCGATTTCGAATTCCAGTCAGATTCCTTATATTTACCTACACACAAATGCCAGTGTGGAGAAAGTATGAATCCGCTATTTATCCCCCAGCTATGGATTAATTAGGACTAGTATCACTAAATAATTAATATCTCTAAAAAAATTCTTACAATCTGAAGATATTTTCTGGCTTTAACTAAGCTGCAAAAGATTAATCTGTTAAAACAAATGTACTAATCATTGTACCATAGAAGGAATGCTGTGTGTATAAGCAAGGCAATGTTAAAGATGAGAAGCAACCTGGATCTCATAGTCAGAAAGCCATCGTTCTCACCACTCGACGACACGCTAGACATAATAATGATATTAATATCATAGTATACCCGGTCTTTTGAACAGGAATAGAGGTTTATCCATTGTTTCCTTTTTAGGTTTGAGTTTCCGGTTCCTTCTAAAGTCTTCTCATTCTTTTTCACTCCCATGAATCCCTTGCGCCTTGGTAGCATTATCTCCTTGCTAGAGGTAAATTGACTAAAAATAATATAATAGTTATGGACTGTACATATGAAATAAGCTTAAGAGTTAAGGTCTGCACAACGGAAAATATTTTTGATACACTGTAATATTTATTTTAAAAAAGCTCGTCTAATACAGTGGAAATATTTCTTCCTTTAAAAGGCAACATTAAAATGCTTATTAGATTGAGTGAATTTAATTTAATTTAATTATGAATCCACGGAAAGAAATAAGAACGAAAACACGATATGTGGAACAATGCGGCTAATACCTAAATTGAAACGTTGTTTGAAAATTAAGACAATGATTGTTTTGTAAATTTCTCTTTCTCTTTTGGTTCCCCAGATGTCGCTGTTCTTCCGCTGGTATCGACACCACAACAGGTTCGTCTTGGCTTCTCATCTCTACCGACTTATCGATATGGTGTGTTTTCTACCTGTTGGATCAAAGCAGGAACGGAGATGGGACCTTACATCGGCAAAGTCGTACAGAGAGACGAGATCAACATGACATCTCCAAATGAACTCATGTGGGAGGTATGTGAATTTTCCGAGAGTTAACTTCAGTCGTTTTTTTTTTCAAACTAACGACTTTGCTTAGCTTTCTGGACGTCCGTTTTGCCACACAAAATCATTGAAAAACAAAAGGGAATTGTCAAGAGTCGGAAATTAATACAAGTTATTAATAGAATCAGAATAAAAAAGTTACACACACACACACACATACACACACACACACACACACATATTAATAATAAATATACTATTTTTCCTTTTCCCTCTCAGGTAGCACAACTTTGAGTTTCATGCGCAATGCAGTCGTCAGGTGCTGACTGAAAACTATATAATAGCATACTGTCTGTTAAAAATGGCCAGATCACTTACATATAGATCGATATTACTGTTGAGTATAAAAGTATCTCTGCGGTCTGTCCAGTGTCAAAGTGATACCCGCCCTTGGTCCATTGCCTAGGACCAGTGTAACATTTGTGCGCTTTGCCTCAGTTACAAGTTAATTCATCCCCAGACTCTGGGGTAACAAGTACTAAATGTTTTTTAACTCCTCATCCAAAAAATTTAATATGTTAACGGTAATGTTCAAGTTTAAATCGCGTTTAGTGATTAACTGCATCGTCTTTTAGCGACGTTACTGAACACAGAAATATCTGAAAATTATAAATGGGGTATTGTTATCGACCTATTATTCGGTGAAGCATTTTTAGTCAAATTTCTGTCATTTTTTGAATTGGAACAATTATCAAACCCTTGTGTCAAACTTCATATAGACCATGTAAAGCAAAGATTCTTAAACCGGGTTGCACATATCACTGGTGGTACGCGTGAGAAATTCATGGGGTACGCAATCAAATCGCTTAGCATTTCGTCCTTTTTTTTTCATTAGAAGTTCGCGAAACTTCTGTCGTTTCCCCGATAGAAAGAAACAATTTGCTTTCTGTATTCTACCTAGCCTTACTTCTACCAGCGAATTTGACCATAAGTACCATAACACAGAACGTCTTCTCAAGGGTTTGCCAACACATTCGTGCTGAATGAAAGGGTATACAGAAGAAAAAGGTTTGACAACCCATGGATAGTGTATCAAGTCAAGTGTCAAAAATAAATTGTATGCCAATTGTGCTTCCCTTAATTACAAAACGAAGACCAAGTTCTTTTCATGAATATTTTATTACAGGCTGATATATTTACAGTCTTTCAACATTAATTCATCATATTCATAGACTCTGTCAAGTCTTATATCTCTAAAAAAAAAAGTCTTATATCTCTAAAAAAAAAAAGAAGGAGTTCAAACACCCATACAACTTAGACATACTAAATACCTAAACTGAAATAGTTAAAATCACAAAAATCAGTCATCTTAGCCTGGATTCCAAGTCATGTTGGGCAAAGGACAAATGGCACAGTGGATAAAGGCGTTGATTAGATCCAGTGAGAGGACCCAAAGAGTTGTGAGTTCAATACCTGGTTAAGGCAGTGGAGAACTTGGAGAGGTGAATTAACTGAAGATAACTGATAACTGACATCCATTAGACATTGCACATGGAACTAGAACAGTCTAACCCAGCGAGCGAAATAAATGGTTCAGTTTGACATTCCAACCACCTAAAGAATGCCGGAGAGTATAACGGCCGAAACGTTGTGATAAATATGACAACAAAGATGAGGACAATAGTCTGAATAATGTAAATAGTGTATTGGGAAAAGAAATAGCAAAAAATTATCTAAAGCAAACCTTAACATGACAACAACCACATAAAGATACCTTATACAGATTTCAGAAACAAAATGAAAGAACATATAAAAAGAAAATGGCAAGTGATATGGTATTCAAAACTTGACAAACTATACGATATTCAATCAACTATAACAGATTGGCTCTCAGGTTTCAGAAAAATAAGAGAGGAAGAAAAAGTTCTATCCGGACTCTGAATTGGACATACACACCTGACACATTCACATCTACTAAAAATGAAAATTCCCCATCATACAGCAGATGTCAAGTTGCTCTCACAGTCAAACACATACTCAGAAGTTACTATCATTTTACTCAAACCTGAACAAAATAATATCAAGCAAATAATACAAAATATATTTTTCAAAACACTAAGCCAAACAATATCCTTAACTGTTTAAAGAAAATCAAACTTTATACTAAAATATAAAACTATAAAAAAACTCTCAACTAAACTACAGGGTGTTCCAAAAGTCACGCTACAATTGGCAGAAAACATACACTTGTGAAATAGCAACCAGGGAAAATTTGCAGGACATCATCTTCCATAATTCGACCAATAAAATTTCTTAATAATATATTGTCACATACAGAAACATGATTGCATTTGGTAAATATACATAAAATTTACAAGATTATCAATGGTAATGCGACTTTTAGGACACCCTGTACATAAAACATTTGATATATTTTGAAACCTGAAAAAAAGAAAAAGAACCGTTCATATTTCATAAAGATCCTCGCTAAAAATAACAATGCAAACTTTAATAATAAACTTGTATCAGAAAATGAATACAAAATAACTTTTATTAGAAAGCAGCAACTTTAATAACTGATTAAAAAGAATTTTCTGCAACTAACTTGTATAACTATCACTGATTCACATATAATATCAATCTTTAGCCAAAACATCCACGATTGAAAACCTTTATCTGGCCTTAAATAACCCTATAGTGGTAGAATGGCCGTTGAGGAGAAACCAAACCAAACTAAAGACAATCAACACTGTAGAACTAGAGACAAAGGAACAGCCCTAGAATACATAGAACATTGCCCTACACAAAGATAGACATAACAATAAATTCGGAATATAATACAAATATATGCTTACCACTTTTGCCTTCTTGTGGGCTAAGAAGGTGTTCTATTCTTTAATGCCCCTTACGTTCTTGAACTGTGGAGTTTTAATTGAGAGAGAGAGTGCGCCCGCCCTGGTCTCCTCATAAGTTTATGCGTAGGCTGGAAGAGATGGAAGTGACATTTATGCCTTATGAGAATTATAAGGGTACACAGATGATCCGTAGGAGTAATGATCGCTGTGAAGAGCAGATAACTCTATACTACAACAATCATAGATTATCTAGTGCAGTGTACGAATTCTGGTCTTTTTTTAATAACTAAAGAAGTGGCTTCTTAACTCAGGCAATAGCACAAATATTCATATTGTGAGCGTACACACTTATCTCAGCGTCCCTTCCAATTTTGAAGATAATCTGCAATGTCTTCTTTCCAGAACACTAACAATTGTTTCGTCACGCTCTCCTTAAGCTTATCCACAGCCTTTCAGCTAGAAGTTGAAGATAGTTAAGTCTTGACTGCCATGATATATTCAAACCTGTGTGCTACGATGTTTTATCTAAGGACGCCGCGGAAAACGTGAAAAATCGACTACCTCGGTCATTGGAAATGCGACGGTCACACAGTACGCATGCTCATTCGGTGGCGATTCACTGCGAAATCCCTCGTCAGAATGTTCGTTCACGCACGCGTGGTAAGGTACATTCTGGCTGGTTGACAAAATTACTTCAAGGCCGGTCAACTGTCTATTCTATTCTAATTGACCAGATACATCCTAGTTAAAACTATATTTGAAGAGACCATGAGAATATATCGGCCGAGATTTTATGTTGAAAACAACAAAGAGAAAGATACATGTTTGAATAATTCAGAGTACTGAAAGCAGTTACATTCTTAATTACGCATGCGCGAGACTTCAATGGTTGACTTAATTGTATTTAAATCAATTAATAACTACTAGTTTTTGTTCATGTAAGAATGTTTCTGTTTGTGGAGATTGAGGAATCGCCAATATTTTGACTTGTTAGAACTACTGTTTTCACATTATTATTATAGACACGACGTTTTGGCCAACTACATTCTGGCCATCTTCAAGTATCCATTAATTTTGGCTATGAAATATCGACAATCTTTAAAGTTCGTGCCCCCCCAAAAAACAGCGTGACAAAAGGACGGTTTTTTCCCCTTGACACCGCTATTATTTTAACTACTTTAACTTCTCAGTAATGTTTATTATTTAAAAAACTGATGATTAGAAATGTATAAACCCAAAACATATGATGAAAGTGAATTTATGCATTGTCTTATTTTGAGAATTTACAACAAAAATATTAGACATTATTTATTTATTACAATTTTTATTTACAATAATAATTTTATATTTACAACAAAACCAATTACTAATACAATTCTAAAAAGTAATATAATTTTATTAAAACTAATGCAATGCAATATTTATCATTTTCCAATTTATAAAGAAATAAATATGAAAACAATTTTTTATTCATAAATTTATAAACATTTACTAAATTATTAAAATATGTGAAATAACTATAAGGAAATTCTTATCATTTACCATTTTATAAAGTTCGAATCGATTGACAATTAGCCGATGTTTTGCCAACCATTCCAATAAACAATATAATAAATAAATAACCTAAATAAACAATTTAATAAATAGTTTATTATTTTTGTTGTCAATTTTCAAGAACAAAGAAAATGTATAAATTCACTTTCATATGTTTAGGTTTTATTAAAACTTTTTCATGGTTTTTTAAAACCCTAAACATTGTGTGAAAGTAATTAAAATAATAGCTGTGTCAAAGGAAAACCGATTTTTTAACGAACCTTTTTTGTGGTTATTTATTTATTTATTTATTTATTTTTATTAACGAAGGTTAAAGCTTGCGGAGATATCGTCTGTGTTGATAACTATTTTCCTGATATTAGTTCTAGTTCGTTCCTTCTAAACCAGGCGTTGGTAACTAACATCTAGTGGTCGTAAGTTCAATCCCTGGATCAAGTAGCGAAACAATATAATCTGGTTTAGTAGGAACGAACAAGAACTAGCTTCACTGGGACAAAAATAACACATTTTATATTCCATAGCCAAACATAATTGATAACTGAAGATGGTCAGAGTGTACTTAGTTGAAACGTCTTTTCTTCAATAATCAAAGATGAAAACGACAGTTCGAATATGTTAAAGTATATATCATTCCTTTCTTCCGAATCAAACTTCCTTCCAGAAAATTAATTTTTAAATTTTTTTATTTCAAATAGATATTTGATGACCGAGGTGAGATCATCTATTTTCTGGAAGCTGATCACGGCACTTACTCTTCGTGGCTGTCTTACGTTAACTGTGCTAGAAATGATCAAGAACAGAATCTGGAAATCTATCAGTCTGGCAGAGAGATTTACTACAGAGCAACCAAGGTAGTTATTCTTCACTTTTTTCTTTTCCCTTTATTTCTCTTTATTTTTCTTTTTTTTTCCTTTACTCTTTTTTCCTCTCTTCTTTTTCTTTTCCTTTTCTTTTTTCTTGTCTTTTCGTTTTCTTTTTTCTTTTCCTTTTCTTTTTGCGTTTCTCTTGTTTTTTTCTCTTTTCTTTAGACAGCTGTTTATAAATTCCTTAATTGTTCGAAGAATTGTTCGAAGTAATACTCTCATTCTTTTTACTGTTATTAAAACGTATTGGCCGACAGACTCTTCAGCCTTCCCCAGGTGTACATTGTAAACGGCCCAAACATGACTTCAATAGTCAGAATAAATCCTCTCAAAATTACAGAATGTATCTTTATTATACACTGATTTATTTGAAGAGGGTTGGTGGATTTTATGACATTATCACGCCTTATTGGGTTATTTAATATCAACATCTGTTTTGTTGTTGGTGGTGGTAGTAGTGGTACCGTGAAAATTTCACGGTTTTTATGTGAATTTTCTAATGAATCCTAATTCTTAATTTAATGATTGAATAAGCTCCTTGCGAGTTTCACGGATTTAAAATACCCGTGGAAATTCTATTACATCGTTAAATATTTGAGTCTAACAACTTTATCAAAATAAAGAAGTAAGGGGTACAAGATTTTCCAATTCACTGAAGTAGATATTAAATGTATGAGAGCGTTATCATCTCTTATCTTTTCTTTTTCTTTCGTTATTATGCAAGCTTTCTTTTTTTCTTACTAAAACCAGCGTCTCTGCGTATATATTTTCCTTCTGTCATTCCACGCAATCAAAACAGAATGGTTCATTATTTATCCGTGGTAATGGCAGAGCGTAACTCACGTGCTGCCTAACTAACGGAAGAAAAAGCATTATTATTATTATTATTATTATTATTATTATTATTATTATTATTATTATTAACCCTTTCCCACTGAATTAGAGGGCGCGGATTTCAAGACCAATAGATGTCCGGTAATCGACACTTATTATCCACTCTTCCATTGCCCAAAGAGGTATTTGCGTTTTAGAATTTTAAAGTACTTGTTCTTTCTTTATCATTATTTTAAACTGGTTGATTCCAATTAATGTTTGTCAATTATATAAGTAATCATGAATGTTATTTGAAAGATTAATTTTATAACCTTTGTGTTCACAATTTTTCTCTGGCATTTATATTGACCCCCCCACCCCACCCCCATATACGCTGTAATATAGAAGTGTAGTTGATAGGGAGAACACTGTCTTAGAATGTTTTGCTGATGAATGATAAATGCAGAATTAAACCACATTAAATCTATATAGATTATTTGTGAACTACTTTCGCATAGCTATTATTACTACTACCACCACTACCCTTTGGAAAAACTGATTTTATTTGATTTAATAAAGTGTTATAACAATATTTTTAAAAAATATTTCTAAAAATTGTATGAATCGGCAAGGAGAATAAAAAAAAAAACTCTTACTTTTAGTGTTGCTTTCCTTTCCACGCACACACTTTAATCTTGGCCCCCTAGTGTATCTGGCTCACGGCCACATTATGTTGCAACGCCGGTTCCCGAACGATCACCGAAGTTAAGCAACGTCGAGCCTGGTCAGTACTTAGATGGGTGACTGCTTGGGAATACCAGGTGCTCTAAGCTTGGATGTGCGAGTGGTGTAATGGATAACGGCTCGGAATTGTTAATCAGAGAGCTGAGTTCCAATTCCATTTGGGTCCATTATATTCATTTACGCGCAAATGCCGTTGGGAAAGGTATGAATTCACCTCTTTGCCCCAGATATGGGTTAATTAGTAAGACTTGTATTCTAAATCATTATCTTCCCCGCAAAAGAAAAGAAAGAAAAAAATTTTACAGTCTAAAAATATTTTTTGTCTTTAAATAACTAACAAATGGTTGATAAGCCGTAGAAACCGAATCAGTCATTAAAAAAAACAAAATAAAAATAAAAAAAACCCCAAAAAAACATGAGTGTCAATGCGTATATATCGTAGATATATGTGCATTTACACTCATTTAAACATTAAATATTTACTGATTTTCCAGTGTTAACCTAACTGACATAATTTTAATACCAACCAGGCTCCAGGCATTGAACCTAAGTGTTCCGGCCATTGCTGTTTTGATGATTGACTATTTCTCACCCGAGTGCATGATAGATGTTCGAATCGATGTAAGGATATCAAAATATGGTATACTAGACAACTAATTTCTCCTATTTGGCGTAGCACAAACTTCTTGCTTCACATTTTACTGTGTACCAGATTAAACAGAGATTAGTATAATTTCGAACGTATACATTAGGAAATTAAACCATTATTTTTTTTAAGAAAATGTATTCTTGCTTCTTGTTTTATTTCATTCAGAAATATTTTAAAACGGTATCCCAGCAGATTCGCTAAAAAATGAGCATACCATAAATGGAAAAAATGCACTAAACTTAATAAAAACAATCAAAATCTTTATTATTAAGGCGAAATGAGTTTTTGATTATTAAATTGTATTTTTTTTTATCCATTTTAGAACGTTCGAAATTTTGGTTAAAAATCTTGTTTTCCTCAGCGGTCAGACCAAAGATTAGTATAGGAAATTTTAGCGTCTTCTTTCGCGGTGAAAAACACATTGATTTGGAAATTCTTGCAGAAATCAAATAATTCTCGGATTTTAATGAAACTTTCAGGATTTAGAAATGTTTCTTTTTTCAGAAAATCTTGGTATTTTTCTTTTTCTTTTTTTTTACATCTGTTACCCCCACTGATTTAATTTTATGAAATTTCGAGAAATTAATATTGTATCTTTTAATGCTTAGTTTATATTAGTTATGCGCAGAACTCTTTAGAGAATTTAAATCAATTTTTTTTTCAAAACAGGATCCCCAATTATAGAAAAATCTTCTCTGAATCGTAAAAAATGCAATAAAACTAAGACATTGTTTAATTAGAAAACTTTTAATTGCTTTAATGGACACTATTATCTTGAAAACAAATTCCATGAATAATGAATTTTTACAAGAATTGTTTTTATTTTTAAAAATTTGAATTAGGATAATTTATAAAGTTTTAAATCTTTTAAATTTCTGTATTAATTTGTACCGGTTAGCTGATATTGTTATTAAGTAAAAACTCTATTTACTAATCATAAATGGTAAAGCTTACTACAATTCAACGACCTCCAATATTTGAAAAAGAATTTTGAATTTTTTTTATGTCTATAAACATACCGATTTTTGTAAATATGGATGTCCATACACGACATTATCAAAAAATAAGAGCTGTAACTATAGTAAATTTAAAGCGAAAGTACCTAAAGTTCAATAAAACATTAGATTACGGAGAATATTTTTCTATATTTTTAGGATTGCTGGATAGTTAAGAATTATTTAAAAAAAAGGCGCTCACGTTATATTCGTTAAATAATTTTCACAAATATGGCCACCGTAAAAGAAATTAGATAAATTTCTGTCAGTCAAACTGTCAACACCTTAAACACCTACATCCGTGTTAAAATGCATTTCAGCGATATTTTCAACTAAAAGTAATGTGTTTTAAATCAGATTAATTAAACTTTAAATCGCTAATATTTATCAAATAAAATTTTTAAAAGTATATTTTTATTTTTGAAAAAATTTAATAAAGCGAATTACATTGTGATGAAAGATGGCTAAAAATGGTGCTAAAATCAGCGATTTTTACCGATTTCAAAACGAAAACTTCTTCCAGTCAATTTAAATTAGATTGAAATGCAGCAAAGTATTTTGATTATTGGAAATATTAAATTTAATCTATTAGCTTGAAATTAAAACTAAAATAAAAGCGGCAAGAAATTTTTTTTCATTTTTTAAAATTAATTTTAAACCATAAGTATCTCGTTTATATGGAAGTACCTAATTTAAATTGTCTGCTGTATACAACCGCTTTTTCAGATCAATGGTTAGAAACAACTTCGAGTGAATGAGTCGTGTAGCTCTTAGCAAGGACCATTCTACTTTGAACCATATGAACTGGCGCTACAGAATCACAAAGAACTAAAAAAAAATAACAGAAACTACATCGCTTGGAGACTTTCGACAATGACAACAATTAAATGGATAGCACATGTAGTACGAAAAGCAAATAATGAGGTAATAAAGATGTTGACATTCCGCACGACTTCAAACAAAAAAAAAGATTAGAAACTAAGGCGCTATCAATACTAAAAATAACGATAACAGTTATTGGACCTTTGAAACCTATTTTCCTGAAAACTTGTGTTTTTAATAGAGAGATTTTATATATTTCAGCCGGCAGCATCACTGGCTGCTCGGTCAGTGAATGCTGAGTGTTTCCTTATAAGGAAATGGCTAATATTATTATTACTATTTAACATCAAAAAGACATTCATACTGCAAACAATTCCTTTTTTTAAGACTCCTTCGTTCGTCAGTCGACATCGAAAATTATCATCTTTTTATTGTAACTATTCTTTTCATTTTCTATGAGTAGCCATCTTGAAGTTTTGGCCGCCTTGAAATTTTTAAGTAGCTTTTCCCACATTTTATGAACAAAAAACACCGACGTCCAATTTTTACATCCATTATTTTCTTTTCTTTTTCTTTTTTCAATTCGCAACTTTATTTCCAATCATTTCTTTATCCTTCATTACAACACCCCACCCCATTAATCCATATTTGTCTTCCATTTTCATCGCGGTTCTATTTTTCTTTGGCATTTAGTTCTTTTCTTTCGATATCGTTCTCGCCATTTTTTATTCCATTTCTTTTTTTATATTTCTCTTTTCATACCTTTTCTGTCTTTACGAGTTTTTTAGGTCAGCTTTATTTTCTTTCTTTCCCATCTTTTCATCCATTTCACTATATTTTTCTTTCTTTCTTGTTATCTATAATTTTCTCTCTTTTTCTTTCTTCTCTTTCTTTTTCTTTGCATTAATTCCTTTTTCTTTCTTTTTTATCGTTCATTTTTCGTTATATTCTTTCTTTTCATATTTATTACCTTTCTTTTTCCCCATTCTTTTTCTTCCTTTTTATTCATTCCATCCGTTCAGTTTTCTCTCATTTTCTTTCTTTTTTCTTTGCATTAATTTCTGTTATTTCATCCATTTTCCTTTATATTTCGTTTTCGAGTTTTTTTTTTACTAGTTTTTTCTTTTCCCACACTCTCTGTTTCTTCCTTTACATCCCTTTCTCTCTTCCTTCTATCCTTTTAGCAGTTTTCCTTCTTTCTTTCTTTCAGTGTTTCGTTACCTTTTTTTTTTTTTACTTTCTTATTGCTGAAAGTTCATTTCTTTGTCTCCTTTCTTTGGTCTTCTTATTCAACCTTTCTTTCCTCCTTCCTTTCACACGTCTACGGATCCGGACGGAACACTTTTCCCTCAGTCCCTACCTTCTGACCAGTTCTTGTCTAAAAGCCATTAAAAGCAATCATCCAACAGAAATGACCCAATAAACAACAGGCCCGTTACCGCCTGTTCCCTGTCATCGTTACTCGTCCAGCTTGAAATACAATAAATGGGCGGATGCATATGAAGAGCCGTCTTAGTGACTACTCTGCTGGTACCAACCACACTGCTGACCCACCGAAACAATGGTGTTGCCCTCATCCCTGCCGGCGATCCAATTTACGGCCTGTTTACTTTATAACTTAAAGAGAAACATGAAGCCGACACTTCGTCCTTCTTCTCTTTCACAAAGAATGTTCCATCTTATTTCATGGCAAAAGTAAAGTTCATTTATCACTAGTTTTCCTTTTCATGGTGGTCAGGTATATATTGTCAATAATGACATTTAATAATGCCAACTCACAAGAGCATAATAATTTACCTTATGTCTACCCGAGAACGTCATGTGTTCAATTGCATTTTTGAAACAAGCATCTCATTAACATTTTTTGATTGGGCTTGTATATTCATGACTTCTTTTTCTGTCTTAATTGAATGTAAGTAGCTCTAAGCCATGGCACCACAACTATTATTTATTAAACAAATACGTTAAACAATAAATCATTCTTTCTAAAAAGTAAAAATCATTAGTAACACGATTAATTCTCGAAAGGAAGAGAATAAAGCAATAAATTGTTGGATAAGGGTCATGTTCTTGAGCCGTTTGTATTTGAACACGGTATATACAAGTAGAGGCAAAGTTTTGAATTTTCTTTATCTTTATCCACTGCCCTTATCCTTATCCCTCCCCTTCCCTTATTTAGAGTTTCAATTTTTTTTTCAAGATTAGCAGAAAGAGAAAAATATCCTGAGAGAATTTTAAGTTTCAATCTAAAAAATGTTTTAGTAAGTTTCGGCACCCAATTTGTATGTCCTTCATCAGGGTTTTATTTTGACAAAAATAAAATAAAGAAAGAAATACAAGAAAGAAAAAAAATACTATCAAAGCAAGGAGGTATTGAACATTTTAAAGCCCTTGTCTCTAATCATGTTGGCGGCCTTTGATAACGTAAGGGTAAATTCTAACCCCCCGCCACCCGAAAAATTTGTCTATGCTACGGCCATCCTTTTCGTAGAGAAAAAAATTATAATAACGTAAGATGTATTAAAAATAATTCTATCAATGACATTAGTGTATGTGATTTAATGAAACTCTGAGTAGACATTCAATTCGTAAAGGAACAAATGTATTTTATTATTCTAAAGACGTTATGGGTTTTTATTTGTTAATCCGACAGATTTTATCACGTAAACGTTATATTTGGAGGATCCACAGATTTGAGTAGACATCTCGTTTATTTATTAAACGGTATATTTATTTTCGTCTGCCGGCTTGAATATTCGAGAAATCTTTAAAAAAAAAAGAAAATTATGCGAAGGAAATTTTCGATAGGATTCGAATCTGCGTCACCCCCTAAGCAGGAGAAACCGTCATTAGATCCGACGTACTCATACCGACTCAGCCACGAAGGACATTTGCTGATCAAGCAAGGCTGAATAGTACCTTTTATCGAAATCGTCCTTGTCATATATATATATATATATATATATATATATATATATGTGTGTGTGTGTGTGTGTGTGTGTGTGTGTGTGTGTGTGTGTGTTCGATTATGAAATACTGTCACCGTTCGGTGTTGATCTCAGTGTCCACTTTTATATTTACACACGCTCTATCCCTGATATTGAGCATTTTTAATCATAAATATAGCATACCTTAAAGCTATCTTTTTTATCATATATATATTTATAATAAAGATTGCATATTTTGCTTAGGTCGTAGGATGGTTTAAGACAATAATTCTTACATATTATTATTAAAAAAATCTCGACATCTTTTGGATGACAATATTTCAAGACGCCTGATTAATAGAAGAGAATTGGTATAATGGCGTTCACATTCCCAATATTAAATTGTTTGTGGCTAAGAAAAAAATTATAATAACGTAAGATGTATTAAAAATAATTCTATAAATGACATTAGTGTATGTGATTTAATGAAACTCTGAGTAGACATTCAATTTGTAAAGGAACAAATGTATTTTATTATTCTAAAGACGTTATGGGTTTTTATTTGTTAATCCGACAGATTTTATCACGTAAACGTTATACCAAAACGGGGTCTCTTTTGAACATGTGCTATGAAAATTCTTTTAATCTGCGATTTTGATGGGGTTTAACTTTTCTCCATAGGTATTATGAAACAATTAGGCTATACAACTCTGTCTTCATTTATGTATCATGCATACACTGACAGAAAAATCAACAAAATTTAGTTATATTGTGTGGTCCCAGGAAGCACGGTGGAGTAATGGAGTAGCGGCTCGGATTGAGGATTTGGAGAGCTGAGTTCGAATTTCAGTCGAATCCATTACATTCATTTACGTGCTAATACCCTTGGGAAAGGTATGAATCCTTTTCTTCTCCCACCCCCCAGCTATGGGTAAATAGCAGGATGTACTGGGTTCTACAGCCTTGGATAGAAAGAAATTGCAGCCTACTGCGGGAAAAAATCTGCCTCGTCAGTCATGCATCGCCTAAGCGGGTATCACGGATGGCACATAACTGACTGTATGGTACCGCCGGAGTTTTAGAAACAAAGCCTACCCTAGAGTCATTATTTGAGGAAGGGTTTGTTGGGGGTACCACTACTGTGAAAACATGTGCACATGTATGTATGCACGCTCTAGGGGCGTTTCAAAAGTAATGCCTCTTATTTATTTTCCCAAGAGCCACGGGGAGAATAGTAATTATTGCAAAGAGCAAGTTTTCTACTACAAAACACTATTTTTCTATTTAGTCATTATCATTGGCTATACAATTTCGAGGCTCGGTTCATTTTGTGTATCGCAGGTATATAGGTCCACCCGGAATATGACTAATCACACACATTACTGACGCCATTGTTGAAATGTATTAGCCATCGCCTATGTTCACATCCAGTGTTTCGTCGCCCCCAAATTCAGCAAGCCTCGATGAATGTGAACGTCAATATATATATATATATATATATATATATATATATATATATATATATATATATATATATATATATAACATGTTGTGTTGAATGTCAAAGACAACATAGTCCTGCATATTCTCTTTTGAATTTTCTCATATTTTAATAACATTTTTGGCAAAATAACATTTTAAAACAACATGTTTAAAAGAAAAGTTACTGCCAAATTACACACACACACACACACACACACACACACACACACACACACACACATATATATAGGTACCTCCAAAGTTTCGCTAGAGAATGAGCATACCATGATGAAAAAATGTCGGAAACTTAATAAAAACAAATTTTATCGTCAAAATCTGTGTTGTTATTAAGAGAATAGATCAAACGATCTTTTTTTTATGTAATTTTTAATCCTTTTTAGAAACTTCAAAATTTTGGTCAAAAATTTTATTTTTCTTGTGCCGACGTGTAACCATAAATTTGTACGGCAAATTTGAGTGTCTTCTTTTGGAAATTCCTGTTAAAATCAGATAATTGTCGGACTTTCAGGACTTATTCCCAAATGAATGAAATTATTTTTTAAATGTTTTGCTTTTTGAAAATCTTGATAAAAAATATTTCATTTTATATCTGTTAACCAACACTCATTTAATTTTATGAAAATCAATTTTGTTTAGGTCAAACATGATCCCAGTTATAGAAAACCTGCTCTGAATCGTAAAATGAAAAATGCAATAAAACTAAGGCATTATTTAATTAGAAAAACTTTTATGAATAAAATATATTATAGACACTATTGTCTTACGAAAATTTTTATTACAAAATGTTTTTGATGAATAATTAATTTTTACAAGAATTGCTTTAATATTTAAAAAATTTTAATTAGAAACTTTTAAAATTTCTAACGGTCAAGACATGGGGCTAAAATAATTCTATGTTTACTAATCATAAATGGAAAAGCTTACTACAATTCAATAACCCCCCACCAGTATTTTAAGAATTTTGATTTTTTTTATGTATGCATAAACGATCCGAATTTTGTAAATACGGACGTCCATACACGACATTATCATAAAATAATGGATGTAACTTTTATAAATTTAAAATTTATTGGTAATTTTCTAACCTTGCCTCAACAAGTGTCTTCCTAAGTCAGACTATAAAACCAAAGTAACTAAAATTCAATAAAATATTAGAATGCTTAAAATATGTTTAATTTGCATAGATATATATATTTTAACTGCCTAGGGATAATAAAAAATTTAACAATGTGTCATTATCTCATAAAAACATCCACCTCGGTGTTAAAAAATGCTTTTCTCTGACATTTTAAACTAAAAATAATATTTGTTACAATTCAGATTAATTACACTTTAAATCCGTTAACTTTTCTCAAATAACGTTTCAGAAATTATATTTAATTTTTGAAAGATTTTTTTAATAAAGAGAATTATGTTGTTTTGACAGATTTGTGAATATGGATGATTTTTAGAGATCTTATTAATAATCTGGAAAAAAAATCAAACTAGCCAAGTTAAATTCGGTTTGAAATACAGCAAAGTATTTTTTAATCAATTCACTCCAAGTATCATCTATTATATAATCCATTACATTCACTTACGTGCTAATACCCTTGAGAAAGCTATGAATCCTCTTCTTCTCCCTCCAGCTATGGGTAAATAGCAGAACAGCTTTGGGTGGCAACTGATCTAGGAGAATTCAAAATTTCAAATTCTGAATTCAAAACCTGTGGAGGGTCGTTTGGGGACCTTGTGGCACGTAGTGCACCAGGTCTCTGTATTCGGCCCTTCAAAAAGTGTGGATGGTTCTGAACAAAGCCTTCACCACTATAATCAAATCTCATGTGCTGGTGTCTGGCTGTCGGTTCCTAGGAACTGAGCGGCTTGACCCTCATACATCGAATACGACGGAGGAGTCGAATATATATATATAAAGGGTGTTCAAATAACTTGGACCGATTTTAAATGTGAATTAAGTTTAAGCGTCTAATGATTTTTTGCTTTCACATTTAACAACTTATGTCTTTGGCAATCTCAACCATGGAAAGATTAACACTGAAACAACGTGTTAAAGTTATCGAAGCCTATTACGAAAATGAACGTTCAAACAGAATTTGAATGAGAAGTTTCCAGATCGCATCATCTCTCGAAACAGCCAAGTCAATTGGCCACCACAATCGTGCGATTTGTCGCCTTTAGATTTTTTCTTTGGGGTCATCTCAAAAGTAAGGTCTATGCCAACAAGCCAACAATAATTAAACAGCTGAAGGATGAGATAATAAGGCATATCGGTGCGATCGAGGAGCAATTATGCAGTGACGTCATCAAAATTTTAAACCGTAGAGTGGAGGTGTGCCGCCGAAGCCTTAGGAGGCATTTGGGGGAATTATTTTTCACACATAATTGCCATGACTTAAATAGCATGATCCAATAGAGAAATAAATAAATTTTCACTAATAACACTGATTTATTTACTGCTGACTTTGATCCGTCTTAATGAAACACCCTTTATATATATATATATATATATATATATATATATATATATATATATATATATATATATATATATATGAAATATTTCTCAGAGTTAACCTGTAGAAAAACACAATATTTATAAATGTAAAAGACAATAGGAAAACTGTAATATTACCCGACGCGTTTCGTGGATTTTTTTCCAAGGCAAAAGCGAAATGAATTTATTAAAACAAAGTAACTAATAATAACAAAACAATATATATATATATATATATATATATATATATATATATATATATATATATATATATATATATATATATATATATATATATTATGAAATGGACAAAGTTCGACAATTATTAAGACATTTTTTATGTTTATACGTTCTTTTTATAGATACAAATATTTAAGTAAATGCTCTGTTTATAATAAACAGTATTAACATTTACCGGCCTTTTTCATAGAAAATATGCTTCCTCCGACAGGAACCGTCATATAGCCTGGCGTGCCTTATAAATGTATGAGAGAAAACCATGGAGAATTGTGTTTAAAAACAGTAAAATCGACCTTACTAACCGAACGCTCCTCTGTAACCCAATCGGTTAAGGCACGTTAGGCTATATGACGGTTCCGTATAGAATACAGGTTCGATTCCTGTCGGAGGACCCATATTTTCTATTACAATTTCTCGGACATTCAGGCCGGTAAATGTTGTTAATACTGTTTATTATAAACAGAGCATTTACTTAAATATTTGTATCTATAAAAAGAACGTATAAACATAAAAAAATGTCTTAAAAATATATATGTATGTATGTGTGTGTACATTTATTTACTTAAAAAAAAAATATATTTGTAAATACAATTATTATGCAAATATATTACATGTATTTATAGTGATTTCAATAATCAATTTTTATATTTAGTGCGAATCTGGCCTTAGCGTTTGAGAATCATTTAAAATTTAGCAATTTAATGAGTATTAAAATCAAATGTATTCAAAAAAATGAAAATAATTGAATATCCGAGACAAAAGTTCAATAAAAGACTAAAAACTGATTTTTTTTATCCCCCCAATGGAAGAGACAAGAAAAAGTAAAATTAAATAAAACTGTGTAATCAATGATGTCATTGTGAAAACGGTGACAAATTGTCAGATGTATTAGCATTTAAATCCGTTTGATTTCTGATCAGTGATAATCCTCTCAATCTTCTAACACATTTTCTAACGCGATATGACTAATCTGATATGGAATCCTTCGACCAAATCTTGGAGATTATCATCTGAAAACAAAATAGGAAAGAAAATTTGAAGTCAAAATTCATTATCATTCGAAAATATCACCTACCAATATTTTTTTTTTAATGAAGAGATATTTTCCTTTCTTTGTTTTCTCTCTTCTCTTTTTTTTTTTCAATGTACTTGTTTGACTGATGGAAATCAGATCCAACAGCGATTATTAATGTTTCTAAAAGTTATCTGCTATTATTTCATGCTTGTATATCAATGGAGACTTTATTTCTTTTTTGAAATAATGAAACATTTAAGATCTCACAAAGAAAAGAACAAAACAAAAACCGTCATTAATACAGACGGAAGCGCATGCGCGTAAACGCATGACCAAAATAAATTTATATTTTAACTGTTATTTCCTTTGTAATTTCTTATGAAATCCAAACTTAAATTTAAGCTGAATATACACCTCAGTGTTTATGATGTCTGCTGCCTCCTTTAGCACAAATAACTTGAATCATAAAGCAATCAAGAATATCTATGTATGTGATTCTTTCGTTTGAAGTAATATTTTTCAAAGTGTTCGGTTAAAAAAATCCTACACATGGACCACTCGGTCCATTTCAAGGATTCAGTCTGAGTGGGGAGTTTGATTTAAATTTACACATAAGTAAATATTAACAATTTAGATGTTTTGTAGAGAGTTTTATTAAATTAAATTTCGCACACACATACAGAGAGATAGATAGATACATAGATAGGTAGATAGATAGATAGGTAGATAGATAGATAGATAGATAGATAGATAGAGAGAGAGAGAGAGAGAGAGAGAATCTGTCATGTCATACGTTTTTTTACCTGTGTCAATTAGACAGAGAAATTGATCCATACAATAGAATGTAAATATTGTCCAAAATGTTTTTGATCGAGCACTTTCGGCCATATTGTTGGTCATCATCACGATCAGGGAAACACTGTAGATATCATTCGTTTTTTCACTTTTGGTTATTTTTTAAACACTGGCATCTGTCGTTTGTGTATTTTGATAACGCCACGCCTTAGCCGATATACAAACAAATTTCTTTATCAAGTGTTAAATACATTTAAAACTACAATTTCCAAACTGAAAATCTTAGATTTTGGTTTATAGATTTTATCATAAAAGCTTTAAGAATATGGCGCTTTTTTTTCTTACAATTAATGTCATAGATTATACGTGTATCGTATTTTTTTCTTTACCTGTGATACTCTAGCAGTCTATGTTCATTAATATGAGTACGAGTGACACTGACCGGACAAATGGCAAGATAAGGTGGTGGTTGTATAGCCAGCAATGAATTTTGGGTAATAAATTACTAAACCATATATATTTTTGTAATAAATTACTAATCTTATCACCAGTTCAGCATGATAAATATATATGTTCCTACGTTTGATACTCATAATAACTGTTTCATTTTAAAATATATTTGTAGTTCATTAGGTTACAATAAAATAGGTTTGTCATTTTTGTTATATACAGTATATATATATATATATATATATATATATATATATATTTGTGTATTTAGGCAGCAATCCTTCTTTCATGCACATTTCATTAAAAACGACTGATAAGGTGCTTTTATTTAGTTTTTTATATAATTTCTCGTGCGATCTAATAAAGTTTTTCTTTTCAGAGGATAAATTATATAAAAACTGTCCGAATGTTCTTTTTATCCGAGCGCTTTCGGCTATACATTTAGCCATTTTCAAGGATTATATTTCAACTGTTAGAATTAGAAATAGAAATAGTTTGTTATATGTATGTTTTATAAAGTGATTCATTTTTTTGTTTCAAAACACGGTCAAGATATTATGTCCATGTTCAAAGTTAATATTATTAAGTGTTGGTTTGTTTGTTTTTATTAGTAAGGCTTCCATTATTTTTAGCCTTTTTTTGCAAGTGGATGATGCTATTATATTAGTGTTGTCGACAAGTATATTCCGAATAGTGTCTGGTAGGTCTCCATGAATATTTAAATGAGATCTAATTGAGCTATTGTCAGAAAGGTGTAGAGTTAATCTGCGTGTTAAACAATTTGTAGTGTGGCCTTTATAATTATTTACGAAAGTTGATTCTTGAGGAATACAATTCCTTAATGGGCATTTGAATTCGTAAATAATATTTGCTCTATTTAATTTTGTTCTAGGAGATGAATTTTTATTTTTAACTATAAGGTTAGAAGTTTTTAATGAAATGTGCATATATATATATGTGTGTGTGTGTGTGTGTGAGTGTGTGTGTGTGAGTGTGTGAGAGAGTGAGAGATAATTGCTAGGTTATTATGAATTTACAACACACGAATTGTTACCCATAAGCGAAGGAAATTTTAACAAGAAAAATTATTTAGCTTATCAATTCGCCCATGCCTATATTGCGGGAAAAAAACGTTTCTAATTATGCAAAATGGAATTTATTTTTAAATTATATCTTTAAAAAAAAAATAATTTTGAAGCTAAATATTGAAAATACTGAATATTAATGAATATATTACCATATCTTTATACAAAACAATATTCTTTCAAAGGAATTTTTAAATAGCGAATTACTTTTTAAATAAAGCTTTAAATTAAGGTATGATTGATTATTAAAATTATAAATCAAGATTTATCATTATTATTTCATTTATAACAAGGTGACAAGGCAGATGATCAGTTATCGTTATTTAATTTTACTTTTAGTTTTTAAGATCCAGAAAGTACTGAACCTAAACAAAACAAGAGAAAAATTTTATTGTATGAATAATAAAACATTACATTGCAAACTAGCGCCTGGATATTTCAATCATTTTTGACGACACAGGTAAATTAATAATAATAATAATAATAATAATAATAATAATAATAATAATAATAATGTAATCCCCTTTTTTTTACTGGTGTTAACTCTTCTTAATGAGTAAATATGCTATATGTATAGCAATTTCAGTTGAATAAGAGGTGAGAGTTAACTTTTGCGAATAAATTTTGAGTCTGTGTTACTGAGACGAGCCTCTAATTCTGGTTAAAATGGGCAGATTTCAAAATTAAAAAAATTAAAGTTTCCTATTTAATATATTACTGACATTCGCATATTTATACCAAAATTTTCTTAATAGAGCTGCGCGAAAATTGTCGGTTACAATCAAATGTTTTAAAGATGGTGCAAATTAACATTGAAATATGTATAAAATGTTCTGACGACGTTACAAACTGACTCCGAAATATAAAATAAAATATTCCAAAAACGATGCGAATTAGAATCGAAATATGGATCGCTGTTGCAATTTTCAAGGCAAATGTTCAGATGAGCTTAATTCTTTAATTCTCCTTGATCAGATCTTTACAGCTAGGAAACACCCAGCTACGACTACAGAGTCGAGTCACCTTTATTTCTTCCGTATTGTAAAGAGAAAGTTTCACTCAGTTTTTTTCAAGAACTCCTACTTTATGGAACAGACTTCCACGTTGATGCATCCCTGAAGATTACAATCTTAACCTCTTTAAGTCAAGGATTAATAATCATTATCAATCCCATTTATCCTCACTTCCCATTCTTTGATATTCCCATCTTATTCATTATAACCTCTACCTTGAGTGGCTCTCAATTGGGTGGATTTTACTATAAAAAAATTATATATTTTAAAGATGATGTGAATTATCATCGATATTTGAATAAATTTTTCAAATGTCACTGGTGATCGATGTTCGATAAGATTACAAAAACGCTTAATTTTATGCCACTTAAGCAAACCTTCTGTGTTTGAAAAATTGGTGCGAAAATATTTCCCGCCCACACTGTAATCAGTTAGGCGATTATGTATCTTTCGATACATGACTGACGAGGCAGATTTTTTTCCCCGCAGTAGGTTGCCATTTCTTTCTGTGGTAGACCAGTTGCCATTCAAGGCTATAGAAACCAGTCTGTCCTGCTATTTACCCATAGCTTGGGGGTGGGAAGAAGAGGATCCATACCTTTCACAAGGGAATTAGTAATGGATTCAACTGGAATTCGAACTCTACTCTCCGATTCCTCAATCCGGGCCGCTATCCACCGTGCTTCCGTCCCCACTGTAACATCTACAAATTGGTGCGTCGAATGAAACCAGTCGGAACGTCTCAAATCACAGTAATTTCTTTCAAGTTAATTATCGTTTGTTATTGATCAGCTAATATTGGTTATTTACTTTTGGAGAATTTTTTTTTATTTTTATTTTGATTAATACAATAAAAACGCATAGCGTCAGAAAAAAAAATTAACCTGAAGATAAAAAGAAATGCTTACCGCCCATTCCTCTCTTTCAGTCATTCACTCTTTTTATATCATTCTCCCTTCATCTTTTTTTTTAAAACACTTACCCGTATCATGAAAAAATCTTATCGGATTCTCGCGAGAATTGCTATGATTATTTCAACCACAGAGATTAATTACAATTTGACGGATTATATAACTGGAAGCAAAGAAGTCATAAAGGGAAGGAGGTGGCTTTTGTGTAATGTGATATCGAAATGGGCGAGGCTACTGGCAAACTGCTGGCCAACCAACTGCAATTCCTTATCATCAACCATCTGTGATGGGCGGAGCCTTAGCGGCTATTAAAACAATGGCTAATAAATAAATTAATAAATAAACACTAAACAGTTTTTGTGTGAATTTTATTTGTTTGCATACTTGTATCTGCTAGAGTAAAACAAAATCATTTCATTGATACTGAAATATATTTTCTAACTAACCGCGCACGTAAAGCAAAAAGAATTCTCTATTTTTTCTCTAGTTATGGGGCACCCAGTGAGGATCGATCCGAATGAATTAATTACTGCTTGAAGTTGAATTCAAGACTTCAGTTCATCTTTTTCTGTATAAAAACAGCAAACATTCTACTGTGATAGTCAACGTTTTTTACGTTACAAAATCTAAATTGATAAACTTAGTTACCTTCACGGACTAAGTAAAAAAAAAAAAAAAAAGAAAAAAAGAAGCATTTTAAATAATTTAAATAAATGTTTTCTTTGACGCTAAATTTTGGTTTTATTTGAAAGATAATAGTCTAAAGTTGATTCGTGGAAAAAAGAAAATTAATTTTACGTCTTCGACTTAAAAAGTCTAAAATTTTTATCTGAAGAAGTGAAAAAGAAAAAAAAAAACTCATTTCCACCCAGTTTGTTCAATTAATTTGATGGATGCCGACAAAAGATAAATTAAAACACTTTTAAAATTCGTTTAAAAATACAGTATCTTTCCCAGCTATCTGTTTCAAAGAAAAATAGTAAATTTATAGATTAATTAACTTTCGTGAAAATATTACTTACTTTTTGCTTAAAATATAACGAAAAATACATTTCTCCCCAGCAGGGTATGTACTCGTTTGTTAACATGTTTAAGGGTCGAACAATACTTTTCTCACAACTCTACCGTTACTTTAAAAAAATCATGTCATAAAACAAATATAGGAAGAGCACAAAACTACCATAATCAAGAAACTAGTTTTGAATTTCTGACATTATCAAAAGGAATAAAAAGGGAATAAGGTAAAAAAAAAAAAAAAATAGTCAAGTTATGCTTTTACTATCTATCTATCTATCTATCTATCTATCTATATATATATATATATATATATATATATATATATATATATATATATATATATATATATATATATATATATATATATAATTTTATTAACAATTAATATCAAAATATTTCATTGCGAAGTTTTTCTATTTTTTTATTTTTTTATATTTTTTAGACGAAAATTTATTTAAAAGAAAAAGAAAAAAGAGAAATGATAAATGATTTATTGAATTGGTCGTTAATGTAACTTTATCTTTGACTCTTTTTCGCTACCAATCTAATAAAACATTTGTTGGGACACCTCCAAGCATAATGTACACTTTATGAAAACACTACTGTCAGATTTGTTAAAAATTTAAAAAAATCACTGAATTGCTCAATTTTAATAAAAATTTAGTACTTAATTTCACTAACGAATGATATTATTTTATTGAAAAGCTTCTGCTTATTCTATTAGAAAACTTTGGAAATATTTTTCAGGTTAGTTACAGCTATACATGGTATCCAAGTGATTTTTTTTTCTTTTACTGTCTTTCTAACATTACTATAATGACAACAACACTTTAAGAAACAGATAAAAATACTATCAGTGTGAGTAGATTACTCAAAACTCTCAATAATATTTGGTAACTGTTTAATTTCAATTTTGTCGTCATCCGTCAAATCAGCCAATCGAACTGGGCGAAAGTGGGTTATTTTTTAATATCTTTATTTAAAGACATAAAACTATTTTCCTTTTTTTGCAGATTAACTTGAATCTATTATCATTCAAATAAAACAAAATTTAACTTCAATGATAAAAACACAAAAAAGCTACCCACTCTTTAAAAAAAAAAAAATTAATAAAATTCAAGAAATTAAAAATTTAAATATAATTTTCAGTTCTTATTCATTAATGAATTATATATTGTTAGAAAACTTTGTTGACATTTAATTTTTTTATTCTCCCCTCCCCCATTTCGATATATCTAGGATTCTTTTAAAATTGGGAATGACAAATATTTTTAGTTTTATAAAGAAAAATTCCTGAAGATTTTATTTTAGTAAAAGATATCAATATCAAATGTGAACATCTTCGATAAAACCCAAGAAAAATAATTTTTATTAAGTATTTGTGTACAATTTAATAAAACACAATTTTCGTTCAGATTTGACAGGGAAAAAATCTACGAATATTTATTTTTGAAAAATTTACCTGTAATTTTTCAGTGGAATCTTGGAATTCTTCCGGTTGCTGATAACAAAAGGAATTCTTTTTTTATTAAATAAAGATGTGTTTGAAGAATCGAAAAATATAAAGTTTAATTTCATTTTTAAGTGTGAAATATCATAGGAACATTTTATTTTATTATTGCAAATGTTATTATCTTTTGTATGGAAGGTTAAATAGGAAATAATTTAACGATTCTGAATTACCTCACTATTGATTATAGAGGGTTAAAAATAATTATGATGTCTGGAGGTATCTAGAATTTTTCATGACATTGGTAATTAAAAGAAAGAAGTCAAAATCATCAATTAACAATATTAATTCACTATGTCTTTATCAATTTTCTTCAGTTTTTATTTTATTTGATTTGATTTTATAATAGCACTTTCATTTGTTTAATAATTTTTCTTAAAATAATTAAAAACCTGATTGGGGCAATAAAATATTTTATAAAATCAAATTGTTAGAAAAACAAATACTGAATAAATGCGAAATAGTGAAAAAGGAAAGAAAAATGGAATGGATAAAAATATTACTTCATTTTATTGTTATTATTTAAAAAATGTATATTCCTATTAACAGAAAAATATAAATTCTACTAAGTAGAAAGGCCTATAGAATACATAAAAATATTCCGAACTCACTGGTGATATATGAATTAAATAGTTATTTTTAGATATAAGTGAAACCAGTTTCTAAATTTTTATTACTTTTGGTCTTTCATATTTAATTAAATTTGAGGCAGTTTTTTTTAAATGGTTGTCAAGGGAGTAACTGCTACTAATTGAATTATGAACTTGTTGACGGGTAGAATATACATTGCTGTGTTCAAATGTATTTTTCACTATATTTTAAACGTAAAGAAAGTAAGCGTTTTCCAAAATTCTGTTAATTAATCCTTAATTTTACTAATTTTTTTCTAAAAACAAATATTTTTAAGAGTTTTTTTACATATTCTTAAATTTTCTGTCATCATTTTTCAATTAAAATGGCGGATCGATGATTAAGTGACGGTAAGAACGTTTTAAAATGTCTTAACGTCTTACTGAAAAGTGTAAAATTATTTTTCTTGTTTTTATAGATTAGCTTTATGTCATTATCTTTCAAATAAAATAAAAATTCTACTAAAAGAGACATTTAAATTATTTTAAATACATTTTAAAGGTTTTTAACTCAAATTTTGCTGTTATATGGTGAAGAGTGATTAAATTTCGCAATAACAGAAAAAAATAGGATCACGTTCTGGTTTAATTAAATAATTAATTGCTTACGGGTATTTTTAATCCAATTACTATTCGGGATTTCTAAGCTACTTATTAATTTAGATTTTGTGTCGGGTCACTGTTGAATTTTTGCTGCCTGTGAAAATAAAGAAAATCTTGAAATTCCCTTCAACGGAGAAATTAAATATTTTTCCTGTTTTCAACAAATCCTACTAAAATTTGTTCATTTGATTTTTTTCCCTTTGCAAAGATGTCAGCATAATTATTTTTTTTAAAAATTCTAAAAAAATTGTTCTCTGGCAAGTTCTAAAACAAAGCATAGAAAATATAGTATTTGATGTTGAAGAAGTCTTTTTTACCAAATATAACTATTGAAAATTTACCGTATAGCCTGTAAGCAGAAGGTCACTTTATTATTTAATTTAATTATACGATTGTTGTTGTTGTTGTTAAAATATTTCCAAGTCAGAATTGGAGGTGAAGGTGTGGTGATAGAAGAAAAATAAGTAAAAATAAATGATAACAAAATACAAAAATTTCACCATCTCTAAGAATAAAGTGATAATAAAAATCACCAGGCAAACAAATCCATAGTTCGACCATCCAATCAGAACGCTTTTACAAACAGGATGGAAGAAAATAAATAAATAACAATTAGACGAAAATTTCACCAAATCTAAAAATAGTTCGACCAACCAATCAGAATTTTTCACAAACAGTATATAAGGCCGCAAACCAATGAGAAATGAGCGGCCTTTTCAAAGCGGGTCTATAGATGTGTATATAAACACATTGAAAATCAACCAAAAGTCGATAAATTAATTTTCTACATTCTCCATTGCTGCGGTCATCGAAACATACATAGAGACGAAATACATTTGCACGACTAGCTGACTTTAGACGGCTACACCGTCTGTGGTCAGCTACAACATTTGGACACACACACACACACACACACACACACACACACACACACACACACACACACACACACACACACACACACACAAATATATATATATATACATATATATATATACATGCTTCCTCCTAGACTCTTCCTATGTCTCTCTATCTCTCATAAGCACCAAAATGTTTACATTTGAACTCTTGAAACTTCAACTATCACATTATCCTTCTGTATTAATAATATTGGGTATATAAAGATTTATTTTTGTATTTTTCCACACTTTGTGCATTTCCTTTAATCATTACGCAAGGCCAATATAGGCCCGAATCCATTATACCGATATATGGTGGGGACGGACGTTGTCAGAAAATAAACAACTCACCTACAATAGATAAGGGTATTCAACTTTGATTGACCTACGTATAGAATAAATGGATTTCTTTGATCAATAAAAATGAATGAGGAATGACATTGAGAAAATTATGACTGATTTTGAATAACATGTTTTTAGACATTATATTATTCACGTCATTCGTTGAATATTGAAGAGAGAGAAAGAATCAATTTTTGTTGTTTTATGCATGTGCGTATGTGCAACACGCAAAATGTGCCTGGTATGAGAATTGGCCACCATTTTCTACTTCTAACCTATTAAATCACGCCATTGTTTAGCGATGGCGTCCTTTCAAATAAGTGCGGCGGTATTGATGTATATCACAAAAGCTAAAAAAGCCTGGCTAAAATCTTTGTCACGCATTGTGAAGTCAGTTTCTTTTCAACTGATTTAAAACATCCATTCATTTTTAATCTAAAAAACGAATACGAATAAATTTATAACGAGGTTCATTTATTGAAGTTTCTATTTTTGTGTTATGTTCTGCAATTCAATTTCATAAATGAATAGTTATTTTTAAGACGCAAGAATACCTAACATTGTAATAAATACATATTTTTATTATTCAAATCATGCATTTACTGTAGTTATATATTTAATTCGAATTTGATTAAAAGCTCATTAACCATATTATTATTGAATAGTTCACCTTTTAAGTTTTTAAATTATTTGGTAACAACTTTTTCACGTTAAATGTCATTAAAATTAATTGTCATTAAATCATTTTTCATGGTTATTACTATTATTGATTGAGAGTAGCACGCCAACAAAATGATGATGGGAAACAAATATACGAAGTCCAAATATACCCATCATGGCACCCAAGCTGATAAGGGTATATCATGCACATACCTCACAGCCAAATATGCGCGCTGTGTTGACAGGTTTTAATAAAAGTAGCGCAACACTATTAAGTTAGCATGTGCGTTATGACCTGTATCATATGAATAATGAATCATTCCATTTTGATTGCGAGGAAAGACGGAAGAAAAAGATATATCAGAGATTATGTTTGGTTTTAGTGAGAAGAAAGTATGACTTAATAATAATAATGATAAAAATATAAAAGGGAAGATAAAGGAGGTGATAATACTCTTGTGCTTTTAACGCCTGCTTCAGTGAAATAAATATGCTCCTCATGACACCCAGTCTGATAGATTTATGCCAGACACAGATATCACAGAAAATATGCGCAATATGGTATCAAGTTTTGATGAAAGCGGCGCATAATTTTCTTCTTATTCCTACTCCTATTCTTATTCCTATTCTTATTCCTCTAATTCTTATTCCTCTCTTCCTTAATCTTATTCCCCCTTTTCATTTCCTATTCCTATTCTTATTCCTCTAATTCTTATTCCTTTAATTCTTATTCCTCTTTTCCTTAATCTTATTCCTTTTTTTATTTCTTATTCCTTTTATTCGTTTTTTTATTCCTCTTTTTCTTTTTCTTATTCTTATTCCACATTTTCTTATTCTTACTCCTCTTTTTCTTATTCCTCTTTTTTTTATTCAAATTCTTTTTTTCCGTTTTCTTATTCTTATTCCTTTTTTTCGTTTTCTTATTCCTCTTTTTCGTTTTCTTATTCCTATTTTATGTTTTCTTATTCCTGTTTTTCGTTTTCCTATTCTTATTCCTCTTTTTCGTTTTCTAATTCTTATTCCTTTTTTCGTTTTCTTATTCCTATTTTATGTTTTCTTATTCCTGTTTTTCGTTTTCCTATTCTTATTCCTCTTTTTCGTTTTCTTATTCTTATTCCTCTTTTTCGTTTTCTTATTCATATTTTTTGTTTTCTTATTCCTCTTTTTCGTTTTCCTATTCTTATTCCTCTTTTTCGTTTTCTTATTCTTATTCCTCTTTTTCGTTTTCTTATTCATATTCTTCTTTTTCGTTTTCATCTGCATTTGTTTTATAATCACACGCCTGGCCATAATCAATTACCTAGGGAAAGCGAAGGATGTAATTTTTTTGTTGTTTCCACTTAATTAAACAAAAGACAATGATCAACAAAAAAGAAAACTTTATTTATTTTCAGGATATTCCTCCCGAGCACGAACTGCTTGTATGGTACAGTGCTGCTCATCATACTTACATGGGCATCCCGTGTTTGCTTCCTTATGATACTTCTCCAAATCGAAACAAGTGGATTGCAGGTAAGAAGGCACTAAATATTGGCTCACACTTGTGTTGCTTAATTCATTGATTATTCATTAACGGTTGACTAATAATCTACACTCCCTGGTCATCCATCCTACTTCTGGGGCACAATGCTATATTACCAAAAGCTTCAAACGAAAAACAAATTCACTGAAAACTTGTTTTGGAGACAAGCTGGTTAAGTCACTGCTTGACGGGTTTTCGCCGGCCACTGCTTACAAGTTTGCTGAAAATGTTTGATAAAATTTAAAATGAACGTGTATATTTGAGGTCCCATTTTCTTTTAGTTTTTCTCTCTTACTGTCTTGTTCGAAAATTTTGTTTTTACTTTATAATGAACTTTTTGACAGTTCTTAAAAGACGATCATTAGCAGTTTAATTCGTGCTAAGAACTCCATAGATTTTGTATGAAATTTAATTTACTCTGTAATAATAGTTATGAGTTTACAATGTTACTGTGCTCTCTGTTCTGCTATACGGCGCCGAGATGTGAACTTTCGGTAAGGCCCTTGCCTCCAGCGTCCATACCTTCGAGCACTGATCCGATTTTTTGTCTAATGAGCATCCTCCTCGCCATCGTTCAGCGCCATGTTTTTGCTGGCTCGCTCATGTCCTGAAACGGCGTGATGACCACCCCACCAGAGTCTTCTACCAGTTCTATCTGCATTCTGTAGACTGGAGATGACCACGCAGTAGACCACGTAGTCACTGGAAGGATGTCCTCCGCAAGGACCTCCAGCAGATCTTTGGAGTTGGAGAATGTTCCGATACTCTGTCAAGACCGTGAGGGCCAGAGGGACAAAATAGCTTTCGTGGGCTCAATGCATTCATGGCATGAAATTTAGTAGTAGCGGTGATATTTTCAGATGATATCTAATAGGAGTAGATAAGTTTGCCTATCGCCAGGTTCACATTCCTCCACGGTCTTTTAAACAGTAGTATAGATTTATCCCTTGTTTCCTGTTTAGGATTGGGTTTCCGGTTCCTTCTAAAGTTTGTTTTTCCTTTACTTTCACTTCCGGTGGCCCCTTGCGTCTTGGTTGCATTATCACCTTGCTTGGGGTGGTGCTTCTTGCTCTGTAATTCTTTACCTGGAGTGGCTCTTGAGCCTTGTACAGGATGAACATCATTGTAAAAAACTTTGCATATTTCGACAATAATGTTTAAAGCGTAAAAAAACCCTATCAGAGACATAAAACTAACTTGTTATTTGTTTTTATCGAAAATATTCTATAAAAATACAATGGAAAAATAAATTAAGATTTTAAAACTTCGTTAAATGATCTCTCTGGCGGTTTCGTGTTTGTCTACTGCGATTTTGGTACCGGTGTATTGTGTATAAAGCAGAATTCCGAATGCTTTCAAATCAGGTTGTTCCAATTTAGAACACTGACGCGGTAAAATATTCTTCCCTCTCAACAATGAATATAACCGAGGTGCATTTCAAATGCTTACAAAGAAACCTGGACGTATAGAAAAATAAGCATAACGGTTTTCATAATGGAGTCGGCGAGCCGAGTTCAAATTCCAGCCTGGTCCGTTATGTTCCCTTTCATACTGAAGCCGTTGAGAAAGGCATGAATCAACCTTTTGATCACCTCCGCTATAGACCAGTTTAAGAGAAGGAAATTTCTGAATTCAATTACTGTGTGAAGTAGGTAACGGGAAATCACCCCGTTATCTTTTCCAATAAGGCTTTGTAATTGGAACATTAAAGGAAGTTGTGATGAGTCGCATGTGCTTCAGGGACATGGTATACACCGTATTTGACGGCATATAAGGCGCACTTTTTCTTACTAAAAACATCTTTTAAAATTTCCCTGCGTCTTATAGGGCATATATAAGTTTACTAATTTTACTAATTTATTCTTGATTTTCCCTGCTGAAATTGGAGTGCGTCTTAAACACCCGTGCGTCTTATATGCCGTCTATAGTATATATAAAAAGAAAACTTTATGCATCCATTTTTAGTTGTTAAATTTCTTTTTATAAGTTTACAACACATGTCACCAAAAAATGATGGCATTAAAATTGATAAGTGTAAGTCGATACAATTATTAGAGTTTACCATGTGTTTCATTAAATATATTTTCCAGTTATTATTCTTTCATGTAATCAATCTTTTCACGTGCTGACTTCGTAAACATCTTGTAACAACTTACCTAGTATCATAACAAAAATGTCACCACTTTGCAGCGCCAGTTCAAAGCAGACAACTATAAAATAGTAATAGTTTAAGAGTTAACTCCCTTTATGCAAAAATTATTTAAAAAATAATATTGATGAAAATATACAAATTTAGTTTCTGTTTATAGATAAATCTTTCACTTAAAACACACATTCAGAATTTTTTTTCCTTCTCTCAGACTGTTACTCTGCTATTTAACCCATAGATCAATGCTTTTCACAATGGCATTTGTGCGAAACAGAATACAATGGATAACAAGCAGTTGTCTCGTTGCATCCCTTGGATTTCCTCGACGTTTTGAAATCTTGTTCTTTTCAAGTGAGATTTAGTTTTTGAAGAGGTCAAAGTCGCAAGGGTGATATCTGGGAAATATGGTGCTTGTCGGACTAAGCTTGACCAAAAACTGCTGCACAAGACTTGATCATTGATGGAATTTCTATGGTCGTGTGACGACCACACTCTACACACGTTTCTTCCAAGCACTGCTATAAAGAACGGAAGCGATCGAGAACGTTATAACTTAGTGCGCATGCGCAAGAGACTTCATCATTTATCTGTGCTAAGCAGCTTCACCCTGCGTACTTTAGCTCGGTTAACATAGCCACAGTCCTAATACTTTTTGTATCAGACCCTCATATATATATATATATATATATATATATATATATATATATATATATATATATATATATATATTAATACATGTTTCATTAAATAATATAGATAAGTGTTGTCTATATATATATATGCAAGTTTCATTAAAAACGACAGACAAGGTACTACGGTTAAGTTTTTTATTTAATCTTTCTTGTGTACGAACAAGAGCTTTCTTTGCTGGACAAAGGGTGTGTAAGAACTGTCCAAATGTTTTATTTTTCCGAGCGCTTTCGGCTATACCTGTAGCCATTATCAAGGATGATTTGATTTTTCAGCTTAACTGAGTGTGTGCATTATGTATATGTCTTAGTGTGTAGTAGTGGTGTTTTAATTCCCAAATACGGTTAGCACACACAAAAACACAGAAAAATTTACCAGACTCCATTAGAAATATACTAGTAGAAAACACAAATATATTAATTGCTTCCACCTGTAAAAAAAGGTTTAAAATAATGGAGGCTTTAATAATAAAAAAGAAAAAGCCTACCCTTAACAATATCAACTACGAACAAAGCCACAACGTTCTAACCGTATTTGGAAATTAAAACACCACTACTACACAATAAGACATATACATAATGCACACACTCAATTAAGCTGAAAAATCAAATCATCCTTGATAATGGCTAAAGGTATAGCCGAAAGCGCTCGGAAAAATAAAATATTTGGACAGTTCTTACACACCCTTTGTCCAGCAAAGAAAGCTCTTGTTTGTTCACAAGAAAGATTAAATAAAAAACTTAACCGTAGTACTTTGTCTGTCGTTTTTAATGAAACTTGCATAAAAGAAGGATTTCTGCCTAAATATACAACTATATATATATATATATATATATATATATATATATATATATATATATATATATATATATATATATATATATATATAAACAAATGGGGAAAGAATTGCAAGGATAATAAAATAAGTAAACGTAATCAAAGTGAATCGAATCAATAACAACAATAAACAAAATAACAAAAAATAGCTTTACTGGTTTTCAATCCTCGCTCTTCAGAGCCAATCGAGGACAAATCAACACCCATCGTGGATGAGCAGAACAATTGCTAAACTGGTACTTTCGTTCCAACCTATGCTGAGATCTGTTTATAAGGATGTTCTGCTCCCACATTATGTGAGCTCTGTTATTTACAATTATAAATGTCAGTGTGAAGCTGAATATATGGGTAGAACTAATAAAAGGTTGGAGATAAGAACAGATTAACACGTGCCAGCTAAGATCCGTCATGGGAGATGCGATAATTTGCATAAGCTGGTTAATACTACTGAACACTTAATAAATAAACCGGTGTGTGCTATATCGTTTATCAGGGAGGGTTTTTTAACAGAAAATATTAGAGACATTATGCATTAAGTCTAGGCAGTTTTCCCTCTGTAAGCAGAAGAAATGGTTGATGGGCCTTGATATAATCGGAGTGGAATTATATATATTTTTCCTCTGATGATTCCCTGGCTGTTCTTAATTTATTAGTTTTGTAAACGTTGTACGCATAATTTACACGTTTGTCCTCGATTGGGTCTGAAGAGCGAGGATAAAAAACGGTTAGAATCTTTTTTGTTATTTTCTTGTTTATTGTTTTTATTGTTTCGCTTCCCCTCTTTACGGTGATTTATTTTATTATCCTTGTTCTTCTTCCTCTTGATTGTGGTTTCTTTTATATATAATTTTACAATGTACGTTTTTTTATATCATTAAAAAGTTTTGTACGCCCAACAAATTGTTTAATTCTTTTATTATTGTTTTTCATTTGACAGAGTCAACTACAATCAGTAATAATAGGACTCCAAAGCACCACCAACATCCAGGTCTTCCACTGACACCAGAGCAGCTGCAACCTCAACCACCAAAACCTCAACAGCAACAGGAACCACAACAATCTACTAATGGCTCAAAAGCACAGGGCGGGACATTAGCTACCGCACCTCAAACCATAGCAACTCGGCTTCACTGTGTTCTTTGTCGGAGGGGATTCAATTCCCGAAGCAACCTGCGTTCACACATGCGAATTCACACTTTGGAAAAACCATTCGTCTGCAAGTTTTGTAATCGGAGTTTTAGTCAGTCATCAACTTTGCGGAACCATACAAGACTCCATACAGGTTGGTTCTTTTTTTTTTTTTTTTTTACTTCCTATCAAATTTTGCCACGGTTATTATAAGTTCAAAGAAGTTGTTAACCTTTGCTGTCCAAAATGTCGACAGAATTTATTTCTTCTTGTTATTAGAATGTTTTCTTATATAAGTTTTAAATATAATTTTCGAATTATCATTGTTGGACTCTACTCTTTAATGGATTTGGCTTTTCCATATTACGGTTTCATAATATCTTGTAAAAGTCATAACAAAAAGTTGCCTGACGATTGCATCTAGCATGAAACAGACTGTCGGCTTTAAGTGTTGACTTCTATGTTCACTTTTATATTTATATATATATATATATATATATATATATATAACATAATATATATATATATAACATAATATATATATATATATATATATAACATAATATATATATATATATATATATATAATAATATATATATATATATATATATAACATAATATATATATATATATATATATATATATATATATATATAACATAATATATATATATATAGCATAATATATATACATATATAACATAATATATATATATAACATAATATATATATATATATAACATAATATATATATATATATATATATAACATAATATATATATATATAACATTATATATATATATATAACATTATATATATATATAACATAATATATATATATATATTATGTTATATATATATATATATTATGTTATATATATATATATATATTATGTTATATATATATATATAATGTTATATATATATATATATATATATATATATATATTATGTTATATATATATATATTATGTTATATATATATATATTATGTTATATATATATATATATATTATGTTATATATATATATATATATTATGTTATATATATATATATATATATTATGTTATATATATATATATATTATGTTATATATATATATATATATATATATTATGTTATATATATATATATATTATGTTATATATATATATTATGTTATATATATATATATTATGTTATATATATATATATATATATTATGTTATATATATATATATATATATATTATGTTATATATATATATATATATATTATGTTATATATATATATATATTATGTTATATATATATATATATTATGTTATATATATATATATATATATATTATGTTATATATATATATATATATATATATTATGTTATATATATATATATATATTATGTTATATATATATATATATATATATATTATGTTATATATATATATATATATATATATTATGTTATATATATATATATATATATATATTATGTTATATATATATAATATATATATATATATATATATATATATATATATATATATATATATATATATATATATAACATAATAGCCAAAACTTCAACCACCAAAACCTGTTGAGCCCTGGTCGGCGGCTGATGAAGACGGGGTATCGCACATGCTAACACACGTTGTATGTTAAAAAAAAATATATATACATATATATATATATATATATATATATATATATATATATATATATATATATATATGTATATTAGAGCTTCGGTTCAGCACCTCCCTAATGTATCTAGTGGGGGTATGGTCAGAGAAGCCCCTGATGCATGCAAATTCTAAATGTTAATCAACGAGGGAGTTAGAATATTTTGTAAAATCGATTAATACGGGTCATTATACAAACATTTCTGTCTGAATTTCTAGGATGAGGAGTTACCATTATTTACACTATTCATACGTAAAGGGCGAAACTCGTTGTAAAAAAAAAGATTTCGAAAAGGGCAAACGAGAAATGTGCTTGAATAGGGTAATTGAACTTTGCTTTGTCGTTATGGTTTCCTGTAGTCCAATGGTAAAACACACTGGACTTGAAAGTAGTTTTTCGGATTAAAAAGGGGATAACAGTTCGATTCCTGTCGAAATGGACATTTTATTTAATATGACTATTAATGTTTAGTCCACTCGATAGGCATTAACTTCACAGTTTCAAAAACAGAGATGTGTACTCAAATACGTGTGCCCAGGAAATATATATATATATATATATATATATATATATATATATATATGATGGGATTAGAAAATTCCCGAATGAGGAACTGATTCCAACCATGTTAGAAAGCTCATAGATGATTCGGTGCGGGTCAACATGAATGAGTTCACGATTTTTCTCCCATATATTCTGGCATTCTGTTGATGACTGGTCGGCCTGAACGCTCATAATTTTCAACCAACACTCAGGCAGTCTTGAAACATATGTGACACTAAAAACTAGTGTTCGACAAAGAATTTCAAGGACCTCGATAGCTGATTTACAGTGCAAAAACTAATGTCCGTATTTTAAATTTGGCAATCACTGTAAAGATTGCAAAGTCAATTTAACACAACGTTACTTGACCTCGTGTAATCTACAAGTGTCGAGAGCACAAATCCTTTCGGCAGACTGTCTCATTTTTTCTTAACCGCAAAATCACAACACGTACAGTTTTTAGTTTGTTAGTTCAAAAAATGAATACAGTTGAGCCACGAAGTGGTTGATACGTGGTAAAATCAGTGGTCAGCAATAATAAAGCCGGAAACTTGCCTGTGTTCAATGTCGGCTCTAAAATACAACTTGTAATTAATATCGTTTCTTTTTTGTTTATTTCCTCTGTCATAAAAGACATTTATTAAGCTTAGCTTGTAATTTGGCTTAAGATTTTAAGATTATATTTGTAGATCACACAGTGAGGATCAAACTCACTACCTGGTAACCATTACTGCACGGCGAATCGCATTTTTGTCATTAATATATAATTATTACAGTGAATAAAAATGTTGGCGTATTTGTTTAATAAATATTACCCGTGATATCGCGGGTTACATAAATAGCTAGTTCCTAATATTTTCTTTTAAAATTATGATTTTAGGTGAGAAGCCTTACCGATGCACCGTTTGCCAAAGTTCCTATTCCCAATTGGCAGGATTAAGAGCTCACCAGAGAAGTGCCCGCCATCGACCTCCAGCATTGGATTCTAACTTCAATATCTTCCACAAACAGAGAGCAATCACAGAATTGGTGTCAGGTCCAAAAACTCTGTCGTAAGAAAGAACTGAGGAGAACGGGAAAAATATTTTTTTAAAAATGGGGGAATTAAATCCTGGAAAGAATATGGACTTTCAGAACTGTGTGGTGATCAGGTGTATTTCTTCAGAAAATATGACAGTGGTCTGGAATGTGAAAAATGTCCGAGATGACCAGTGTAAAGTAAATAGCATCTGCAAACCCGAAAAACAAAAAGACATCAGTATCTCTATAAGAGAAGATGAAATGTCTCAGTGGTTCTGTCTCTGTGTTGACACAAAAGAGAACGTATTCATAAGGAGTTGTTATTGTTGATAACTTTTAATTAGTACAACATAAGGCTGTCTTGACAGAAGATGATGGTAGTAGTGTTGACAGCGGGTTTGACTGATTGTGATGTGCCAAATTTCCAAGTGAAAACTAGTCTTCCAAATTTTACAGTTTTTTAACAACTAAACACCAATCCCTGGGACATTCTAATTTGTGTTTACAAGCGAACGGGACTCATTTACACGCACTTGGAAGCCAGAAGGTCAACAGCATAAATCTTTATGCCTTTTCTAAGAACTTTTTTAGGAACAAATGCACACACACATATGCGCTCGTGCACACACACACACACACACACACACACACACACACACACACACACACACACACACACATATGCGTGTGCACTAAACTCCATGTATGTTTGTGTGTGTGCGTGTTCAGACGCGCTACATTCTCTAGTTCCACCATTTTAGACATTTACTTGCTAAGACCCACTATACCACGTACAAATGGTCGAATTGTCCTCATTCTCTTCGTATTTCATTGTAAGAAGGAAATTCCATTCCGACAACTTCTTCCCACGAACCACTACTTTGCAAAACAGATTCTCGAGAAAATTTTTTTTCGATCACAACAATCTTAAACTCTACAAGTCTAGAGTTAACCATTATCTATCCTACACATCCTCACTATCTACATTTACTTCCCTCTCTTACGTCCATGCAACCACATTCAATAACTCTCTACCTTGAGTACCTCTTGGGACTTGTATGAAGTGAACATTTAGTAAAAAGGCACACACACGCACATACATATATGAGAGGGTGCTGAAAATTTCTTCGTTGAACCTACCAACTGATGTTTAGTCATTTGGTCAAATTTTGTTTGAAGATACTAAAAGCGCTCCTAAAAGGCACCAGACCCATTCTAAATAGCATTTTTTTAAAATTCGGCAGGGGGTCTTGGCTGGAAACTGAACAAAAACTCAACTCCGAATGAAATTACTACTACTCTCCTACAACACAACATAAACAATATTTGTTATTACGATCCCCACCACCACCTTGAAAATGGCTAGAGAATTAGCCGAAAGCGCTCGGGACAATGAACACTATGGACAATTCCTTTACACTCAAAAAAAAAAAATTGTAAAGACACTGAAAAACTTAATAAAAAGCTTACAAAATATCCTTTGTCTCTTCATATTCAACAAAACAAGTATAAAAGAAGGATTGCTACATATATATATATATATATATATATATAATACGAGTAAAAGGTTTGTCACTTAGCTGATTGATGTTACCTTCAGCTTCCCAACTCCATAGTTTCGTAGACGCAATCTCCGGGAATCACTCCACCGTCTCGTCAGGAGTATCAGCAATTGAGTGTTTATACTTCTCCATTTTTCTTTGTTATATGCACTTTTCATTGATGCAAGTTTTTTTTTATTGTGTATGTGTGCGTTCGCGCGCCCGGATATAAAGCGTGCTTATTATTTCCTTTCGTCGTTTTTTCACTTTATACTCACTCCTTATTGAGATTATCCTCTCTTTTTCCTCTTTTCTTTCCGTTGTAGCTATTTTGACTTTGGGTGATATATATATATATATATATATATATATATATATATATATATATATATATATATATATATATATAATGTTTAATTTAATCAATATCTTTTAGCTTTAGCTTTTTTTAGCGCTTTTGTTTTTATTTTATTTTTGACGGTTTCTTCCTTAGGTGACATACGTGGCACAGGCTTGGGCGATCATCTCTTTTTTCGATTCATAATTGATTTGGCAGAAGAATTCCCACAGTTACTTTCTGTGGTAGACGGGCTGCCAACCTAGTTTATCTTGCTATTTACCCATGGATGCGGCGAGAAGAGAGGGATTCATACCTTTCCCCAAGAGTATTTGCGCGTAAGTGAACGTAACGAACTCGACTCTCCAATTTCTCATTCCGAGTCGTTTTCCATCACATCACCCGCACATCCAAGCTCGCAATACCTGATATTTACAAACGGTCACCCTGATCAGCTACAGACTGTGTTCAACTTGTGAGGAAAGCAGATATAATGTATGATCCTATTCACCCCAGGGAGATAATATTACATAATCTGTTTTTTTTTTTTTTTTTTTTGACTTGACATGTCCCATTCTACTGGGTAAGCTATATTTAAATTTCAAAACATAAAACTGATTCAAGAGACCTCTTCTTTCTTTTTCTTTTTTCTTTTCAAGCAAATACAATTAAAAAAAAAATGCTTAATTTTCTGAACTTGATTGCTTGCCGTCCTTTTGGGCGATCGTGTCTCTCCACCTGGGACGATCGTAAGCACAGCTGAAAATGGACGCGGTAGACTCTGTCCTTGTCAAGTAAGTAAGTTGGTTTTAAATGAGTGGAGTTACTAACTCCACTCCAAACTTCTTTGTCTTTCCCCCCAGTGCGGAATTAGGTCTAAAAGTATTGGTTGCCAGGAGACAAAGGGAGCCTACGAAGAACTACAACGCTATCATTTAATTTTCATAACTAATAAATAAAACAAAAAATACATGTGGAAAAAAGAGTACAATTCAAATTTTATAGAAAAAATGTGTATTTCTGAGTAATTACAGTGCACATGTACTGTACATATTACTGGCAGTAGATACGAAATATAAATACAGAATGTTATAATTAAATTATTTTTTAATTTTAAGTAATTGATTGATATTGTTAAATAGTTTACTGTACAATTTACCCATTAACAGATAGTTCAAAAGCACAATAGAGCATTGCATGCAGTCCACTATATTAAGAGCAGTCGTTTGTATTCACTCGATGATTGTGAGAATCTGCCAATAATTGTTTCTGCATCCAATTAATCTAAAGATTCCCTTTCAATGGATAGCAACATGTATGATTCCAAATTCTCCCCAGACAACGAATTTCTTAACCTTGTCTTTATGATCTTTAGCTTTGAAAATGTCATCTCACATTGGACTTGAGTAACCGATAATGTACAGGTGATTTTATAGTTATTATTCCTTTTTATTACTAAAACAATTGTCTGTGTTTGTTTCTTTATTGCATGATTATATGATATAGGGGGGCCACTCCATCAGGGGCAAACTTGCCATCTAGCAATCTGACCCCTGGCCAGTCCGATACTGATTTTCCGTAGATTCTCTACGGGAAAATATTGAATTCATATATTTCCAAGTGGAATTGAACGAAAGTGAACGCACGGGGTCAGCTAAAACCCCCTACGCCATTCCCTCTTCTTCGCTAGCCCTATATACACGCGCGAGCGCAAAGGCACGACATTTGAGAAATAATGTCAAAGAAATTCAGAATTTTTTTTTTGCAGTAAGGTTCACCCTGTACGAGGCCCGGGACCACTCGAAGTAGAGAGTTACGTTAAGATAACGGTAAACTCTAGACTTGAACAGGTAAAAATTGTAGTGATCGGGGAAAAATCATCTTGGGAGCCGGTTTCACGGAGCAGTGGTTCGCGGGAAAAAAGCTGTTCGAGTTGAACTTATTTGTCACCGATGGAATACAGAGGAAATGTGAGAGGTTTGCTACGTGTAAGTGTCATGGCGGGTCCTAGCCGTGAAGGTTAGAACTGGCATATAGTTCGTCCGAGCACTTTCTGTGAAAGTAGAGATAGAGCAGCAAGAGGCTTGCACATCCCGTCTGTGAGAGAGAGAGAGAGAGATTGGAGGGTGGAAAATAATTCGCCACCCATAAGGACTTGGAAACTCTTTTGAACTCTATCGAAACTGGAAAGTGAGGACTAGGCAGCTCTCGCCTAAATATGACAACAGTAGGCTATTTTCGGCCTGATATGGCTCTTGTAAAGGTAGAGGATAGCATAAGGAGTCAGGTACTTATTGAAGCGGTACAGGGAGCCGCCATTTTAACCTGCATCTTTAGCGATGGAACATATTTACGAGTTCCACTTGGGTCCAGGTGTGAGTTTAAGTCCGAATAGTTTCTCAAGGCACAATGCCTCCCCGAGGAGATATCCGTTTATCATGACTGGCGGTTGTTCGGGGTTCGATCGACGATGATGAAATGCAACTAGTTTGGTTTTTGAGGCATTGAATGTAACCAGCCAGTTTTTCCCCAACTGTTAGTGCTAGATCGGAAGAGAGATCATATATTTTGTCTTTCAAAGTTATAGCGGGTACACTGTTTTTGCTTGTTCTAGAAACTTAAAGTTAAATGATAATAATAATAATAAAAATAAAAATAATAATAATAATAATAATAATAATAATAATAATAATAATAAAAACTTTAAATGCAAGTACGGTGCTAAAATAACCGATGATAAATATCGCCATTTATTGTCTTAAATACAATGAAACATGAAATTCTGGAATGGAAAAGAAATTAGAGCTTTACACGTGAACAAACATTCTTAAAATTGTATGAATGGAATCATTTGTGTCAAGTAAATAATTCAATACAAAGTGAGTGAAAAGAGGAAAATTTAGTTGTAATTTATTGTTATGTAAAATAAATCGCTCAGGGGAAATATTTTGAATAACAAATGAGAAAAGATGCTTTCGAATATTTGCTGAAATTTGCTTTACAGACGATGGAAAAAAATGAACATAAAGTTAATGTTTGGTATACAAAGTGAGTCTAAAATTCACAATTGAACAATTATCAAAATTTTTGTAAGAAGAATAAAAGAAAAAAAGCCGTTTAAAAAAATGGGGAAAAAGTTTTTTGTCGTACAACGTGAGCCTACAATTCACAGCTGAAGAATTGTCATTTTTTTTGTATTCTTTGTAAGAAGAATAAAAGAAAAGAAACCATTTACAAAAATGTCCTATACAAATATTAATCTTTACAACTGTCTTCCAATTTTCTTTCTTCTATTATATCTCCTGTCATTAGGCGTGAAGTCCTGATCTTTAGATTAGAAATACTGATGCATATTTCATATTACATTATCAATATTATTATAAGATGGCTGAAAAAATGCCATTCACTTTTCATGAATGTAGTTTTTACACTATCAATAATTTACTGATATTTTTAAGTAAAATATGACTCGTGTCAAGTAATACCAGTGGTCTAAATCGAATATAATGTCCATCAAGAACCTTTATCTAAAAAGAGTTGATATGTGGTGACCCCAGTATGACTGGGTTTACTCTGAAATATAACAATATAAATTTTGTAGTCGGTGTCATCTCAGAAAGTCAAATGACCTAGGAGCTCCGAAGGGTTGACATTGAAGGTAACCCCAAAGCTACTAAGTGCAGAATCTGGCCTCAAAGGATGTCGGTGGGTGCTGAACTGGATATAGACACACAAGATAACCGGATTAGAGGAAGTTATATAATTTCCCGACCTACAAGGGGAGAGAGAGAATCCCTTATACCGTCGCACGAAGAAAATCGAATGTTCGAAGAAAGACCCCCCCCCAAAAAACATAGCCTCCATTCGAGCGACGTTAATTTGACGGAGTCCAGAAGTGATTAAAACATTTTTTGCGTATGAAAAATTTAGTTTAGTACTTTTCTCAAACGTTACTAACATTACATGTAAATAGTTTAATTCAAAGTCTATTCGATATAAATTAACCCTATATATTTGTATTTTAGGATAGGATGAAAATAAATAAATAGTAAAAGAAGAAAAAAGTAACTCTTCTGCGAAAACTGTTCTATATTCCTCTGAAAAATCATAATTAAATCTGTATCTTGGCAATTTGTTCTACAATATCTTAAAATTACCTTGCTATTTTTTCCCAATTTATTGAAATACTGCATATACTCGAGTATAGTACGAGTTTTGGTGATCAATCTTTTTTGCGCAATGCTTTGCGTTGTGGTGTAATGGATATCGGTTCGGAATGAGAGATCGGGGATCCGAGTTCGAATTCCAGTCGGGTTCTTTATATTCACTTTTGTGCAAATACCCCTAGCTACGGGTTGAATAGCAGATTGAGCAATCAGTCTACCGCAGAAAGTAACAGCAACCTCCTGTGGGAAAAAATTGCCTAGTCAGTCGTGTATCGAAAGAATGCATGATCGACCAAGCGTGTATCACGTTTGACTAATTGACTTTTTACACAAAAAATAGGAGGTCGCACTATACACAGGTAATTTTTTTTTTTTGAAGAGGTTAAAAATCATGCAATTTCGGTAACCGATTACACTATACACAGGTAAAAAAATTCTGGAGGAATTAAAATTAATGCCAACAAATTCAGGGATCGCACTATACATGAAATTGGCTTATACACAAGTATATACGGTAAATTTTGCTGAACGTAATTCATGCATCCATACATTTGTAAAGCTATCTAAAGTTTGCTTACTCTATTTTTTTTAGGAGAGTGTATATTATGAAAAAATTCAGTTATTATATACAATATAAAATCTATCATAAGGGCATTTCGACAGGGTATAATGGGTAGCAAGTTTGTCTTGCTAGATCAATTACGACTGAGTAGTGAGTTCGATCTTCACTGGTTACTCCATACTTGTGGTATTGTGCCAAATTAAGCTAGACTTAAGAAATTATTTTAACATCGATCATAAGTAGACTTTTGTTAAAGTGTGTCACAGGAGATTGCTACACAATCTGACCAGCTATAGAATCACCTGGGGAGCCTTCTCAGTTATCAAATGTTTTTTGTCGGGTAATTGTTAATGGTCAGTCCTCTGGGGCACATGAGATCAATGCTGACATCAGCCAAGGCACTCTTCTTGGTTCTGTTCTCTTTCTGCTTCATATCAACGATCTGCCCAAGAACACTCAAGATCCCAAATCCTTCGTAATATCCTTAAATATATATGCTGATGATACCACAGTGTATGGGTGCACCTTCAAACAGCTTGATGACCAATGCCTGACAGCCGATCTCTCCTCTGATCTAACTCACAGCTCACCGAGGAAAAACTGATTGATATCATTCAATGCTTCCAAAACTAAACCCGTAACATTTCATCACCAACGAGAAGACCATAAACCTGCACCTGCACCTGATGAGTGGTCATATCCTCAAAGAGGC
>OZ038486.1:41185492-41280492 GCA_964036315.1 Acanthosepion esculentum | reverse complement strand
GCTGACTTTACAGCATATTTCTTTTCATCATGTTGAGCTTCTTTGCCAATCCACAGGAAAAGAGAATCCCATGTGTCTAACAGCATGATGTCATCAGGGATGAGGTCTTGCTGCAATTTTACATTGGGCAAGAATCATATCATAATATGCACATATATATATATATACATAATAAATAAATAAATAAACAGATCAAATAGATAATAATGAAACATAACCTTCTAGTCACTCAACGACTCAAGGCAAGCCCATAAATAAAAAAGACGCCGTCTGACTAGCATAAGCCAAGACCACTCTGGACATAGAATCCCCATTGTAACTTGATACACATTTTTGGAAAGGGACTGGCCTGTAGATAAAAATTAATTCTTAATTCTTAGCCCCTTAAACCACCTAACTTCAATGGCCGAAACTAGCCGTTTCCATAGCAACTAATGTTCCAATGATACCGTACTTATAAACACTAGCTAACCAAAAGATAGCTTATTCCCAAATTCTCGCTTGACAAGGAAGCGGGTCCAGACACCTTAACTCTACATAACTTAAAAAATTATGTTAGGGGTCTCGGCTCTCGCTTTTGAAACATGAGAACTCTTATGTAGCGGAGGAATCATATTTTTAAAAACTAAAAATATTATTATAATATATTATATTATATTATATATATATATATATATATATATATATATATATATATATATATAAGTAGATAATGTGGCAAAATGGAAAAGTTCCTAAACAACGTGTTTCACTGATGTGATGTTTGTTGGGTTCAGCTTTCTTCCGTGTGGAATGAAAGACAAAACTGTGTAAGGAAAATGTATTGGAATTTTTGAGGATAAGAGGGACAATAAATGAAATTACTTTATCAGATCCAACAACTAATCTGATGTTTCTTGGCAATAAACCTAAGACCAGGCTCATACATAATATCATTGCAACAGCAATAGTAGCACAGTGCAGTATGAAAGCTAGTAGAGAAAAAACAGATCTGCTCGAAGTGGGCTGATTTGAAATGCAACAGACACCAATGGCTGTTAAACACATTGTGGTTTCTGGTCATTGGATCTGATAAGGTATTTTACCTTATTGCCACACTTCTTCTCAAAAGTCCTAATGTATTTTTTCTTAGAAATAGTTTAATCTTTCATTCCAACCTGAAGAAACTGAAGCCAACACACAAGACATTGACAAAAACTGTCATTTAGAAGTTTTTCCATTTTGTTTCATCATCTCCACATTTGTTTTTGGATACTATTATACATCCTACAAACACATGCACACACACACACACACACACACACACACACACACACACACACATATTGCCAGTTCAAGAAAGACATTTGGGTCACTAATACAAACAAAAGATGATGCCTCATATCGAGAATATTTAACATCGAAAAACATAAAGGAGAAAAATTAATTATTTTTAATAATATGTGGAAATCTCCACCCTTTGCCTGATGATGGTCACGAGACCAGAAACACGTGTAGCAAAATTATGGAAAATAAAGCATAATATTTAAAAAAAAACATCCACATTACAACCAAAATTGTTTGTGGTTTCTCTCTTCTTTTTAATATATATATATATATATATATATATATATATATATATATATATATATATATATACAATTAAGTGTTTGCATATAATTACTATATTTTTAAATTAATCTTTAACTTTAGTTGTTTTTATGCATTTTAGATTAACTCAAGATAATAGTAATGACTAAAAGAATATATTTTTATTTTAAAAAATCATTGATATTTTTAAGAGAAGACTTGAATAGAATTTCAAGTTCAATAATCGTTTATTGATACACTCACGCATCAGAAGAAATGATTATAAATTTAATAAAATAATTTGAGTTGACCCACACTTTTTTAGCATCAGTTGATGAACAATAAATTTGAGCCTATTTAATATGGAGAAAATTAATATCAAAATAAAAAAAGGATTGTGTAACTCACCTGTTCAAAATTGCATATTTCCTCCATTTGATAATTAATACTTGACATATTTGACATGCAAAAAAGACGAGGGATGTGTTCCCACTGACGATTCTGAAAAATTTAATATATTTTTAATTTCATATGTTAATTGGCTTGCATTTTGGTTGAGTGTGTTGCATATTTTCAACCCACACTAGTGATTAGTATTTGAGTTGAAGTAAAATCCAGAATTTTGAAGATTGAATTCCAAAGCAGCTAAACCCTCTTTTAGAAGACTGGTACAACACCGTCATACTACCTTTAATTAGTTGATTTTATATATTTTTTAGATAGGTGTCTCTTAGTTGCCAGTTATTATAGAGTAAACTCTTATTCAACTCTCCAACACTATTGTGTAACTGAAGAGATTTGCATATTTCCCACCAATACTAGTATTTGGCAAAAGTTAGCATTTTGGATACCAATTTTAATAGCTTTTTCTTCATTTGCACCTATTTGACCTTATACCATACTAAAGTAGATAAATTTGATAACCTATTGATTATTATTATCTTGATGATGATGGTATTGATGATAAAAAAAAAACCTGTGTTATAATTGACTGATTTGTTTTATGGATTATCAACCCTTTGTAGATTTTTTAAAACTGAAATACTTTTGAATTGTACACGAATAATTCTTTCTTTTTTGTGAGTGGATTACATTAACAATTTTGGGGATAAATATGATTTAACTTTAAATACAACTAAAAAAAATAGATTTGTAATAAAAAATAGTGCAACGAGTGAGAGGTATGTAAGAATGATTTATTCTCCCATTTGTACTTTATTTACATTATTCGGACTATTGTCCTTATCTTTGTCACTCAGGCCTTTTCCAGATGGTTTGAATGTCGAACTGAAACCTTTATTTCGCTCCACATGCCATGTTTAATGGATGTCAGTTATCAGTTATCTCCTGTTAATTTCCTCTGAAAGTTCTCCGCTGCCTTAACCAGGTATTGAACTCACACTCTTTGGGTCCTGTCACTGGATCTAAACAACGCCTTTATCCATTGTACCATGTGTCCTTGAGGACATCTGTATACGAATTTCTGGTTATTATAAACCTAATGTCTTCAGCAACCATTTTTACTAGTGCTTATATTGCAATTTTTTGCTGTTATCATTATGTTTTTACCAGAGCTCATATTGCAACTTTGTTGTTATTATCACTTTTCTCTGGCACTCCTTATTACTGGTTCGCATATTGTATTCATTACTATGCTTGGTCGGCTCAGGAGATTTTTGTGGCCTAGCATATGTGCTGATTCCTTAAGTTTATGAATTTTCCAATGGTGTTCCTTGCCTATGATCTCAACCTGATCCCACAGAGGGCGGTGATCTCCCTTCTCTCTCCATATGTGGTCAGCCACACCTGATTTTTCCACTTCTCCATGTCTTACAGCTTTCTGGTGTTCTTGAAGCCTCACCTTAAGGGGGCGGCCTGTCTCTCCTTTATATTTCTTTCCGCAGCTGCATGGGATAGAGTACACAGAGTCTCTAGTCATGTTCTCCTCTATGGGGGGGGGTCTTACTTGGGAGAGATATCTGTGAAGTGTCATCAAGCTTTTGAAAGTTGTCCTGATGTTATATGGACTGCAGATCCTTTGTATTTTCTCAGCACGACCTTCAAAAGCTTGACGACACTTGACCTGCTCATTTCTATATCTTCTTATTTTTAAATGAAGAAATAAACCAATGTTGAGAAATAATAATGGTAAAATTAGCTGTTTCCTTATAAGGAAACATTTAGTATTCACTGACTATGTGGCCAGAGCTGTTGTTGATTAAAATCATAATCTTTTTATTAAAACAATTTTTCAGGAAAATAGGTTTCTCAAGTCCAGTAGCTGTTATTGCTCTTTCTGGTATGGATGGAGATTTCCTTCCTAATCCTTTTATTTGAAGTGAGAAATGGAAAGAGAGAGGAAAGAGTAAGAAAAGAGAGAATTCTGAAATGAGTACAAACTTACTTGAATGGGTTTATCACTGGTATATGTTTCAATTCCACCAAGACAATTCCAAAAGTCAGGCTTTTCTTGTCCTTCTGGAATAAACGTGGCTCTGAATTTAAAGAATAAAATTACTTCTGTAGAATCACTTTCAGTCAAAAAGATGAGTTTTAGGCATCAAATGAATCTATATGATCATTTTCTTCTAACTGGTAGGGGATTAATGGACAAGAAAGGGTTCTGTTCAAAGGTTGCAATATACAACTGAAGAAGGTTAGAGAACGCATCAACTGAAATGTCAATTCTCAAAACAACAAAAGATGAAAACAATAGTTTGAATCTCCAAGAGAAGATGATGGTCTCTTTCAAGAAATTTTTTTTATTTTGTAAGTAAAGGGTTGCACTGCAAACACACCTTCTTGACATCATCTCCAAGAACCAGTAGCAAAGTGGAGCACAGGACAATGGGTGGATGATCAGTTGTAGTGACTGGTGGCCTGCATAAGATTTAATTATTGGACTTTTTTGTGTTCCACATCATATGTACATCCAAATGATTTGAATTCAAAGTTTTCATTCCCCCATGGCTGCTACCCAAGGCTAAAGAGCAGGGACCAATCTATACTGCTATTATAAGTGATGGATTTATATCTTTCACAATGGCATTAGTGTGAAATGACAACAATAGCCTCTGTTCACCAATTCTACTCTAAATGCTATGCTATAAACATAAAAGAATGCTGGCTGCCATAGTGAACGGACATGTTTTTTGTGTTTGTTTTTGTTACTCCAAGAAAGAGATGTTCTTTTTTTAGGAAAGTGATGATTATGTTTTTATAAATAAAGACAAAAGGAAAATTTTTCGTTACCAATGCTTTACCCCCCTGATGCCCAATAAGTTTTGGGACTCCTTCCAGGCCTAGAGGGAATTAAATTATTAAAATCTCACTAAATGTTAATCCCTGGAATTGAAATCTAAGGAATATTAACATGAAATTAATTTTAAGTCCAAGAAACCAGGTTAAAATTAAATTCAAATTTAAAGTTTTAAATATATATATATACACCACACATACACATATATTTTATTTTTACACTGGACATTAGAGTAAAGAGTTTATCAGATAGATCACTTATTCTTACTATTGTTTTAATCTCTGTCTAAGTGATAACAGGAATCAATAAATATGAATATATATATATATATATATATATATATATATAAACAATAAGAAAGAACATTAAAAGATTTATAATTCGGTGTTCTTAGCAATTATTTTTATTCTTAAAAAAACAGTGTTTGATACAAACAGTAGAGCATAGTATTATAATTATTTTCTTTTTTAAAAATATGATTCCATCGTGACACAGAAATTTCTGTTTCAAAAATGGAACGAAACTATGGATTTTAAGTTTAGTTTTTATAATTAAATTTACAACTTTAGTTTCAGTATAAGATTATCAAATAAAATCACTCTGTTATTGCTGTTGCTAAAACTGTTCAAAGGATAGAAAAGGGGAAAAAATCGCCTACATATAATGCACTTCGTTCTTGTTTAGAAATGGCGAATAGTTTGAGTAATGTCCCTTAGTTATATTAGCCTTTAACGTTCCTTCGACAATCAAAATAACGTCAATCAACTTACCCGTTAGAAATGTTTTTAGCCATTTCTCTTTCATCCCCTGTACTTCCCTGAAATAAAAAGTAAAAATCCTTGTATAATAATTAATTTAGAAGTCAATTATTATAAATAATAATATTTGAAGCAGGTGTTTATCTACCAAGCTTTATGAAGATAAAAATATTTTCAGCAAAAAAAATAAATATTTTTAATTTTTTATTTTCAATAATTAGTGACGAAGCAATTAAGAAATTTCTAGATGACCTTGTGACCCGTTGGGCCATCCTTCAAGAGAAAAATATGATGGAACAAAATACCATTGAATAACACTGCTTTCAGTGTATTATGTGCAAAGGATGAACCTTTTCTCTTTTTTTTTATTACCCAAATTTCTTTTTTTTACTCATATGCAAATAAATAAATAAGGGATAATACTCTATAATTAACATTTAATAGTTATCTCCCTTGATCTTTGTTTTATTTATTTATTTTTTAAAAGTTGATTGCAAATATGCTTTCGCTCAATTGCGAATCTTGAATCTAGCTTATTTTAAATTTACGTTACTGCATTTTAAGGGCACATCAGTTTATTATCACTTGCTTCAATGTATCGTTTCTGCTACTTACAGTTTTTTCCTTTTTTTTTGTAATGCAATGTCTCTTTAGGAAATAATGAACAATTTTCTCACAAAGAGTAATCTTGAGGTAACAGAGATCTGGTTCTACATTTGTATACTTAAAGATTTTTTGGGGCTGTTTAGGATAGAATATGTTTTATTTAACTACAATTCTAAAAATTTTTAATTTTTAATAGACTATATTTCTTTTTAAAACCAAGCTAAATGTATTAGAATTACTTACAGTATGTAAAATTTTATGGAGCTAATGTCTTTAATTTAATAATGTCTTTAATTTAATAACAAAATGAAATTCGAAGATTTTAGCTTCCATTACTGTGTAGCGAAAAAATATTTTAAATGAGTTAATTTATAATATTAATGCTCTGTAAATTTACATTGAGCACTATTGTGTAAAGATAAAAATATCTATAGGAACACTGGATTATATATCTTACTGTTCTTTCTTTTTATTTATATATATATATATATATATATATATATATATATATATATATATATATATATATATATATATATATATATATTATTTACATTATTCATACTGTTATCCTCATCTTGATTGCTATATTCACTGAATATGGCAATGAAGATGAGGATAACAGTTCAAAAAATATAAGTAATCATAATACCTAATCTCAGAGATATAGACATATATATATATATATATATATATATAGTCAGCTATTTGTATCTGCAGGTTTCATATTCCACCAATAGACGATTGAAAAGTATTTCAAATGAAAATTTCAGAAAAGTTCCAAAAAGCAAAACTTTAATTTGCATTCTATCAAACTGAATCCACGTGAATAAAATGATGCTTTTTCAACACTCATCCTAAAGAGGGACTCTTCTTCCACTTTCAAATATTTCTATGCCCAGACCTTTATCTATTTGCAATTACATCATATGGACAATGAACACTTTTGAACCTTATCTGCCTTCCATCAGCATGGCTGATGCTAACCTCCAGGAGCAGCTCGTTGTGCCCGCTTGAGGGCCCACATATTCCACTGACATGAAGTGGAGAGATTATATTGAATCAGTTGCTATGTCTACTGCTGGTTCATTGTGTTGTGCCATACAATTTTTCTAGACAGAATCTATCTTGCACATTTATATATTTATCATTCATCTGTGCATTGAATATTGCTTCCATATTTAGTCTGGTGCTCCCACTATATATCTTGAAATTCTCAACAAAATCCAAAGGTCCTTTAATGTTATTGAACCTGACCTAGTATCTTGAGTGCTGTGACATGGCTTCCCTCTGACTTTTCTACAAATATTTCCATGTTAATTGTTCTGATGAGCTTTCCTCTTTTGTACCTTGACTACATGAATTTAAACACACTACTAGATTGGCAACTAGGTCTCACCGTTTTACAGTTGAACTAACTAGATGCAATTATATGTTCTATTCTAATAGTTTCTATTCTCACACTTCTTGCCTGTTGAACTTTTCCAGTTTCTTGATTCCCTGTCACCTGAAATCTTCAAAAATTTAAACACACCACCAATCACCATCTTCTATCTTCCTGAAACCTGTTCTTGTATTGTTCTTTCTCCTCACTAAAATTTCTTATTCTTTTTCTCTCCCATTAACCCCTTCTGTCTTTGTGGCATTATTGCCTTGCTTGGTGTAAGATGATAAAAAAAATTTGCGTAACCAAATTTGTCTTTACATAATTCTTGTGTACAGACTAGGGGTTGCTTTATTGCACATGTGTATGTCTACTGCCAGGCCGAGGCTCTTCACATATCATGGGCCATATAAAATGTTGGTTCAGTCTGTCTTGGAATGGCTGCAACAACATTCCCCTCCCCAAATATATAGACAAATCCCAGTAGATGCATGCTGACATTTATTCCTGCCATATTCTTGTTGTTTCTTGTCTTGAAATCAGAATGCTGCGATTGCTTGTCTGTATCTCTTTTGTGTATTAATGCCATTCTTAGTTTGTGAACTTTTTTTACCTCTTTACTATTGCTTTGCTTACTTTTGCATATATTGTTTCTTGATATTATTTTTGCCCTGTTCTTTTATTTTCTTTTGTTATTGTTTATTGCAAATTTTGTCAATTCTGTTTATTGGGCATTTCTGCCAATTACAACCATGGCCAATTACTCTACAGATAGGAATTTAAATTTATAGACCAATCCTACAGATACATGCTGACATTTCTCCCTAGTCAATAAGATAGGACACTTCTCAGTCTCATTCACCATATTCTTGTTGTTTCTTGTCTTGAATGCTGTGATCACTTGTCTTTAGCACTTTTGTGTGTTAACACAATTCTTACTTTGTGAACTTTTTTGCATTATTACTGTTGCTTTGCCAACTTTTGTCTTGCATATATTGTTTCTTAGTATTATTTTTGCCCTGTTCTTTTTCTTTGTTTTCATTGAAAGTTTTGTCAGTTTTTGCTTGTTAGGCATTTCTGCCATTTACATTTAAACATGGCCAATTGCTCTTCATAAGATTTAACTTATACAGAACCTAAAATTATTAACAACACAATTTTGCCGATAAAATATGCCTCTATACAATTTTTTGGTTCTCAGATATCAATATCTGCTGAAAAGCTTTTATTTATAGAAACAGAATAAAAACTATTACAGAAGATTTACATTGTATTGGGTATTCTATATAACCTAAAAAATATCCAATTTACACAGGTGTGTGTAGGTTATATGCAAATATTCCACTGTTTTATATAAAGGACTTTGAGCATCCACAGATTTTGGTATCTACAATAGGAGTCCTGGAACCAACTTTTTGTGGATACTGATGGATAACTGTATATTACAATATGCATTAAGCAACTCTAAGTGGAAAATTTGATATCTTAACATTAGAATCTGTGGCAGCAATAAAAATTAGAAATGGTTGCATTTTTTAAAATAGGGCTATTATTATTTTATGACAAAAAACTTGTTCTTATTTTATTGTGCATGTAATCAATTACAGATGGATAGAATTCAAAGTGTTAAATTAATGAAATAAAAGTTGTTACCTTTCCAGCCCAAATATAGCTTCGGTGACCGTCAAATATGACAAACACATTACTGGAGTTCAAAGAAGCTGCTCGCATTGGCACCTATAGAAGCAAAAATAAAAACAGAGAAACCATTTTAAAGATTAAGTTATAGAAAATCATTATGGATAATTACTGAAAAAGCTTTTAAAATTAATCTCTATATAATTTGCTCAATTAAAAGTTGTAACTTAAAGTGAATTCGTCAAGTATGGCTCAGCATAGATTTAAATCTAATAAGTAATTATTTTAGAGCCAATAAGAAAAACTACTTTCAAACTAAAATCTTGAAGAAATTCGAACTTCAAATGACAATATCTGGATAAGTTGCTATAGTTTGAAAGAAAACAAAATTATTGAAGCATTTTATTTTGATATATGTCTATATTTCTGAGATGTGGTATTTTAATTATTTACACTATTTACATTGTTCAGGCTGCTGTCTTCACTATATCCACAACGTTTCAGCCATTGTATGTTCTTCTTCAGGTGATTGAAATTTCGAACTAAAACCTTTATTTCATCCATTGAAGTAGATTATTCTACTTCCACGTGTTATGCCTCTTCTCGATGTCTCAGTTATCTCCCTTTAACTCAACTAGCCAATTTTTTGTTCACCACTTCAGTAGCCAGGTATTGAACTCACAACTCACTGGATCTAACCAACGCTTTTATCCACTGGGCCATGTGTTCTTTAGGACTTTATCTTGACTCTCCAAAAACAGCTTGTTTCATTCTACTAACCCCTATATAAGGAAAAATGTGTACAGGTCTGGATTATGAACTTTTAGGTCCCCTAGGCTAATGAAATTATGGTGGATGGATGCAAAAGATATGACTTTGAAAGAGAAAAGGTTTTGTTATCAGACAAGTTAGAAAATTTTTCTTTTCTGTTTTCTGTGTTTATATCTTCAACATGGAGTTAGCTTTCATTGCAACAAGCCTACTGTGTTTTGTAGAATTTTAAATTTAAATTTAAATTTTCAGCATCAACCAAATATTTTCAATAAATCTTTAAAGGAAGGTGCTTGTTTACTTCGTATTTATTTTATGATTTGCATTGTTACAAAATACAGACTTCTACAATTTGATATTGTCATCGTCATCATCAGCTTCCTTGGGCCTACTGCCCATTGGTGTTAATAGCTGTTGAAATCTATCATGTTTTGTTTTACAGACATAGTATCTACACTACATATCTAAACATCTTTGTATAGATTCAGGTAGCTAAGTGGTTTTAAATTCAGAGTTGCTGTTCTTCTAGAACCATGGCTATTAAGTCCAGTCTGAATTGTTATTTTACCCATATCTGGGAATAAGAGATGGATTCATATCTTTCCCAAGAATATGTGTGTAAGAAAAGAATGAAATAAACTTAACTGGAATTTGAACACTGTTTGACAGTTTCTTATTCTGAGCTGTTAACCATTACACTACCTATGTATCCACAAACAGTTCAAAATAATAAGAATAAAACATAGATATAAAAAAAAAAAAAAATGATAAATAAAATGTAATTTGTTGGTTCCCATGAATGAGATAACACATCTTACAATTATGTGTTATTTTTACAATGTTAAAAAAAAGAATGCATGGCAGTGAAAAGTTTAACAACTTTTTAGTTGTTTAGAGTTTATCTTCACCAAAGATTTATTAATATTTCTTTTGTAAACAAGCAAATAAAAAAAACAGAAATTTGAATACCTGAAGAGCTTTTGTGTTGAAAGAGGTTGTACCACAAACTTGAAGCATAAAATTACGTCCAGGACACGCAGCCAGAATGTCATTTTTTTTACCCCAAATGTCATGGCTGCCCTGAATAAAAAATGTATAAATCTGTTTTTAAAAATAGCCAAAGAAAGATTATAATTGTACAAACTATCAAAATCAAAAATCTATTACCTATATAACAGCTTTATTTGATTGCTCAGTAATACTTGTATTCATCCCTGAACACTGATAATCCTTTTCTTTTCTGATTGTCAACATGCAGAGAAATCACCAAAGCTTGTTAAAACAAAGTGGCCAGTTTTTAAATTCCACCTTTAAGTACTAATGTTGCTAAGATGATTTTCATTTATTCTTTCATAATCCTGTGAATGACCTTCAGTGATTGCTTTGATTGGATGACATAATAATTATAAAATAATAGCATTATTTTTATAAATTCTCCAATGAGGTGAAGTGAAATGTACTCTTTTTATCCTTCATGTATGTGAAGTTTTTATTTTTCCTAATAGAATATAGATAAGTTTTATATGATAAAATGTTCGAATTATCAATCCTATAAAACAACTGGGCTTTATATATTTATTGATCACACACCATGATCTCCTCTTCTTAGTAATGTAAGATATGTTATGGTAACAAGAGACAATGCTGCACACCAAAAAGTGAAGATGCATCCTGTTACCACTATAATGGAATATTTCATTACTAAGAAAGGAGGGAAATTTTAAAAAAATTTTTGTTTCATGTTAACTTTCTATGGATATTTTTACCTGTAAAAAAATCAGAATTCTTTCTTACATATGATAATAAAATTAATTGCTTGATGAAAAATAAGATTGCTCTTGGTGAAGCAATTACAAAATAATTCAATACTATCATCATTTTTTATGTTATGAGTAAACTCGTTAATATTAAATTGTACTATGATGATTTCTGTTTAGTTTGGTGTGTCTCACACACATACACACAATATATATATATATATATATATATATATATATATATATATATATATATATATATATATATGTATGTATGTATGTATGTATGTATGTATGTATATATATATATATATATATATATATATATATATATGTGTGTGTGTGTGTGTGTGTGTGTGTGTGTAATTTTTCTATATGAAGAACAATTTTAGGAGAAAGAAGCATGACAAAGTGGAAAAGTTTTGTGTGATGTTGGAACCTAATCAACTGGTTTGAAAGAACTGGATCAGTCGTTGATCTTCCAGAAAGAGATCCTAAGTGCACTGTTCTCACTGACACAGCAGTAGAAGTTGTACAGCAGTGTGTCTTTGAGGATCCATCAGCTTCTATCTGTCATTGATCTACTTAACTAGGCATTGCCAGAACATTGCTTCAGAAGATTCTGAAACTAGATTTAAAAATGTTTCCATACAAGATTCAAATGGTTCAAACTTTACTACCCCAAGATACTCATGTGTTTGTAAAAGCTATTTTTATTTTATATCATTCAGTCTTTTAGTGGGCACCCTGATTTTTCCATTATTTAAAACGAACAGACTAAATTTTAAATAAGCAACTGTGTTGCCTACTAGTATACTTAACTGCAGAATTGCTCTTTGCCATTGAATGGTTATTAGGGTTGCCAACAATACTTTATTTAGTACCTATCTTTTTTCCTTGTTGATTTTGGAAGGTAAGAAAAAAATGTCAATTTCAATTATATTGTATATTTGCAGGAATTAAATTAAAAATTACTAATTTTATATCTTTTTTCTTTGTCCTTTACAGAGTTGATGATTCTAATGGTTAGTAAAGAACTATAGGGGCAGTAAGCTCTTAGCAATAAGTGTCAGATGACTTCGAGCAGAGATTACAGGTTAAATCCTACATGTTAAATGGTCATTTGAAGATTGTCTTTATATGCCCAGTCAGCTGATACACCAATATAAAATTGCTATTTCATAAATATTCTTATTGTAGGACTTTCAAATCCATAAGAAAAATACTTCTTCAATATTTGCTACTTACCATTAGAATAATCATTTTGCCTTTAAATATTGTCATCAAATGTGGAGGTTCTTTACCCTGAATCACTCTGATCTGGAAATAAAACATAATAAAAAAGAAGTCATTAAAATAAAGATAAGTAATCAATAATTAACCCTTTTGCAGTTGAAACATTGGTTTCATAAAGCCAACAACTGCTGAGTTAATTAAGTTACAAATTTGTTGAAAAAAACTCAAAATCTTGCATGTAAGAAAAGTTGATTTAATGTCATAGGCACAAACAAACAATGGAGCCTCCTCAGCTTTCTCCTGATAATTATGTCTTTAGTTATTGTTTTTAAATTTAGTAACACGATATATTCATATTGGCTAAATATCTACCTCTTTATGTTGTGATTATAAGGTAAGTCACTTAATGAGAAATTCTGGAACATACTTGTTACTTTACGCAATGCACACTATTCAAGATGTTAAAATCAACATTGTTGATAAAGCAAGAATCTGCATGAGGCCAGAGAACAAACTTAGATAATTTTACACAGTCAGGAACATTCTAGAATGTACTTGAAGCTGATTTCCATTGGGTCATCTGTATTTTAAGGGCATAGTTTTCTTGGTTTAAGACACCTACAAAAATAGTTAGCAAACAAAATGGGATATTTTTAACCAGTTCTTGTAGCTGTTTTACATAAGCCATATAGATTTTATTGCAAATATGGTCTAGTCACTGCAAGGTGTAATACAAACTGTTATACCCCACTTCTTCTTTAGTTCTCCTTCTCCTTTGGTGCCTCCTTCTTTTTTGATGCCCCCTCTTCTTTGATACCCCACTTTTCTTTTGGTATCTCCTCTTTTGCTGACCCCTCTCCTTTAATGTCTACTTTCTCCTTTGGTGTTTTCCTCTCCCCTGATATCTTCCCCTTTTGTTGGTCCTTCTCCTTTGATGCCTACTTTCCTTAAAGGCCTTCTTCTCTTGATACCCCCTCTCCTTTAGTGCCTTTGATAGCCTCCCCTCTCCTTTGATGACCCTTTTCCTTTGGTTGCTCCTCTATTGATGTCCCCTGTTTTTTGTGTATGTCGAAGATTCTGTCAACATTCTAATTCTCTGATGTTGGTCTTTATTGATGACTTTGATGTTATTCCATAAAGGCTGATGTATCCTCCTCTCCTTCCAAAGAATTATTGATTGATTTTATTTTTTATGGCTTATCAACACATTGTGGGTTATTTAAATCTGAAATATATTTCAGATTGTCGGAGGTTGCTTAAAGTACTCAGTGTTCTCAAGTGGTACCCCATCTAAGTACTGACTGGGTTCAATACTGCTCATCCAAATGATTAAAACATCCCATTTAAAATAAATCCAGACAAGAACCTTCTTTTTAATCATTTCACCCCAAGCAAGGCAATAAAGCCACTAAGATGCAAGGGGTTACCGAGTGTGAGAGAATATGATTATTAAGAAGAAAGAACAATAAAAGAACAGGTATTAATAAGACAGATGATAACTATTGAGTTTGCATTTAAATTTTTGAAGATCAAATTTGACTGGAAAGCAAGAAGCAGGAAGAGAGTTCAACAAGTAAGAAGTGTAATAGAAGAAATTGTTAGCATAGAACTTGCAGTTGCATCTAGTCATTTCCTTAGAAGCAAGTAATGTACAAAAATGAAGATAATATGACCAAAATGCAACCCATTCAAAGGATTTAACATAACTGGTCAACAACTGGTATATCTAAACAGACCTTTGCAAAAATTTTAGTTGCTCAGGCATAATTCTCATTCTGTATGTTCAAACATTATTTAGAGAAAATTGATTAAAAAATTTGATAAATTATTAAACAATTTGAAAGTAATAATTACAAACAAATCATAATACTGACCTGAGTGGTTGTTCCTTCAAGTCCATCATCCAGCTCAAGAGTTTTTAAAGAAGCTGCCCCTTGTTCTTCAGGGCTGGATTCAATTCCCTAAAATAATAGCAAATAAATTTATTTATAGATGAATAAGAAATTTTAAAAGTATTTCAATATAAAGTAATTTTTTATAATTCATCTACCATGTTTATATAATGATTAGCAAAATACTATACACTTAATGTAATAATTGTATTATATTAGGGTCATTTGGAAAGTTCATAGGCTGATCAAGATATAAATGTAAGTAGATTCACCAGTTGATAGAGTAAAAGACATGCAAATATACCAACTGATGTGTCTACTTACATTTATATCTTGATCAGCCTATGATCTTTACAGTTGATTCTTGTAAAACAAATTAGCCTAATGGTTATTGGTGTAGAAAGTGGAATCTGAAAGCTGATTTCAAACTCCAACCTAGTCTATTGTATACACTTTCATGCAAATGCCCTTGAGACAGGTATGAATCCATCTCTTCTTTTCCCTAGTTATGGATTAAATAGCAGGGTAGACATTGCTCTCGAGCCTTGGGTTGAAGCCAGTCTAGAAGTTTAATTTTGAATGGAGAAGGCAATAGGAAATAATTTCACTATCTCTCCCAAGAAGTTATGGCAATTCACAGATAATAAAGGAAGACGTGGAGAGCCACTATCGCTTACAACCTAAGGAGACATGAAATTAAAAACAATAGTTTTCATTATTCATTTGTTATTAGTCATTTCCTTTTTCATTTTTAAAAAAAATAAATTTATAGGTTGAATACTTTCCAGCTTTTAAAGATTTATAATATAGTAGACAGCTTAATGAGAGTAATTCTAAAAAGTTTTTCAGGTCTGAGATGAAGTATTTTTGTTATTAATTTGTGATTATTTTTCTTCCACTTTTTCTTATTTTTAATCTCAATGTCCCTTGGTGATAAAAGCATACATGTAAAGTCAATAAATAAATAGACTTTGATGAAACTGGAACTTACATTGGTACATCATTGGCTATAATAGTCAACAAGCCTTGATTTGTAGATCAGTAACAGTGAATTTGATCCTAATTGAGTTCATCGTACTTGTAACCTTATGACAAAAATATGTTACACTTAGTAAATAACATGTTACACTTAGTAAATAACATGTTACACTTAGTAAATAACATGAATTTGTATTCTATATCAATTGAGCTCATTTTTCATGGACAGTGTCTTAACCAATTCCACAAAAACTTAATGGTTAGACAGGATCCAAACTCATTGATAATCTTCTCGTCTTCATTGTTAGTTGACTGGCTAATAAGAGCAATACCAAGAATTGAATTGGAATCACATGAAACATAATAAAAATGCTACTTTTTTTATTCTACTTTCATTCTACTTTAATGATAAGAGATGTTCAACTTAGTGATGCTGGGATAAAAAAAACAAGAAAATGAAAATTAATTAAAGACTAATAATGTACTTGATATTATGAAAAACTTATTGATTTAACTCATTAAACAATAACTGATAAATCTACATATATAAAATGCAATGTATCTATATCTACAGTGCATCCCATATTATTAGCCACTTCATGATTTATCGATATATGTAAAATTGTATATAAAATTGTATATAAAATTGTATATAAAATTGTATATAAAATTGTATATAAAATTGTATATAAAATTGTATATAAAATTGTATATAAAATTGTATTACATGCTTATAAATATTCAGACATCCATACAAACCCCAGGAAGCTATCCTTTTTGTAAATAGGAGAGTTATTCATTTTGAGTGGAATTTTAAATGACTGATATTAAATTGTTTTTTATATTCTCTTTCTTTTTTATTGTAAGATTTCTGTTGAACAAACTTTATTGCTTGGTCATAGATAACATATTCCACAATCTTTTTTTCTCAGCCCAGCTGCTATTGTAATGTTGTGGATACGCCTTGTATTGATAGCCCTTATCTATATACTATAAACAAACTTTGTGGTACATCACTGGTGCTGTTAGAGTCAGTTGTGGACAAAGAGCTACAATAGAGAGACTGATTTTGAAAAGAAACACATATGTTGAGAAAAACTTGACGGTTGAGAAATAATCAAACAGATGTGATGTATTGGTGTAAAAAGTTTAGAGATTCTTTTTTTTAACCATTTCACCCAAAGCAAGGCAATAAAGCCAATAAGATGCAAGGGGTTACTGAATGTTAGAGAATAAGAAAAAATACTTTTAAGGAGAGAAAACAATAAAAATCAGGAATTGGGAAGATAGAAGATAACGATTGACATTGCATTTAAATTTTTGAAGCTCAAAGTTGACTGGGAAGCAAGAAGCCAGAAGATTTCAACAAACAAGAAGTGTGAAAGAAGAAACTGTTAGCATAAAACTTATGGTTACATCTGGCCATTTCAACTCTTGCCACCAGACTAGTAGTGCGCTTAAATTTATAAAGTCTAGATACCATAGCAGAGAGTTCATCAGAACAATTATCATGAAAGTATTTATAGAAAACGTAGAGGGAAGCTACATTACAGTAGTGTGTAAGTGACTGAAACTGAGATGCCAGGTCAGAACCTTTAACATTGCAAATTTTTCTTTGGATGAGACATTGTTATACTTTCTATTAAGTTTTCTCATCTTTGTTGGTTTTATCACAATATTTTGGCTACATTACTCTCCAGGTGTCCATTGCAGTCCAGAATCTTCTAGCAATTTTGACCAGAATGCTTTATTTGATCTAAATGGACATGCTGTTCTCATTTCTTACCTATCGCTTTTATTGTTTATTTTGCGGAATTTCTATCACTATCCATGATAGATAAGGAACAGGATAACTGAAGGATCAAAAACAATCTCTTCAGATTAATATGTCAATAATATTTTGATATTAAGGAATTTAGTTGATGATGGCTTTCTTATGGCCTGAGGTGTCCTACAAAAAGAACACCTAGAGTTACTTTGAAAGGGACTCCAGCTGAAAAGAGAAATAAATGAACCTGGCAGAAGATAATGATGACAGAGCTGAAAGAGATGGGTCTGACATAAGAACAAAGCATAGGCCAAAGCATGACAGGATTCAAAGAGAGAACTAACTGTGGCCTTGAGTTTCAGTCAGAATGAATATGATAGCATTTATCACTATTCCTAACTTAGTATATCCCTCTTTAATCTTTCAAATCTTTGCAAAGCCTAGTTTAGTATGGCACAAGGTCAAATTGAGAGAAATAAGAGTAGAAAGATTGTGTTGCATGAATCTTCTAAATACCAGATTCTTTTCAAAATTGTCAGTTGACTGAATATAACATATACCTCATGAATGGTTGGAGAGAACAGAAATCAAAGCCTTGAAAAAAGTAACAAAGATGAGGAAAATGATTCACAATAATTGTATAATTTTTCCAATAGTTTTTAATTGTCATTTTATACTAAAGTTAAAATGTATTTTCATAAAGAAAATAAAAGTTTTAAAAAATGAGTGAACAAAATATAATTCATGATAATGAAAGGGAAATAATAATTTAAACAAGAGGAAATTTAAAAGTAGAATTCTTTCATTTTCATGAGCCCCAGAGGCATCAGATGCGCTGCAGCCATAGAAGCAATTGTGTGCCTCGGGCAAGATATCCTGATGGAGCCTATCTCTCTTCAGACTGTTTTTGAATTCAGTTTTCCTTCTCTTACACTGCTTGTCATCCAATATAAGAGATCAAAATCTGTCCTGTTATTTAACCCATAGCAGAAGGAAGATTGGGTTATCCTTTTTTCAAGGATAATGTGAACAAAGCAAAATTGACTTGAAATTGAAAATGGCATGCCAATTTTCATTTTCATACCATAACCATTACAATATGTGTATCTTCAAAATTTAAAAACTCATATAGAATGATAAATAAAATTGATTACTTACCAGCCAATAGTATATGAGATGATATTCTGTGTTCTTAAAATTATACTTATATATGATGACGTAGCAGTCACCATTAAAGAACTGACCATATTGAGCTTTTTCTACTGGAATCATATTGAAATTCTGCATTCGGTAAATCTGAAATAATAAAATGAAAATGAATTGGTTATCATCTGTTTTTACATTTCTTTTATTATATCTTTCTCACTGAAATTTTCAATTTATTTTTTCATCAAATTTTCACTCTGTCATATCATTTATGCTAAGAATGTCCAAATTGTAGTTCTGGATTTCCTTTGTGCTGTCTTTGAAGTCTCAAACATGGTATGAGCATTCCACACTACAAGAAAGATCATAGTCCTAGATCCTAGAAAACTCTGTATGGTAGTATGATGAATATTAAGCTAAAGCAAAAAGACAGAATTTTAAATATTCTAGGATGCATTGGTGAAGTATTTGCTCTTCTACTGAACATCGTTATTAGTATATTGTGGAGAATGTTCCATTGCTTACCAATTGCATTCAATTCAGACCTTTCACTGTTTGCACTAAGAGTCTATGATCTGAAGAGTATATTGAATACCACATGACAAGGCCAGTTCAAAGGTTTTGTGGGTCCCAACAATCTATGATATGGGGGCCTCCTGAATCTATGATACAAGCCACCCACTCTACTACATCTCAATTTTCATAAGGTAGTATTCAGATAAAATATCAATTTTATTGTAACTTAATTATGGGCAATAATGGATCATATGCAATATGAGTGAACAATTCAACTAGAAAAATTTAAAATAAATACAATGTGTCTAAATACAAATTAGAGATATGCCATAATAGATCATTCCATCTTAAATAAATGAACAATGTTTTGTGGCAATTTTTAACATAAACTTGAGATTTTTCTTGTTAAAAAGTTGAATAATTTAACACATTCAACAATATAGGTAAAAAATAGTGAATTTTATATTCCGTGATTTTTTAGAGACTTAGCAAAACAAATTCACAGATTTGGATGAAACAAAATCCTCAGAATGATGTCAAAATCTGCAATAAGTTTCCATCCTTTAATAGTCAATCGTGCATAGTTTAATTTGTAACGTATATAAATGTAGATAGACAAAAGCAAATGCTGATAAGATGGTAGTACACACCATCCCAGCCACATGAAATTGTTACTGCAGTAGGAAAATTCTGCTAATGCTTCAAATCCAATGTACTTGTTCCTGTGCCTGGAAAAATTTGTCTTTGTCTTTGATCTTGCAGTCATGTTATCCCCTTGCTCAAATCTGCAGGAAAGTTTAAGAAATTAGGTAACGTTAAGTTACTGAGTTCAAATTCCTTTGCTTTCAACATCCTTGGCAAAAGCATGAATCCATCTTTCTCCCCTCCAGTTATGAGTAAAACAATAGGGTGCACTGAGCTCTCAAGCCTTGATACAGCAACCAGTCTAGAAAAGAGACAACTCTGAACCACTAGTTATTTCAAGAACAGTCATAGTAATTTTCAGATATTAAAGAAAAAGAACCTGTGGACAGCCATAATTACCTATATCTCGAAGGACAAGATATTTTTAAAAACACTAATATGTGTAGAACTTTTCAATATTTTTGTTGGATGCATGTTTATTCAAACATTTGTGCACTAGACACATTTGAAAATATTTTCAAAATTCATCAAATCTGATCATAAATGCTATATTCATATGTGAATTTCTATTTCTTTTCTGTTTTATTATTTGACATTAGAATATTTGTTTCTTAATAAAAATTACTTTTTTAAGTTGTTTATTCCTTAGATCAGCTTTTATATAGTGATTCTTTTAAGAAGTGAGAATTTTTTTGATTTAAATATATTCACCTCAACTTCACCATCGCCATCATCAACCATTCTCATTTCAGCAGCCAGTTGCCTGTTTTGGTGCAAAGATTTCACATCAAAATTTGTCTGGACTGTTGCTGTTGAAAAACAAGTCAAAAATTTAACAATGCAAAAAAAATATTATTTAGCTTAATTAAACAATAATAAAGAAAGAATAATATTAATAAATTTAATAATCATAAAATTATTATAATTTAATAATGTATTATTAATTTTATAATTTCCATATATTTAATAATACACACATATATAATGCAATATATATCCACTCACACACATATAAGTGGACATTGAGGACAACACCCAGACTGTTGCCTCTGGATGTTGACTTCAATAATCTATCCCTGATATTGAGCACTTTAACCCATAAATATAGCATACCTTAAAACTAACTAACTAACTAACTAACTAACTAACTAACTAACTAACTAACTAACTAACTAACTAACTAACTAACTAACTAACTAACTAACTAACTAACACACACACACACACACACACACACACACACACACACACACACACACACACACACACACACACACACACACACACACACACACACACACACACACACACACACACACACACACACACACACACACACACACACACACACACACACACACACACACACACACACACACACACACACACACACACACACACACACACACACACACACACACACACACACACACACACACACACACACACACACACACACACACACACACACACACACACACACACACACACACACACACACACACACACACACACACACACACACACACACACACACACACACACACACACACACACACACACACACACACACACACACACACACACACACACACACACACACACACACACACACACACACACACACACACACACACACACACACACACACACACACACACACACACACACACACACACACACACACACACACACACACACACACACACACACACACACACACACACACACACACACACACACACACACACACACACACACACACACACACACACACACACACACACACACACACACACACACACACACACACACACACACACACACACACACACACACACACACACACACACACACACACACACACACACACACACACACACACACACACACACACACACACACACACACACACACACACACACACACATGTTGTAACTTAGGGAAGATTACTGAATAGTATAATCAAATGAAGGTTGGTAATGAATGATAATACTTGGGACAAGAACAACATATATAAGATTTGCCAGTGGTGCATAGAAGAAGTAATCAACTGCTAGAAGTGAGTCAAGTGAATTCCACAATGAATCTCCAACTCTAGACCATGTACAGTATTCACTACTGTATTTATGGGAATGGGGGCATACCCATTATCATCCGTAGGTATGCGAAAACAATATATATATATATATATATATATATATATATATATATATATATAATCTCAGTGGTGACTTCGAGGTTTGGGCTTGTCAGATCAGCCTGAGTGAGTCAACATAACTATTTCAAAGCAACAAAAATCTTTTGGAGTGCGTCATTTTCATTCTTAACTTCAGATGGATCCAAAATTAATTGTTTTAACTCCGTGCCTCAAAATATTGACCAAAATACATTTCATTGATATTGTTCATAATAAAAAAGAAAGAAAAATAAAAAAATTAAAAAAAGAATGAAATAAAATTAATCTGGATAGTCAGGCTGTGTAGATCTGACCCCTATCAAGCTGGAGACATACTTTATAAGCAACGTATTTCTTGCTTTAATTTTATAAATAATCTTTTAAAAATCTCTAATGACTTGTATACCTTGTTTTTCAAAGAACACATTTTTATTTCAACTTTTTTTAAATGTCCATTTTAATGACAGAATGTATTGATTGAAAAAAGGGCAAATTAAATTTAGCCTGACTTAAAGTAGGCAAAAATCAAGCGAACTGGTAGCTTTAACTCAACAACTGGAGGGTTGGGGTTAGCAGTGTTACCAGGGTAGTGTTGAGGAAATATGATATCAGTCAGCAGTACTGATCAAAAAATTCACAGACAGATATATAGACACATTAACTAGGTTTATGTACATGCCCACAGACACAAATACACATGCACGCTGACCCACACACAATGTTCCTGACTTTAAAAGGAAGACACATCTATCCACACCCTTAGCCTCAGTGAGTGAAATATACATTTCTACTTTCTGATCCTACTACAAATATTCCTATCTCTACCATCAGTAACTTGATAACAAGGCTATAAAGCAATAAAAAAGGAAAGTGGAAATAAACAGGCAAACATATCAAAGATTTTGTCCTCACTCTTTATTTCTTACATATCTGGAAAAATGTTTTAAAATAAATGTTTATTTTTATAGAATTATTACAATTAATATTAAAATACCAAAATGTGCTTATTTTTATTTCTTTTAATTTCATGCACAGAGATTTTTAAAAATTATATATTTTAGTGTAAAAGAATCATTTTAGCATCTAAGTTATGCCAATAGCATATTTTGTTAAAGATTGTAACATGCCTGACAAACATTGATGACCTAGAGTCGCCACTGAGTTATATCTATAGAGTCCAGTTATTTCAAAAATAAATCTTAGTCACCACAATAACAAGATTCCAACAATTTCATATGCCTCTTTCTTTAAACACCACAAATGTGTCTACGTTCTCATTTTAAAACCACATGTCAAATTTTTTCTTCAGTCTTCTAAACAACTTTTAGAATGATAAAAAAATCTCAAATTAATAGATGATCACTTAACAATATTATTCTTGAGTAACAGAGCTATGTATTAGGTTGATGGTCCATACCAATACGGCTCTTTGAGGAAACTCCAGAAGGATTTGGTTCAGGCCAATTGTGGAAAAGATACTTGAATTCTTCCAATTCTGCACCTTCTACCACTCGGATAATTTTGCTCAAGTCAGCATCCTTTTTTTTGGCAAAACCCTGAAAAACGTTTAGATAATGTTTTATTACAGGTTCTTAAAGGAACATTTTCAAATTTAAAAACATTTAAATTTGTATCATCAAAGCAGTCAACAATTAATGGTACATGTCACCTCTGAATTCTTAAAATTTGTAATTGTCTTATCAAAAGTGGGCTTCATTAAAATTAAAAATTTCAGCTATCATATCAAAATTTGTATTGAAATATATGGTTTTATAAAAATAGTTTTTTTTCTTTATTCAAGACCTAATTTAAAATATGAGATGTGGCCAGAAATTTTTATGAATTTGTATAATGTATACAAACCAAATATATTGCACAATTTTGCTATAATGTTTTGTTAGCAGCGTCCTTTATGAAGCCGTGTACTAGCTCAGAAGAGCATCACTATGAAAGAATAGTAGAAACTAGAATTTTTATTTACTTGTTTTTAAAATTTAGAGTTTAATATTGTTAATTTAAAAATCTGTTTCATAATACTGAGATTAATCTTAAAATTATGATCAAAATTAGAGAAGAGCCCCAATTTTTTGTTTTTAATCTTTTCACCTCATCCAAGACAATAAAGCCACTAAGTCACAGGGGGTTTCAGAGAGTGTAAGAAACTGAGAAAGGAGAGAAGTGAGAGAGAGAGCATTGAGAAGAAAGAGAGAGGACATTAAAAAAAAACAGGATTCAAGGAGACAGATGGTGATTGATATTGGATATAAACTTATGAAGATTGTATTTTACAGTAAAGTAGGAAGCCAGAAGAGAGTTCCACAAGTGAGAAGAAATTATGAGTATAGAACTTAAGCTTCCATTTAGCAGTTTCAACAGTGAAATTATGAGACCTAGCTGCCAATCTAGTATTGCATTTAAATTTGTGAAGTTGAGGTACCAAAGAGGAAAGCTCATCAAAACAATTATCATGAAAATACTTATAGAAAAGGCACAGGGAGGCTCTTCCACTTCTTTTTTTCATTTGCCAGTATATAGTAAGGAATAAAATTTCCGCATCCCAGTGAGGAATTGTGACTGGAAATAAAACACTTACTATCCTTTTTAGAATTTGCATAATATGAAGATAATCTTTAATCTACAAAGTCCTTTTAGGACATAAGCAATCATGTCTCTCCACAACTACCTGTCTTTTGTTTCTGTGAATAATTTCTGATCCTTATCATCCATTTTTGTTCCTCTTCTGTCCTCCATTTACATCAACTTATTAAGTAGGTTACTCACTGTTTCCTCCTGCTCCTCTTTGATATGTACTGTGAGTGTTAAAGTCTATTATTCCTGTTTTCCTTAAGACTTCCTCATTGCTCATATGTTCTGTCTATGGTATTCGAAGCATTTATTGGGAGAACCACATCTCTGTTTCTTTAATGTTTTTTTTTTTGCAATGATGTTCACCCTGTAGAAGGTCCAAGAGCCACTCGAGGTAGAGGCTACAGAATAAAAGGCATTGTTTATTGGGATATGGAGGGAAGTTAACAGTTAACCCTAGACTTGAACAGGTTAAGATTGTAGTGATTATCCACTTGGGAGTCAGTGCCACAACTGTCAGATTGCTCAGCATTCACTATCATATACAAGATTAAACAGCAGATCTTGTCTTTTTTTCTAAGGATAATTTTTCATATGTCTTAATAATTTGTTTGGAAGATAATCTACTTTAACAAATGAACTTTCTACAACAGACACATGGCACAGTTGGGATGAAAATTCTGTTATTTTTACCATTTATTTAGAGTTTCTTTGGACTATTGATTCTCAAATATCTTTGCTACAGTATATGTTCTTTGTATACTAACACCATTGACTATTGTTATTGAATCATTCTCTGGCTGGTTTTAAAAGAAAGCTTAATTTCCTTGTTAATCATTTTTTCATGTGTGAAAATTGGTTGGAAGCACACACAGGAAAAAAATGGAAAAAAATATATATGCATGTCCAATAGGTCCAATCAGTAAAACAAATCCACAATTCTCTCTGTTTCTCAATCTCAAATACACCACTCGTTGTCAGAAACGAGATTCCCCTTGAATGAGCATATTGTGCTTTCATGCACCTGACCCAGCCATTGCTCAGCCAATGAGTGCCCAGAATCAGTCAATAAAAATGGCTATAAGTGATACCATCACTTCTGCCCACATGAAGTGTTGCCTGATTCACCTTCAGTCTGAAGCTCACCAATTTGCCATCTCCACACTCCATTGCAAAATATACATGTGACTCTGGCTCTTTTGGGTCGCAAATGTAAGTCTCCACTACACTTCATTTGACTGCTGTGGACAGTTGAATCACTACCATACCATCAACCAAATTTGTATTAATTTCTACTCACATTCTATTACTTTTTGTCTATTTTACTTCATGGCAATGACCAATTGGCTAAACACAACCAACATTTACACATCTCACAAAATATGTGTGTTAAAAACTCCTTGAAAATAGAAGCAAAATCTGATCTTTGTATCAAATACTTACCATAGCATTATTCATAGCTTCCCTGCGTTCTTGATTTAATGCCAGTCTGCCAATCCAAATCCAAATATGGCTTTGAGTGAGAATGATGTAAACATCCTGTACAAAAAGATTTCTGAAGTAGTCAAATTAACTGAATTTAGAGAGTTAATACATTTCTGATTAGAATACCTTAAAATTAATGATCTGGGTGTTTTGTTGATGTTATTCAAATGTGATTATTTTATTGTCATGTTCTATTTAAATATTTCAGAAATAAAAATCATATATTAACTCATTTGTTCTTGTCAGAGAGTGATGACAATATTTAAGCAATTTTACAATTGTATTGTACTAGTAAAAAATGGAGAAATTTATTTTGTTTTACTCAATATGTGAAATCTTTTTCATAACAACTGGAATGCTTTAATTTCCAAACATAGCCCATTGTGGGCATGTTTATAACTGATATTATTAAGAGTTGTACATATGCGTTTGTTGTATATGATTCTAAATGATTTAACAATTAATTTACATATCAAAACAAAGCTTCTATTAAAATTTTAAATACTTTCAACATTTTTTATTAAAGTCATTGGATTTATTATAAAAACTGCAGTTTGAAGTTATGGCATTAAACCAGAAATTCACATTTTAGTTCAATAACAAGATAATAAAATAAATTCATTGACAATTAATCTAATTTGTTTGATGTATTTTTAAAAACACCTCAGCTGTAAAACAAAAATTTGTTTATTTGCTGAAAAGTTACAATGGTCAAGTAAACATTTCCAAGGTAGAGTGAACCCCTTAATTTTTACCAAGAGTTGTAGTTGAAAATTTTCTTGAACAAAGTTTATTATTCAGATGACAGAAAATAGGTCACAAGTATAGCGAACATTATTATCAATCACTTTATTATCAATGGGAATATTGTTTGTGCTTTTATGTATTTGGTTTATTGAGACTTTTTAAAATCCTAATGATAGTTTATGTTAATGTAAATACAACCTATGTCTACCATTTTGACTCTAGTATAAACTGGCCCAATGCCTTTCATTTTTTTATACTCTAATGTAAACTTTTTGACTTTAGTGGAAACCTGACACATGTCTACCTTTTGATTCTAATCCAGACATATGTTTGCCTTTTTTACTTTAATGTAAACTGGAATTATGTCTACCTTTTAGTATCTGGTATAAATTGAAAGCTATGTCTATCTTTTTAACACTCATTCAGTGCTATGTCAGCCTTTTCAGTTTTAATGTCGATTTGGTTGGTTGATGTTATTTAGTGGCATATCAACCTCTAAGGGTTATTCAATGTTGAAATCCAAATATTTAGAACACAATTTTATGACTTCAACTACAGATAAAATGTCTTGCTGGTAATTCTATTATAAAATGTATTGCTGGTCATTTTGCTTTAAATATATGTTGTTGGTATTTTTTATATAAATATATATTGTCCGTATTTTTACTATAAAAACCTATTTTTATACTTTCATAGTATTTTGTTTTGTTTGAGGGATCACTATTTACCCATAGCTAGGACCCTAACAGGTGCTACTGCCCTGAGTCATAGTGGACCTGGGAATAACAACAATTAAGAAGTGATCTCATGCACCTCAAAATCTCCAATCTCTTGATCAGAAGCCTTACTGCTAGATGTAGTTTAAGTTTTAGTGTAAATTGAAGCTAGGTCTAACTTTTTGACTCTAGATAAAAAGAATCAACATTGTATGAGCCAAACATGGGCTGAAATGTCTTTTAAACCCACCAAGCTACCTTAATGTTTATCTAGACAGCATAGACTATTAGTAATATTTGCCTAATTCCTTATAATATTATAATATTAAATGTATATATTTAATTAAATCCAAATAAATTCCTTTATACACATCCTTTTACTTACGGAAATATAATCAAAACACTCGATGACATAACTAGTAAGAATTGATTTACTAGATTACTTTGGTTTCCATGAAAAATTGCATAAATTATACAATTCCAGAATATTTTATTATCACTATATTAGTTTACCTATGAAAAAATATAAGCCACTGTTTAAGTAATTTTGTAATTGTATTGATTATATTTTTTCCATGACTAATGAAGGATTTTTATCAATATCACTGTTGCCATATGGAAGAAAATTTCTGACTTTTAAATCATTAAAAATATCCAAAGAAAGTTAACTAAAAACAAAAGAATTGTATTAGCATCTTGGTCTGTCCTACTTACTAATGAAATTTTCTGTTATGATGATACCAATGAGGCATGTTCACTTACTGGTGTTAAACAATGCTTTCTATTAGTATAACAGAATATGTCTGTAAAAAGGAGACTGCTAAATATATAAATTCATACCTATATAACAGATTAGATTTGTAAGATTGTGGGTTACCTTAACTTGGTTTGCCAAGATATTGTTCAAGATGCCATTAAGTGGCACTGTTAAACAGCTATAAAAACAGGTCACTCCTGTTTCCGTTCTCTTTTTTTTTCCCCAGCATACTGTAGTGACAAGACCATGCCCCAAGCATGGGTAACATCTTTCCCTAGATGACTGAGCACACACACACACACACACACACACACACACACACACACACACAATTCCTAAATTTTAATGTCTTCTTTCTTTTACATGTGTGTATTTTCTCTCCTTTGTTACTCAGTTATATAAAAACACATAAAAACGTCACTTTGTTGAATTTTTTGTTTCCTTTCACCTCTACTAATAATGATGACCTGTCATTTACACGTGCAAATTTTGTTTGCCACTGCTTTTAGCTAAACTAGGAGCAGTAGTGCAACAAGGTTTGTGTATCAAAACATCATAATTCTTGGAGAAATTATTTGAAAATTGTTTATATTTGGAGGTTTATAAAAATGACTTTTTGTTTTAAAGTGTGGCTGTCATTTGTAGTGTTGAAAGGAAAAGGCTCACTCACCTTTGAGGTAAGATCACTATAAACCAGTGGTCCACATTTAACTTCTAAAACTTTTAATGTACCTTCGTCATCTGAACAGCTGTTAAAAATTAAAAGGTCAGTGTTTTTCTATTCAAGATTAAACAATAACAGACATAACAAGCAAAACTAGAATTCATTCTTTTTTTTCTTTTATAAGTGTGAGAAAGAACAAAGGAGGACATAAAGCAAAGAAAACAAATTTCTACGGATCCCCAAAAATAAAAAAATTGACCCTGAATTCAACTTCTGACATAGTGATTATTTCATGCATTTTTCACTATTATCTTTATCATTGTTGTTTTTAACCTCAATATTTTGATTGATATATTCTATAATGCTCCCTTTCACTCTAATTCCCTTCTACTACCTGTACTTGTTGCAACATTCACCTGGTCAGTTGAGCTGGCTCTGTCAAATGAACCCACCCCTTCCAAATGAAAGCTGACCAAGCGTAGCTGAGATCGTGTTCATTCAGACATGCAAATTCATAGTAGGAGTTTCAGAGGGAATTTGGATTCCCAGTTGCATGTACACACACTTTAGGATAGTGCAATCCAGTTTGAATTCTAGAGTTTTCTTCCAGATTGGTTGCCACCCAGTCTGTCCTGCTATTTTACCCATAGCTGTGGGGAGAAGAGATGGATTCATACTTTTCCCAAGGGTATTGGCATGTTAGTTAATGTAACTCAACTGAAATTTGAACTTAGCTCTGCAACTCCTCAATCCAAGTTGCTAACCATTACACCGCCATGTCCTTTCGAATGACATGAATCTCTCTCTCAACTATGTGTTAAATAGGAGGTTAGACTGACCTCTCTAGTCTTAGGTGGCAGCCACTCTAAATGAAAGACAACTCAAATTCAATACCATGGAGTAGGTAAAAGGAAATCACTCCACTAACTTTCTGAAGAAGTCATGGCGGTTCACAGTCAAAAAATAAAGAAAAAGGAATCTGTGGATAGTCACAGTTGGTTATATCCTGAAGAGACATGTCATTAAAACATATCTTTTCCATGACGTCATCGTAGTACATAGATAATACCGAAAGGGAAACTGTGGAGAAGCATGAATGCTTATGTGCTGAAGTGGCATTGCATTAAAACAAATTCTCTCCACCTTCCTCAGTTCATCATCATCATCATCATCATCATCATCATCATCACCTTGACTTTTGTAATCATGGGGGGGGGGGGTCTGAATGCAGAAGCCACACTGAATCTCCTCCACAATAGTCTGTCAACAGCAGACATCAGCAATTCTAGTATCGTCATACCTGTCCATTGTTTAACATTGTCCAACCAGTTTTTGCATTGGTGTTCAACTTCTACATCCACCTTCAATTGTGCCTTGCATGATGGTCTTGCACAGGCTGATGCACAGATGGTCTTCCTCATTTACTATCGGTTAATTAATAGAACTTGTACCAGTAAATCATTATTATCTCGAAAAAATTCTTACAATCTAAAAATTTATTCTGGCTTTAAATAACCTGCAAAAAGTTGATAAGCCATAAAAAAACAAATCAATCAATCAATCCTTATTTTTTTTTTTGCATGTCACCCCAAGTAAGGCAATAAAGCCACTAAGACACAAGGGTTATGGGGTATGAAAAATAAGTAAAAGAAAAACATTATTAAGGTGTGAGAACAATAAAAAAAGTTGTCTGAAAACAAGAAGCTGGAAGAGAGTTTCACTGTTAGCAAAGAACTTATGGTTACATCTTGCCAATTCAACTGTAAAATGATGAGATCCCAGTACATTTATCTCATTAAAATTGTGAAGACAATGTAGCTATAGGAGGGACGTACATTTGTTCTTCTTAAATGCTATGTCCCTTCAAGACATAGGAAATCATGGCTCTCCACAGATTTCTTTTTTTTAATAGTGCTGAAATACCATAAAAATAGTGAAGTGATTTCCTGTTGCCTTCTTCATGGTTTTGAATTCAGAGTTGTCCTCCTAGTTTGATTGCTACCAAAAGCTCAAGAGCTCAGTCTACCCTACTATTTAACTCTTAGCTAGGTAGATGGAGAACAAATGTATTCATGTCTTTTCCAAGAGTATCCATGTGAGTGGATGTGCTGGTGGTGTAATGGATAGTGGCTTGAAATAAGAAATAGGAAAGCTGAGTTCAAATTTCAGTTCATTATAGTCTCTTATGCATAAAATTTTCAGATTTCAGTTCATTATAGTCACTTATACATAAATATCCTTGGGAAAAGTATGGATCCATCTTCTGCCTCCAGATATGGGTTAAATAGTAGGGCTTGTATCTAGAAAAATCATTGTTATTCTCAAAATATTGTTAATGCAATATTCACTTGAAAAAAAAAAAATTATTACAATCCAAAATATTTTTCTGCTTTCAATAACTCACTAAAGGTTGATGAGTTATAAAAAAAAATCAGTCAATGAAAAAGTATTATTGTGAATTGTATGTAACTAGTTGGTTGGAATACTTGCACATCTGATACAAATTTACCCTTTTATATTGCTAAGTAAATCGATTTACTTGATTAAGATCCATTTGTAAAATACATTCATTTGTTGATTTTGTTTTAAATTTGCAATTCAACATAATACCAAGACATAGGTGTGTATTCCTTGTATGTGTGAGTGAGGAGAGTTAGGGATGTGGTTTGGGGGCCAAGAGGCAACGATCTGAAAACATTTGAGGACCAGTGACTTAGACCAATAACTCATCTCTAATTTTTAGTTGTAAACACAAAGGACAGGAGGAGTCCGTGATCTCTATCTCTATGGCTCCCAACTAAAGGTGTATGCAATTTTTGAGTTAGTAATATTGAAATCAAAATTAGAAATAAGTGTTTGGGCCTATTTCACTCTATCAAACTATACACAACTTTAAATATGCCTTTTTGTCTTTTGATCATCACCACAACAATAATCTATCATCATGATGACCATAGGTGATAAAACTACTGAAAGAGAGATGTCTAATAATTGCATGGTGTCACCAAGCATCAGGCAACAAGTGGCAACAAAACATCCTAAGATAATCTGATTTAATAACCTTATTTCTTTCATGCTTTATTAATAAGATGTCTTCAGTGGCATCATCAACCCATCCTTTAAAGAACTGACCATTCATCAAGATCAAGGGAGAAGTCCATTCCCCCTGCTGCATAATATCTATAAACATATTCTCACATATGCAAAATTATGCATATAATATACAAACTCTGAATATGTCAATATGAAAGTACATATTTACATTTATTTTCATGCACAAGTATATATTAAAATCTAAAAAGACATACATTTGCTAATTCATCCCATACACACATGATGGATAGTGGCTTGGAATGAGAAATCAGAGCACTGAGTTCAAATTCCACTCAGGTTCATTATATTCACTTATGTGCAAATACCCTTGGGAAAAGTATGAATCCATTTCCTCCCTCCAGCTATGGGTTAAATATCTGAAAAAAATCATTGTTATTCTCAAAAAAAGATCGTTGATACAAAATTCACTCGCAAAAAAAGAGTTATTCTTATAATCAAACATATGTGCTTTAAAACACTCACAAAGGGTTGATAAACCATAAAAGCTAATCAGTCAACATACACACATAAGTAAATGAATGTATTATGGCTAAAACATTCATTTTTTTTTTTTTTTGTTGGGTGATATTAGCAGTGCTTAATTTCAACTAACTTCACTTAAAGAGCACTTTTGATTGTATTGTGACAGCAGTCATGTCAACAAGCTTTTTCAAAATTGTCAACATTCACATATTTTTGTCTATTGCACCTAACACAATGGATGAAAATATTATGCATATTATGCACTTTTTATTTAGAGAAAGGTAAAAGTATAGATAAAATGTAATATATATGCAGCTTATGGAGAAGGTACTGTAAATGGTCACATGTAGGAAAAATGGTTTGCTGGAGAGTTATGCAAAAAAAAAGCTCCATGGTCAAGTATACTAGTTTGATAATAATTAAATCAAGACCTTATCTGAAAATAATTAAAGTTATATGATATATCCAAATTGTGTAATGAAAATAACTTACTATAGTTTAACTATCTTAGTTGCTTTCATGTGCAGCTTCCATATAAGGTAAACATAAAAAAAAACTACTGAACCACAAGTGTTATTCATATCATAAACAAAATAGAAATGTTTCTTTTTCTATATTCTTCTAAAATATGTTGATATTGATTACTGAGTTAAATGCATGTGATCATTGTTGCCTCTTCTATGTTCTCTTTCTTTCTTTGTTTCACTGAAACCAAACAGCGTATCTGATATATATTTTTCTTCAGTCTTTCCTGGCAATCAAAGTGGAATATTCCATTATTTATCAGAGGTAATGGCAGGGTGTGACATACATATTAACTAACGAAGGAAGCAGCAGAAATATAATCTGATACTGCTTTTTTTAAGATGTTAAATTTGTAAAGAGATAAAAAAAAGTAAATGCTTTCTCTGTCTGTGGCAGAACGCTCAACTCACACAACTGAAGAAATTCAGTTGCTGTGTTTTCACAAGCTGATGCAGCCCCATGAGTGGCCTAGGCTTGCTGGGAGAAGAAATGAATTTCTACATTTCTCTAGGGTATTTGTAAGCAAGCAAATGCAACAAACTTGACTGGAATTTGAACTCAGTTCTCCAGTTTCTCATTGCACCACACATGCATACTAGACACGTTAAAACTTCAAATAGGATTTTCTTTCTTCCTGCATAATGATAATGTATGAATTACTTGAGGTTCTCTTATGTTGTAAATACTTACATATATAATTTTAGATTCTTTTCAGAATGCTGATTGAGAGAATCGTCAGGAGACAAGTCACTTTTATTGAGATTTTTCATTGCTATTGGTAGATGTTTGTTGAAAAGCTGCAAGGGAAATTGAAAAGTTAGCTGATTTACTTTGAAACAATTTTTCACATGAGTCAGTTGCAAAATAAAAAACAAAAAACAAAAGTGGCATGAGAAATAAACTAGCAGACAAATATTAAAATATAACTCTACCTTTCTTCAATTATGATGATAAACAAGATAAGTAGACATTAATAGGAATACAATATCACTGCTATTTTTTTTACTTGTATTTTTTATCTTAATTTCAGTTGTTTTTATCACAACCACTTTGACTGTTACTTTGTGATTATTAGCAAAACAGCACAGATCAGAAATAAACAATTCTCAGTGAGAATTGAGCATCAAAAGTTGTGTGCTCATATCACATTGGGGTCATCATTGTAACATTGTAATTGTTGGAGTTGATGTATTAATTTCCCCCATTAGCGATGGACCCCCACAACAGGTAGATTAACCCAGTGCTGCAAACTACATAACTGCCCAGGTCATCAGCAGCAACACCAAGGTGTTTCCATCAATAGCAAACCTTTTAATCAATGACAAAATCAGCAGCAGCAGCAATTAATTATTGACTACTACTACAATCACTACTACTAGAATGCGATAATTTGTGGAATATTTCTCCCATGAGTTTATTTCACTCAACTAAATATTTGTGTTGATTTTCTCCATGTGCCTATCTCAAGTACTACCTTGTGTTACACCCCAAACAAACACTCAGTCTCTCACAACTGATATGTGATATCCTGGAATGAGTAAACAATCAAAATTTTTAACTCATAGGGGAAAAAAAAAAAACTCTTTTATTTATCTCAACCACATCTTATCACAATTTGCTATTTAGTCTCTTCCACTTTTTGCTTTTTGTTAATGGTAAGGCCACTGTTACTCTTTTTTCACCAGGTTAACAGAAAAGTAAGTTCATTTACCTGTAATTCTTCTTTTGGTAAATTCTTCTCATCACCATCATTGACGACAATTATTTGTACCTTGCCAACTCGTTCTGTGTTTAATTCTTGAGTAACTCGAGCTGCCTGTAAACATTAATAATATTTATAATGGTAGAAGATAATCCACCTGATTGTTCTGTTTGTGCAAATTTTGCTAAAGTAATTTTTATGAAACTGTGGATTATCCTCACATAGCTTTGCTAGTTTTACCAAGAAGTCATTAAGTGGTGCTCGCAAGCAGCCATGACAATGGGATACTTTCTGTTTTCCTTCTCTTTCTTCTCTTTTTCCTTCTAGCATATGATGGAAGTGACAATGTCAACCAAGACCTCCATGGGTATGGGGATATATTTCCCTTTAGAAAGTGAACCTTTTCTCTCTCACACACATGCACACACACACACACGCACACGCATCACCCACATAATTCTTAACTTGTAAGATTTTTCTTCTTTTGCGTACATACGTGTGTATTTCTCTCTTTTTACTCAGTTATGTAAAAACCAAAAGTATGAAATATTGCTTTGTTGAACCAACATCACCTCCACTGGGTGGGTCATATATCCAGAATGTGTCCCACTCAACTCACATGTATCATCCTGTTTGGTGAACTCATCAGTGGCAAGAGACTATGCGGAGGTCCAAAAGGACACTTTAAGGAACAGTTGAAGACATCCCTGACACAGGCCAACATCGACACTGAGAGCTGACATAGGACTATGGAGGAAGGGTAGTTGGAGACCAAAACTTTTGAGTCCAACTGTCAACATGAAAAGGATGACAATCCTGATATGAGTGGGTGCCAACCACGACTACATTTGCAAAATATTGTTGCCACTGTTTTTAGTTTAACTAGATGTAGTGTTACAACACTTTGGTGACCACAACACAATTTCAACATTTTCTGTAGTTCCAGTCTTTAAGAACTAGGTGAAACATCTGATCCTTCTAACTATCAGCCTATTAGCCTTCTACCTCTTTTTGGCAAAGTATTAGAGACTTTAATCAACACTGAATTGGTTAAGCACCTCACTTCACAGGGTTTTCTTTCAGATAAACAATATTGTTTTCACTTCTCTAGGTCAACTGCTGATGTATTAATGATTATTGCTAAAAGAGTCTATCAAGCTTTAGATAAGAATGGTGAAGCTTGGGCTGTTGCTTTGCAAATCTTGAAGGCATTTGACAGTTTGTTCTTCTTCATAAGTTGGTATTTCTGAACTAATTTTTGAACTGAATCAGTTCAAAAATTTGTCCAGAAATAAATCATGAATCAAATCATGAAAATAAAAGTTGTCTTGAATGGCCATTCTTCTAGATCTTTCTGCATTAATGCAGGTATTCCCCAGTGTTCTATCCTTGGACCTACATTGTTTCTAATTTTCTTAAACAACCCTCCTGATGACATCAGTTCTCAACTTGGTATCTATGCTGATGACACAACTATTTACTCCCACCTTAATAGTAAGTCCAGTCAGTTCAATAAGGTAAAATTGGCAGTTGATCTCATAAATGATCTACAATCTGTTGTCAACTGGAGCAAGGAATGGTTTGTTAATTTTAATGCTTCTAAAGCAAAACAATATTCTTTTAATCATCTGAGAGAACTGTCTTTGCTTTCTGTTAGCATGGCTGATGCTAACCTCCTGGAGAGTGACTCATTGCATCTTCTCAGATTAATGTTTTCTGCTGATATGAAGTGGAAAGCTACCCTGTGCCTTTTCTGTAAATATTTTCAATGTAATTATTCTGATGAACTTTCCTCTATGGTATGCTCATTTGGCCCATTTTATTTCTGCCCCTTTTTTTCTTTAAGTTTAATTCCCCATCCCCTTCCTCGTTAGGTGGTTAGTGATGTCAGTTCGCAGGTAGGATGCGGGGCGCCTTTCGTTTCGTGTGAGTGTTTTCGTATTTGTTGTTGTGTCTGAATGAGTGCGTGTCAGTGTGTGTGCTTGGGATGGATGAATGTTCTATAATATTATAGTCCCGCATTGATTTCGGCCAGCGAACTGGTATTTCTGCCACATTTAGTTATTGTGGGGGGTTTTATTTACTAATAATATTTTCTTTAGTTACTTGTAAATATTTTGTATTCAAATTGTATATACTCATTGGGGTTAATTTTTTTAAAATTGTTATTTTATTCCCCTCCCCCCACAGGCATTGAATTGTACATATGGGGACGAGTTAGTATTTTCATAGAGACAGTGTGGTATTATGGTGGTTGTAGTAAGAACGGTACGTATGAATGTGGTGTTTTGGTGTAAAGAATATTGTTCGTACGATTGGGTCAATGTTTGCGGCTAGCTAAGTTATAGTTAAGACAGATGAAGACTGTCCTTTTCCCTAATCCCCCCTTGGCCTTGTGCCACATTTCTGTACATTATACAGAATAAATATCACTTTCCTCTATGGTACCTAGACTTTATGAATTTAATCACAGAACTAGATTAGCAGCAATGTCTCATCATTTTGCAGTTGAAAATGGCTAGATGTAACTGTAAGTTTCTTCTCTCACATTTCTCACTTGTGGAACTCTTTCGGGTTCTTGCTTTCCATTCAAATTTGATCTTCAAAAATTTATATGCAATGTTACTCATTACTTCTGTCTTCTTAATTTCTGTTCTTTTATTGTTCTCTCTTCTTAATAGTATTTTTTTTCTTCTCATATTCTCTAACTCAGTAACTACTTACATCCTAGAGGCTTGCTTGGAGTGAAATGATTAAAATAATGCACTTACTACAACAGAACTATTGAACTAAACCAAGCAACATTAAAAGCAAATTTCATCTCAACATTTGAAACAATGAATTATAATCATTATACACTTATCTGTCCAATCTAGTAAAGAAGCATGGGGGTGGGTACAATATACAAAAATGTGACTTTAACAACCAAGATGAAGATACTAGTCCAAATAAATTAGGGGCAATATGAAATCGATATTTCTGAGTATGATGAAAAGATATGAAATCTCTCTTGAAGAATAATTTATTTACATTATTTGCATTTGGTGTAATATCCTCATCTTTGCATTTGGTCTAATATCCTCATCTTTAGAAATTGTACATTCCTGCCTTCTTTGGGTATCTATTGATCTGGGTAACCTTCAAGGAATTTTGAACTGAATCCTGAAGATTGTTCTCATTTCACTGCTTATAGCTGCACTACCCGGCCCACAGATTGAACCATCTCTAAATTCATAAACCACTGCTTTAATCCCTTAGGTCAGTGTTTCTCAACCTTTTTATCCTTGGTAACCCTTAAAATAAATTACATGTCTCAAGGAACCCTTGTGCAAAAACAAAATTATATACCATATCTTTCTTATTTTATTTTCATTGTAGTTCACATGGTAAATACCATAGCATATATTTTTGAATAACTGGTTTAAGGAATAATTAATACTTTTTGTCAAATTTTTCGGTAATGCTAAATAAAATTCATACTGTTCATTTATAATACTTCATCAGGGAGTTTTCATTCACACACACAAAAATTATAAACTCAAACATAAAAAATGGACATAAGTAACCAATATCATATACCTATAATAGAAATGTAAACAGAACGAAAACAGATAATTGATGCATCAGTTTTTTTTTAGTTTTTTATCCTTTACTGGCAATGTTAAAAAGACATAAGGTAAATCAAGGCAAAATGTCCTGTGACTTAATAAATGGGCTAAGAAAATGTTACTTTCAGAGCCATTTGATAACGTGAAACATCTTTCTCTAATGTGAAGCCTGTGCCTGTCTTTTGCTACACAAATACTTAATTCGAGGTTGAACTTTAGATAAACACACACGGATTTCATTCTCAATTGAGAGGAGATGATTTCTGTCTTTGCTCTTGATACTTGCTAAATAAGAAAAAGCTTGCTCACAAATATAAGACATTGAAAACTGCACCATATATTAATTGCTTTCCTGTGAATAGTAGGAAACTCTTTTTTCACAGAAATCCAGAACTTGCCCAGAGATAGGTCTGTAAATCTTATATTGAGTGTACAATCACACTACAGCTGACAAAGTTCTTCCTTTTCTTTTAATGTCAGATTCTCAGGATGACCAGCAGATTGTTATATTTTTAATAACATAATAGGTTAGATAGGATGATGTCTATATTACAATAAACAAGGATATATATTGTGTGTGTGTTTAGTAATATTACGCATATGAAATTAAATAAAAAGTCAAAAGTGCATTAGCTTATCTCACCTGTTCTTGCAAGCCCCTTGGGGACCTTTTGTGGAACCTTAGGGTCTGAGAAACACTGCCTTAGGCTAAGGCAAATGATAATAGAACAGTACTAAATAAGACAAGATATCCCTAGACATGGACAGTGGAATAAGAACAATCTACACCCTGTAGATTAAATAAAGAGTTTAGTTCAAAATTCATTGATCAACAGAAACCTAAAGAAGGCTAGAGAGCACAATGCCAAAACATTGTGATAATAGCAAATAAGATGAGGATATTAGTCTGCATGTAAATAACAACTCATCATCCATAAAATTCAGACATAATAATAATTTAACCTAAAAAAGATTATATTTTGTTATGTTCTTACTATTAGGGTTTCATGAATGAGTCTCTAAATATATTTTTTCCAATTATGATTGTAGTCTCTTCTCTACCAGTGTTGGTCATTTCTCCTTCTGGTTAAGCAAACATCTTGGATCAATTTGCTAGTGTATTATTAAAGACAAGGCTATGTAGTGTCATGCGTGTAAGGCAGAAGTCTTTAGATATCTAACTTACACTGACAACATTTAAAGAAAAGCAGACAAAATGTATATAAATACACTTAGTAAGATTATGAAAGCTTATCATATTACAAAAAGTGTACCCCTTCAAAACAACCCCCTAGTTTAATGAAGAACACATGAATGACTCTATAATTTCCAAAATACATTTGCTGGGGATAAAGGATCCTCTACCCAAATTTATTCATGAAATTTTAAAAAAATTCTTTGGGAAATAAAATTTTTTTAAAACATGAAAACTCACCTTAATTTTTTCAAAATAATTTGCTTTTTTGCCAATCCATAGGAACATACATTGTGAAATATCGAGGATGAAAACATCTTTGCAGTTCATGTTACTCCAACTCATTGCTTTCTAACCAAACAAAAGAAAAAAAATGATTGGGTAAAAAATAGTTTAATGATGTATCATGGCCAATCTAAATTGGGAGAATATCATTTATAAGCTCTATATATCAGACACATGGTGGGTCTTCTTCTTCTATGTACCATGTCACTTAAGGACATGGGTGAACATGGTCAACATGTGGACTGGGACGTGATTTCCTTTGTGACGTCCCTTCGAATGAAGATTTTAATCTTCCTGTTCAAAAATGTGCATCTGAGGTCTCCTTCTGGGTGAAAGCCAGCATTGATGCTTTCATTCCAGCAAGGAAATGCCAAGTTAAATCACACTCATCTCCTTGGTTGCCACTTGCATCCTCAGTTGCTATAGCCCACAAGAATCACTTTTTCTGGCTGTACCAGAGCAACATGTCTGATTGCAACAGACGTCTCTTTGTCTCTGTTTCTAATGAGTGCAAGCGTGTCATCAAAGAAGTGAAGTTGCTGTTTGCTGATAGAATGAACCAATGTATAGCATCTCACAAGTTTGCTTCTAGAGATTATTGGCAGCTCTGAAAGAGTGTGATGACAACAGCAAAACCTCAGTCTTTCTTCTATTCAATCAATTCGAGGTCTTGACATCTACAACTTGATAAGGTTGAATGCTTTGCTTGGAAATTCTCTTCCAACTCAACACTCTATTCATTTGTATTATCCACGCCTAATTTCCCCAATAGACCAGAGGTTTTACTGAGTGATGTATGCATTACCCCCATTACTAGTCTCAGACATCATTTCTAAATTAGACTCCCATAAGACAAGCAGAAGTGATGGGATCCCAGCCATCATCCCAAAGAAATGTGCTCTTGAACTGGATCCAATTCTCTCCGAACTCTACAACTATTGCCTCATTCTGAATGGGCTTGCTTCCCGATTCTTTTAACACGAATGTGGGTGTCTCCCAAAGCCCTATCTTGGGTCATATGCTATTTCTGATCTTCATCAATGATCTTCCTGATGTCATTAGTTTCCTTAGTAGGCATTTATGCTGATGATGCCAACATTTACTCCTGTCTCAATAGCAAATCCATCAGAGCTGACAAAGTGAACCCAGCTGCCATTCTTGAAAAGGATTTCCAATCTGTGGTTAACTGAAGCAGAGAATGGCTTGTAAATTTTAATACCTCCAAAACAAAACTGCTCTCATTTAACCACAATAGAGAAACTTCCATGACTGCCATCAGCATGGCTGATGCTGGACACATGGAGAGCAACGCATTATTATTACACAGATTATTTATGACTTTACAATAAAACTCTAAAGGTTTAGACACCAAGAAATCTTTGAATGTAGTTTCTGCATCTTTGCAACAGAACGTTTTTGGCTTAAATATACTTGAAAAAGTGGTAGTCAGTAGGTGAAAGACCAAAGAAATATGATGGATATGACAAAGATTGTATCTCGAGTTGGTGTCCTTCTACAGTGTCGTCATGACAACATGTGGCCAAGCATTGCTATAAAGCAGAATTTGACCTCATCAATTAATCAGCACTGGCCACGTTTTGTTCAACTGAATTTGCATTTCATCCAGTTGCTGGCAGTAAACTTGGCAGTGATGCTCTAGTTAGAATACAGAAAGCTGTAATGGATAATGCCAATGGCTGACCACCAGACAGTTACCATAATCTCCTGGAACACACACACCAAGAAAATCATTTAACCCAACTTGTGGAAATGGTGAACTAATTTTAGTGTGCAAATCCTTACTCACAGATCTCCCATGGCTTAAAGGCCAGTTGCCACACCTCAAAGTACTTTGGCAACAAAGTTTATTCAGAAACTTTTATACCAAGAATTGATTGATTTTGTTTTCTTTTATAGCTTATCGAACCCCTTGTGGATTAATTTAAAAACATATTTTTGATTGTAAGAATAATTCTTCTTTTTTTTTTTGCTAGTGAATTAACAATTTTTTGAGATTAACAATGATTTTTCCAAATACACATTCTACTGTTCAACACATAGCTGGTTTGGGGGAGGGGCAAATTTGGTATTTGTGCATAAATGAATGTAACAAACCCAGCTGGATTTGAACTTGCCTCTCTGATTTCTCATTCTAAGTCACAATCCATTACATCACCCATACATACTTATAGCAAGGATGCAGGAAATTAAAACTTAAGAAAGTTCGCAGTGATGACAATGATTGAAATAATATATAAAAGATACTTACTTGGTTGAGTGTAATGTTTCGTTTACCTTTCACATACCACAACTTGTCATCATAGTTTTGCTTGATGGTTGCGAATGTGGAATAGTAACCACCAGATTCATACCTACGAAAATGAAAATAGACTCAACTGAGTCTCTGAGAGGAATTATAGCATAATCTAAATAAAAATCAAATGATAAAAAGACAACAGCACAACTCTCGCAAAAGGAAGATAACCAAAATAAAGAAGAAAAACTGTCAAGAGTCATGTGGACACCTTTACCATCGGCTAAGATTTATATGAAAGAGAGGCATTGATTGGCTAGCACAGCTCAATTACTGTACATCTAAAGTATCATGTGCCAGTTCAGCTTTCTCTGCCAAGGTTTTAGTGTATTTAAGTATGTAATGTTTAAAGTAACCTATTAGTACACTACAAAACCTTAAAGTTAAAAATATTAAAAAAATACTTATGCTATTCATTAGAAAGAAAGAAGATTGCTGAACTGCTATGTAATATAAATCCTCCTATAGAGGACAATTTCCTTACAGATGAAGAGGTTAACTTGAGGCAACAGAGATTTGGTTCTACAGAAGAATGCTGAGAATATCATGGACAGATCATGTGAGCAACAAGGAATTTTTATAGAAAATCGAAACAAAAAGAACACTTATATTTAGAATCAGAAAAAGGCAGTTGAAATGTCTGGGACTTATGTCTGGAACTTATAATGAGGAAAGATAATGTAGAGATGTAAAGGGTAATTATCTTCCTTTGGGAAAGACAATGTTATATGATGACTGGTGAGTGCTGTTTATTCTATCCTGAGGCAAGACATGTCTGCCTAGGCTGGCTGCTATTTATTATACCTGGAGATATCCGCCCATGTCAGTTGCTATGTAGCCCATGGAGAAGACAGACAGTAGTAGGCCATAAAGAGAAAGCTCACCTGCTCTTTTTCCTATTGGGAAATATTACAAGTAAGGGCCTCTCTTTTTTTGCTCCTTTCACACAGCTTGTTATATACATATGTTATAGTTTATCTGTCTGGGAGAAATTAGTAACAAGTATGTATATATCGGTATAAAAATCCCTTTGAGAGCAATATATGTTCATCATTCCTTTCCTTCAGATATCGGGTTCCATCTGTGTATTAAGGTGTTACTATATAATGGATATAATAATGCCTATAAGAGGGAAATACCAAACTGTAAGTAGTCTTTCTTGCAAAGTACATCCATTAATAGTATTGGAGAATTTGAAAAATACTGAAGGCAAAGGGTGTTAGTTAGACTTACTAGTATAGATTCAGCAAGTACTCTCAAATTCTCTCAACTCAAATGAATGTCAGGAGATTTTTTTATTAACCCAGAAGTGCTCATTTTAACTAGTAGGTGGAACAGTTTATTATAAGAGTATTTCTTTTAAGCAAATCACCCCAAGCAAGGTGGGAGTGCCACTAGCACGCAAGGGGTTACAGAGAGTGAGAATAAGAGTAAAGAGGAGTGTTTGGGAAAAGGATAAAAAGAAGGACAAGGATTGAGGTTAAGGCATTAGAAGATGTCAATTGACATTACATTTGAATATTTGAAGATTATAGCTATCAGGGAAGCAAGTGATAGGAAGGGAGTTCTACTGATGGGAGGTGTGAGATAAGAAGCTGTTGAAGCAGAAGAGATGGCTACATTTAGCCATTTTGGCAGCAAAAGAGTGGGACCAAGATGCCAACCTAGTACCATGCAGCTTGGGAACCAGTGAAAGTAGCTTGTTGGAGCAGTTGCCATCAAAGTACTTGTGCAGATGGGATGCCAGATCAGGACCAACCATGTTGCATATCTGTCTCTGGATTTTGTCGAGGACCTCGAGATGAACAGCAGGAGCACCAGATCATATGTGGCAGCAGTATTCCATGCAAGGACAAATGGTTGATTTGTAGATTTGAAGGATAGACTCAGGCAAGAAAAACCTTCTGTTGTAACACAGACAACCAACTTTCCTTGTGGTAGATGAAGCTACAGATTCAATGTATTTGTTCTACTTCAGGTCAGTAGACAGCGTGAGACCAAGCAGGTGCAGAGAGATGCTCTTGTGGAGTTGGGGATCAGCCATCCTGATGGGAGGCAGGGAGGGTCATGGTGGGTAATTGAAAGCAGTTTTGTTTAGAGGCATTAAAGTTTACAAGCCATTTCCTGCTCCAGTCAACCACAGATTGGAGGTCCTTCTTGAGGCTTACGGCCAGGTTAGTTTTGTCAACAATACCAGGTTTACTATTACACATACTTTTGTTAACTTGAGTTTGTGAGTTCAATCCTGGTAACATTCATTATTCAACAAAAGGGATAGAGGGAAACATAGTGTTAGCCACCTAATGAGCTTGAGTAAAGTGGAAAGGATAGTAAAACAATGAACATTGCTAAGAGTTACTGTAGTATTTTATGTAAATGAGATACTGCTATAAAAGTAGTACACCACAGTGAATGCCAGATAGGTTACCATCAATTGACCTGGCAACATCTTTTCCAGAGAGTACTCTACTTCATAATAATATGGCATCGCCGATAGGATCCCTAACTGCATTGGATGAACTGGAGTATGTAGAAACTTGGATTAGGTGTTTTGCAGTGTTGGCTAGGATGAAGAAACTGAAAGGTAAGAAAGCCTCCAGAGAAGAGAATGAAATTATTGATTTATTTTTGTCTTTGGCAGGATGTGAAGCCATCAAGAAAATATCCATTAAGGTGAAGCCCAAAATACTGGAAGATTTAACATTTGAGGAAATTTCAACCATTATAAAAAGAAATATGTGACCAAAAAAAAAGAAAAGAAAAAGCTGGTTATTACAGAGAGAACAAAATTTATGGGAAATACACAGACCCCGAATGAAACCGTAATGTGGTACTTGAAAGAATCATCAAGATATGAATTTGAAAAACTAGGTTTGAGAGATATGTCTATAGAAGATGAATTGTTCCTTCTAAGATGAAGGCATGTATGACATGATATGTAAAAACATATGATCCTACAAGCAAATGATATGAATTTAGAAGCAAGCATAGAATTCTTGCAGCAATTAAAATTAATTAATGAATTTAATAATTCTAAAAACAGTGTGGAAGCATACAACACAAGTGAAATCCTAATTAAGTGCAAGTATTGTGACGAAGAACATGAAAGAAACAAAAACAATTCTCCAGCCCTAGGAAAATCATGTTTAAACTGTAAAAGAAAAGAACATTTCCAATCTTTGTGCAGATACAAAAAGAGAATAGAAATGGTAGAAAATACTGAAAATACAGAAATATAGTTGATAAGAACACCTTCAAAATGTAGAAAGACAGTAAAATTGAAAAAGTTCTATCAGAGGACATAAAAAATATAATCATATATTAAGATGATATAGGCACAGGTGCTTACAGTAAAAAGGACAAGTTTTAAACAAATTAAAAAAATACTGGTATGATGATAAACAGCGATAAATGTGACTTAAATTGTGACAAAGCATTGCATTTGGGATACCAAATATCAAAATAAGGCAATAAGCTAATAAAATATCGGAAGTATCTACACCAAAAAAAAAAGAATTAGAATCCCTTTGGGGATTGACCAACTTTTATATCTACCGTGATACAGCGACATATAGAATAAATCAAGATACACATCAAGAAAGACAGTTTAGATTCCCAAGAATAATTAGAAGTCAAAGATCAATGAAGGGCATAAGGCTTATGCCCTTCGTTGATCATGGACTTCTAATTATTCTTTGCTATAAAAATTGGTCAATCCCAAAAAAGGATTGTAATTCTTTTTCAGTTCAGAGGTGTGTAGATGAGGTGTATGTAAATGAGGTGATGTTATAAAGCAGTATGCTACAGCATAATACCAGTCGAGAGTACTTCATAACAGTTACAAAGAATAGGAAGTTATGGAGAACTATGATTGTCTATGTCATGAAGGGACATGGCACATAGTAGAAGAAGAATATTATATATTAAAAAAAAGCATATATGTGTTATGTTTGGAATAAGAAAGACATTTATATGGTCATGTCATACTGAAAGTATCAGATTTCATCTGATCCTTGGTGTTAAGCTGGTTACTACTTTAATGCATGAATGCTTAGGAACACCAGGTACTTAAGCTACTTGAGGCTACATGCTAAAATAAGCAAGGATCGATTTATGTAATTACATTATCCTAATCAATAGAGTAAGGGAGGTAAGCATGAAAATAATTTGAGTAAACTTGGGCCTTCACGCCTGCAAAAATATGGAGTGTCAAAAGGACCATTTTTTCCATTGATCTGCTATTATTTAAACTACCTTTCATCCTCATTATTATTGCTATTATCATCAATGTTTGTTTTTAAAAGTGATGATTAGTATTTTAATAAAGCCTAGACTTATGATAAAGATGAATTTATACATTTTTTGTCCTTGAGAATTTACAATATAAAACTAAACACTATTTATTTACAAAAATAATTTTATATTTAGAACATTCTAAAAACTAATACAATTAAAACTAATGCAATGCAATATTTATCATTCACTAATTAAGAAATAGGAAAACAATTTTTTATTCATAAATTTATAATAATTTAATAAATTATTAAAATATGTGAACCAACTATAAGGAAATCATTATTTACCAGTTTATAACATTTGAATCAATTGGTAATTACCTGGTATTTTGCCAACCATTCCAATAAACAATCTAATAAATAAATAGTGTTTATTATTTTTTGTTGTAAATTCTCAAGAACAAAGAAAATGTATAAATTTTTATAATTGTATATAAAATAAGGTTTTATTACAATTCTAATCATCACTTTTTAAAACAATGAACAATGTCAAGTAGTGAAAATAGTTAAAATGGCCGCAGTGTCAGTGGAAAAACCATCCTTTTGATACTGTTTTTTTTTTTGCAGACATGAAGGTTCAAGTTTTCCATTATTTACTTCTTTGGCTGACTTTTAACAATATTTTCAATTGTTAGAATTAAAATATTTTTTGTGTTTCTTTTTTTGGTTGAGATTATTTTTTTTAATTCAGTCTTTTTTTTTTTTATACATGATTCCAAAATTCTTGTCCAAGTAAAATGCATTCCCTGACATAATTGAGAAAAAGCCTTACATGATTCTTGGGAAATAACTGAGGAATACTTTAGATTCATATCCTTCAATCTCTCGGAACTGTACAGACTGGCCGTCAAAGTAGTCATCCAGTTCCACAGCTTTCATGGCAGCCATTCCAGCCTCATCCTGAAATGAAGAAAAATCCCAGTCTAAATTGCTGTAGAGAGTTTATGAACAAAAGCATTAATAAATTTATATAAATTAAAATTTGGTAAAATGAAAAAATTATTATACAGATTCAAAATATAGCAGACATATTATTAGAACATACAGTGTAACCCGGATATAAGAGAGTTGTCAGGACCGGAGAAGAAGTATCTTATATCCGGGGTTCTCTTATATCCGGGTTTCTCTTATATCCGGGTTTCTCTTATATCCGGGTTTCTCTTATATCCGGGTTTCTCTTACATCCGGGTTTGGTCTGTTATATATACATTAACACAGGCTCTAATTTGGGACCAGAGAAAATCACTCTTATATCCGGGTTCCTCTTGTATCCGGGTCTCTTATATCCGGGTTACACTGTATTTGATAAATTAATCAGTTTCAGACAAAATAAAAACATATCTTCATTGAAAATTAGCAATAAGATACAATATCCCTTCTGAATGTATACCAATTTACAATGTAATTTAATTCATAATTTATGGAGAAAGATAAAAAAAATTACATAGTATTTAAAGCCCATATGAAATACTGAATCTGCAACGTTTCATCTTTTAAACATGTATAGTTATTAAGTTATTAGAAATTTTATTCTCTTTATGTAACATGTAGCAGAACAAAGTCTAGCATTTTCTGTTAAATATTTATGTGTCTAATACTATGTCTGCATGCCAGATATAAATAATAGCTAATGTATCATGTAGTCAGTCTGAGTAAAAGTCAGAGTCAAATAGTGAGAAGAGTCATTAAATAAATCTTTCTGTGTCTAGTTTATTTCCTGTTGTATGAAAAATATCTTCATAGAAGAAACTTGATTAAAAAAAAAAACATTTTTTGTAAAACACCTCCAACCATTTCTGGAAAATAAAAATTTTGAATTTAGATTTTATCAGTGTTCTTCTTTTCGTTTTTTTTTTCTTTGTGGATGAGTTGAATATTTTTACAAGACCAAATTTTCACCTAATCAACCTTTCATAAAAGTTTTCCAAAATTATATCATTCAAAAGAAAAATTAAAACAAAATCTAATTTAAATCTGTCTGACAATGTAGAATTTTATTTCCAGTAAATACAATAAATAAGACAGTTTATATAAAAATCTCACAACTCAAAATTATCAGCAAATTTTCATAATTTAGAAAAAATGAGTAAAAGAATTAACTCATGTACTTCAAAATTTTTAAATATTAAAATTTGTCATGTGATCAATATTCCAAATAAGGATGTATGACAGTTGTAGTGGTTGCCGAAAGGATCAATATATGAGATCCCAGGTTTACAGATTTTGCTACATGGTAGTAGTATGGTAGCAGGAGTAATAAGGTTAAAATTAGGAGAATAATTCTTAATGTTCTGTAAAAATATAAAAATAGACATTTATCACATATATGCATACATGAGTTTAGCTGTAATTTCTGTGATTCTGCTACCATGTGACCCCTTAGGGGTTAGAAAAGTACAATGTGTATTTTAGCTACTGTTATGGTCTAAAAAGCAACACATTTTCAAAATAAAAGGATAACATCAGTATGAAGTATGGCTCTTTTTCATTGAGACCAGTGGTTAGTTACAACAGTGGTAGACTGGGCCTAAAAATATTGGTTGGCAAGAGACAAATGAGGTTCACCCAAAACTTTTCAATGACTTTGTTGCGGGCCGGTTGTGTATGTGTTTTGAAGATGAACACGTGTGTGTCTCCTGATATGGCCCACAACAAACTTAATGGACTCAGAAATTGAGTGCACCAAAAGAAATGTAATGAAACAAGAACCAATATATATGTACAGACAAATAATAATCTATTAAACAACCGACAGTTTACAAAAATGACATAGACAATAATGTATGAATTACTGTGGAAAGTTTGTGTTCGAAAGTATGTGTGAGTGAATGTACATACATAGGTGTGCATGTGTGTGTATGTGTGTATTCTTTATGGCATTTCCCCTAAAGGGAAAAACACAAATCTCTATGAGAGATTTACATTGTTGTAGTCTCTGCTGAAAAGTGAGAAGTAAAAGAGGGTGAGGAAGAGATATCACCAAGTATTTATAGAACTGGAGAGCATCCCTTAGTAACAGTTTGGTAAATTAGGAAATCAGGAGGAGTTAACTCTGGCAACTTCATGAGCTCACATCTTTTTTTTTTTTTTAAGCGTATCACCCCAAGCAAGGCTGGAGGCCACTATCACGCAAGGGGTTATAGAAGGGTTGGAGGAAGAGCAGATAGGAGTGGTAAAGGAGAGGATGTGGAGAAAGATAGTGGATCGATCAAGGCAAGGGGGTTACAGAAGATTTGGAGCGAGAGCAGATAGGAGTGAAAGGATATGGAGAAGGGAAGTGGATAGATCAAAGCAACTGGAGATGTTGATTGATGTTACACTTAAATAGTTGGAGATTGTATTTGTCAGGGAAACTGTAATAGGGAAGGGAGTTCCACAGGCGAGATGTGCGAGACATGAAGCTATTGGAGTAGAAGAGACGTCTACATCTAACAGTTTCAACGGTGAAGGAGTGGGAACGGGATGCCAGCCTCGTAGGACGTTTAAATTCATGAGGCCTGGGGACAAGTGAACGCAACTCCTCGGAGCAATTACTGTGAAAGTATTTGTAAAAAAGACAGAGCGAGGCAACATCACGTCTGTGAGAGAACGACTGCAGACGAAATGACAGATCAGGGCCAATCATATTGCATATCCGTCTCTGGATCTTATCAAGAACCCTGAGGCAAACAGCAGGGGCTCCAGACCATATATGGCAGCAATACTCCATGCAAGGGCGAATGATCGATTTATAGACTTGGAGGATCGATTCCGGGGAGAAAAATTTCCTGGCTCAGCACAGGGAACCAACTTTCCTTGCGGTGGATGATGCAACTGACTCGATGTATTTGTTCCATCTCAGATCAGCGGACAGCGTGAGACCGAGCAGCCGCAGAGAGGAACTCTCGAGAAGTTGGTCTTCAGACATTCTAATGGGATGCAGGGATGGATCCTTGTGGTGGTTAATAGAGAGCAGTTTTATTTTAGAGGCGTTAAAGTTAACCATCCATTTCTCACCCCAGTTCACAACCGATTGGAGGTCCTTTTCAATTTGAGATGCCAGGTTAACTTTGTCAGCTTCACTAGATTTGTGTTTGAGGCAGGAGTAAATTGTGGTGTCATCAGCGTAGATGCCGACTTAGGAGTCTATGGCGTCAGGAAGGTCGTTTATAAATATGAGGAACAGAGTAGGGCCTAGGATGGAGCCTTGAGGAACACCTGCGTTAGTGGGATAGGAGCTGGAGATGAATACAGCAAAAGTGTGGGAATTTAAAGATAAAGTCACAGTTTATGATTTGATGTTCAGCTACTTGAAATGATATCAATCAGTACATAAGGTCTTGAGGTCACTGAAAAATTGTGGGCGATATATATATATATATATATATATATATATATATATATATATATATATATATATATATGTATGTATATATATGCAAATAATAATCTATAGAAGAGACAAAATGAATCAAAAGAGACAAGAGGAAAAACTATTCTCAGCTGATATGTTTCATTCCCTGAGGGACTTTATCAAGTCAATGTAAGATTTATTATTCTGCACATGTTTATATTTAGGGGTGATGAATGTCATCAAAAAGGAAAGTAATTTAATCAGAAGGGAAATTCCCATGAGTGCTGCCATCAAATATTATCAAAATATAAATCTAGACCCTGGTTTTTTCCCAATTTCACCTTTCCTGAAAGAATTACTACTTTCCAAGCCAACATATACAACAACAAATATATTGAAAATCAGAAGAAAATGGTTAAATCCATCACTTCAGTCTTTGAAGATGTACAGCACAAATGTCCATCTCATACCATAACAATCTAATCACAATCCAAAGAATATTCATTTCTTACTTTACTTTTTACCAGACTCTGAATTATGACACTTTGGGTCCTCCACATTTTTTGACTGACCTTTCAGCCACCTGATGAACATTGATAAATGCTCTCAAATTTATAAGCCTTGATAAACCTATGACATCCATCACTTCTGTATATAAACATGTGCAGCATTAAGTGTTAATATTATTAAACGAAAAAGCCAGCACTTAATAATATTAACTATGAACATGGCCACAATGAGCTAACTGTGTTCAGAAAATAAAACATCTCTATAACACTAAAAACATACTCAAAACCGACACTCCCAATTAAACTGAAAAGATAAAATCATCCTTGATAATGGCTAAAAGTATGGCTGAAAGCATTTGGAATTATAGAACATTTTCACAGTTTTTACACACTCTGTGTCCAAAAAAGAAAACACTTGTTCAAACACAAGAAAAGTTAAATAAAAAGTTTAATCATAGTACCTTGTCTGTCATCTTTAATGAAATATGTATAAATGAAGGATTGCTGCCTAAATACACAATATATATATATATATATTATGCTAAAGTACATTATGTATGTAGAAAAATTTGTTGTTTATTATATGTTGATATAACTTGTTTTTTGTGGTTTTCTTTTTCAAACTTAGGGCATATATGTCAAGCATGCAAAAGTGTTTCTCCGAGTGGGTTGATTCCGTTATGCAAACACAGCAAAAGACTTCAAAAACAGGTTAACCACAGGAAAAAAGAAAAGTAACTCATTCCAAAACCATAAATTATGGAATGTATGGTCTACTATAGATTGTAGCAACTCATAAGGTTCTCTCAATAGGTGCTGGCAGCAACATGTCTGCTTCTTCAAGTGAATCCTTAAATACAATTCAAGCTGATGAATACTCATCAGCCAATAGTTCTATAAGGATTGCACTTCTCACATTGCAAATGTCCCTCTACATGTAAAGCACACAAAGTGATAGGATTGTTTAGTTTCAGGTAATTTGTAAAAAGCTAGTGATACTATTTTAATAAAAACTTGGTAACCATCTCACTAAACTCCAAATGGGGGAAACCTAAGCACCCTTATATAATTTTTCTTGAAACCAGGACCTGGTATTTTGTAAATAGGTACATATAGTGGAATAATTTACCAACCTGTGTTGTTTCTGATCCAATCCAGAAATGTATATGTCTGTGCATATGCCGTCCCTCTGCTTTGATCTAGGAAAAGAAAACAAATAACAAAATGTAATAGACAAAATAAAAAATAGAAAAAAAATTAATGAAGAATTTGTTAGTCTCATTACTATTTGGTCTTTATTAAAGTCTTTTAATAATTTTTTTTGCATTTCTACAAGCAAATAGAAAAAAGAAATCTAGTGCTGAATTGTTTTTGACAGAGGTTAAAATTTGTAAAACAAAAATGTCTTTTTTATAGTCTATCATAGAAAGGAAAGCAATATATTACTATATGATTGTTAGAATTATTATTTAATTATAGTCTATTTAAGAGAAGAAGGCATATAAAATATACAAGTTTACCACAGGGACATTTACAACAAACAAATATAAAAATCTTGCTTTAAATTTAAGAAAACTTTTATTAAAATTCATTAAAAATTATTTAGTAAGATTTTTGGACAATTGAACTCATTATTTTTCTAGTTATTTGTGTTGTTCCCATAATGTTTCAGTGAATCAATTCTATGGAGTTATTCAGGTATAATGTACGTATGAAAAGACACGTTTCTTTTTTATGGTAATGCAAAATAAAAAAATAGTAACAAACAGAAAATTTGAATATAGCATCAACACTTGTTAAATTAGTTATTCTACACACTGCCATGAAAAAGAAACTATCTCTTTCAATCCACATGAAGAACATTGTAGAAAGGATTAACCAAGAACTGCATGTACAATAGTTATTGCAGATGTGGCAAAGAGTATATATATATATATATATATATATATATATATATATATATATATATATATATATGTATAGTAAAGATTAGATGCTACCAAAAAATAGGATTTATGGAACATTAAAATATGTAATCCATGGAGATACTTTAACATCTTGGATGTCTGATCCTGCATGGAGGGAGAAAAAGATGCACCTGAACCTTTATAGAATGAAATTAATAGATGGGGAGCAGCAGTAAAAAAAAATAGAAATAATTTGCATACCTACAAATTAGCACTGAAAAGTTCTCAGCCTGACTAACATTTTTTTTAAAAACATTCTGATGTTTGCTCATTTGGTCAGATTCTGGAAAGTGAGTCAGTCAAGGAAATTTTCAGCACCTCCTCCAACTGTGCTCAGATGACTCGATCAGTAGACTGAACATAGATATTAATAGTTTGTGTGAATTGCCATAACCATTAATCTAGTGGCAGAGGAATGGATGAATTACAGGTTTCAAAAGAAACAACTCCTCCTGAGGAATAGGACTGTTGGCAAAGTTCAGCGAGTTCATTGGATAGTGACAGATTCGGTGCAAAGGTCAGGAGAAGACAATTCTACAAATTTCCAAGTCCAAACACCAAGTATAAGAGGAGAAAAGTGCATGTAACCTCATGGCAAGATCTAACATTCTGGAACACAGAAGACCTCTGAGAAGAGCTCAGATATTGATATAAAACAACAAAGATGAAGAAATTAGTCCCAACAATATTTCTTCACTTATGATCTTTTATTCTGTAATAATGGGAAAATTCTATATGTAAGGTGATCTACAATGATAATATTCTTTGATTATATCATCTCTTTCATCCACATATGTATCCTATCTATCCTCCTAATTCGCACTTCTTATTTTCTCTTCTTAAGTTCATAAAACAACTTCATTCAGAAATCTTCTACATTAAGTGGCTCTTGGGTCTTGTATTAGGAGGAAATTAGAGTAAGAAAGGAGTTTAATTATTTGGATGGTTAGGCCTGTAAACTCTTTTGATGTACTATATTTATCATCATCTATTTACATCTTTTGGACTGTTGTCTTCATCTTTATTGCCATATTCACAACATTTTGGTCATTGTACACTCAGCCATTCTTCATGGCCTAGTAGATAAAAGTGTTGGTTGACTGATTTGACCCAAAAAGGTGTGAGTTCAATACCTGGCCAGAGCAGACAAAATCTTGGAGAGTTGAGTTACTAAAGGGAATTAACTGAAACTGAGATATCCAGAAAAAAAAGGTATGGCATGTGGAAATAGAACAATCTACACCTGTGGATCTAAATAAAGGGTTTGGTTCAACATTTCAATTTATATTGCCTGAAGAAAGCTGGAGCATACAGCAGCCGAAATGTTGTGAATATGACAATAAAGATGAGGACAACAGTCTGAACGATGTAAATACTGTAAATAGTTACAATACCTCATTTCAGAGATATAGACAGATCATTATCATTTTAATCAGGCTTTTCTAACTCCCTCTCATGTCCTATTTCACAGATATTAATGACATTGTGGTTTTGACAAGGCATAGTCAACATACTCAGCATATTTAGCTTGCAGGTTGGCAAGAAGTTTCCATTGGGCATCCTCTCATAGCTGAGTGTGATCCTGCACTATGTTTCTACAATTCGTTTCATTCAAGAAAACTTAAAGAAAATGTACCCTCCAACATGACTCAAAAGTGTGTCCCCACTTTGTTGTAGGAACTACCATTTTATCTGGTATGCTTTAAACCAATCAGCTATGGGGAGCCTCACAGTTAAGCAAAGATCTTTTAGCCTTAACACAACATCATCTTGTTCAGATGTTTCTTGGTGGGCCATATCTGCTCAGTTTAATATTTGAAATGTAAACAAAATCTAAATGAGGGGATTTTGTATTAAGGCAAATTGAACCTTACTTATCTATGAGGATCTCCATAGTCAAGTGGTATAAGGCACTCCAGATCAGATGGTGGTTCCTCCTATGACAGGGGGATACAAGTTCAAATCCTGCTGGAGGGCACAATTTCTCTAAGTTTACTCAAATATGATGGCTGGGAGAAAAAATATACTCTTTAAAAATGGTGTGATATACTCAAATATAGCTATCCACTAAAAATAATTTTTGAAGCAATAAACATATTTCTTACATATAACTGGGACTTTTTTTACAATAATGTTCACCCTGTACAAAGCCTGATGGCCACTCAAGGTAGAGGATTAGTGAGTAAGAGCCAAAGCTTATGTGGATATATGTGGAAGATGACAATTAACCCCAGACATGAACAGATTAAGATTGTAGTGATTGGGGAAGCATCCTCTTGGGAGTTGGTTCCACAAAGCAGTTTGTAGGAAGAAGATGCTTGAGTGGAACTTACATCCCACCAAAGGTATACAAAGGGAATGAGGGGGGGGTGTTATAATGTGCATGGTATAGCAGGTTTTAGCCATGAAGGTAAGGACTGTGTAGTTTATCTGAACACTTTCCATGGAAATAGTGAGGGGCAGTGAGTGGCTTGCAATGTCTTTATGAGAAATTGAGACTGTACACATGGCTGTAGTTTTGAATGTTATTTCTAAAGCTGTAGTTCTCAATGTGGGGTACATGCCAATTTTTATGGGGGTGCAAATTTGAGAATGAACAGTGAATTTTTTTTCGAGTAAGTCTGTGTGAGTATGAATGCGTGTGAGTATGTGTGTGTGTGTGTGTGTGTGTGTGTGTGCGTGCAAGTTAATACATACAGTGCATACATAAAAGTATTTATGTGTATGTATGTACATGTGTAATTACATATGCACTGTATTATAATATATATACACATATATATATATATATATATATATATATATATATATATATATATATATGTATATATATATATCTATAAAAGGCAGGATGTGTGTGTGTGTGTAACGAATGCACGGCTGCAATTTTTGACAGATTTGCACCAAAATTTACATGCACATGCTCCAAGTTAGTGGCAAGGCCAAGACTGACTTTGCATTTCTCAACTCCCATCGATAGTGGAAATAATAGATTTTTTTCATGCTTCTACGGCAGTTTTCATGTAGTTTGCGGCCATTTTCTACTGGCCAGAGTGAGAGCCTATTGCTGGCTGCTACGAATAGGCAGGAAGATTCTATTGGCCAGCATGAGAGCCAACAGGTGACTGACACAAATGTTAACTAGTATGCTAGCATGCAAAAAAATCGATAGCTGCATTCGTCACAAGTGGGAAAAATTTAAATCTGCATGACACTTTACTCCAATTGGCTCATTCGCTTGCTTAAACTCAACATTGATTCTGATTCCGCAGAACTGGGATGGGTGTGAAAAAGTATTTGTTGTTAACATTCTTTTTTCACTCGGTTTTTCCAGTTACGAGTCCTTTTTTAAAGCTGATCGTTTTGTGTTCATTTTGTTTAGTTCTTTTTTCGTAACAGATTTAATGTTTAGTATAGAGCTTAGAAAAAATTTGCAGTGTGAGATAGGCAAGAAGTAATGCATGTAGCAACATCAGCACGGCAAAGGGCACTCCTTTAAAGACAAGGAAGGGCAAAAATATTATAAGTCAAGTGATAGCGATTGCTGTATGGGCTATGCTGCTAGTACATATATATATATATATATATATATGTATATTATTTTTTAAAACAATTTATTATTACTTCCATCCTTAGTACTTCAATTGTCCTTTTATTCTTTTATTTTTCTCTTTCATAAATGCCATGTTCTTTGGAAGCCTGTTTAGACAAAGTTAATGGCCTTTTAGGCTTCTTCCGGATGAAGAGAAATTCACTTTTTCAATAAGAATTATATGTCACATGAGGGGCATCAGGATTTTAGAGATGCTTAGGTGGGCCCTGGACAAAAAAAGGTTGGGGACCACTGTTCTAGAGATCAACAGTTTAATTCTCAGCATAATGCATAACTAGTTTTAATACAACTTATAAAAAATTTAACTTCAATGCAAGGGGAATTTATGCAACTCATCTCAAAGTAACCAGTTATAGGCAAATTCTATTGTGAACATGAATCCTTCACAATAAAAAGTTTTCGACATTTCTAAGTAGCAATGTTAGGAAAATACACTCCTTATATTTTTGAAGATATTGTGAATTCTAACAGATTGACCTCAGTGAATGGAAGATTAAACAAAACTACATCATAAATTTGAAGACTGAAATGGATATCTTTAATTCAATTTCAGATGCTGGCTATGTGAGAAGTTAAAAAGAAAGAAGAAATTGATAGCATTACATCAGATAAAAAAACCCTGATGAATACATTTTTATCTTGCCTATTAAGAATCCATTCATATTTCTGTGTGTTAAAAGAACAAAGAATTTAATAGAACTACTTTAACCTTATGTGCAGATAAAGTAATAAAGTCATTAATTATATTTAAGAATCCAGTGAACTGCAAACTAAATTAGAAAATAAACTCAATACATTTAATGTTGAACTGTTACCAATGGTGATATTGATTGGGAGGAGAGAAGTTTTTGTTTGGTTAATAAAATAAAAAACAAAAAATTATTTTCTTTTCAACATTATATAAAAAAAATATAATATAAATATAAAAAGAAATATGAAATATAAAACAAATAAAAAATAAAAAAACAAAAAACATTCTTTTCTCTTTAACATTGTTGAACAATTTATTTACTGCTTTGTTCCACTATCTTCTGCCATATTTATAATTTCATCCTCACAGGAAAGAACTACTCAAAGTGCCTTTTGCAGTCTTTCTGCAAATTAAGTTCTTTTTATTCAAAGTAAATTCTGTAAATACTGAAATAATTGCTAATGCAAATATGTAATTTTTGGTGAAATCAGCAGATGAATGGAAACTTGCCGACCAAGTTGTAACAATTTTTATCTGGTTACCAAAGAAACTTGCAGTCTAATATTACCATGATGGAATGTTAAACTTTCTCTCTTAACTAATTCCCAATGCTTTTCATTGCTTGCTTGCTTTGGTGGTTCTAATTTAGAGCAGTACTCGTTTGAATTAATCATTTATATTTTCAGAATAATCTCACCATATATATAACAACATTGTTGCGGGGCCGTCAAGCGTGTGCTATCAACCCCGCAAACAGTAAAATTTATATTGGAAAATACGATCGAAGCAAGGATAACAAAAGCGAGGGTTTAAAATGAAAGCCAAATTTTATTTAACAATTTGGCAAAAGTATGTACAGGTATGTGTCGCAATGAAATCGGGGAGCGCCACCCGAGAGATCGTCTTGTTTTAGGGCAGCGGACCAGTCAGTGCTGAGGGAATCTGCTCGTCCTTAGGTTGACGGTCACCAGTGATGCAGCTTGGTAGTAAGCGGAAGGACTATCGCTTAACCTATGTGGTCAGGTAGTCCTGAAAAGGACTATTGCATAAACTATGTAGTCAGGAAGTCCTGAAAAGGACTATTGCATAAACTATGTAGTCAGGAAGTCCTGAAAAGGACTATTGCATAAATATGTAATTGTTAGCCCTGAAAAGGACTATGGCATAAATATGTAATCGTTAGCCCTGAAAAGGACTATTGCATAAGTGTGTAATCGTTAGCCCTGAAAAGGACTATGGCATAAATATGTAATCGTTAGCCCTGAAAAGGACTATCGCATAAGAATGTACGCAGGGTGCTGCTGCCGGTGCCGCCGTTGGACCCAGTCTGGCTAGTGGCTGCTGCTGCTTGGCCCAGTCTGGCTAGTGGCTGCTGCTGCTTGGCCCGGTCTGGCTAGTGGCTGCTGCTGCTGCTGCTGCTTGGCCCGGTCTGGCTAGTGGCTGCTGCTGCTTGGCCCGGTCTGGCTAGTGGCTGCTGCTGCTTGGCCCGGTCTGGCTAGTGGCTGCTGCTGCTTGGCCCGGTCTGGCTAGTGGCTGCTGCTGCTTGGCCCGGTCTGGCTAGTGGCTGCTGCTGCTTGGCCCGGTCTGGCTAGTGGCTGCTGCTGCTTGGCCCGGTCTGGCTAGTGGCTGCTGCTGCTTGGCCCGGTCTGGCTAGTGGCTGCTGCTGCTTGGCCCGGTCTGGCTAGTGGCTGCTGCTGCTTGGCCCGGTCTGGCTAGTGGCTGCTGCTGCTTGGCCCGGTCTGGCTGGCTGGCTGGCTGGCTGGCTGGCTGGCTGGCTGGCTGGCTGGCTGGCTGGCTGGCTGGCTGGCTGGCTGGCTGGCTGGCTGCTTGAGGTCAGTGGTGAGGGGAGCGTGTTGCTCTTAAACCCGGATCCAAGAATGATTTGGTGGAAGAAATTTGGCCGTGTTTATGTAGGCCGGGGTCAGCATCGTAGCTTGGCTAACAATGTCTTTTAGTTATTCACTAAAAATGAGCTTCTACTTTTGAATGTACCCATGGGTTTCATTTAGGCCCCATGTGTATATGAATTAGTTTCTGGTCATTATTTTTAGTTGTGGATGTTACGTTTCATTTTGTTTTTGTATTTTTGTGATTTGATGTCTGAAAATGCTGAGTCACTGGAACTTAATGGCGTTTGTTCCGTTTTCCGTGGTGACGCTTTCAGACGTTTGAGTAGCCGGCAGTAACTTCCGGCCGGGTGCGATAACATCTTTGGATGAAAACCAGATTTTGGTAGAGAGAGTGGTGGTCAATTTTGCTTTCCCAAAAATCTCTTGCATTTCCAGTTTTCTTGCATATCCATTATCCCTCATTTATCCTGATTAATTTAAAAAATAGAATATCTAAATATGCTGTAAAGATGTTTTTTTCACATATCTGGAAATCAACCATCAAAATGACTAACATAATCATGCTGTGCAAATAGATTTCTGCATTTAATTTGGATATTTTGAATATATTAGCCATCTCCCTCATTGTATTATATGGCATTGATAATTGTCAATCAATATCTTCATTTGATTGTTATCAACCCAAATTGATCTGCACAATTATGGAATATCCTTAAGCAAAACATCTCCAAACTTCACAAACTACATTTGACATGTTCGAACATTTACAGCACTTTCTTCATAACCTGCACAGTATTTAAAATGCACATTGATATACCATTTTCTATAATACAGTCAAAAGCAATATTCTTTAATGAAGTTGATTGAAATTACAGACTCCCAAATACATCTAATAGCTATAATGAAGATTTTGTCAAATCGAAAATGTTAGCTTCTTACAACATAAAATTAACAGTGAATAAATAGAATAAGGAAATGTATCAATCTTTCAAGTGCAGAAAAGCTGTCTATCTTGAAAATCAGTTGTAGAAAAGAACCAAGCTGGCATGAAAAAAGAGTGTGTCAATTGTAGATTAGAGTTAAGTCCTCCTGAATAGTTGCCTTTTTTACATGGCAGTTGTTGTGCTAATTTGCATGGGAATGGTGATGCATGGTAGTCACTGAGTCACAGATGAACGATGGCTACAAGTATATAAGATCAATATTTTTTACACTGTTGACAGAGTGTGTTGGTTTGTGGTGACAGTTGCGAAAGCAATACTTGGATGTGTGACCATTCATTTTGCTACGCTTCATATTTGTGATGGTTTGTTTTGCTAAACTTCATATATGTTTGTTTTACTACACTTCATATTTGTGATGGTTTGTTTTACTACACTTCATATTTGTGATGGTTTGTTTTACTACACTTCAGATTTGTGATGGTTTGCTTTACTACACTACAGATTTGTGATGGTTTGTTTTACTACACTTCAGATTTGTGACCATTCTTTTTGCTACACCCTGTATTTTTCCTACATCAGTATTTGAACCCTGACACTCATAGGAAACCTGTTACTATACTAATTAGAAGTCAGGCAATCCAAAATAAGCTGTAGTGCTAGAAAAAAGACATTTCCCCATAGATTTTTTTCTAACATTTCAACCTACCTACTCTCCTTGATTGTTTTAATATATATATATATATATATATATATATATATATATATATATTATGCACTGTTACATTTGAAAATGTTAGTAATTACTATAAAATTGCACATTTTGTTTTGATGTTTAAATAAAACGAGATGTTTTATTTAAATATAGAAACAAAATGCACAGTTTTGTAGTGGATACTTACATGCTCTAATGTAAGAGTGTATAATAAATATTTATTGCTATACTTTTGTATTGAGCCCTGTTTTAAATTAATGTTTTTAACATTGAAATTTTATTCTTCATTCTTATATATATATATATATATATATATATATATATATATATATATATATATATATATGTATGTATATATATATATATATATATATATTAAATAGCAGGTATTACTCTTCACAATGAAATTATTACTTCAAGGTCAAACTAAAGCTGAATCTACTTGTACAGATTGACACAAGATTAAAGAGGATTAACTATCATTAACTGGTTTACAGACGATTTGTTGTCAAGTGAAAGATCATAGCCTGCAACTTCTATGTCAATGGTCTACATACAACGACTGCAATTTGGCTGAAGTTGTTTACAATTTAACCCAAGTCAGATCATCATACTGTTTACAACTAAACATCACACAGCTGTTACCACATCACAAATAGAAGATTCTTCTAACAAATGGAGGTGAGAGAATACAAAAATAAATACACCACAAACTAGTAATGACCTAGACATTCAATGCAGCATTGATCACAATTTCTCGAGTGTTGAACGAATGAAGATCCATTGAATTAAAATGGAATATCTGTGCTGACAACAATATAAATTGCAGACAGATATAAATAATTCAACTTAAGTGATCAAGTATCAAGACCAATAATTGAACAGGCAAGATCACTTAGTCAAAATAATCTATTAATTGCTTAGTAACCTGACTCCACTGGTAAAGAAAGAAAAGACACCCAGAAAAAAATGACACCACATGAGTCAGGACGCATATACAGTTCAACTAACTTTTGCTGCTGAAATCAAATTAACTGCTCAGTGTCCTGACTCATCTGAAAGCCTCTAATAAAGTAAGAAAGGATACTAATAATAAATTGCATCACCTGAGTTAGGACACCCATACACTTCAATTGCCTTTCCCAAATGAGAACAAATTAACTGATCAGTGTCTTTACCTTTATCATTTGGTTGGTTGGTTGATTTTGTTTAGCAGCATATGAACCTTTATGGATTATCTAATGCCAAAATCTAAATATTTTAAACACAATTTTATGGCTTCAACTATAGATAAAATGTATTGTTGGCCATTTTGCTATAAAATGTATTGTTGATCATTCTACTATAGATATATATTATTGGTAATGCTACAATAAATATGTATTGTTAATTTGACTATAAATAGCTATTGCTGGTATTTTTACTATAAAAATGTATTTTTATATTTTCATAGTGTTTTGCTTTTGCTAGGTAGTTCACTATTTCCCCATAGCTGGGACCCTAACAGGTACTATCATCCCAGGTCAGGGTAGAACTGGGAATAACAGCAATTAAGATGCAGTTCCACGTGCCTCAAAACCTCCAATATTCCTATCAGAGGCCTTGCTGCCAGATATTGTTTATCGTCATGCCCAAGTCTTTGTCATTTGGTCAGTGAATTCCCAAAATTTCTCTCATTATTGCATTAATGCTTGTTTTTTGATGGTAATAATAATAATAATAATAATAATAATAATAATAATAATAATAATAATAATAATAATTACATTTTGGGACATAAACTAGAAAATTATGAAAAGATTATAAGAAGTTATATAAATAATCCTTAAATATGAATAAAGCCTACATCTTGTATCCCAGTAAAACGATAGATAAACAACAATATGTAATTGTATCAAAGGTATTCTTGGAGCACTCAAGGTTAGTGGTAATGATCAGCTCCATAATTATGCCTGACCACTGCATTGTCATCTGATCAAAGATATTCAGAGTTATGGCTGTTAGCTTTATAGCAGCAATGATATGAAATTATATGACTGTTTTTATTGTCTTTATTAGCAAACCAAATTACATCATCATTGTTTTGGGAGAATATTTAAAATGCGTATAACTGTTGAGTTCTATTTTTTTCAAGATAGAATCATAAGATGAATATGGCTTCTGATTCATTTTATTGGAAAGTGAATTTTTTAAAAAGATATTTGGATGACATGCCTATCCTTAAGATGATAATGGATCATTGATGACATCCAATATGCAACAGGTAAAAATATTGGCTTCCACTAATAAAGAAGCTTCTGTGAGGAAAACCTTTATAGAATTCAAAAGCGTCTACATGACCTTGTGGATGATGAATTATTTTCCTTCCTACAGCCCCTTTCCAACAGACAAAAACATCACAAGCCTATTGCTAATCTATCGCTATTTCCATGGCAAGTGTTTTGACGAGCTATGTTCCTTAGTTCCACTACACTTAGCCTTTTCAATTGGGATTCACCATCTCACATACACAAGGATTAATCATCCCCATTCCGTTTGTATTCCATTAGTAAGGAGGAAGAATTGAAGAATTGCTGAACTGCTGCTTTATGGAACAGACTCCTAGCAGGAATTTTTTTCCTGATTACTACAATTTTGACCTCTTCAACTATTACATTTCTTAAACTCATGAAGTGCACTTCTTGTCTTCTCTTATACTCATACAACATCACACAGTAACTCTCTACCTTGAGTGACTCTTGGGCTTTGTACTGGGTGAACATTAGTATGAAAAAACAAAAACTTATTTCTTTTTATCAAGTGAAAACTATAAATTGATGTGAAGAAAATAAATTCAAAGACAGAACAGCTTTAACTTTTCCAGAATTAATTTGGTGAAGTGTTTAGATATATGATCTGCATTGATAGGATGATTATGACTTGTAATAATGTTGAGTTCTAAGATGAATCATTACAGATCTTTCAGGTAGCAACATTTACAGTTTATTACATGTTTTTTTTTTTAACTAAAAGTAAAGAAATCACCCATTTTGATATGATTCTTTGGAAAGATATCCATAAATGACAGTTCATGTAATCATTATCAGTCGCTTACTCTACTTGTTGCAGACTGCACATCAACATGAGATATTCTTCTCTACAAATCTAGTCCATAAGTGGACATTATCAAGCCAGCATTTTGGCTGTCGACCATTGCTTCTCTTACTGGCCAACTTACCTTCTAGGCATTACTCACGTCATGAGGTGATCTTTTGATATGACCATGCAGTTTAAGTACTCTTGACTTGATAATTGATGTGATTGGCTTAAGCTTGTAATATTGAGTAGCTCATTGACTGTGATATGTGTTCTAGAGTTATTTCCTCAGTGGAAACCTGTATTTGGACTAAATTCGTCCTAAATAGGTTCAAACTACAAAAACGTTAGGAACTTGTAATAATCAGTATTATGCAGAGTAATCGAGTTGTGGTCGCTGACTACTTTTCCGTATTCGGCTCCTACTGACTCCTACTTATAATAGATGGGAGAGTCTATTATCTATAGACTAGGTGTCGTTCACCATAACAATATGGTTGCTGAGGAATTTGTTAGTCATAAGTCTGATGATGTGGTTCTGGAATGTAGTAAGTTTTTGATGTTATTTTGTCATCCAGTTAACACAATTGAAACCATATAACATAACTGGTAGGATGTAAGTGTCAAATGATGAGAAACTTATTTTGATGTTAGCATTTTTGTTCCTGTTGAAGGTACCCAACCCAGAGTATGTGATGCTGCATAGTAACCATTCCATTGTTGCTTGATGATAGCTTGTGACCAAGATATATAAACTCTGTAACTTGAATGATTTACCAGTTTCAGATTGTGAGTTGCAGTTTGGAATTGTTTTTATCAGTTGTCATGCACTTTGTTTTGAGATGTTTATATTTAATCCAAACTCTAGTGCATGTTTGGCCAGCACACCCAGTTCACATAATAGGCAACACTTAAAACACTTAGATTCTCTTGTCACAAGTTACCGTTCTATGCATGGATTCATTAATGGTTTTATTATAGTTATTATTATTATTATAATTTATTATTATATAAGAAAAATCAACATTCAGTGACAATGAAATGGATCAAATTTCAAAATTTTATCAATGTTCAGATATGCTTGAATTTAGCCACAGACAATTTAATATTTTTCATACAATCAGTAAATAAAGAAATAGGGTGAGGTAGAAAAATCTGGAAAAATGGAAAAGAGAAATACATTTTTGAAAAGAAATATAAAATAAAAAAAAATCAAGTCTATAGAATCTTTTTAATGAGTATTATAAATTCATAAATGGATAAGGAACTGTTTAAATCTGTAAATGGTAAATAAAATTTCACAGGGAAAAGATTCTCCAGGGATATTTTTATGACCTCAAATGGCTTTACTTAACCAATTTTTCAGTAAAAAAAAATAGAGCACAAAATTTCTCCATGAAAACTTTCTATTTGAATGACACACTTTTTAATATTTTTTGACTCTGCATTCTTCAAAAATATTATTTCCCTTTCAATTGATTTCTTTTTCAAGGCCTTTTGATTGTAGAAAACCTGTTCATTTCAATCCATATTGTTTTCTGTATATCAATATAAACTTTTGATCAAAATTACTATATTCTTATCAACAATAATTACTCACCCAAACCACCAAGTAGGAATCTCCTTTGTAAAATTTTCCTTTCTTTGGCCATGTGACAAGGTTGAAATCCTGCAAGACAATTTTATAGAATTAATTTGCTTAAAAAAATGTCAGTGTTTTTTCTAAAAATGTAAAGTTAAAACTTTATCTATTCACAAGTTAAATTCCCTTCTCTGAATAAATATTTCTCTGCTCAGTTTATAAGTATTAATTGATAAATAAGATGTTCAATTCTAAAAAATAAAAAAGAGTTTTAGACCAGATAGAACAATGAAACTGGTATCAAGATGAAGTAAATTGATTTCTCATCAAAATGATGTGGGTTGATTGATAAGTAAAGTTTCCAGTCCTATAAAACAAGTTTTAGATCAGATAAAATAATGAAGCAAAATGCTCTATCTGTTTAATTTTTTCTTTCAATTTTTTTATGAAGAAAGTTTCTGATAGACATTTGATCTAATTATCTAAAGTGATTTAAATTTCAGAAATGAATGAAAAGATTAAAACTTTCAATTGCTCTTTCAAAATTGAAAAAAAAATTCAAATTAGGTTCCAAATTGTGGCTGTGAGGAAGGTGGTCAATAACAGTGAATGGAAACTTTTCAACATTTGAATTATTTCTTGACTGTAATGCAACCTTGCAATGTTTTGATACAAAAAAATGTTCCTCTTTCAGACTTTAATCTGTGAATGCATTTTATGTCCCCATAAGGTTTCACTGATTTCATACATCAGTGAATTTTAATTGGCACCAAACCTAATGTCAAAAATCTTATCACTTACTGTTGTTTAATAATTCAAACATTGTACCCAAGATTGACAAATGCCCTCACACAACAAACTGAAATGAAGCATGTTTGAGCACAGTGTTATAAACTCTCAGATACATATTTGAACAGGCTTCTTTTACCATTATTAGTTGTGCCATTCTGGAAAAAACATTACTTATTGATTAATCTTTATATTTTTCTTCCCAAAATAGAAAATATCAAGAGATTTTCATAAAGGAAACAATATAGAAAATATATATTTTTGGGGTAGGAAATTATATATATATATATATATATATATATATATATATATACAAGCAAGTTTGGTTAAATTCACTTGATTAGGCCCATCAGTTAAATTTCTGAATTGTATTATTCCAATTTTCGAATAAGGAGTTCTATATTGGAATTAAAATTCTGGACAAAGTGTCTGAAATTCATATTTGTTCCGTTGTTTTTTTTTCAACTACTTTTGATCGCCTCAGTCAATTTCAAGAACCATGTGCTGTCCATATAGTAGGCAAGATTCAGCTGGTATTTTTTAGAAAGCTGAATGCTTAAAACAGTCCATGGTGATGTCATGTCCAACAGTTAAGCAGAGCAAAACTGGACTCAAAAGTATGCATCAGTATTATGTTATTTTTTTTTAATATGCATTTTGAATATTTTATACACACTGTATGATAGCAACCATCTGCTGTAGTAAAATATATTTCATGGGGAAATGCACATACACATGCACGTTTTCTTGCTACATGCAGATACACAATTTCTCCTTCTCTACACATACATGCATCACTGCATACACATACAGTTTTCTCTCTCCACACACACACACACACACACACACACACACACACACACACACATATATATATATATATATATATATATATATATATATATATATATATATATATATATATGCATTTACTCCTTCCTTGTACAGAAACCTACATACACTCTCTTTCTCTCTCCCTCACTATCACACACTGGAGTACCAATCATTTCAAAAATGTTATTTAAAAGACTTGACTAGATCAAATATATTTGTTAATTTTTCCTTTATATTGTTTATTATTTTGCATACTCAAGTGGATGTCTAAACCAAACTAATATAAAACATATCATTATTTTGCGATTGATTGATCAGGGTTTTTTTTTACAGTTTATCAACTTTTTCAGGTTATTTAAATCCAGAAAATATTTTTAGATTTTAGGAATTTTTTTGAAGATAATGATTTACGGATACAAGTTCTACTAATTAACCCATAGATGAGGAGGATAAGAGGGAGATCCAGACCTTTCCCAAGGCTGCATGTCAATGAATATAATGAATCCAAACGGATTGAAACTTGGCTCTCCAATTTCAAATTCTGACCAATTATACATTAAATCACCCAATTATCCAAGCTTACAGTACATGGTATTCCCAAGCAGACTCCCATCTAGGTACTGACCAGGCTCAGTGTTGCTTAATTTTGGTGTTCATGCATGAACCAGTGTTTCAATGTGATATGGCCATAAGCTTCCTTTTTTCTGTATCAACTAATTTGAAATTGAAAATTGTAAACTAACTTTATTATTATATTCTTTTTCAATGAGTATCCTTCCAGAACAGTCACCACTTCCCCATATTACATTATATTATAGCTGTAAACTTCTAACCATTAATTGCTTTTTCATCTGCTATGTGCCATGTCCCTTCAGAATGTTGGTGATCATGGCTCTCCACAATTTCTTGTCCTTTGTAGCTCTTAATAAATTTTGTCTTTTTGTTATCTTTCCTAAAACTGGCTCTGTCATCCATTTACTCAAACTTGCTAGGTAGGTTATGCATTGTTTCCTCTTTCTTTCTTACCCTGTGTGTACCAAATTTCCGAAACCCTCTTTTTTCATTATGTGCCCATGAAATTTCAATTGCCTCTTCCTGATTTTAAGTATGAGTGTCCATCTTGTTTCCATTTTCTCTAAATCTCAGGATGTAGGCAATTATTGCTCGCCACAATTTTCAGTCACTTGCAGCTTTTAATAAATTTTGTCTTTTCATTATTTCTCCTAAACACTGTTCCGCCATCCATTTACTTAAGCTCATCAAGTATGTTATGCACTGCATTTCTCTGTCCTTCTTGCCCTCAATCTGCCATGCTAGTATCACATTTTCCAAGCCCTCTTTCCTCATTATGTGGCCCAGAAATTTAAACTGTCTCTTCCTGATGTTAAGTATAAGGTTCCTTTTTGTTTCTATTTTCTCTAAAACCTTGTCATTGCTTACACATTTGGTCCATAGTATTCTCAGCATCCTTCTGCATAACCACATTTCTGTTGCTTACAAAATGTTAAATTTATAAAATGATTATGAAAGAAAAAAATGAAGGTAAAATGCATTCAGTTTTGCATAACTTTATGCCTTCTAAATACACAATAAACCTCAGAATTGTCTTAGAAATATATAAATTTTATATATAACCACTCACTAGTTAACAACTGGATTGTTTTCCAATGACCTGGTTGCTAAATTAGCTGGTTACTAAGGGAGAACTTTTACCTTACTGATATTTCAAGCATGTTACATATGTAATGCATTTGTGTCAAACATGAACATTTCCAAAGATTTATCACTTTCTCATGGTTACTTTGCTCCTTTTCAGCACTATTAAATTAACCATATTTGCACTCATAATTTGGAACTCTCTTATTCATTTTAATATTTCAGCACTTATCAGAAATCTCTTTCAGTTCCTACAAATTAGCAATTGTACATATTTTAAAAATGGTGTTGATTGTTGCCGATAATAAATTTTTGGCCTTTTAATTAAGAACTTTTACCTTTGTTTCGCCTCAGTTTTGGTGTCAATTTCTTCTTTTATATTTTATTTATGTAACAATCCCACCATGGGCTGCTACAAAGTGATTTCTCACTGGGCTGCTACAAGCTCAACATCACAACCAATGACTTTGCTCAACTGATGCAATACATGCCTCATCTCCAGGTTCTACCAAATCTAACCTTCCTCCAAGTAACCAAGTGACCAAGAGAGAGAGACATTCCACTAATATACTATGTATCAGCAATACAAAGAGTTTTATATTAACAATTGTTGCCTTCTTTTTCTTTCACCTTATCAGCACTACTTGTTTCATTTGTTCTCTCATGCTACAATTTGTGTGTTTATGACATTAGGTACATTACTTTAGTTGCTATACTGAAGAAAGAGAAACAATCACAAACAAAGATTTGCAGAACATGCAATACTGACTGATTGGATTTAAAAAAAAAAATTATTTTATGGGATGTTCAATCAAAAATTCAATCAAATACAGAGTAGTGTATTTTGTGACAATTTTTTATTGCCAAATAAATATATCCTCTAGTGTAATCCTGATGGGATACAATGCCTTTTCTTTTAACTAATTCCAGGCATTTTTTTGCTGCTTGCTGCTTCTGGTCAGTCTCATTTAGAGTTGTACTTTTTCAAATCATCCAGAAGAATATCATAGTGGTGCAAACCTTTCCAATTCCCTCATATATAAATAGTATAGCCTTCTTTGAATTAAGACTAGCCATTGGTCCAGTTAGTAGTGGTTCATTTCATTTGCTCTATGATCTCTGGCATTTTACATTGTTATAAAGTATCTACTTTTCATTGTATATCATAATTTATGCAATAAAAGAGGACAACTGTTTTAGTTGTTTTTTGTTTTGCTTAACTCATATGTGAGCGATATATCAAAGCTACTAACAAGCTGATGCAAATGATTTTCAGTTTTCGATTTGGATATTTTGAGTATGTTAGCCTTCTCTCCCATGTTTTATAATGTAATAATGTTGATTATTCTTAAGTTATGTTTTCATTTAATTCCTATTAATCTGAACTTGTCTGTGGCAAGATGAAACTCCTCTTTACAAGCAAGTAGTAATTGTGTGCAGTATTTTGGGGCGAGTTGAAAAAATGAACAGGTAGCATTTTACTTTTTTTGCTTAGCCTGGATTTAGTAGAGAAAATAGATAGAAAATATTGACATATTCAAATAAATAAACTTTGAAATTTGTAGTAGTGTTTGTGAATTAATTTATTACCAAATATGGAAGTTGCCAAACAGCTGAAGAGGACTATATTTAGGTTCATTAAAAGTAGATCATATTTGGCAACAGGAAAGACTGTTTGAGCTGTTAATGAGATGATCTCATAATTGAGGACCAGAAATCTGGCTAAAAGGGATTTGGACAAGCCATATAGATCCTAATCTAATAAAGAAATTCTGGAATTTAAAATATAATTGGAAGGATTTCCACCAATTATGTCTTCATCTGAAAACCTAATGTAATGAATTTTGCTTGGGATTTCAAACAGTTATAAGCCACATATCAAGGGGACCTTTGTTTTTTGGTTTTGTCATTTTTAACTTTATCTTGGGTATCGAAATATAACAAAGCCCCAACCAACTTTGTCAACATCCTCAACAATGCCATCAGAATGGAATAGACCAATGTGAAGAAAAACAAATCACTTGTGTGCAAAAAGGAATAAATCAGTTCATGTAACCTCATTAAGATAACTATAATTGTCAGCACAGGACACAGTTGGCAATGAAGTTGGTAGTTTTACATATCTGCTTGAGGATGGAACATAGTTTAGTTAAAAATCTCCAGCACAAAGCTTCTCAAACAGATTTTAATGCAATTAATTTACACTGCCTTCTTTATAAATTGTAGAAATCTTTTTCTTGGTATTTGAGTTTCATTTTTTACCTTTCGTAAAATAAAGCATAATATGCCAGAAATAAAAATATGCCAATTTGGACAATATTTTTGTTTTCTCCTTAATAAGTTTATGTAAATGGTTGGCAAAACAGCAACTACAAGGAATAGAAAAAAGACAAACCTTACTCAGAGTTACAAAAGACAACTCGTGGAGGACCATGTTTGGAACGTAGAAGAAAGAAGAATAAAAAAGATATAGGTACCCATGCACTTGTTATTATTCCTGAAAACTAGTATAGCAAGATACATATCAATGTCTGAAATGAAATAGTCAGCATTATATATTGTGAGAATTTTAACACATTATTAAACTAAGAACAATACATCAAGTTTTATCCATTAGGTCTTTCCCACCAATATCACATCAGCAAATATGATTGAGTCATTGAAAGGAATACAAACTGAGAAAATGAAAACAAAAAGGGTCCATCCATCTGGTGCCAGAATAATCAATAAAGCCATAACAATTGTCCAATTGATGACCATTTATCTGCTTATTCTACTGCCACCACTTCAAAGATACAATCAATGTATTTATTTGAATAACTTTTCATAATTGTAAATGTGAACTGCATTTGTCTATGCATTCATTTTTCATGCTTCTAGATAGATAGACTTTCAAATTTGCTTACTTCCAAATTACCTATGACAAACCTGACATGTGACTAGTACACCTGAAACTTTGGTGGAATATTGTAGTAGTTAATGTTTTTCAGTCTATTCAATGCAATGCTTTCAGCTGATCAATGCAAATGTAGTGTATGTGACCCCAGGGTTGGTAATATTATTCTGACCGATGTGGCAATTGTTATTCATATAACTAATATCCTTTCTCTCTATGTGTCATGGTTGTTCCGGAAATTGTTAATTATGGTTCTCCACAGCTTCCCGTCTTTTATTACTCTCAGCAATACATTTTTTCATTCCCAGCAAGGCAATAATTCCACTAGGGTGCAAGGGGTTACTTGGGGTGAAAGAGAATGAGAAGACTAATAAGGAGAAAGGACAATAAAAGAACAGAGGTCAGGAAGACAGAAGATGGTGATTAAAGTTGCATTTAAATATTTGAAGATTACAAGTGGCAGAGAAGAAAGAAGCCAGGAGAGAGTTTGACAGGTGAAAAGTATAGGAAATGAAACCATTAAACTAGTACTTACAGTTACATGTATTTCAACAGTACTACGATTACATTAGGCTTTTTCCTTACCAACATAACTCAACATGACCATAAACAACCAAAAATATAAACCTAAACCAGCTCAAAAAAAAAAAAAAAAATCACCTAAACTCTTTAACATTTACTTCTCCAACATCCATGGTATTCCTACCAACTTTGGCAGTGTAGAATCATTTCTCTTTCATAAGTCTCCTGATATACTAGCTCTCTATGAGACTAACCATAACTCTTCAATCCCGTCCTCTGATTTCTCGATTCCTGGCTACCTTCCTCTCCTTAGAAAGGACTCTAAAATCCACATGCATTTGCCTGGAAGTTTATGTTCATGATCATCCTCTGCTGGCTAGGGAACTCTCTTTGGAATCTCTAGACCATTCATATATATCTCCGTCTATCTCTCCTCAATTCTTTTAAGCTATCTCTTCTTTCTCTATCATTCCCCTTCCTCTCAAAACTGTTGTGTACTTGATAGCATTTCTGATAATATAAACAAGCCCATCTCTCTACATCCATTTACGCATATATATTTGTGTTCAGTGACTTTAATGCCCACTAAGCCATGTGGCTTAAACACTCTGGAATTTACCTCACTGGCATCCAAACCCTTAACTTTTCAGTCACTCAATCCCTCACACAAGTGGTTGACTTTCCTACCCATTTCTCCAGTAACTCTGAGGGTAATGCTTCCCTTCTCAATCTCTGTTTTACGTCCATCTCTGATTCTTGTCAGGCTATGCAACTCTACCCACTTGGCAACTCTGATCATGCCATAGTGTCTATTAACATCTACTTCCACTCTCTCTCCAGTCAAGAACCTCCTACTAACAGAATATCTTTCTGTTATCAATCTGCAGACTGGAATTCATTCTGTGATTTCCTTTGCGACATCCCTTGGAATGTGCTTTTTAATCACCCCATTCAAAAATGTGCATCTGAGGTCACCTCCTGGGTAAAATCCAGCATTGAAGCTTTCATCCCAGCAAGAAAATACAAAATTAAATCACACTCATCTCCTTGGTTCTCAGCTGCTTGCTCAGCTGCTATAGTCCATAAGAATCGCTTCTCTCGCCTGTACTGGAGTGACATGTCTGATTGCGACAGATGTCTCTCTGTCTCTGCTCGTAATGTGTACAAGTGTGTCCTCAATGAAGCAAAGTTGCTATTTGCTGATAGAATGAAACAATGTATTGCATCTCGCAAGTTTGGTTCTAAAGATTATTGTTGGCTCTGCAAGAATGTGCTGAACAACAGCAAATCCACAACCCCTCCTCAATTCAATCAATTCGACTTCCACAGCTGATCAGGCTGAATGCTTTGCTCAAAACTCCTCATCCAACTCAACACTCAGCTTGTCCAGAGTACCCACATCTAATTTCTCCCTAGAACTTTTGAGTGAGATGAGCATAATCCTGTCGATGGTATTGGAGATCATTTCTAAATTAGACTCTCATAAAGCAAGTGGGGGTGACAGGATACCAACTGTAGCACTAAAGAAATGTGCTCCTGAGGTGGCTCAAGTTCTCTCCAAACTATATAACTATTGCCTCTCTGACTCTTGCTTTCCAGCCTGTTGGAAGTCCTCATCTGTTGTCCTTGTTTTTAAGAACTCTGGAGACCCTTCTGTTCCATCTAACTACCATCCTATCAGTCTCCTACCATTCTTCGGCAAAGTCTTTGAGGCTTTAATCAATGCTTAAATGGTTAAGCACCTTACCTCCCATGATCTATTCTCTGACAAACAATATGGTTTCCACTTTGCCCAGTCTACCGCTGACATGCTCACGGCCATAACTGAATTTGTATACCAAGCTCTTGATAATAACAGCGAAGCTCGAGTTGTGGCTCTAGTTGTGGCTCTAGATATCTCTAAGGCATTTGATAGAGTTTGGCATGCCAGACTTCTATGTAAGCTTCTGGGATACAGTATTGCAGGATGATTATTTGATTTAATCAAATCATTCCTGTTAAACCATGAAATGAAGGTTGTCCAAAACGGGTTCTTCTCCAGTTCCTTTCATATGAACGCTGGTGACCCCAAGGCTCTATCCTGGGTCCTACACTGTTTCTGATCTTCATCAATGATCTTCCTGGTGTCATCAGTTCTCAAGTAGGCATCTACACAGATGACACTACCATTTATTCCTGTCTCAATAGTAAATCAGGCATTGCTGACAAAGCTAACCTGGCCATTGGTCTTGAAAAGGAACTCCAATCTGTGGTTGACTGGGGCAGGTTATGGCTTGCAAATTTTAATGCCTCCAAAATGAAACTGATCTCATTTACCCACCAAAGAGAAATGTCCCTGCCTTCTATCATCATGGCTTATGCTCAACATCATGACAGCGTCTCTCTGCGCCTTCTTGGTTTCACGTTTTCCACTGACCTGAGGTGGAACAACTTCATTGAAACAATAGCTACAAGGAAAGTTGGCTGTTTGTGTCGTAGCAGAATGTTTTTCTCATCAGAGTCCCTCCTTCAAATCTACAAATCTACCATTTTTCCTTGCATTGAATACAGTTGCTATATATGGTCTGGTGCCCCCGCTGTTCATCTCAAGATTCTCAAAAAAATCCAAAGACTAATATGCAATGTGATGGGTCCTGACCTTGTGTCTCGACTCCAGTCACTTTCTCACAGATGTGATGTGTCTTTTCTACAAATATTTTCATGGCAACTGCTCTGATGAGCTATTTTCACTGGTGTTACAACTGCATGAATTACTGCATGAATGAATGGTGTTACAACCTGCTACTAGGTTGGCATCTTGGTTCTACCCTTTTACTTTTGAAGTGTTGAAAGTAGAATCTACTTTCAACACTATCACTTGATAAATACATGAATTAATAAACAAATTAAAAACGGCTCCCGCCAAAATAATAGTTAGAATAAACTACAACAATCAACCCCAAAATTGAATAAATAACTTTAATTATCTTCCCAAACTAAAACAAAACTATTAAATAAGTAATATAAACAAATTTTTACTATGTTAATAAAAACACCGATTAAAATAAAAATAATAAAATAAATATATAAGATAAGAAATAAAAAAAAAAAAAAAAAAAATAATGACAAGGAAAATAATTTAACCCAAATAAATAAATCAATAAATAAACAAATAAACGACTTCTGGTAAAATAACCACCAAGATAGACTACCCACAATGCACCATTGACCCGTATATATAAATAGCTGAGAAAAATAACAGCACTCGTGGCCTAACGATTTCATCTAGCATGAAACAGACTGTCGGCTCTAAGTGTTGATTCAATGTTCACTTTTAATTTATACACACTCTATCTCTGATATTGACCACTTTATCCCATAAATATAGTACATCCTAAGACTATATTTCTCATATATATATATATATATATATATATATATATATATATATATATATATATATATATATATATATATATAATGTGAGCTGAAAGATTAGGACCAAGTTAATAAAAAAAATATCCAAATGTTGGACAATGTTTGTCTTTATTTTCACCAGAAATGAAAGCACATTAGAATGGCTCATGATCAGACATAATAGAGATTCATATTTAAAATAAGCAGAGGTTAATATTTAATTTTATATTTGGAATGATTGGTGATGATGATCCACATTTCATATGACCCACAATCTCTTGTATCCAATTCCCATCTTCTGTCAGAATCGATTTCTGAAGATATAACATTTGGAATCCACGAAAGAAGCACAATGCATACCAAGAGACCCAATGTTATTAGCCAACAAGAAATACTTTGATCATGGCTTATGGGAGCCAAAATTGCTCAGAAGTCATTGATCAATTAATGTTGAAACTTCTCCCAGATACTAAAATATAAAAATGAAAACAAAGAAATAATGAATAACTACCCCTTATATATGTATGGTGCTGAAAAAATATGATATATGAGGAAGTACTGAAAAAGTTCTTAGATTAACCAAGAAGTCTTTCCTGAAAAATTCTGATATTTAATCATTTAGAAGTAGATGTGATCAAGAATTTTTCAGAATCCTCTAATATATATATATATATATATATATATATATATATATATATATATATATATATATATATATATATATATATATATATATATTATAATAATTTTTGTTTTAAAAATATGATTCCTTCCCTACATAAGAGTTCTCATGTTTCAAAAGCAAGAGCCGAGACCCCTAATATAATTTTTGAAATTATGTTGAGCTAAGGTGTCTGGTCACGCTTCTATATATATATATATATATATATATATATATATATATTCATGAATGATTCCTTGTAATACACACACACGCGCGTGTGTGTGTGTGTATTACAATGAATCATTCATACAAAAAGTAGATTAGTAAAGTTAATGATATAAAATGGCGAAATCCCTTTGTTAACAAAATTTTGTTAGCGAAGGGATTTCACCATTTTATATCATCAACTTAAATTAAATATTTATATATATATATATATATATATATATATATATATATATATATTATTACTTTAAATGTTATTTTTAGTGGATACACATATTTGGGTAGATGCTCTGTTTATTGATTAAACAGTATATTTATACCATTTAATAAATAAACAGAATGTCTACTCAAATATGGGCATCCATTAAAATTACTGTTTAAAGTGATAAAATCTGCCAGTTTAATAAATAAAATATCCATTACTTCTTCAGGCCATGTGTGTTGGATGGTTAGCTTGATTATTTATAGGCAAATGTGTCTCTCTCTACTTTTCCTTTTCTTTATTATCTAAATTGTCATAAATTATTCAGAAAGATAACAGAGTGTGATCTGATTGGGTTCTCTATAGTTTGAAATTCAGAGATTTCTTTCTCTTAAGACAGTTGCTATGCAAGACTAGAGAGACTAGTCTACTCTGCTATTCGTATATGGGGATCAATGTAACATTATAGGTAGCAAGTAATGTGCTGTCCATAATGCCCCATAGAACAGAATATATAAATAGATGCACTACCATTCAACAGGTATGGCCTAAATATTGCATTCAAGCATAAAACACTGATGCTAGCCAGTGTGGACTTCAGTACATACATACATACATAAATACATAAATACATATATATATATATATATATATATATATATATATATATATATATATATATACATATATATATATATATATGCATATATATATATATATATATATATATGTTTCATAAAAAACAATAGAAAAGGTACTATGAGTAAGCTTTTTATTTAATTTTTCTTGTGTTTGAACAAGTGCTTTCTTTTTTTGGACACACTCGGTGTCCAAAAAAGAAAGCACTTGTTCAAGCACAAGAAAAATTAAACAAAAGGTTTATTCGTTGTACCTTCTTTTTAATGAAACCTGCATAAATGAAGGATTGCTGCCTAAATATTATATATATATATATATATATATATATATATATATATATATATATATATATATATATATATATATATAAATATAAATGACAATAGGAAAACTGTAGTAGTTGCTGACGTGTTTTGTCCAATGTAGACTTTCTCAAGGCATGAAACGAAATGAATTTATTTAAACAAAGTAACTAATAATAACAAAAACAAAATGTCCTTAGCAACTGGAAGAATTTAGAGAACACTATTTTCATACTGTTTTCACACACACACACACACACATATATATATGTATTACATCTAGATAAGGGAATTTTTTTTATTAATGTCAAATTCTATAATGTTGTTAACTGTTTTACTTTGCATAAAAATATCAGTGTATATAATTTAGAAGGCAAGGAAATTTTTTAAATGATTCAGTGGCAAATTATCTCTCTCTCTCTCTCTCTCTCTCAATATATATATATATATATATATATATATATATATATATATATATATATATATATATATATATATATATACATGTACTGAGTGTATCATTCATGAAGAAAAAGTTTGTTTAAAACGAATGAAATTTCTTTGTTATGGGTATTTTGTTTCATTTTTTCTTTAGGAAAAATAAAGAAAAAATCTTTATCAAATAACTTTTGTTTGTCATTACCTGAACACGCACGTGCGCACACACACACACACACACACACACACACACACACACACACACACACTCACACACACACAAGAACAAAAAGCCAAAGAAACTAATAGAAAACAATAATTAAAATGTAATTGGATTCTTTATCATTCAGTTTATAAAATAACTTCAATGGTGTTGATTTCTGTACTAAGAAGAGAATTAAGAACAGAATGAAATCTTGTAAATTGGATAGATTTTGCTTCATTTTACAAAATTCTAAAAAAGAAGTCTATAGGAAAATATACTTACTTCAATTCTCCAAATATTGACATAAGGTGGACCTTCTTTAATTATTTTTGGTACAGGCCGAAATGCTATTTCCAGTGGACTTTTCAATGCTGAAATTAAGAAAATGAAAAATTATCAGAATCATGACTTTGTGGCATAAAATTCAAAATTGTTTCTTTTAAATATTCATTTACTAGAAATGAAGAAAAAGGATTATCTTCATACCTTTAAATAAAGTCTATTTGTTATAGAAATCACAGTGCATGAAATACTTTAACTTTAATAAAAATGTTCATTTTGTTTCAGTGCTACCTTTCATGCTTTAGGGAAAGTGAACAGCCACAGATGTGAAGTGATTGCACTGCCTTTTCTTAGTTGGCAGATGTGAAACTATTTTATATAAAAGAAATAAATTTTGTGGCTGTAGCAGTTAGCTATTAATTCATTAGCATTCAGGTTTCCTAACTCCTTCAACTTGAATATTATATTTTGGCAGTGCTAATTAGTTTCAGTTTCTGAGTGTGTAGAGTTGTTTACTTCTTTGCAGATCTGTGGTTTCATCATTGACATTTTGTTAAAAAAAACTTTCTAAGAAAAAAAATACAATTAAATATACATTCTTAAAATTTTATTTTTTTTTCTCAATAATTACAATAATTGGAATTTATTAGATGAAGCATTGCTACTTTTATTAATTACTGCTAATTTTTCCTTCATTTTTTCCCTTCAGAACAGAGGCAATCGTGGCTCTTCACATAGTCCTTTTCTAAAATTATTATTATATTATATTATCTGTGAACTGTGATGCATTCTTGGGAAAGAGAGTGGCGTGTTTTCCCAGTACTTTCTCCATGGTTTGGAATTCAGTGTTTTTGATCTCAAAGACTGGTTTCATCCAAAGCTAGAGAGACCAGTCTACCCTGCTATTTAAGTCATGGCTAAGGAATATTTACCAAGTTTAACTTAGTATGATACAATATAGGAATATTATGTTGCATGTAAGGAAGGCCTGCACATAAAGAATGAGTTTTATTTTTTTTAGACTGGTTGCTACACAAAGGTAGAGAGCCCAGTCTACCCTGCTATTTAATCTATGGCTTGTGGAAGAAGAGACAGACTTTACTTTTTTGTGAAAGAGAACATAACAGATTAGCATAACAGATTGGCCTGGAATTAAACATGGCTTGTTGATTCCATTGATAAAGATCCTGGAAAAATGGTCACTTCCCTGTACTGCTCCAATAAGTACCTGATGCTTCTTGCTATCCCCTACTTTTACAAGAGCCAGCTGAGGCTAAAACTTTTGCCATATATAGGCAGGAACATGCCCAGTCTTGATATTTAGTATTGATCAGGTCCAAAAGTGTCTCTGCATCCATGTGGGTGATTAATTATTTTCCACCCTACAATCCCATTCTCACAGATGGAACGTCACAAGCCTCCCACTGCCCTGTTGCTATTTCTATGGAAAGTCCTTAGATGAACTATATTCCTTAGTTCAACCAGTTCTCACTGTTATAGACAAGCATATGGTTGCAAGACAGAAATACGACAACAGCAGAAATAGATTTACGTGATTTATTTCAATAGGAACGTGTGGTTTTGGGACAGCTACCTTGTGGTATAGTTCATAAGCCGGCTGCCGATCCGGGTTGATCTCTCATAGTAGTTCCCACTGGTTGGCATGACATTCCTCCTGCTGACTGCTGCTGACTGTGACAGATCTCTTCCCCGGCCTCCTGTTGACTGCTTTGTACTTCCCCGTGTGACCCTTTTCATGGCATTTTTTATGGCTGAATGGGCTCAAAAAACGATGCGAGTATAATTAGGAGGGAAGCATCTTTATTGGTCAAAAAATAGAAGCACTTTGAAATATTATTTTATTTTTCGACCGGAACTTTTGTGTCAGGCCTATGCGTAAACGACGATAATGGTCATTTTGTGACGGGGCCTTGTTCCGTTCACATCCGACTCTCGCTCTTGAGTATGTTAGTTTATTTGCCTGCAAATCAGCCGAGATATGTCTTATTTTATTTCATAACATCACCTTTACAGCTAAAACCCACCATGCTACAAACATTGTAGCAAACCATCCTCATTCCTTTCATATTCCATTGGTAAGATGTAAGTTCCACTTGAGCAGCTCTTTCCCATGAACTACTGCTTTGTGGAACCAACTCCCAAGAGGATGCTTTCCTGATCACTACAATCTTAACCTGTTCAAGTCTAGGGATAACAATTATCTGCCCCACATATCCACATAAACTATACCTCTTATTCTGTAACCCTCTATCTTTAATGTTTTGTACAGAGTGAACATCATTGTGAAAAAAAAAAAATTGAGGAGGTCCTGTAGAGGAAAGATCATCAGAACAATTACCATGAAAGTATTTACAGTAAAGGCACAGTGAAGCTACATTATGGTGGTCGGAAATTTCTATAGAAAGTATTCAGATGAACTACATTCCTTAGTTCCACCAGTTCTCTTCTTCACAGCTAAAATCCACTATGCTACAAACACTGTAGCAAACCACCGTCATTCCTTTCATATTCCATTGGTGAGATGTAAGTTCCACTTGAGCAGTTCCTTCCCACAAGCTACTGCTTTGTGGAACTTGAGTTGATGTGGGAGTTGGAGCAAAGAAAAAAATTAGACACTGGTTTGGAGAGATGGCTAAAGATTTATTTTCAGTTACAACATATGAAAATGTCTTTTGTAAGTCGTATAGTGTAGCGTTTGAATGTATAAAGTATGAGGTATGAAATGAGAGTGTGAAAAGGAGTATGCTTAATCCAGCTGACTGCTTGTTGGCTATCAGTTTAGGCTTGTTGCATTGAAAGAGTCTGTTTTTCTTTGTCTTCACAGGAGGTTGTTTTCACAGCCTAATGGTTGGATGGGCAGTCAGCCATGCTCTTGAGTGGCCTCCATGGTTAGCATGTGTGTGAAGTCTCTCTCTCTGATCTCTCTCTCCTGTCCAGCTTCTCTTATAGCTTATATAAGAGAAACATATGGATGTAGTTGTAGATAACTGTGGCCATCAAGAGTTGTGCCAATAATGGCCAGCACTCTGTTATATTTAGTTAAATTCCCAGATCAACTCTGTGGACAAGACATATTGGTATAAAATGACAATTGGAAAAATCTTGCCGACGCGTTTCGTCTTCCAACTTTTTCATGGCAAAAATGAAATCGAAATATATATTTATATTTGAACACTCCAAACACTTTTGTAATCATGATTAGACTCATCCAACTCATTCCAAATCCTCTGCATTGTCCTCAGATTGACACCCAAATACTTTGGAGCTTTCAGTGCAAATGCCGAGCAATACAGCATGTCATTTCCAATTGATCCTACTATACTATATATAATATATAATATACATATATATATAATGTATATATCATATATATATATATATATATTACAATGAATCATTCATACAGAAAACAGATATAGAAGTTAATGATAAAATGGCGAGAATACATCTTTGCAAACAATTTACTAAGAGACATTAACCCCGAACCTGTAAATGAATGTTATGATCCCTGTTTATAAATTTCAGTTGAATAAGGTCTTTTTTTATATATTTACGAACTTTCATCTGTTCCTACAGATATCATCAGGTAAGAAAATATTTGTTGTTTTATAATTCCAGGTAATAACAGGACATCGAAAGAGTAGTTTATAGTCCAAAATTTGTTCTTAGAAATGTGATATTGTTACTGGTAAGAGATTTCTTTGAGCGTGCATCCGCAACGCTGAGGTCAATTATTTTAAATTGTGCATTTTGTACTTTTATGGCAATGGAGAATTCTTTTGTACTGGTAGGTTTTTCCGTTTATATGGCATGAACTAAGCTGTTCAATATATACAGGAATGTCACAGTTATTATCCGAAAATGCACGTCGGATCAGTTATTTTTAATATCAAGTATGTGGTGAACTGCACCACATACTTGATATATATATATATCTATATCTATATATATATCTATATATATATATATATATATATATATATATATATGTAAATTATAAAAATTTGAATATAAATTATAAATACAAATATAAACAAATATAAATTAAAAATATAAAATGGTGACAATTTACCAATCGCACCCTTATTTGATCCTCAGTAGGTGCCTCACAAATATGATAGACAAAGCAAAACCTGGTACAACGTATATATAATTTCTTTTGTATAGTTTTGGGTATTGCTTTTATTGTTTCATTATTTTCTATTTTATTTTTGACAACGTAAGCTATCAACTTTCATTAGCTCTTTGTCTTTTCTTCAGCTGGACAAAATAGATTAATAAAACATTCACTAGTAATAACACCTATTATTGTTTGCTCTGTGATAAGTGCTCTCTTTTGTATCTGATCAAACAAATAGAACTCATTCTGTTAAAAACAAAAGAAAAATTACTTACATTTAGAAGAGTTATTCATTTGTTTAAAATGCAGCTTTAAATGAGTCAGGAAAAGAAGCAAGTTCTTTGCTTTAAAATTAGCTAAAGAAATCTTCAAAACATTTGAAGACATCTGTTGCCAAGTAAAGGTCATGTGATCTCAAGTAGTGAGAAGTTTTTGTGGGCATGGAGATTTATATGCATAGATACTGGTATCTACATTAATAAGTATCTCAACGTTTGTGCGAACATGTTTATTGATTCTGCTTACATTTCTTTGTGTATGTGCATTGTGCATGATCTTTTTTTTTTATAGTTGTTACATGTATATTAAAGTAAATGACAATATGCATGCTTCTATTTCGTCTTTAAATATTTTATTGCAAGTTCGGTGATAAAGCCACTAAGATCCAAGGAGTGTGAAAGAAACAGAGAGAGAGAGAGCGAGAGAGAAATAAAAAAACAGGATTCAAGGAGACAGATGATAATGATTGGCATTGCATTTAAATTTTTGAAGGTCATTGTTGACAGAAAAGCAGGAAGCTGGAAGAGAATTCCACAAGCAAGAAATACGAGAGAAAAATATCAGCATAGCGCTTACAGTTATGTCAAGCAATTTCAATAGTGAAATTATATCTCATAACACTGCAGTTAAATTTATGAATTGAAGGTATTAAAGAGGAACAAATATCACACAAATATTTATAGAAAAGGCACAGGGAAGCTACATTACAGTGTTGAGAAAGTAACAGAAGCCAAGATGCCAGGTCAGGACTGATAACATTGCAGATTCTTCTTAGGATTTTATCAAGAATCTCTACATATATTGCAGTCACTAGTTCAAGTGTTGCAACAATATTTGATCCATGGATGAATGGTAAACTTATAAATATGCATAATAGATTCTTTCAAGAAAAATTGTCTAGTATGACATAGTGAACTGACTTTATTAACAGCAGATTTAACAACTGATTCAATATAATCATACTACTTCATGTCAGTGGAAAACGTGAGACCTAGAAGGCAAAGTGGGTTGCTATCCTGAAGATTAGCATCAGTCATGATTATGGAAGGTAAAACAAACTTCTTTAAGATGATTAATAGAGAGCGATTTCATTTTGGAGGTGTTAAAATTTACAAGCCATTTATTACCCCAGTTAACAACAGATTGAAGATAATTTCCAAGATCATCTGCCAGTTTGATTTTATCTGTTGTGGGAACTTACCCATAATAGTAATGGACTATCAGGTACACCATAAATACTGCGCCTCAAGAGGAAGCAGTAGAGTGAGTGAGTGAATCAGTCAGTGAGAGTCAGTCACAGACAGAGTCACGTCAGACGATTACTGTAAGACATTGGAATAGTGATACTGGTCGAGACAACATAGTTCTCTCTAACCTAACCTGATTGTTATTACTAACACTTCTACTTCTTTTGTACATATTCTATTTGTAATATATGTGTGTTATTCCATACCTGTGTTTGAGTTATTCTTCATTGGTTCTACCTTGGACCATCACTGTGGTACAAGGAACCTGGACCATAACATTATCAAACCTATCAGACTAACTATCAATACAGGAATGAATAGTTGTGCCATCAGCATAGATACTGAATCTGGAATTGATGACATCAGAAAGACCATTGATGAAAATAAGAAACAAAGTACTTCCAAGAATAGATCCCTGGGTGGCATGATGCTGATGTGTATTAGTTTACAAATATGTATGCAGGACTATCTTCCCTAAAAGTTTATAGATATTTTGGTGGGTGAAATGTGAATATGTATGTCTTAGGGGCTTTAGAGTGATGATAATATAACTACTTATGACCCACGAAAAAACATCACAGATATATTTGAATATTTTTATGCTTATGAGATGTGTTTATATAGAAAAGAAACTAAACATTGTTTTTGATTTTGAGAAGAGTCATTAAAACTTTTTTGACACTCAAATCTTTTTTTTAATTGTTCAAAAAATATTGAATACAAGAAACAAAACATATTTAAATGTATTTATATATTAGTAACATTAAATATATATCATGATTTTTTTTATTTCTTAAATTTCTTAAATTCTCTTTTGTTTGATTCCATGACTAGCTTCAAAATATGATGAGCCTTCTTTGCTCTACCAGAACAATGGCTTTTCTTGTTATTCATTCAGTATTGAATAGTTAATATTAAGTTGTTAATAATTGCACAATGGTGGGTGAGTCTATTGTCGCAGACAGAGAACACTAAGAAGTACTGTTCGTTATTACATACAATATACAAAAGGGTGTTGATTTTTATTTATAATGTCTCCCTACCTCAAGGAGCTCCCAAACTTATAATACAAGGTACTAAAGGAAATGAAAAGAGAGGTGCCAAAATACATTTACCATTTTTATTAATTATAACTGTGCAAAACAACAATAAAGCATGACATAAACTTTGTGCTTACAATAGGTAACGGTTACACTATCAAAGATTATTACATTTAAGTTAACGTGTGGTTGTGGGAGAATGAAATTAAACTAATAAATAAAATAATAATAATAAAGAAATAAAAAAATTAATTTTCCCATAATGCAAAAGGAAACCAAAAAGGGTTTTTGTCTTGTGTGAATTTTATGACCCCACTTCTGGAAAAGAGATGATCATTCTCTTCTCGCTTCCCACTCATTGATGTTTAGTAGCCATCCCAGTGAAAGGGAGATTCAGTCACCCTCACTCAATGTCAGGCTGATTTGAGGTCGACCATTCTCTATACCTCCATATCTTGTACCGATGTGCATCAATAAACATTGGCCAATCATTTTCTAATCAAGTCTTTGTTTTGTTTATTGTGGTTCACCAACATTCAATTTCTGTTAGCAACACAAAGTCAAATGCTAACGCTCACAAGGTTGTCAGCTACCATCTTTTGTTCCCTATTGGTGTGAGTCTGGATGTTGGTCATGACATGTCTTGTTCCAATCCTTTCTCAGGTTCAGACTAATTCTCTGTGTGAAGGGCACTAATTCACCTCAGTTGTCTGCTCATTAGTTGAGGGGTTCTATTTAAAACCCTACAAGGGTAAATAGCTAAAACTGTAAGTATGACAAAATAGGTATTGTATTAACAGATACAAAGTTTAGCTTAGTCTGACACAAGTCCCAAACAGTAGAGTTCCCTGTTAGGTTTCATGTTAAGAGTAATAATCTATGAGACTAGCATGTTAATCATCACTTTATGGCAACTGCTCAGGAGATTTATTAAGCTTACTTTAGTCTGTCACAAAGTCACAATAGTAGGTCACCTAATAAGGATCAAACTCCTTTGCAGTTTCCTAGGAGATTAGTTTGCTATCATCTACTCTACAGTAAGTGTTCTACCATCTTTAATTGTTTTTTTTCTTCTTTTTCTTAACCAATTCACTCCAAATAAGGCAATAATGCCACTAAGATGCAAGGGCCTACTGGGAGGGAAATAGAATGAAAAGTCTTAACTGGAAACCCTATCCTAAACAGGAAACAAGGGATAAACCTCTACTTCTGTATCAAAATTAGGATAGACAGAAAAGAAAAACAATGGCAAATATAATCAGAACCTATCATCAAATGTAAATAAAGTAGCAGATATTTTATCTGTTTTCAAATAATTATTATTGCAAAATATTTTTATGTGTATCCAAAGTATTGCAGTATACAAAGCACGGAATTGGTCAATTGTGTTTAGACTCTAACTCGGTGCTTCTCAACCTTTATCAGCCCATGGCCATTTTTTCTTCAAAAAATTAAAATGGACAACTCCTACTTTTACTTTTAGCCTGTTCACTTCTCCCACTAAAATACTCAATGAAAAGACAAAGTAGTCTATTTACACTTAAAAATTTATTTTAGTAAACAAGGATAAACACAGGATATCAAAATCAATTTTGATGATGTCATTCAGTCTTAGTCCATTTAGCTAATGACTACCTTGACCTTGGTGTTTCTGACACAAGATATCATAATCATAATAAATATAGCACTGCATAATACCTACGTAATTTCGAAATTTTCAAATATAATGGACATGTGTGTAATTAAACAAAATACATTTTTTAATTCTTCAAATTATGAATAATTAAGATACATTTTTGTGAAATGGCTACAATTTTTTATGGCTACAAATTCTCTGTGGACCACTAGAAATGTTATGTGGACCACTGGTGGTCCACCTGGACCATTCTGAGAAACACTGTTCTAGCTGGCGTAGGAGTTTGAGCTGAGAACTTTTCAGCACCTCTGCACCCAGTATAATTTTGTTTGACTCATTTAATATCTTCTGTTAATAAAACTTGTACTTTAGTCTTTCTCCTCCATCTTATATACTTTTTGCATTCTTGATAATGTAAAGAAATTACAGATCTCACTCTTTTTACAATGACTGTTCTTCCAGCTTCTCTTTTAACGAGGATGAAATCAACTGTTCAGCCAATTTTAGTGCTGAACAACTGCATAAGAATAATGTGTTTTCAGCATACCACCAAACTACATCCCTTGCCCAGCCTGAGAATAAAGAAATACCATGCTCTGTGAAAGCAAAGTATTATTCATTTTTCATGAAGTGTATGTTATATGTGACAAATATCTGGCAAATTTATTTAGATTATTTATACTCTGACTATCATCCTTATCTTTGTTGTTATTATCATAACTGTTGTAAACTACAGCAAGGGTGTATTGAGTTTGGGAGAAACACCTAAATGGTAGCTCTCCCAATTAATAGACAGAGAAAAAAATAAGATGACAGGTAACAGAATGACACTGCCTCAGAAACCACAACAACTTTAGGAACAAAATGTCCATGGGACTGACTTCACATGCCACCGAGTCTTGCCCATTGCTGACTGCTGGTTTTCCTGTCACTTTTATTGACAGGAGATGCTGGCAAAAACCTGGGTCTAGACAAATTTCAGAGAAGCCTTTATCTGAACAGGCCAAGCTGCTAATGGGGAAAACACAGATGAAACTGGTTTTGGCAGACATGTCCACATATTGTCCAGGGACTCTTTTGCATCTGTACTGACACACATTCGCCACAATAACATTTCAGCCCCTGTGTCCTCTAGCTTTCATTAGATGTTTGTCAATCCAGATAACCTTCAGAGAATTTTGAACTGAACCCTTTATTTAATCTACAGAATTAGATTGTTCAAATTCTACTCACCATGTCTTGGGATATCTCATCCAGTTCTTATTTAGTTATTGCTCACTCTATTTCCATTCAGTCTAAGTTTGCACTACCTAGTCCAGGGATTGAACTCAAAATTACTATGTCACTAAATTCATGAACAACATGTATTCTTTACACTAGTCTTGTTAACACATTTATCTAAGAATTTCATATACAAAACAATTTAAATTTCAAACAGTCCTAATGATTTGAATATATAATGTGTTTTTTTAATCATTTAACTCCAAGCAAGAGAATATAGCCATGATAAGATGGAAGGGATCATTGAATGTGAGAAAAGTACAGGAAGTAAGAAGATAGAAGATACAAATTTTTGGAAGTGAATTGAACAGAGAACTTTTCTGCAACTCTCATGCATATCTATCTATCTGTTATATATATATATATATATATATATATATATATATATATATATATATATATATATATATATATATATATATAGTTTATAAAAAACTAGGTAATCCATATGGGTAGACCCAAGGAGGATAAAATCCAGAGAGCTCAATCAGAGCTAATAATTTAAATAAAAACAGACCACTTTAAGGTTACATGTAATAAATTATTTCACCACTGCCCTTTTAAAGGGCCGCAGATCATCAGGCTTTACTTCCAAAGGTTGAAACGAAAAATGAAAAGAAATTTACACATTTTTGACGGGCAGTACTAAGTATATGTAAATTAACAAAGTGAGTAAGTGAGGGGGGAGAGAGACATGATTGAGTTAGATATAACATTTCTATTCTTTCAAATTTAAACTGTTTGAGGAAATCCAGACATTGACACATTAAATTGGTTAACTTAAGGGAAGTTATATATTGATATGGGAGGAGGAGTGGAGAAAAAGGCATAAAGAGAAAAAGAGAGAAAGAAGTTATGAGAGAAAGTATCATTAACTTTCACTGGAAAGTTAATGAGAGAAAGTGTCAATTTCCAATGAAAGTTAATGATACTTTCTCTCATTGACTTCTTTCTCTCTTTTTCTCTTTATGCCTTTTTCTCCACTCCTCCTCCCATATCAATATATAACTTCCCTTAAGTTAACCAATTTAATGTGTCAATGTCTGGATTTCCTCAAACAGTTTAAATTTGAAAGAATAGAAATGTTATATCTAACTCAATCATGTCTCTCTCCCCCCTCACTTCCTCACTTTGTTAATTTACATATACTTAGTACTGCCCGTCAAAAATGTATAAATTTCTTTTCATTTTTCGTTTCAACCTTTGGAAGTAAAGTCTGATGATCCGCAGTCCTTTAAAAGGGCTGTGGGGAAATAATTTATTATATGGAACCTTAAAGTGGTCTGTTTTTATTTTAATATATATATATATATATATATATATATATATATATATATATATGTACTTTCTCCACATCCTCTCCTTTACCACTCCTATCTGCTCTTCCTCCAAACCTTCTGTAACCCCTTGCATGCTAGTGGCTTCCAGCCTTGCTTGGGGTGATAAGCTTATAAAAAAAATATACACATATATATATATATATGTGTGTATATATATATATATAATAGATATAGCATGGAATTCAAGCAATTATACACATACACACATACACAATTGTTTAAATTACACATTATATATATATATATTTATATATATATATATATATATATATATATATATATATATAATTAAAATTATAAATGCAAATATATATGTATACTTGTATATTCCTTTTCTTATGTGATAGTGGTCTATTTTAAATTCTTTAAAAAGACCTTTTTAATACACCCAACAAAATAACATTTTTGTTTTATTTGGCTATTTTTTGTGCTGTTTCAGGCTTAGTGAGTTTTAAATGTTTTATTGGTACCTTTATTCAATTCCTCTGATTAAATGATGTTAATAACAATCCCAATATATATTAATCTTTTCATACTTTCTTAATGCTATTAATAAAAAGGTACACATTTTAATATAATTGCCAAGTGTGAAACAGTGTTTTAAATGGGTAATTAAAACAAGTATTACTAGGAGCTTGGATGACAGCACTGCAAGCTGGAAACGTGAGACATGTGGTTGTATCCTACTGTCAAAGCTGGATATGTTAATCATCTGAAATCACATGAGAGACGACCTCACTCTGTGTTACCTCCACGAGCCAGTGGAGGTAACAAAAAATGTGTGATCTGCAGGGAAGTATGTGAATCACCATCTGGATTGAAGAGGCATATAGTGGTACACAAGGATGACCTACCACAGCAACATCCACTTAACCCTGTGAAGACTCTGGAGCACATCTGTCATCTATACTATAGGCCTTGCAAATCAGATGCTGGTTTGAAAAGCCACCTTCGAAGTCATTTAAGAGGAAATAATGATCTAGATTGAATGTAGGTGTTCATGGGCAAGACGGCAGTCATCTGTGAAGATGGGGCAATCAACATGTATGTGTGTACGTGCATACGTGTGTTTCATTGAAAAATAATGACATGGTACTTTTGTTTAGTTTTTTTTTTATTATACTGTTATATGTATAGAAGTGTTTTCTTTTTTAGACTTAATGAATGTAAAAATGTTTAAAAGTTTGTTGATTCCAAACACTTTTGTCTAGACTATTAGCCAGCTGGTGTGTAAATAAAAGTATACATAGGTATAAAAGTATACATAGGTATAAAAGTATACATAGGTATAAAAGTATACATGTATAAAAGTATACATAGGTATAAAAGTATACATAGGTATAAAAGTATACATAGGTATAAAAGTATACATGTATAAACGTATACATAGGTATAAAAGTATACATAGGTATAAAAGTATACATAGGTATAAAAGTATACATGTATAAAAGTATACATAGGTATAAAAGTATACATGTATAAAAGTATACATAGGTATAAAAGTATACATAGGTATAAAAGTATACATAGGTATAAAAGTATACATAGGTATAAAAGTATACATGTATAAACGTATACATAGGTATAAAAGTATACATGTATAAACGTATACATAGGTATAAAAGTATACATGTATAAACGTATACATAGGTATAAAAGTATACATAGGTATAAAAGTATACATAGGTATAAAAGTATACATGTATAAAAGTATACATAGGTATAAAAGTATACATGTATAAAAGTATACATAGGTATAAAAGTATACATGTATAAAAGTATACATAGGTATAAAAGTATACATAGGTATAAAAGTATACATAGGTATAAAAGTATACATGTATAAAAGTATACATGTATAAAAGTATACATAGGTATAAAAGTATACATGTATAAACGTATACATAGGTATAAAAGTATACATGTATAAAAGTATACATAGGTATAAAAGTATACATGTATAAAAGTATACATAGGTATAAAAGTATACATAGGTATAAAAGTATACATGTATAAAAGTATACATAGGTATAAAAGTATACATGTATAAAAGTATACATAGGTATAAAAGTATACATGTATAAAAGTATACATAGGTATAAAAGTATACATGTATAAAAGTATACATAGGTATAAAAGTATACATAGGTATAAAAGTATACATGTATAAAAGTATACATAGGTATAAAAGTATACATGTATAAAAGTATACATAGGTATAAAAGTATACATGTATAAAAGTATACATAGGTATAAAAGTATACATGTATAAAAGTATACATAGGTATAAAAGTATACATGTATAAAAGTATACATAGGTATAAAAGTATACATGTATAAAAGTATACATAGGTATAAAAGTATACATGTATAAAAGTATACATAGGTATAAAAGTATACATGTATAAAAGTATACATAGGTATAAAAGTATACATAGGTATAAAAGTATACATAGGTATAAAAGTATACATAGGTATAAAAGTATACATAGGTATAAAAGTATACATGTATAAAAGTATACATAGGTATAAAAGTATACATGTATAAAAGTATACATAGGTATAAAAGTATACATAGGTATAAAAGTATACATGTATAAAAGTATACATAGGTATAAAAGTATACATAGGTATAAAAGTATACATGTATAAAAGTATACATAGGTATAAAAGTATACATGTATAAAAGTATACATAGGTATAAAAGTATACATGTATAAAAGTATACATAGGTATAAAAGTATACATGTATAAAAGTATACATAGGTATAAAAGTATACATGTATAAAAGTATACATAGGTATAAAAGTATACATGTATAAAAGTATACATAGGTATAAAAGTATACATGTATAAAAGTATACATAGGTATAAAAGTATACATAGGTATAAAAGTATACATAGGTATAAAAGTATACATAGGTATAAAAGTATACATAGGTATAAAAGTATACATGTATAAAAGTATACATAGGTATAAAAGTATACATGTATAAAAGTATACATAGGTATAAAAGTATACATAGGTATAAAAGTATACATGTATAAAAGTATACATAGGTATAAAAGTATACATAGGTATAAAAGTATACATGTATAAAAGTATACATAGGTATAAAAGTATACATGTATAAAAGTATACATAGGTATAAAAGTATACATGTATAAAAGTATACATAGGTATAAAAGTATACATGTATAAAAGTATACATAGGTATAAAAGTATACATGTATAAAAGTATACATAGGTATAAAAGTATACATGTATAAAAGTATACATAGGTATAAAAGTATACATGTATAAAAGTATACATAGGTATAAAAGTATACATAGGTATAAAAGTATACATAGGTATAAAAGTATACATGTATAAAAGTATACATAGGTATAAAAGTATACATGTATAAACGTATACATAGGTATAAAAGTATACATAGGTATAAAAGTATACATAGGTATAAAAGTATACATAGGTATAAAAGTATACATAGGTATAAAAGTATACATGTATAAAAGTATACATAGGTATAAAAGTATACATGTATAAAAGTATACATAGGTATAAAAGTATACATGTATAAAAGTATACATAGGTATAAAAGTATACATGTATAAAAGTATACATAGGTATAAAAGTATACATGTATAAAAGTATACATAGGTATAAAAGTATACATGTATAAAAGTATACATAGGTATAAAAGTATACATAGGTATAAAAGTATACATAGGTATAAAAGTATACATAGGTATAAAAGTATACATGTATAAAAGTATACATAGGTATAAAAGTATACATAGGTATAAAAGTATACATGTATAAAAGTATACATAGGTATAAAAGTATACATAGGTATAAAAGTATACATGTATAAAAGTATACATAGGTATAAAAGTATACATGTATAAAAGTATACATAGGTATAAAAGTATACATGTATAAAAGTATACATAGGTATAAAAGTATACATGTATAAAAGTATACATAGGTATAAAAGTATACATGTATAAAAGTATACATAGGTATAAAAGTATACATGTATAAAAGTATACATAGGTATAAAAGTATACATGTATAAAAGTATACATAGGTATAAAAGTATACATAGGTATAAAAGTATACATAGGTATAAAAGTATACATGTATAAAAGTATACATAGGTATAAAAGTATACATGTATAAACGTATACATAGGTATAAAAGTATACATAGGTATAAAAGTATACATAGGTATAAAAGTATACATAGGTATAAAAGTATACATAGGTATAAAAGTATACATGTATAAAAGTATACATAGGTATAAAAGTATACATGTATAAAAGTATACATAGGTATAAAAGTATACATGTATAAAAGTATACATAGGTATAAAAGTATACATGTATAAAAGTATACATAGGTATAAAAGTATACATGTATAAAAGTATACATAGGTATAAAAGTATACATGTATAAAAGTATACATAGGTATAAAAGTATACATAGGTATAAAAGTATACATAGGTATAAAAGTATACATAGGTATAAAAGTATACATGTATAAAAGTATACATAGGTATAAAAGTATACATGTATAAAAGTATACATAGGTATAAAAGTATACATAGGTATAAAAGTATACATGTATAAAAGTATACATAGGTATAAAAGTATACATAGGTATAAAAGTATACATGTATAAAAGTATACATAGGTATAAAAGTATACATGTATAAAAGTATACATAGGTATAAAAGTATACATGTATAAAAGTATACATAGGTATAAAAGTATACATGTATAAAAGTATACATAGGTATAAAAGTATACATAGATATAAAAGTATACATGTATAAAAGTATACATAGGTATAAAAGTATACATAGGTATAAAAGTATACATAGGTATAAAAGTATACATGTATAAAAGTATACATAGGTATAAAAGTATACATAGGTATAAAAGTATACATAGGTATAAAAGTATACATAGGTATAAAAGTATACATAGGTATAAAAGTATACATAGGTATAAAAGTTGATGAGGGTAGACATATTTCTTAATTTCCAAATACAACAAATACATTGTTGCCATATTCATAACTTGCGTTATTAAAGTTTGGTTGGTTGATTTTTATAACAAAGGCTTCCATTACTTTTCAATATATTG
>OZ038486.1:40880492-41180492 GCA_964036315.1 Acanthosepion esculentum | reverse complement strand
TTCTTTTTCTAGACTGGACTTTAACCAAGGCATCAGAGTCTAGTCTACCTTGTTATTTTACCCAATGCTTGAGGAGATAAAAAAATTGATCCTTACCTTTCCTAAGGGTATTAGCATAAAGTGAACATAAACTCTCTCAGCTAGAAATTGAACTCAGTTTACTGATTCCATTTTGTATGGATGCTAACCATTAGGCCAGCTCCCATTTAATCCAAATGATTACTAAAAGAGCAAGTTTTTTTTTAAATAGTTGATGGGTGTCTTAAGCTTTATGACTGTAATATCCTGCTTTGTCAAATGTTAATGATAAACTGAAGTATCAAAAATGAGTAAGTCTTCACTTCACTAGAATAATGGAGGCTTTGTGATGTTGCATAGTCTACAAGATGCTGGAGTGATTGCATAGGTATATTCATCCATGCACATTCCACAACTGTCTATAACTGAGTTGTGTTTTTTTAGATGCATTTTTTATGCTATTGTTCACTCAATACAACAGCCAGTAGGCACCCAAGGTAGAGGCTTACTGAATGGGATTGTTTTTATGGATGTAAGAATTGTAGATTATGAGAATATGTAGGATAGATAATGGTTGACATTGGACTTGAAGAATTTAAGCTTGTAGTTGTTAGGGAATCATCCTTTGTCCAACAAAGAACATGCTCTTGGGAAGAAGTTGTCTAAATGGAACTAACTTCTTACCAATAGAACACAGTGTGAATGATGATGGTTCCCCACTGTGTACAGCATATAGCAGGTCTAATTGTAAATTTCTGAAATGGCAAAACTAGAAAATGTAGCTTGTCAGAACATTTTCCACGGAGTAGTGAGAGGCTTGCAACATTGCATCTGTGGGAAAGGGGTTTTTGGGTGAAAAATAATTCATCATTTACAAGGCCATGTAAACACTTTTGAACTTTGTTGAAACTGGGAAGAGAGGATTGGGCAGCTCCAGCAATACTCCATATCTGATTTATATAGAGCATGGCAGGTAAAATCAGATACTTTCTAGAATGATATAAGGGACTGACCAGGTTTTGAGTGTCTTTAGTGATGGATTGTATATATGAATTCCATTTGAGGTCTGGGGGTGAACTTGCTCAAAAATAGGAGCTTCTTTGAGAGTTCAACTGTTCATTGTGACTAGTGAGAATTCAGTCAACTTGGAAATGATGAAAAGTTACTAGCTTTTGAAAGTATTAAAAGTGACAAGTCAGTTTTCCCCCATTGAGCTGTTAGAGCTAGATCAGATGAGAGACCAGCTGCCAGGTTCTGATCATGTAGATTTTTGTGCACCCATAAACTGTGTTATCATCTATATAGATATTTACTAACAATCCGAGAATATTCTCAGGTAGATCATTAATATAAGACAGAAAGAGGGTAGGACTGAGGAATGACCCTTGTGGGATACCTTCAGAAATCTGACCATTGACAATGACCTTCAAGGACCTATATGATCAGAAGAACTCTTCCAAGGACTCCAAGGCTCCAGAGTTTTTTTATATAACAACCTCTTATGCCACAACTTATCAAATGCCTTTTAGATATTTAAGATGATTGCTCTTATGATGAATTTATTATTGAGTGATTCACTGATTCTATGTGTAATGACAGGACATCAATAGTGAACCTAGAAGAGCAAATAATTGAGGCCAGAAGCATGAAGTCAGCTTTGGCCTCTAAAGTTCAACTCCTGGAAAGTTTGAATAGAGACACACCTTATGTTGATGTAAAAGGGGTTTACTTTTATTTTGCAGTAGTAGTAGTATGTGTAACAGCTATCTGCATCAGTTTTCAGAGTGCAGCCATAACGTTATTTCATCTTGGAATTAAGGCACCATTTAGATCCAATTCACAAAATGGCAATACATCAACCCAATATGGTACACCTGCTGATAGGATAGCCTCTTTGGGAATTTAAGTTTCAAAACACTCACTATAATGCCAACCCAGAAAATGCTTGCTTACAGTACCATCAATGAAGAGTCCAGGAAGGATGAAAATACAGGTATGCTATTCAGAGTAAACATGTGTTGTCTACCGAGATTAAGAGTTTTCAAGATTTTTTTTGCACAATACACCCTTTTCGCTATACAGCATGCGATGGGTAAATTGTCGCCATTTTATATTTTCAATTTCACACATGTACATTGTTTGTTTTTGATTTTGTCAACTGCACAGTATAGTAGGCTCAGTTGGGCACCATATGTTTTTTTTGTTTTTTTAAGCTTATCACCCCAAACAAGGCTGGAAGCCACTAGCACGCAAGGGGTTACAGAAGGTTTGGAGGAAGAGCAGATAGAAGTGGTAAAGGAGAGGATGTGGAGAAAGATAGTTGATCGATCAAGGCAAGGGGGTTACAGAAGATTTGGAGCGAGAGCAGATAGGAATGAAAGGATGTGGAGAAGGGAAGTGGATAGATCAAGGCAACTGGAGATGTCGATTGATGTTACACTTAAATAGTTGAAGATTGTATTTGTCAGGGAAACAGGAATAAGGAAGGGAGTTCCACAGGCGAGATGTGCAAGACATGAAGCTATTGGAGTAGAAGAGACGTCTACATCTAACAGTTTCAACGATGAAGGGGTGGGAACAAGATGCCAGCCTCATAGGACGTTTAAATTCATGAGGCCTAGGAACCAGTGAAAGCAGCTCCTCGGAGCAATTACCGTGAAAGTATTTGTAAAAAAGACAGAGCGAGGCAACGTCGCATCTGTGAGAGAGCGACTGCAGACGAGATGACAGATCAGGGGCAATTGAGAAAAAGAGCACCATGATGCAATTCATTCCACCAGAAATCTGAAAATAGCATTCTCTACTGCTTGGTATTCACATCAAAAGCTCCAATATGAACATTTCAGAGTTGTTTGGGTGTCAGTCTGAGGACAACATAGAGGTTTTGGAAAGAATTGGATGAGTCTAATGGTGATTACAAAGGTGTTTGGAGTGATCACGAGTAATGATGATTTTATACCTCCATTCATCTTCCCACAGGGCCTCAGACTTAACACAGAGGCCTACATCAAGTACCTTGAGGAGGTAGTGCTGCCCTGAGCCAAGAGGGTGACAGCTGGAAGATCCTATGTCTGTCACCAAGCCACACAAGCGGGAGAACCGAGTCATGGCTGTCAAACAATTTCTTTAACCACATCACCCCTTACATCTGGCTACCTAACTCTCCAGACTGTAACCTCTTTGATTATTATGTGTGGGGTGCAGTGTAGTGAGAGACCAAAAAAGCTCCTTGTAACATGAAAGATGAACAGAAGGCAAGGATTATGGCAGCATTCACTGACTTAAACAAGGAAACTGTCCAGAAGAGATGCAGGAGATTCCAAAGTCATCTGGAGGCTGTGGTTGAATCCAATGGTGATTTTATTAAATAAATTTACTCTTTAGTATTTCAAGATATTTTTGTGCAATTTTGGTAAATATATCTTTTAAACTGAGATGTCAGTGTTATTTTCATTTTTGCGTAATTTAGATGACAATTTATCCATCGCACCCTGTATATATGAATATCATTCCACCCCTTTCCAAGATTGTCCTACTCAAATGGTGCATTCCAAATAATATGCATATATTATTGAAAATCTCCATTCTTTTCCATATTAGTACATATACATTTACATGTATTATATTTAAAGAGGAGTCTTACAAATTTAATAGCAATAGAAAATGTTGATGAATTTTTAAACTTGAATGCAGTAATTTGTTTTAATTCATACTTCAGTAAACAAAAAGTTCAATAGAATGCCAGGGTATTGTAATTCAATAAACAAAAAGTTCAATAAAAGGTCAGGGTGTTTAAGTCAATTTTATTCTGATGAAGATTACAGTCAATGAGAAACTTGTGAAAAAGTAAAAGATTTTTTTCCTCCCTCATTGAAATCCTGAAATTCCCTCTTGGTTGAGAACCCCTGACATAGATAATCAAAGCAATAGAACTCCTAGAATCAGAATAATCATGCCTAAGTAGGGTGTAGTATGCCATGCTTCCAGATAAGCTCATTGACATGTGAAGGCTAAATGACCCACTGGGAGAAGAGGGGTTACACAGTATCAGCTTTGTTCCCCTACTCTCATTAGCACCTTCTGTGAATTTAGTAAGGTTCACAATATATCCCATGCATGCTGAATGAGGTTTAAATCTGGTGAATGCAGGGGCTAGTGGAATGTCATGAAATCGACCAAGCAATCTTGGAAATGGTTTTGTATCACCAGTGTGAAATGCACTATTGCTATCATGCCGAAACCGGCCAGCACCCAACAAAAAATGTCAAGCTTAAAGGAGTACAAATGTTCTCCAACAAAATCTGTGTATATCACAACTATCAAAACAGATTTTCAATTGTGGTCTTTTTGAATGCCAACATAATACCCCTGATATCATGATGTTAATAATATTACTTTGGTTGATCACTGACTATGAAACCACATTGAATGCATTGTATGCTGTATAGTGCTTTGACTGATGAGCAGACTGGTACCAACATTGAATTGGAATGTGATTTGATACAATGTTCTCCTTGGATAATTAAGGTCTTCATCAGTTACTGGTGATCTTGTTCTTGACTCACCTGTGGATACCTGCAGATTTCCGGTGCTCCTGAAGTTTGCCTGGAATTAACATGTTCCTTGTATATACTCCGGCTACTACTGTTGCCCAAAGAAATCTTGAGCAGATGCTACTTTGGAGATATAGTGCTCTTTCTTTCTGCAGTTAAATGATATTACATGTTATGTGCATCCCATGGCTACCACAACACTGTCACAGCTACACTACATCTTTACCTAATATGTTACACCTGCATCATCCAATTGAGTCCATCTACAAGTGAAGGATGGGGGGAAATCATCCAGTTTACAACTGACTTTACAAGTCCAAACAGATTATTATATGGAATAATTCACTTTTGAATGAAGCTGAATACAATCTATTCAGACAATCTTACCATTTCCCAATTTTAAAAAGAGAAAAAGAAAGAAGAGCAAGAGGAAAGGAAAAAGGAAGAAGATATAAAGGAAGAGAATAACAATGCTGATGATAATTGTTGGAAAAGTAGGTTATCATCATCATAATTGTATTAAAGAAGAGAAAAATGCACGGAAGTTGTAACAGAACAAAGAAAAAAATCAAAAATTTAACCTTTCTTAAAGGATAAAAATAAAAATTGAAAAAAAATCATTTTTGTAGGTAAATAATTTTTTTTATTAAGCAACCAGTATTACTTTTACAGTTCAAACAATTTAAAAATGATGTGGATATGAACTCAAAATATTAACAAATTATTTTCTTGGTTATTAAAATACATATAATCCAGTTTTCTGAAGTTAATTTCCCTGCCATCTATTGATGAGCCAGGGTACTAAAACAATGGTGGAACAGATATAAATAATTATGCATCAATATATCAAACAAATAAAAAGGTGGTATTAAAAATGACTAACCATACAGATATTAACATTTCAAAAGTAAGATGAAATTTAACCCACAATCTTTTAAAGAGGTAATAAGCAACTCCTATTGAATTAGAGATTTAGTGGTTTTTAGTCTAATGATTTAAATACAAATCATTACAGGACTAAAAAATATATGAGAAACTAAGAAATACTAAAATCTTTATCAATGGTTCTTGTCTTTTTTATTTTCTTTTTCCATGAATCCTTTTCAAGATATTTCAAAATGCCATTTGCACCTTTCAAGTTTATGTGACACAAAAGTTGCATGACAGAACAATAGTTTGTATAAAGATAAATATTTGAATAATTTGAATTTGTAATACAATTTCCCACCTACCAGGTTTAGATAATATTTTTAATTTATTTTATAAAATATTGAACTCAGAAATAAATAAAAATAATGAGACCCCAAATATTTTGGAGAAAAGAAAAACTTAAATAGTTTGGTCTAATTTGTCAATTAAGTGCAGTTCAATTGAAGGCATTTGTTAATTATTCTAGTGAGGCATGTTAATCCAAATTCAGAACTTTCCCTACTGCATATGGATAACTTGCATGATTCCTGAGAATATCACTGGTTAGGAGTAGATGGGACATGTGGCTGTAAGAATTGCCTTCTGAAATATCTATGGTAAAAAGTAGCACAGTCATGGAAGATGTTGCAGCTGCTGCTATTTCAATATAAAAGAGAAATTAACCATGTGTAGTGTTTCTGGCATTTACCTATAAGCAATTATAAATATTTATATATATGTGTGTAATATAAATTTATTCATAAGCATTTTCTAACTATATATTGTAATATATATTATTTAAAAGTACATAGTAAAAATATATACTAATAATTATTCAGTGTTCAATCATTTTAATTATACACATTGTATATTCTGATAAATAAAATGCTAATTTCAAAAGAAAAGTGTTAATATTACACTATGTCTACGGGAGCTATTTTGAAATGGATGTCTATGAGATTTGGGTTGGGTTGGTTTGGGGGATTTTATCAGTCCTTGTTGGATTATTTAATGTTAGAATCATTTTTTATTATACTTGAGTCTATAGGTAAATATTGACCATTTATACTTGAGTCAGTAAGCACTTACTTGGTACGTGGTCTCCTTTTGTAAGGGTCATAACACTTTTCAAGGGACACATTTATTGCATTGCAATCTCTACTGAGAGGGTAGTATGAATAATTTGCAGTAAACTGTTATCTCCAAAATACTTTGTGTGTATATATATATATATATATATATATATATATATATAACAAAAATTTGTCACATTTTTCAATAGGTGGTGTCTAAATATGTTATTTCATTATACACATGACTGAAATTTACAAAATAGATACATATTCTGCAAGGTGACATTTCAGTGTCTCTTCCTATATGATTCATGTGTGGATTGTGCTTTTCAAATATTTTTAAATTAAAAGTGAAAATGAGATGCATTTTCATCATTTCATGCTGTTTTATTTGCAAAAAGAAAAAAAAGCACTGTACAAACAGCAAAATTATGTGCTATTGATGGAGATGGTACCATAGTTGAGATTACATTTTGTAAGTGGTTTGGTAAATTCAGAAGTGGAAATTATGATCTGGAATATCAAGAATTTTCTCGTAGGCCTACAGTCAGAATGATCACTGGCAATGAAAAGCTATTATTGACGCTATTTATATTCAAACTATTGTCCTCATCTTTGTAGTTGTTATTCTAACATTCGAACCTTTCTCAGGTGTATATCAATCTGAGAATTCTGAACTCATTCTATTCTCATTCCACTGCCCTAGAGATATTGTCTAGTTCTTACTTTTATTTAGTACAGCTCAGTTTCCACTGAATGCAAGTACACACTTCCTAACCCAGGGATTGAATTCACAATCCCTATATCACCAAATTCACAAACCAATGCTTTAATCCACTAGGCCATTGTTCTGTAGGACATTTTTCTGTAGTGAACTTGGAGCCTTAAACCTAACCTGCCTGCTGATTAGAGTGAAACTGCTTCTGATCTTATTGAATTCACATAGTCCAGAAGTAATTATACAGCTTCCTGCTGGACCATGTGAACTCAATAAGTCCTTCGATCCAGTTCAGAATGGAGGAAGAAAATAATAATCATCTAGCCTTCGTGGATGTACTATTAACTTGCATAGGAAATGTGTTCCAACCCTCACCGGACAATACCTCAACTTCAATTTCCACCATCTATACAGTGTGAAGAAAAAGATTGTTTAATGCTCACAAGACCATAAGTGGTGACCTAGACGCATACCAACAAAAAATGATCATCAGATGTACCCTTTAGAAAAACAACTACTCAGCAAACATGATATCAGCATCTACAGGTGTGCATAAAATGGACAAGGAGGATAACTAGAAAATTGCCACAGTCTGTCTACTTTATGTCAAGGGCTTATTGGAAAAGATTCAGAAGATCTGTGTGCCATACAACATCAGGATAATATTCAGAAGGAGTTCCACTCTACAGAGAAATTTCTGCCAAGTAAAATTTAATACAGGGGAGAATATGTCCAAGAATTGCATGTATTCAATTCCTAGCAGTTTTTGCAGAGAGTATAAAGGTGAAGCAATCTACCCTCTATGTTAGGCTGGAAGAATGTTGAAAAGCTGGCGTGAGAGGTGAGACAATGAAATCGAGCATGGCTGATCATGTATAGAGGAAAAGGGGTAGTCATCAGCCCCTGTGAAATGAAGTGAAAATACGGGATAAGAAAAAATATTGGAGTTAAACGTCTAAAAATCAGTTGATATACTAGACTATGAGGCACTCCTTAGCATAGAAATAAATACAAAATTGGAGCTGCTAATAAATAAAGAAAGACAAATGACAGCAAGTCTTCATAAGCAGCAGTAGTAATCAAAAAATGACAGACAGCAGCTGCAACAGCAACAGTTGTAACTCTAATCAGCAGGCAGGTTAGGTTTAAGGCTCCAAGTACACTACAGCAAATTATCCTAAGGGACAATGGCATAGTGGATTAAAGTTTTGGTTTGTGAATTTGGTGACATAGAGATTGTGAGTTCAATCACTGAGTTTTTGTTCTTGCATGGGTGAGCAGTACTAAATTAAATACTGGTTCAGTTCAGAATTCCCTGTAGGTCAACTGGGGAAGGTATGAGGGCACAATGTCCAAAACCTTGTGATAATCACAACAAAGATGAGGAAAATAATCCAAGTATAAATAGTATAAATGATAACACCTGATCACAGAAATTCAGACAGAAAAATGTAGTGAAAAAGATCATGGGGAAAAATGAAATGAGCCATCAATACCCATTTCAGAAACATTCTGCATCAAAAGAAGATGCTGCATATCTGGTGGGATTAGAAGAGTATTGTCTATTATGAGCTCCTGTAAAATCAAATGTTGCATTTAGGCAGGTACTGTGCCTAACTGGACCAATTAAAGGCAATAATCAATGAAGAGAGTCATCTTTCCATGCCAGATCTTAGGTATCTTAATAGACCTTGCAGAAATTGGTACAGCTTGGCTGGCATGTTCATCTACATCTACTGTACTCATCTGATCTTGCATCTTTACATCTTGCCACTAATTTTAATCCCCAAAAAGAATTTCTTAATGTGAACTTCAAGAACTTCAATTCTCTGGAAGCAAGTAATAAAAGCCTTGGAAAAGTTTATCTCCCAGAAGAATACCAAGTCATAGTAAGATAGAATCATGAAACTGTCTCAAAGATGGCAAAAAGTAATGGAACAAAATGGCACATATGTGGTTGAATAAATCTATGGACAAATAACTAAATATTGTTCATAAAATTCACTTAAAAAAGCTATAAACTTTTGTTTCATTGCAATATATGTGTGTGTGTGTGTGTTATTGATTTTACTTTTCATTTTTGTCTTTATAATTTGAGATATTAATGTGATTCCAAATCGATTATACTAATTTCATTCTGGATTGATCAATGTTAAAAACCTTCATATATGATTTTGTAGTTATTTATTCAGCCAAGCTTATTGGTGCACAAAGATACAATGTGGGTGAGGGCAACTCTTCTAGAAATTAAACTTACTTCTCATGGTCTTTGATATTAATTAGAAAGCCATCATTCCACAGGAGGAGTTTTCATACATTTTAATTGAACAGAAGATGAAAATATATAGAACAAAGTCTAAAACAGTAAATATAAAAAATATATGAATAATTCTGAACATGGCAGGTCTTTGTTTCTTTAGCATAAAAATATCTTTTGATTAAAAAATGACTTTCAGCAGAAAAGCTCCCACAAGTAAAACAAAAGCTACACAGAAAAAATTGGTGGTTGCATTATTTGTTGTTGGCTTTTTGGGGGCATTTAGGCCTGAGATTGTTCGGTCCCATTGTCCATACAAAGCATCTTTGGCTCCCGTCCATTTACCAGGACCAACTAATCGGTATTGGTATGGTGTACAAGTACTAAAGAAGCAAAACAATGCCAAAAATGGATCTACCAGTAACATTTTCCCTGTAAAAGAAAAGAACAAAGAAAACATTTTAAAATACTAATAATTAAATTTTCAGTGTGTATCTGTTTAATGTACAAAACTATAAGCTGTGATACTAATGAGCTATTTTTTTGTGAGATTTTATATGTAGGCTTATTGATATATTACCTGTACCTTAAAATAATCTAATTTTTACTTGTTGGTGTGTTGTTACAGTAAAATTGGCACATCAGAGTGAGATTTTTGTTATGAAAATAATGTTAAAATGCCCAAATTTGAAGAATGGAGCAACTTTCAACCTAATTTGCACACAGTAGTGTTGGGATTGTGAATGAACTCTCCTTGATAATAATCTGTTTTTTCTGAAAAAATGAAATGATAATCAATTCTTGCATAAAATAAGGAAATACATGAAATAATAATAGCTTTATTTTGGAAAATAAAATTATTATTATTATATATTTTATAGACAAATAAAAAATTACAATATTATTTTATGCAAAACATATTACTCTTTTTTTTCTTCTACCATGTTAAAAATTTTCACACTTTATTAGAAAAAGAATTTTTCTAAATTCTTAACATGTTCAAAATTCCTTGATAAGAATTGACCTCATTCTTTTCATCATGCTGGTTACCATCTTGATATTAATAATAAAATCCTTTAATTGTCAGTCCTATGATTTTGTTAGTGTTCTCATTAAAGAGACAAAATAAAAAAGGGAATAAAACTAAACAAAAAACCCTATATAACTTTTAAAGACCACATAAAACAAACACAACTAAAGAAGGATGAAAATATGCTACCTGAAGGCAACAGGCTGGAAATATATGGAAAAATGAAAATAATTCATCACACAATTTTATAAAATATCCAGTGTCTTTTATATAAATTTGAGAAATGTTATTAATATACCCAATATTATTTAGACAATTGAACCCCTTCTTTTTATAATTGCTATTGTTAACACATATAGGCATGTGGCTGAGTGGTTAGAATGTTTGCATTCTGACCATGAGACTCAGGTTCGAATCTCACCATGGTTGATTTGTTAGGAAGAAGACTTCCTAATGTTATCGAACTGGAGGGGTCAATCTCAGCATGTGGCACCTTTGGAAAGTGCCTGAAAACTATACCATGGGTTGACCCAAGCCTTGTGCATGAAATTGTGTAGACAGAACTTTTGGGTGCCATCAATAGCTGTGCTAGCACAAAGTCACAAGTCATCGTGGCTGAAGGCTTGAGCATGCTGGCCTTGTTCAAATTGTTGATCACAGGTGAGCTCTGTGGATGTTGAATAAACACAAATTGGCCTGAGCAAGTGTCTGCAATAGGAATTGGCTAGTCACCCTAGTAGATAGGTATCCTCCAATACGAGTGGCCAGCTATAGATACATACATACATGCATGCATACATACATACATACATTGTTAACACAGTTAAATTGATACATTCCTTATTCCTCATCAGATGTGTTTTGAGAAAAAAAAAGGCATTTCTTTCTTCCTCCACACAGAATACACATGAGAAGGCTTAAAGAATGGATTGGCTGAAATGTTATTTATTAAGAGTGAAGTACCTGAAAGAGGATTCAATTGTCCAAACAATATTAGGCACTTCAATTGTGGCTGCAGAAAAGTAACAAAAAATAATTCAAATCTTTCATTGTATTGACTGATTTGTTTTTTATGGCTTATCAACCTCTTGCAGGTTATTTAAAGGCAGAAAATATTTTTAGAGTGTAAGAATTTTGGGGGGATAATAATGACTGACTGAATCAAGTTCTACTAATTAAGGTGGATTCATACCTTTCCCAACAGTAATTGCATATAAGTGAATATAATGAACCCAATTAGAATTGGAACACTGCTCTCTGATTTTCAGTTCTGAGCTTTTAACCATTACATCGCCCACACATCCAAACTTATAGCACCTGGTATTCCCAATCAGTCAGACATTTAGGTACTAACCTGGTGTAGTGAGATCAATCCAGCCAAAGAGATATTTTTAAAAACCAAGGTGTTTGACTGGAAGAATGAACAAGGCGTCTGGTCTGAGCTGCAATGCTACACTGGCTTGACATTGTTTAACTTCAATGATCTTATAAGAACCGGTGTTTCAACATGATATGGCTATTATCCCTTTCATTTTTAAATTACTTTAGATATTAAATCCATTTTCAATTAAAGACAACAGTAAAGCAGTTATTGTCTTCCTATAACTTTGCTCCGACAGTAGAAATTGTATATAAAAAGTGACAAGAATTCTGCTATCATCCAAGAAAATTAAGGTCATATGTTATGAATAACATTGTTAATAAAAAGTATTTTAAACCCACCATGAAGTGATTGATTTGTTTATTATCGAATACCACACTGTGCAAGTATATACTTCTTTAAAGAGTTTTCCAGTTGTATTTTATTCAATAAACACATATATACCCATGTTGATGTGTTTGTGTAATGCTCTGGTAGCCTACATAGAACAGAACATCAAAGCAGATTTAGTAAAGCAACATTGTTTTATAATAACTGAGATATTTCATTTCTGAAGTAGTCAACTTGTGAAAAATTGTAGGCAAGTGTTATAAGGGAAAAGGTTAAATCAAAATGATAATTTTTTTAGAGCTTGTCACAGAGTTAATAAAAGAAGACAAGAAAATATGCATATCTAATTTGATAAATTACATTATAAAAGAAACAGACACAGATATCCAAGGAAAGCAAAGTCTGAAGGTTATCTGAATTGATAGACACTTGAAGAAGGCTGAATGGCACAACAGTTGAAATGAGAATATTACAATAGGTACTTTATGTTTTCAATATTAACAACTATTATGAGAGATGATCTATGAAGAATATGTATCAACAGTTTTCATTAGAAGATTTAATATTTGGATTATTCTGTGCTGTCAAAGACTAAAAGAAAAGGAACTTCAGAGATCTTAATTCAAGTCTAGATTTCAGGAAACTATAATTCAACACATTGGCCATGATAAAATGATGGGGCAACAAGCAAGCTACAAAGCAGCTACAGTACACCACACTGTCCTTGAGACAGCTACAGTACAACATGTGGACCATAGGGCAGCTATAGTACACAACATGTAGATGACAAAGAACTTCAGTATGTAACAGACAGGTCATGAGAGTGCTAAGGTCAAAACATACATTGTCTAAGATTGCTAAGATAGAACATGCAGTATAAGAGGTTGTTAAGGTATAACATATGAACCACAAAGGAGATAAGATTGAACATGCAGTATAAGAGGTTGTTAAGGTATAACATATGAACCACAAAGGAGATAAGATAGGACATGCAGTACAAGAGGTTGTTAAGGTATAACATATGAACCACAAAGGAGATAAGATAGGACATGCAGTACAAGAGGTTGTTAAGGTATAACATATGAACCACAAAGGAGATAAGATAGGACATGCAGTACAAGAGGTTGTTAAGGTATAACATATGAACCACAAAGGGGATAAGATAGGACATGCAGTACAAGAGGATGTTAAGGTATAACATATGAACCACAAAGGAGATAAGATAGAACATGCAGTACAAGAGGTTGTTAAAGTATAACATATGAACACAAAGGAGATAAGACAGGACATGCAGTATAAGAGGTTGTTAAGGTATAACATATGAACCACAAAGGAGATAAGATAGAACATGCAGTACAAGAGGTTGTTAAAGTATAACATATGAACACAAAGGAGATAAGACAGGACATGCAGTATAAGAGGTTGTTAAGGTATAACATATGAACCACAAAGGAGATAAGATAGGACATGCAGTACAAGAGGTTGTTAAGGTATAACATATGAACCACAAAGGAGATAAGATAGGACATGCAGTACAAGAGGTTGTTAAGGTATAACATATGAACCACAAAGGAGATAAGATAGAACATGCAGTACAAGAGGTTGTTAAAGTATAACATATGAACCACAAAGGAGATAAGATAGAACATGCAGTACAAGAGGTTGTTAAAGTATAACATATGAACACAAAGGAGATAAGACAGGACATGCAGTATAAGAGGTTGTTAAGGTATAACATATGAACCACAAAGGAGATAAGATAGGACATGCAGTACAAGAGGTTGTTAAGGTATAACATATGAACCACAAAGGAGATAAGATAGGACATGCAGTACAAGAGGTTGTTAAGGTATAACATATGAACACAAAGGAGATAAGATAGGACATGCAGTACAAGAGGTTGTTAAGGTATAACATATGAACCACAAAGGAGATAAGATAGGACATGCAGTACAAGAGGTTGTTAAGGTATAACATATGAACCACAAAGGAGATAATATAGAACATGCAGTACAAGAGGTTGTTAAAGTATAACATATGAACACAAAGGAGATAAGACAGGACATGCAGTATAAGAGGTTGTTAAGGTATAACATATGAACCACAAAGGAGATAAGATAGGACATGCAGTACAAGAGGTTGTTAAGGTATAACATATGAACCACAAAGGGGATAAGATAGGACATGCAGTACAAGAGGTTGTTAAGGTATAACATATGAACCACAAAGGAGATAAGATAGAACATGCAGTACAAGAGGTTGTTAAAGTATAACATATGAACACAAAGGAGATAAGACAGGACATGCAGTATAAGAGGTTGTTAAGGTATAACATATGAACCACAAAGGAGATAAGATAGAACATGCAGTACAAGAGGTTGTTAAAGTATAACATATGAACACAAAGGAGATAAGACAGGACATGCAGTATAAGAGGTTGTTAAGGTATAACATATGAACCACAAAGGAGATAAGATAGGACATGCAGTATAAGAGGTTGTTAAGGTATAACATATGAACCACAAAGGAGATAAGATAGGACATGCAGTACAAGAGGTTGTTAAGGTATAACATATGAACCACAAAGGAGATAAGATAGGACATGCAGTACAAGAGGTTGTTAAGGTATAACATATGAACCACAAAGAAGATAAGTTAGAACATGCAGTACAAGAGGTTGTTAAAGTATAACATATGAACACAAAGGAGATAAGACAGGACATGCAGTATAAGAGGTTGTTAAGGTATAACATATGAACCACAAAGGACATAAGATAGAACATGCAGTACAAGAGGTTGTTAAAGTATAACATATGAACACAAAGGAGATAAGACAGGACATGCAGTATAAGAGGTTGTTAAGGTATAACATATGAACCACAAAGGAGATAAGATAGGACATGCAGTACAAGAGGTTGTTAAGGTATAACATATGAACCACAAAGGAGATAAGATAGGACATGCAGTACAAGAGGTTGTTAAGGTATAACATATGAACCACAAAGGAGATAAGATAGGACATGCAGTACAAGAGGTTGTTAAGGTATAACATATGAACCACAAAGGGGATAAGATAGGACATGCAGTACAAGAGGTTGTTAAGGTATAACATATGAACACAAAGGAGATAAGATAGGACATGCAGTACAAGAGGTTGTTAAGGTATAACATATGAACACAAAGGAGATAAGATAGGACATGCAGTACAAGAGGTTGTTAAGGTATAACATATGAACCACAAAGGAGATAAGATAGGACATGCAGTACAAGAGGTTGTTAAGGTATAACATATGAACCACAAAGGAGATAAGATAGGACATGCAGTACAAGAGTTTGTTAAAGTATAACATATGAACACAAAGGAGATAAGACAGGACATGCAGTATAAGAGGTTGTTAAGGTATAACATATGAACCACAAAGGAGATAAGATAGGACATGCAGTACAAGAGGTTGTTAAGGTATAACATATGAACCACAAAGGGGATAAGATAGGACATGCAGTACAAGAGGTTGTTAAGGTATAACATATGAACCACAAAGGAGATAAGATAGAACATGCAGTACAAGAGGTTGTTAAAGTATAACATATGAACACAAAGGAGATAAGACAGGACATGCAGTATAAGAAGTTGTTAAGGTATAACATATGAACCACAAAGGAGATAAGATAGAACATGCAGTACAAGAGGTTGTTAAAGTATAACATATGAACACAAAGGAGATAAGACAGGACATGCAGTATAAGAGGTTGTTAAGGTATAACATATGAACCACAAAGGAGATAAGATAGGACATGCAGTACAAGAGGTTGTTAAGGTATAACATATGAACCACAAAGGAGATAAGATAGGACATGCAGTACAAGAGGTTGTTAAGGTATAACATATGAACACAAAGGAGATAAGATAGGACATGCAGTACAAGAGGTTGTTAAGGTATAACATATGAACCACAAAGGAGATAAGATAGGACATGCAGTACAAGAGGTTGTTAAGGTATAACATATGAACCACAAAGGAGATAAGATAGAACATGCAGTACAAGAGGTTGTTAAAGTATAACATATGAACACAAAGGAGATAAGACAGGACATGCAGTATAAGAGGTTGTTAAGGTATAACATATGAACCACAAAGGAGATAAGATAGGACATGCAGTACAAGAGGTTGTTAAGGTATAACATATGAACCACAAAGGAGATAAGATAGGACATGCAGTACAAGAGGTTGTTAAGGTATAACATATGAACCACAAAGGAGATAAGATAGGACATGCAGTACAAGAGGTTGTTAAGGTATAACATATGAACCACAAAGGAGATAAGATAGGACATAAATAGAAATAGACATACAGAAATTTGGTTTGCAGCCACACAATTCAGCTAGTTCATCCATGAACTGAATGAAATCCACTTGGATGGTGTGCCTTGAGCTTTTTACATAGCGTTTTGTCATGACTTCTTCCTTCTTTATGATTTCTTTCCACATTTTATCAGCTGAGGGAAGTTTTATTTCACCCTGAAAGAAACAATTTCACAATTAAAGTTCAACTTTTTCTTCATCCTTCTTACAGAGAATCTCTTAAAAAATTTCCTTAAATTTGAATTTTCTTTTAGGGATCATCCTCAAAGTTTTCTGTCCAAAAATAATATTCATGATAGAATAAAAAATTCAATTTAAAACACTGCAATTAAAGAAATAAGATGTCTATGGAAACAAAACAAAAAGTTTTTATAAGTGATAATTTAACCAAAAAATGTCAACAAGCAAGAAAACTTGAATACTTTGTGAGAAAAGCTGCAGTGAGCTGTAAATATCAATTTAACTTTCATATATATATATATATATATATATATATATATATATATATATATATATACTTACTGCTTAAAAATACATTGGGAAGCATTTATTCTTATTTACACTATTGATCAAAAGATCACTTAAAACATGTTTCAAATAAAATTTACTAATATAAAGCTCACAAGAGAAAACTAACATATATATAGGGATTTACTAAGCACAGCTTAGATGTGGCACAAGACTGAAAGTATGGAGCACCCAATGAAGATCAAACTCACTTCAATTCATGTAATTCATCCAGTGAGACAAGTTTTAACCATTACACACAGTGAAGTGCTCAAACTAACACACACACACACACACACACACACACACACACACACACACACACACACACACGTGTGTGTATGTGCGTAAATATTCTCAGATGGAGTATATCTGTAGAAGCAACAAAATGAATGAAAAAGACAATTGGAAAACTGTACTTAGTTTAGCTGACGCATTTTATTTTGCAACAAGTATATATTTAACTATATGTACTTGTTGCAAAATAAAACCATCACATTTGCCTTAATAAAGTCTGAGTGACAAAATGTGTTGGCTAAACTAAGTATTATTTTCCAATTGTCTTTTCATTCATAGAAAAATTCTGATGTTTGATCATTTGATCAGCCTTTGGAAAATGGGTCTAGCTGAAAAAATTTCTGAACCTCCTTTATATATGTAAGTGTACTGTAATATATAGGCGAAGAATAGAACAGTTGGGATTCCCAAGAGCCTAAATAGCAGCATTTAAAAACCAATATTAATCATAGTAATGTACAAAGGACAAAATGAAGACAAATTTCATAAAGGAAATGTTATGCAATTAATTTGGTGCTTAACAACAAAAAGTAGCAAAACCACTAAAGACATATGGGGTTGAATAGTTTGATTCTAAAATAAATATTTTAAAAATGTAGCACATTTTGGTACTTTTTTCACTGTTTATTCATATAATTATCAGAATATTATTAACCAAAATTGATTAACTCCAAGAAATTCTAGCTATATATGTTTTTAAATTGTTTGATGAAATATATATATCTTACTTTGAAAACTCGAGTTGCTATTCGACACTGAAGTTCTGATATGGGCATAATAGCCCCCAATGGTTGAACAAGGCCAATGATAGCCAACGTGTTTCTCTTCTGATCAGGTGGAAACATGTACTTAAAAAGTTGAACTTTGTTATTCAGTATATTAATCACTGATTTTGGAATAAATGGAAACTTGATCTGATATCCTGTGGCTAAAATGAGAACATTTGCATCTTTGTAGGTTCCATCAACAAAATGGACACCATTCTCACTTAGCTCTTTGATATCTGGTTTTATCTGTACACGGCCTGAAATAATTCGGTTAGGTAGGTCATCACTGAATGTTGGATGTTGACTCAAGAAAGAATGATTTGGCTTTAACCCATAAAGATTGTGGTCAAAACGGTTGTTCAGTTGGTGTTCAAATATCCATTTTAAAACAGATTGTGGTAGTAGGTTGTAAAACATTTTTAATGATCTTCTTTTGAGAGACATGTCAAGTGGGTGACCATTCTGGAAAACACGGTTGATGATCCAGGAACCCTTTCGTGTGCTGAGATGCACCTGAAATTAAAGAATTTATTAGAGCTGACCAATACATACATGTCCATCTCAAGAGGTTTAAATTAATAATTCTAATTATTTTCTGATAAAAGTGAGGAAAATACTTGAACTGTTGAAGTCTACTGGCAAAAGTGAAACCAAAAAGCATATTTACAAATTCAATGAATTTTTTCTTCATTTTAATAAATATTTAAAAATTGAAAAAATTAACAATATTTATTTCTTTGATTGTACAAAAAATTAGTATTCATCATCATCATCATCATCATCATCATCATCATCATCATCATCATCATCATCCCCTTGACCTTTGTAATCATAGGGCAGATCCAAATTTAGAAGTCACACAACGGTCTATTAACAGGAACCATCAGTAATTCTGGCACAGTCATACCTGTCCATTTTTTGTCATTGTCTAACCAGTTTTTGCATTGGTGTCCTTTCTTATGTCCACCTTCAATGTGGCTTCGTATGATGGTCTGGCAAACAAAATGTATACCTATTTTGAAAATATATATATATATATATGTGTGTGTGTGTGTGTGTGTGTGTGTGTGTAGTTATTTTTCTTACATATATATATATATATATATATATATATATATATATATATATATACTTTGGCTAAAATTCAAAATGCTATATTTGGTTGAAAATTGGTATAGCTCACTCTCCAGCAAATCTCATTAAATAAGAAATTGTGACCATTATTGTATTAAAGAGATTTCTAAATATGAAGTCATTGCTGTCTCCTTGTTTGTTTTATCTTACTGTGAAGTTTTATTGGGTACAGTGTTTATTTACTCATTTAAAAAAATGTTTATGAATAAATTGCCATTTTACAAACTTTTGTTAGGGAGTTATAGACTTTCACAAACCATATTATTATACTATCTATTGTTGTACTTTTATGTACCATGTCCTTTCAGGATGTGGGGGATCATGGTTCTTCACAACGTTTTGTCACTTGAACAACACTTGACTCTTTACCATTGCTTTTTGTCCCAGTTCTACCATCCATTCATAAAAAACTTGTTAAGTGATTGTTTTCACTGTTCCTCTTGCCATGTGTATGTCCAGTGAGTGTTAAATTCTCTTGGCACCTTTTTTCATTATGTGTCCCAGGAAATCCAACTTCCTCTATTGTAAGTATAAGTGTCCTTTTCACTCCTGTTCTCTTTAAAGCTTCCTTATTGCTCACATGTTCTGTCCCTGGTCTTCTTAGCATTTATCAATAAAAGCACATCTATGTTATGGCAAGTCACTTCTCCATCTTTGAGTAAACTGTTCAGCATTTACTGCCATATAGGAGATTACATATTGCATCATGGTTCAGCATTTTTTGTTTTTTCTAACAACATTTTCCTATCTCTTAATACCTTGTTTAGTTTCTGGGAGGCACCTTTCACTTTTCCCATGAGCACTTGAATTTCTATATCACATTTTCCATTGTAATTATACAAACTAAATAGTTAAATTTCTATATTTGCTAATTTTGACATCCCCAATATATAGTTCTCTCCTTGGACTGTCTCTTTTGTTAACAACTATGTATTTTCATGGTTATTATTCATGTTTCCATTATGAATGTATGTCCTGTTAAATACTCTTTCCTCATTATGTATTCTGTTGTATTTTCAATTGTCCCTTTCTGACTAAGTATATATGAACTTTTAGCTCCTATTTCCTTAAAACTACCTTATTGCTCACATGTTCTCTCCATGGTCTTAGCATTTGTCAATAGAACCATATCTCTGTTGCTGCAAGTCTCTTCTCCATCTCAAATTGTTTAGCATTCATTATCATATACATCATTGTGAAAACTAACTGAAACAACCACTTTAGTTTCCTTTCTTTCATCATACGGTCAGTTTTAGACCCACTGGAGTGTCAGAGTGTAATAAATTTCTATTTTTTTCTTCAGATTAGATCATTTTCAGTGGTGGGCAGTAATATGAATCTATTTTCAGGGTGTAAGATGAAATTTGTTTGTCCTTGAAAAATAATGCATTATCCATGATTGCATCAGATTTGATCATACCCAGACACAATATTGTCTTGACTGTCGATTAGTTGTCCTACAGCCATTGTCTGCGATGGACGTTACTCCAAAGAAGGATACAAAAATTGTAATGCTGCACAAACACACTGGAAAGCCTTACCAGTGAGCAAATCAAAGTACTATAGTTTGGCCTGGAAACTCTCCTGATTTAAATCCAGTTGAGAATCTGTGGTCAATCTGTAAGGAACAACTTCATGGAATGGACATATGAAGTACTAACATGTGCACTGGGTCATGTTTCATTGGGAAAATATGAAGAAAAAATAAATAATAACGGAATTATTCATTTTGTTTCAATTAATTTGCGCAAGTGTGTAAGACATTAGATATTACATTGCAGTTTAGAACTTTTTTGTTTGTTTTTAATGATATTTTCATATATCTTGATACCTTGCTTCCTTTCTGGAGTTTTGGATTCCTGTATCACATTTTCCATGATATGTGATTACATTAAGCAAATAGTTAAATTTTTATGTTTGCTTGATTTTGATGTTCACAGTACATAGCTTCCTCTTTGAGTTGTCTCTTTTGCTGACAATCATGCATTGTTATTTCCATGATTATGATGAATAGCTCCTGAAAAGTTCTTGGTTTAACAAGAACTTTAAAAAAAGAAAATTCTTGTTTGGTCTATTGGTCAGATTCAGAGAAGTGGGTAATCAAAGATTTTACAGCACCCCTTGTTTATATTCTGTAGCAGATTGAAGGCAATGTCAAATTGAATTATTAGTTCTGAGGAAATTTTCCATTCTTTATATCAGAATACAACAGACATTCAAACATACCTGGGAACTAACTGTGCTAAGTTCCACAGCAATATCCACTCCTGAGTTTCCAATTCCAACCACAACAACTTGCTTGTCTTCATAATTTTTAGAATGCTTGTACTCCTGCGCATGAAGAATTTGACCTTTGAACTTCTCCTGCCCAGAAATATGTGGAATATTTGGGAAAGAATGATGACCATTGCAAACCAAAATACCATCGAATATTTCAACTCGTGTCTGACCATTTGTCAAATCCTTGATGTAAACTTTCCACTGACCACTACTTTCAAAATCATCACTTTCTTCAATTTTTAAAACCTGTAAGTGAAACATCAAATAAAATGATAAATAACACATTTTCTTTAGTTTTAAATGCACGCATTAAAGGAAAATCCAACATGGCATTTCACTGATAGTGAAACTGGAAATGGCACCTGGAATGTGACCACAAGTGTTGCCTGCACTATAAAATATAAAGAAAAAGTAATGAACAATATTGAGAAAAGGTTTTTCTAGGAAAAATATCAATAAAAAGCAAATTGACTCAAGTTGAAATTGTTGATTGGGGATACATACTTTTTAAAGAAATTTTAAAGATTATTTTGAATAAAGATAATTTTTAAATGTTGAAAAATAATGTACATTTGCACAAATATTATAAAGAAAGTAAGTCAAATAATTTTCAATAATAAAAGTAGAAAGAAGTAATCCCGTGGCACATATTTGATCCTTAAACAAACCATAGTGAGTCAGAAGAATGTTAATTATCCTTTTTATGATTAGCTCACCAGTTGATTTTTACCTCACCAGTCTACATTTCTTTATATATCTACCTGTCTAGCAGTCTACATTTTGTTTGCATGTATATCTGTCTAACATTATATATTTTGTTTAATTGTGAAAATTAGGCATCTGAATTCTGATAATAAATGTCAATATTTTAATAATTCTAAAGCAAAGCTCCAGAAAGGCAAAGAGACCTAATTGAAGAAGAGCAATTTATATTATAATGACCCAATTTCTTTATGTCAGTGCATTTGTTCTTCCGACAGCAAAAATGTAAGTTTTTTGTTAGAAAAATACAGTTAAAATTCAAACTTAGAGACTAAAACATTTTCCAGTATTAATAATGATCTAATTTTGTATTTTTGCTTCAAAGCTGAAAAGAAAATGGCATTAACATGAAAGAAGGAAGAGAAGGAAAAAAATGACTACTGATGTGGACCCGAAGTAGGGGCCACGGAAGGAAAACACGGAACACGGGTTAGAGGTAAGAAAGATATATCAAACAGAAAGGTTACAAAGAATAGTGTAAGCAGAGCTTACTATCCAGTGGTGTCCGATATTGGTATCGTACGCAGCTGCGCATTACTGGTGCTACTCCTCCCATGATACTATCATTCACATAATAATATAGTACTGGGAGAGTCCATGATGTAGGGAAGTATTGGTCTCACAACACCCCCCTTCCAAGAGTTTTCCTCTTTTTTTTCTTGAAGGAAAAAAAAAGTAAAACTGTTAATACCTCTTCCTCTTGGGATTCACGTCGAGTGGTTGAGTAAATTTTCTCTTTCTCCCCGAGCGTCGTATTTCCGGAGAGACTTGGGGCGTGTCAAGATCGAAATGTTCCAATATTACGTCGATCGGCTCTTCGCAGATATTTTGTGGTGATTCCTCAGATTCCTTCAAACGGCATTTCCTGAGCTGGTTCATATGGCGTTTGTGGGTATTTTTCGGTCCCTGGACAATATAGACCAGTTCGTCAATTCTCTGTTTGATGTTGCTTACTTCCCAGAATGTTATGTTGTTTTTGTAAGCCTTAAAAAGGACTTTGTCGCCAGGATTAAAATATTTCTTAGGGAGCGAGACGGTTTTCTTGAACTTCGCTTGCCGTGGAATGAGTTTATCAAAGACGGACTTGATTTTTCTTGTGAACATTGTTTCTGCAGGCGAGCGTCCCATAGGCGTGTTAGGATTAGGGGTTATCCTATACACCTGTAGAAACTGTTGTAATGCTCTATCCGTCGGTGTGCCTAGTGCCTTTTTTAAAGCTCTTTTTAGAGTGTCCACGAACCTCTCGGCCTGACCGTTCGACCTGGGGTGATACTGAGGCGTCGTAATGTGGTCCACTCTATACGACTTGCAAAAGTCTCTGAATTCACTTGATGTGAATTGAGTGCCGTTATCAGTCACTACACAGTCTACCACGCCAAAACGCGCGAATAGCTCGTGTAAAAATCCGATCGTGCAGTTGGTGGTTGGTTTTTTACATTGCAGGTCCTCAGGCCATTTTGAGTGGCTATCCACAACAATAAGGTAGTACATGTTGTCTAGGGGCCCTGCAAAATCCACATGAATTCTCTGCCATGGATGGTCTCTGTTTGGCCATGGTTTGCACGTCGTGGTCGGAGATTTTGCTGCAAGCACGCATACCTTACAAGATTCTATCATGTCTGCTATGTCTTTGTCCATATTTGGCCAATATACGTAGCAGCGCATGAGGCTTTTCGTACGGCTCTTCCCCGGATGTCCGATGTGAAAATCCTTAAGGATTTTTCTTTGTAGGCTATTTGGAATCACTACTCGGTCATTATACAATAGAAGATCCTCACAGAGGGAGAAAATTTCAGGCACATTTAGGTCTTTGTTGCGAATTTTGTTTTTGATACTTTGGATGAATTCATTCTCTCGAGACTCCCTTTTTATGTCGGCCAAAGTAACTGGGAGTTCTCTAATTGTATTCGCAATCATATTTTTGATTTCATAATTCGTCCTTAGTGTAGCAATGATGGAGTCTTCAAAAACTTCCGTATTTTTAGGAATGAGTCGCGATAAACTGTCCGCATGACAAATACTTTTAGATTTTAGGAATTCGATCTTAAAATTGTAATTCAAAAGAATCGTTCCACAACGAAGTAATCTATTCGCCGTATAGACCGGTAGGCCTTTACTGGAACCAAAAATTGTTATTAGAGGTTTATGGTCCGTTTGCACTATGAACCGTCTTCCATGTAGGTATCTATGGAACTTAGTGACGGCGAATATTATCCCTAGAGCCGCTTTCTCTATTTGGGAATATTGTTTCTCTGATGGTAGCAAAGAACTAGATGCGTGTGCTATGGCTTTTCGCGAACCATCTGGCAGTTTGTGGAGAATATAAGCACCGATTCCCTATGGGCGGGCATCACTTGCGACTATGATGTCGAGATTAGGGTCGTAGTGAGTGAGAGAAAGATCCGAAGTAAGTGTTTTCTTGATCTTCTCGAATGCGTCTTGGCATTCAGGGGTCCATACCCATGCTTTATCCTTTTTTAAAAGTTCGTTGAGAGGTCCTCTCAAATTCTGCATGTTCTTAATGAAACCTTGGTAGAAGTTAGCAAGGCCGAGGAAGTTTTGTAACGATTGAACGTTAACCGGGGCCGGCATGTTTCTGATTGCATTGGCTCTTTCTGGATCCGGACGACGACCGTCTCTATTTATAATGTGACCTAGGTATTTGATCTCTGGTAAGAAAAAATCACACTTTGCTTCCTTAACCTTAAGCCCGTATTCTTGTAACTTCTTGAATACGTTTATTATATGGTTCCGGTGCTCTGCTGACGTTTTACTGGTCACCAGTATAACATCCAAATAGGCTGTTGCGTAGTCAAGGTCGCCCAGCATGGCGTCCATGACCTGCTGAAAGATTGCAGGCGCAACCTTGACCCCAAAAGCCAGTCTGTTATATTTGTACAGACATTTATGGGTGTTTATGCAGAGCAATTTAGAACTCTCTTCATCCACCTCTATCTGAAGGTATGCGTCTGAGAGGTCTATTTTGGAAAATATTTTTCCACCATTCAATTTGTTGAAGATTTCTTCAGGGCTTGGGAGGAGATAATGATGATCCTGTAAAGCATCGTTTAGCCCCGTGGAAAAATCTGTGCATACCCGTATTTGGTTGGACTTTTTTTTTACATAGACCGTAGGTGCTGCCCATTCGCTAAAATCTGTTTTTGATAGAATACCCGCCTCTTCGAGTCTATCTAATTCTTTGTTGATCTGCTCTAGAGCAGCGAAAGGGACATTCCGTTTCTTTTTGAAAACTGGTCTTGCACCGTCCTTCACCCTGAAGTTAGCTTTAAATTTAGAACATTTCCCAAGGCCGCCACTAAAACCTGGGGAAATTGTTGTTTGAGTTCCTTTTTGAGATTTTCTGAATTGGACGTTGTACTTTTTATTTTTCGGCAAAAAGTGCTCATTGGACAATCCCATAGATTGAATTTTTCTATCCAATCTGTTCCGAATAGGTTATCTGAATTTTCTAGTTAGTAGGCTTTCAGCTTTTTGGTAACTCCATTTAGTGTTACTGTAAGGATCACCTGGCCTAAGTTGTTAATATTCTCGCCAGTTACGGATTTTGCTGTTTTATCCGTCATTAATAGGGTCGACTTGTTTAACTTTCGCCAAGTACGCCAGTTGATAATCGAGAGATCAGAACCCGAATCAAGCTGGAATTTTACAGAGTTATTGAAAATATCAACAGTCACGTATTTTCTTAAATTCCTTTCGACTATGTTGTCTGATTGGGCTTACCTAATTTTACTTTTGTGTTTCCTCGTCTTGTTGGCGTACCAGCACTGAGTTAAGTTATGACCATTTTTATTGCAATTTTTGCAATATGTTTTTTTATTGAATGAACAGAATTTTATCCAGTGCCATTTTCCACAATGGTAACATGGCCCGGGAGGTTTCTTTAGCCTATTCGTATTTTGTTTATTGCGGGATTTAGAACATGAGATTTGCCTTTTGTCTTTTTGCGGGGCATAAGAGGTTGGGTTGCTTCTGATTTTTCTAATCTGAGCCACACCTGATTCCTCGATCGTTTTTGAGTCACACTTGACAAAAATTACTCTTTGACAATCCTCTGCTAATTTTTGGAGAGTCAATCCCTGTTCGTTTTCGAGTTTGGTAAGTACCCGACGTCTGACCTCGGCGTCTTCTACTGATACTAGACCTTGTGCGAATATCAAGCACTTAAAATCGTCGGCAGTCAGCTCGGCTAGTTTGAAATCATTACAGAGCTTGTTTACCGATGCTGCAAACGTTAGAAAATCTTGCTGGTTGTCCTTGACTGTGTTCAGGCATTTCCAACGTTTGTGGAACAAGGTTATCTTAGGGCCGAATACTTCCGTTAGGAGCTTAGTAGTCTCTGAGAAATTCAGGTCCGTAATTTTCTTGGGTAATATAGAGTCTATGAACCTAACATGTTCGATAGCTCCCAGTTTCCTTAATAACAGACGTACCTTTTTTCACTAGGCCATTGTTCACAGTCTACATTGAAAATATCTTCATAACGCCTTTAAAAAGCCTCGAATGTTTTGTCTTCCTCTGGTACGTATTCGAATGTTTCAATCGCGTTGTAGATTGTACTCTGGGAAAATGTCGTATCTTTTTCAGAGGTTTTAGAGCCGTTACGTGAATTTGCAAGTAATTCTTCAAGATGTTTTTGCTGTAGTTCTGTTTTCTGAAGTGTAAATTGTTGGAATTCTATTTGTTGTTTATGTAACAATTGTTGCTGTCTTTCGTCTGATTTTTGTTGGTGGAGATGCTGTCTTTCTTCGCTTTTTTGTTGTTGAAGTTTCTGTTCTGTTTGTTGGTCCGACTGTAATTTGAGGAATCTTTCTTCCAATTTCTGCTGTCTTTCATCTGATTTTTGTTGGTGGTCCATCTGGACCTTTAACATTTGGACAATTATTGTTTGGAATTCTTCCATATTTAGATAATATGTAGAAATGTAATGAAAGAACACACAAAACATAAATAAATAAATAACAGCAATTACTGTTGCTTTGAAAACCCGTGTACCAAATCTAGTAGTCAATTAATAAAATTAATAAGAACTACTTACTGGTTTAGATCTTTCGAGATACTGTTCTTCCGTTAATTTCAATGTGACCATTTAAATTTTCTCCACACTTATTATATTTGTTTTTAGAAGTGTGGGGAGAAAAATATCACTTAGACAGCAAAAAAAAAAAAATAAATACACTGGATTTTTTTCCCTTCTTTTGGGAGAATTTGCTTTGCTTTTTTTTTTTAGAAAAAACTCACCTCAATCAATTTGAGGGGAGGGTAATTTTATGCACGAGATTTGTAGGAATTCAAATCAATTTCATAAAATTTTTTAACACTTTGCTAAATGCGCGACTAGGTGAATAGTTTTTTCGAACTTGAGTCAACCGTAGAACTTCGAGCTCTTGAGTTTGTCAGTTTGTTTTGTGCACAAACTGTTTTTTTTTGTAAGCAGTCGTTCTCGATACTTGGTTGCTCGTTTACTGCGTTTCGTTCGCTGATGTAGTAATGCCAGCTCAAATTCTAGTTCAACGCTGATGTGGGAACCAGTGGGGTTAAACGAGTCCTCTGTCGCCACTAATGTGGGACTGGGGCTTTTGGGGTTTCGGTGTGGGTGCGTGTCTCGAATCCTCTGTCGCCACTGATGTGGACCCGAAGTAGGGGCCACGGAAGGAAAACACGGAACACGGGTTAGAGGTAAGAAAGATATATTAAACAGAAAAGTTACAAAGAATAGTGTAAGCAGAGCTTACTATCCAGTGGTGTCCGATATTGGTATCGTACGCGGCTGCGCATTAATGGTGCTACGATATTTAACAACCCCTCCCACACGGGTCGAATATGGCACAAGGCCGGTTTAACGTGGGCTTACCGAGCCCGTAGGATCGGCCAAAAATATGCCCATTTACAACCCGTATATACGAGTTTAGGGACTGTCTACCTCCCCGGACGAAACCCTGCCCTGCGGCAAAGCCTCGTCCGAGTTCCTCTCTGCCAAACACAGAGTTCGACAGCAGAGCACCATTACTGGTAATACTCCCATGATACTACCATTCACATAATAATATAGTACTGGGAGAGTCCATGATGTAGGGAAGTATTGGTCTCACAACAACTACAAACTGCTGCCTAAAATGTCTGTGAAATAATGATATTTTTATTTTGGACAAATACATTTTTAGGATATATTTTTATACACAATTGTTTTTTACAAAATGAATTTGATTATTTTTTATTTTATCAATATTATCATTTTTATTTCCGTTTTCACAGGAACATGTTCACATTTTATTGTAAGCTAGTATGAGAGATAGAAACAGATATATAGATAAAGTGAGGGTGAGAAAATTCTCTCCGTTTCGTTTTCTAGGGAGAGTTAAAAGGATTAATTATATACAAGGTCTGTGAAATATTGGTTGAATAATGTGAGCTTTCCACAAAAACGGAATTTTTCACACGTGATTCGTTGCCGATTGATTCTAATCATTAGAATAAATTATTCATTAGAATCTAATGAAAACAACAATTTTACTATTTTGAAAACCACTCTCGGGCCGTATTTTGTACAGGCCTGTATTCGACTGTAGAGCTGCCATATATAAAAACTGAAAATATGACACATATGTAAAATTTATTTTAGAACTAAATTTTACAACTAAAAATACTTGAATATATTTGTGAAGAGTTTCCTAAGGAATTATCCTTTGTAATGATTGAAGAGATAATAATTGTTTGTGTCATTACCATGAGAATCAATAAGCAAATTAGAGAAGCCTAAATCTGATTTTTATTGATTTATTGTCCTCAGTACTGTTTAAATTAATTGTATTCATACCAAGTATCACTTTTGCAATAGGTATAGTTTATTTCAGCATCTGTATTCTATGACACAATAAAATCTTGCTCATCAGATTACAAAACATAGAAAACAAAAAGGGTATAATTGCGTTTAGAGTTCAAAACTATTTTCGCTTACTAACTAGTGAATTGCTTTAACGTCCTCATGACTAGATTCTAGAAAATATATGTAGAATAAATATACCGCGAATTATTTAAATAGGGATTATGTAGTTGCTATAGACGGCATAATTATGTTAATTCAGATAGTATCCTTCGTTTTATTCCTGATACAAGATTTTTCAGATTCAAAGGAGGCAGGTCCGATCTTATATTATTTTCATTTATTTTCATCTTACAACCTGTAAGATTTATTGCTCACAAAAGTTAATATTTCAGTTTTTATTTATGAGCAAATGTATGCTCAGTGTATGAGTTTGTAGCTGACCGTGCGGGTGAAGATGAGAAGAGATATCAGAAGATTAAGATTTCCTGCTAGCCGGTCCAGCTACATGGGAATGTTGGACTTTAATTAAGTCCAAAGAAAACAAACAAGACCGATATATATGGGTAAACAAATATATATTAATAACAAGTTACACAAAGACATGAACAGTTACATAGTGTTTGTATGGAGAAATTATGTGTGTGTTGTGAGTGTTCGTACGTACGTGTATTGTTCTTAGCGCGTTCCCAGAATTAGGGAAACGCTGTACTATGAGAGGCCACATATTGGTGTAAGTGGGAAAAAGAAAGATTTTACCTCGCCTCCGCGCGAGGTGGCGGCCCAAGGCCTAAGTCGAAAAAGAGAGATTTTACCTCATCTCCACGCGAGGTGGCGGCCCAATGCCTGTGTCGGAAAAGAGAGAGAGAGAGAGAGAGAGAGAGAGAGACGAAGGGTCAGCCAGTATTTATAGCCAGGGGAGAGAGACTCCTGTTGAAGGATTAAGGGACTGAGGAGGAGCTAACTGCGACAGGTTTGTAGTGAGTCCCAATAAAATAAAATATAAAAATAAAAAGAATTCAAATTAAAATAAGGCATTTGCGCCTTTCTTTCTTTCTTTCTTTCTTTCAACTAATGAGAAATCAAACCTCAAATAAAGAAGAAGAAAAAAAGAATGAAACCGGACAAAAACGCCGGAGATTTGCGGAACGAAAATTTTTCTAACTACTTGTGATTAAGACCTCCCACAAATCATAGAGAATCCACGCATAACTTCCGCTATAAAAAGAAAAATATAAAGGAAGGTACGCCAGAAAAATATGTTGGCCAATCAAAGAAATTGCCATAAGACGACTTTTGATATTAGCCGAAATCAAGGCTCACGCCAGTAGTCTGAGCCGAAGAAAACGCTGACCTAATTGTAAGTTCTGACTTCTCAACTGACGAAACTACCCACTACCGAAACGAAAGGGACTTTCTCCGCAATGCTACTAAAATCTGCCTTATAAACGTGCATTTTGTTACTCCGAATATGAAATGACTCATTCCAATCTAAATCAAATAAATAAATATATTTTACTTGTTTATACGCTTGAGTCGGTTTGTTTTATTCCAAAGTTTCCGGTAAATAAACACCAAGAATCCCTGGCACATCTCACCACAGTGTGATCAGGAAGACAGTTGATAATGATTAACATTGCACATAAATTGTTAAAGATCAAAGCTGACTGGAAAGCATGGATCCGCAAGAGTGTTCTACAAGCGAGAAGTCCGAGAAAAGATAATGTTAGCATAGAACTTACGGTTCAATCTAGTCAATTCAACTATAAACTGATGAGACGATATTGTTAATCTAGTACCGCGCTTAGATTATTAAACGTCTAGGTACCATAAGGAAGAGCACATCAGAAGAGTTACCATGAAAGTATTTATAGAAAAGACACAGGGAAGCAACTTTACGGCGATGGGAAGGTGACTGAAGCTGAGACGCCAGGCCAGGACCAATAATATTGTTGATTCTTCTTTGGATTTTACCAAGAATCTTTAAATATATAGCAGGAGCACTGGACCATATGTAGCAGCAATATTTGAAGCATGGCCGAATTGTAGACTTATAGATACGTAAGAAAGATTCTGGAGAGAACAAATTGTCTAGAACGGCAAAGTGAACCAACTTCCTTGGCGCTATACCTAGCAATGGATTAAATCTAGTCTTTTCACTTCCTGTCAGCCAAGAATGTTAGCCCGAGAAGGAACAAAGAGTCACTCTCCTGTAGATTAGCGTTAGCCATGCAGAAGTCAGAAGGCAGAAAGTGTTCACTCTGATGATTAATACACAGCTGTTTTGTTTTGGAGGCGGTAATATTAACACGCCATTATTTGCCCCAGTTAACAACAGACTGTAGGTTTAAAAAAAAAATCAGCAGCCAATTTGACCTTATCGAAGTGATCAGACTTACTATCGAGACAGGAGCAAATGGTTGATCCTGAACGAAGTCTGAATAAACAAGTAAAAATAACAGGGTGGATTTAAAAAGACGTATTTAATACAAGCGTCGGATCTATGCGCCGTGTCCCTTTAGGACGTAGACAATAACGGCTCTCCAATATTTCCTGTCATTTGTAACCCTTAATAAATTTCATCTTTTCGCTATTTCTTCTAAACTCTGTTCCGCCATCGATTTACTGAAGTTCATTAAATAAGTTATGTGTTGTTTTCCTCTATCCCTCTTGCCTTCAATTTTTCCTGTGAGTATAAGATTTTCCAAGCCCTCTTTCCTCATTATGGGCTCTAGTTGCTTATGAGAAAACATTTGACATTCTTTGGCCAAACACACAATACAGCTTTCGATTGGGATGTATAAAAGCTTCTTCTTAAAACAATTTTTCAGGAAAATAAGTTTCTCAAATCCAGTAGCTGTTCTCGCTCTTTCCAGTATTGATGGGGATTTCCTTCGTAACCTTTTATTTGAAGTAATGTAGAATGTCAACATCTTGATTATGTCATTATTTTCTCTTCGAATCACATGTGCTATCCATTTTAGTTGTTGCAGCTGTTGGTAGTGCTTAAACGTTATACGTTTTCTGTAATTTGGTAAAGTTCTTCATTTCCGATTCTGTAGCGCCAGTTCATATTGTTCAAACAAGGATGCTCTTTGCCAAGACGCATAGGCTTCACACGCTGAAAGCCATTTTTAACCATTGATCCTAGAAAGTTGTTGTATACAGCCGACAGTTTCGGGATTTCTGAATGGGTTTGACGTCATGCTTGATATGCATATCGATATCTGACGAGGCTATGTAAGAACAAGACTCAAGTTTTCAGGTTGATGTTTTGGCTTTGTAGAAATTTGTGATGTTGAGCAAAACTACATCTGGTGCAGTGGCTTTGACGATATATATATATATATATATATATATATATATATATATATATATATATATATATATATATATATATATATATATCAGTCAAAACAATAAATACGAAAAATATATAATTAATAAATGAAAACGGCTTCAAGGAAGTCGGATGAACGAAAATAAAAATTTAATTTAAAAAAACAAAACAAAATCATGCTATATATATATATATATATATATATATATATATATATATATATATATATATATATAGATAGATAGATAGATATAGATATAGATATAAAGATATGTTGCATACATTATTTCAGAAGCTTAAAAATAAACTAGAGGACGAGCCACATTCCTTTGTTTCACCACCCTGACCTTTACAACTGAGACCTGCCATGCGATGTTACACAAGGGCGAATCATTCCCATTCCGTTCGTATTCCATTGGTAAGGAAGAAGTAACACTCAGTTAGCTTCTTCCCAAAATTGCTGCTTTGTGGCACAGACTCTCGGTAGGATGTTTTCTCAATCACTATAATCTCGACCTCTTCAAGTTTTAGATTAACCGTTATCTTTTCCTGCATAACCCAATGAACTTCACTTCTTTCCTTTTCTTGCGCTCATACACCACTAAACATTAACCCTCTACCTTGAATGGCTCTTGAGACTTATATTGCGTGAACATTAGGATAACAAAACATGTTGAAAAAGAGTTGTCTTTATTGACAAGACAGTGGTAATTCTCTTTCTTCTGAAGGTTTGCGGACACTGTTAAAACAAGGATGTGCTGATTAGCCATTCAGGGTAACATGACTGAACATGCGCAGTGCATAATTATCAAATCACAACAAGAGAGTTTATCTTAGCAGTAGGTTTATCCGGGAAATTAAGTGAAACGGTTTAAAGGAAAAAGGACTTTGAATTTACGCCGGTAAAATATTCGCTGTTGTAATAAAAGCAATTCAAAGAAATGCATTTAATTAACTTTTCGATGTTTATTTAATGAACGTATCTTAAATGAACGTAAAATGGAAATGACTTCTTGTTGCGACATTGCTCCTAGTTAGACTAAAAGCTGTGACAAACAAAATTTACACATGTAAATGGCGCGACTTCATTGTTAGTAGAGGTGAATGAAAATGCAATACATTTCAAAGAGGTGATTTTTCATATTTTTATGACTGAGTAACAAAGAATGGAAATGGTGCTAGTATGCATGCAAAGGAAAGAAGACGTTAACAATTATGAAATGTGTATGTGATACATGCATGTGTGCGTGAAATTTCAGTTACTAAGAGGGGAGATAGCTCCATGCCCGGGACAAGGTCTTGGTTGGAGTTATCCCTACAACATACTGGGAAGAAAAGAGAAAACGGGAGCGTCCCGTTTTTATAACTGCTTAACAGTATCCCCTAAAGCCATCTTCGTGAAGCAAAGTGGGGGTGAACCACAGAAGGAAAACAAAATATTATTTTGATATTTTATTGCGTGCTAAGAATTGAATCATGAAGTTGCTAGATAACAACAAAAAAATGTTTTGATCATGGAAAATCAATTAACGAGGCGATTCGCCATTTTTAAGAAGCAGATGTCGATAAATTCCTAGTCGTATATAATTTATCTATCATGAAACAGAAAAACAACAAAGAGAAACTTACCTGAAGGAAGAAAAGGTCAGAATTAGAGCTAGAATAACTGATTATTTTAAAACTTGACGCTTCATTTTTCGGATGTATAAGCACGGGATAAAAATGACAGAGTGGCTCAGTAACTGGCTTTTTTTTTTTAATCATTACACATCAAGCAAGGCAACAAAGCCACTAACATGCAAGAGGTTACTGAGTGTGAAAAGATATGAAAGACAAACACTATTCAGGAGAGAGAACAATAAAAGGCGCGGAAATTAAGTAAGCAGAAGATAACGATTAACATTCATTTAAATTTTTGAAGATCAAAGTTGACTGGAATGCAAGAAACTGGAAGAAAGTTTCACAAGCAAGAGATGTGAAAGAAGAAACTGTTAGCATAGAACTTACGGTTACATCTATCTATTTCAACTGTATAATGATGGGACCTAGCTGCCAATCTAGAACTTGCACAATTAAAACACGGTAATTGTAATATATCTCTTTTAATAATCATTATTTTTTCATCAAGCGATTTCCTGAAATAGTTCCCAGCATAGAATATCACACACACGCGCGTGCGCGCGCACACACACACACACACACACACACACACACACACACATGTATATATTATATTATTTTTCGTAGCCTATTTTCGACTACGTCCACAGGGTCATTGCCTCTACTTAGAAAATACGATGAGTTAAACCAAAATTCAAACGAATAACATATATAGCATATTCTTTGCCAGTTATGAATTGTCTTCAAGTTTTAGTTGTCAATTTTGGCTATCTGATTAAGACAATGATTTTATTTATTTATTTCTATTAAAGTTTTAAAAGGATCTGCTAGGTAGGAAAAACCTACTTGGTGTGATTTCATTTACTTATTTATTGTCGTAGAAAAGAAAAGAAAAATTAAAGTTTTACGTATAATTGGAATGATGCCATTTTTACTTCTTACTAATAATCAATCTTCGTGCTTTTACTTTTGTTAATGTGCTGTTTCTATAACAAACAATGAAATATCCTCAAAGAATTAAAGAAAGCAAAATTAAACCGGTTGATCTTCCAGATAACATTTGAAAAGTGAAGTGCTTTTTTTTAAACTGCTTAAAGCGCATACGAAAATGGCAAATACGGTCCTTGTCGCAAAAACCAATGTAAAAGTAAAACTGGTGTTAAAATGGCGTACATAATCCGTACAATATTTCAGTGAATCATAATCATTATTAAAGATTTGTGTTACTTTTAGGTTTACCGCTTCAAACGATTTCTGTGTAATAAACACTTATATTAGGTATCCCAACACAGCTTACAGCCGAAGAAATTCTTAACACTAAAAAATGCATATATTCAACTTGCCGTGTTATTTCATTCAATATCTCCATAAAAACACAATGCACACCAAATAAAAGCTTATTTCATGAACTTTGTTTCTCTCCTATTTATTTTTATATGTACTACAGTGTGCGATGAACATTACAGTTTGAAAATGGAGACATTTTGGTGATTTCGCAAAATTTTGGTTATTTTTTTCACTGACGGCAGTTTAGACTTCCTCAAACTTTGCAATATGCGCACTCCGCAGGGTTTACTACAATTTTGGTAACACATTATTTTGAAAGTTAACATTCTAAGCTTCATTTTCATAAATTTTATATTTTTTAATTTTAATAAGAAGTTTGTAAACAATTCAAAGAATTTGTTTTAAATATTAATTTGCTATATGTAAAATGTAAATGGGATTTAAAAACCGTTTTCGTCATAAAAAATATGAAACAAAAATCGATTTGTTTACTTTACGCTCAGATTCAAATCACGAAAAAAAACGTAGGACTCATTTATCGAAAAATGTTCATATTCAAAGAATGAGATAAAAAAAACATTCTACAAAAAAATTCTAGAATGTCTTTTATGTTTTTGCAGTATTCTCACATTAATTATCAGCATTTCAGCTACCAAGTAACATTTTCAAACAATTTTCTTACTTTTTAAATTATCTAATGAATGGAATTTAGTTACGATTTATTGCTATCTATATACAAATTTATGATTTAATATTCATTTTCCTAATTTATTATTATTTCTTATTAATATTTATTTCATACGGATTATTAGTAATCATTAGTGGGTATTGCTCGGCGTATGTTAAGATTCTCTCTCTCTACAGTCCAGAAATTGTACATGTTGAGTCAGGACTGTACTTGTTCAGCATCTGCTCCATATACATTCTAATCTGTTGATTTTAGGTCATTTTAACCTTGATAAATGGAAAGAGCACCCACAGAAATAGCTAGATATGAAATTTGGTATTTCTAGTGTAAGAAGTATTCGTTTTATGACATAATTCAATCAAGTCTAAAATCGGCCTTTCAAATACCTTGTGACAAAAGGTTAAAAAGCAATTTTTTTCAATTTTGAAGTGAAATAATCCAGAATATATCCATTCTATCACTCCCCACAAAATTAGGCATGTTACTGGTATAGTCATAATGTGATATTTGAAATTTGGGATGAATGTGGGTCTTATTTCCAGTTTTATGAAATGTCAAACCTCAGGTTATGAGTTGTTTGCACGTCATTGCAGAAGTTTTGATTTATAAAATTTGCATATTCAGACTGAATTTATTTAAGAAATAGGCAGTGATACTATCTGTAATTTTATTATTAATTTCTTTGTTATGTACCTAACAAGCTAGTATAATTTTAACTGTTGTCCTTAATTGCTTTTTAAAATATAGGAGTCCAAATATGGTATTTTGTCCTAATTCATAATAGACAAAAAATGACCATGTCGAGCACATGTGTAAAAATAAAAATAAATCTGCCAAAATTAAACGGTTTAAGATATTTTGATGAAATAAAAACTGCTAAGTTTCTTTAATCATGTCGATTAAGAAGATGCAATCAAATAACATCTAGTACCTGTTTGAAATTTTCATCTGTGATACCTACTTATATTTTCCTTAATTTAAAAAAAAAAACTATCCTCAAATTCAGAACCCCCTTTTAATTTGAAAATTAATTCATCGAAAATAGGAAGCTAATAAAAACGAGGAAATGCAAGGATAGTAAATTAATTGTCTACTGTGGTAATAAAATAAGCAAAACCCATCTCTCGTCTCGCTTGTAACCATCCACTATAATAAAATAAACGTTTTCAGTGCTAAAACTTCTACTTAAAGTTGTTGCTGTATTACATTTACTATGAAAAAATATGTTCAATTTCAATGTTTTTCTAGAGAATAGATATATTTTAATAACATTTTTGTTGTTGACTGCAGACATTTAACAACAACAAGCAAAAACAAAATGACTGAATTTTTTAATCCGAAATATAAAAGATAAAAAGTTTTGATTAAATATTTAGATTTTTTTTTTTTTTTTTTTTTTTTTTTTTTTTTTTTTACCTCAGTGGAGAATCGAATGTACTTCAACAAATCAAATTTTTCTGCATAAAGTTGTAAATATTTCAACACGTACGAGTGGTGCATGTAAATGGGAAAATGACTTGGAGGCGGAAAATCGCTATACGCCATCGTCTCTTTACTTGTGTTGATAATTGTCGATCGCATGACAGTAGCTCTTCCCAGTTCTCGTACATCTTTGGAATATCGCCATACACCACCGATATAAGAACATCTCTCCAGACATACAGGTTTCAAACCTTCATCCAAGCAGCATTTGATTCCAGCGAGTCCGCTGATCCCAGCTCCGATCACAGCAATATGTTTGGTTGGTGAAGACATGTTAAAGATATTTAATTGTGGAGAGAGTCGATCTTAGATTCCCTTTCGACGAGAAATGCCACCAGCTTACTGAAGTCTTTCTGCTTTTTATTATTGCTTTCAATTAATTTAATTTGGTCGCTGCTACTGATACTGTTACCACGGCAACTATTACTACTACTCCTAACACTACTACTACTTCTATTAATTTATTTACGATTCCTGTATTATCAGATGTTGGGTACTAAGTGACAGTATATCTCCTTAAAGATCATGCACCTTTCTCGGTATTTTAGCAGACACAAAACACATTATGGATTTGGACAGTCTCAATTCTCACACGAATTTCTAATATGCCCTGTATCAATTCTAGCAGTTTTGCATAGAGAAAAACACTGTAGATTGATGCTGAACTATTTCTAAGATGGCTATTACTAACATGTTCTGACTTCTAAACTAACAAAACTACCCACTACCGAAACGAAAGGGACTTTCTCCGCAATGCTACTACAATCTGCCTTATAAACGAACATTTTGTTACCCCGAATATGAAATGACTCATTCCAATCTAAATCAAATAAATAAATATATATTATTTGTTTATACGCTTGAGTCGGTTTGTTTTATTCCAAAGTTTCCGGTAAATAAACACCAAGAATCCCTGGCACATCTCACCACAGAGTGATCAGGAATACAGTTGATAATGATTAACATTGCACATAAATTTTTAAAGATCAAAGCTGACTGGAAAGCATGGATCCGCAAGAGTGTTCTACAAGCGAGAAGTCCGAGAAAAGATAATGTTAGCATAGAACTTACGGTTCAATCTAGTCAATTCAGCTATAAACTGATGAGACGATATTGTTAATCTAGTAGCGCGCTTAGATTATTAAACGTCTAGGTACCATAAGGAAGAGCACATCAGAAGAATTACCATGAAAATATTTATAGAAAAGACACAGGGAAGCAACTTTACGGCGATGGGAAGGTGACTGAAGCTGAGACGCCAGGCCAGGACCAATAATATTGTTGATTCTTCTTTGGATTTTACCAAGAATCTTTAAATATATAGCAGGAGCACTGGACCATATGTAGCAGCAATATTTGAAGCATGGCCGAATTGTAGACTTATAGATACGTAAGAAAGATTCTGGAGAGAACAAATTGTCTAGCACGGCAAAGTGAACCAACTTCCTTGGCGCTATACCTAGCAATGGATTCAATCTAGTCTTTTCACTTCATGTCAGCCAAGAATGTTAGCCCGAGAAGGAACAACGAGTCACTCTCCTGTAGATTAGCGTTAGCCATACAGAAGTCAGAAGGCAGAAAGTGTTCACTCTGATGATTAATACACAGCTGTTTTGTTTTGGAGGCGGTAATATTAACACGCCATTATTTGCCCCAGTTAACAACAGACTGTAGGTTAAAAAAAAAATCAGCAGTCAATTTGACCTTATCGAAATGATCAGACTTACTATCGAGACAGGAGCAAATGGTTGAGCCTGAACGAAGACTGAATAAACAAGTAAAAATAACAGGGTGGATTTATAGAGACGTAGAGCGTCGGATATTCTTCTGTGCACCGTGTCCCTTCAGGAGGTTGATGATAATGGCTCTCCAATATTTGCTGACATGGGAAAATATAATTGCAAATACGAGCCGGAAACTAGAAAAATGTTTAAAAATATTAAAAGTGAATAAAAAATAATCATTGTATTTTAATAAACGTGCATAAATGAAAACTGTTGCCCAAATACGCACCCCCACATATATATATATATATATATATATATATATATATATATATATATATATATATATATATGTATTTTACAGATATAAAAACTCAAATGGCATGACGAAATGTAGTGATGCGTTAAATAATACTAAATATCATAACACCAATACAAATGGATGTAACTGTAGGAATCTCAATGATTGTCCATTACAAAACAATTGCCAAACAACTTCCCTGGTTTATCTTACTACCATTTCTGCACTTGGAAACCCGAATATTAAAAAGTTCTACATTGGTGGTACTAAGAATCGATTTAAACGCCGTTGGAATCAGCATATTTTTTCCTTTAAAACAGTTCTCATAAACATGCTACTTCGCTGTCCAAATACTATTGGAGTTTAAAGGAGAAAAACAAAACTCCCATTGTTAAATGGAAGTTAATTGCAAGAGCTTGTACCTGTAATTCTTTATATGCACCATATTATCTTTGTCTCAACAAAAAGTTAGAAATCATTAGATTTAAGGACAAGATAAACCTTTTAAATCAAAGGAAAGAGCTCACTTTTAATTGCAGGCATAAATTGCCTTTTAACTTGCTTTCTAGCTAGATAGAATATTGTATATACAGATGAACTGGTATAGCAAGTCTGTAAAATTTTACTTTTGATTTTATAATTTTTAATTTTTTTGTCCTTAACTTTTCGATTATTAATGTTTGTGTAATTTTGACGGGCAGTTTGCGTTGTCTCTGTAGTTATATTGGAAGATTGAATCTTAATGAATCTGTTCGTCATTCGTATATTTGTGTGCTCATATATTCAATCACATTTATGTGTTTGCCTATTATGACGTGATGTATGTATGTCTAGTCAAAAATAAACCTTTCTTCCTTGTCCACTAAACCTATCCCCACGACCCTGTCAATGTAACTGACTATACGGCCATATATTGCATCTCTCAGATTCGGACGAAAAATTTAACCTATTTCTAAGAAAAATGCATGAAAGTTTAGACATATTTTCTCCGTTTTTTCTTTGAATAATTTTGTTAGTTTCTAAACATGATGCATGGTTACATTTAGAGTTTAATATGCGTAACTTTTTATTTTTTAATTACATAATAAATTGGAGATTAATTGTTTATCCTGATTTCTTATAAAATCTAACACTTATTTTAAAGTATTAATAAATTGTATTTAGGGTCCGTCGTTGAGTTATTTGAATTATCATATACTTGTAATTTGATTGGCCATTACATCTTACGTAAAAATATTCCCCCTAGTCGGGTTTTGGTTGATTTTGAACTCTTTAAAACTTTTTATTTTACAATCAATACTATCACTTGACAAGACACCAGAAGTGTTGAAACAAAATGGCTATTTTTGTAGTGATGTTATAACATATTTATGTTATAATTCGCTAAAAAAATGAACATGCACGATGAAAAAATGTCCAAAATTTAATAAAGACAAAGTTTTATTGTGAAAATATTTTAGTTAAACAAGACCAAAACGTTTTTTTAAATTATTCAAATATATTTTCCAATCCTTTTCAGAACCTTCAAAATTTTGGTTATTTTTTTTCCTTGCGTCAGCGGGTGACCATAAATTAGTATGGAAAATTTTAGCGACTTTTTGCAGTGAAAAACATATTGATTTGGAAATTCTTGTAAAAATCAAATAATTGTCAGATTTTAATGAAAATTTCAGGTCTTATTCACAAATGAATGTAATTATTTTAGAAATGTTTCCTTTTTAGAAAATCTTGGGAAAACATTATTTTTACATCTGTTATTCTCCACTTTTTTAATTTTATGAAATTTCTAGAAATTCATTTTTGTAGTGCTTACAGGTCCTTGGAGAATGTAAATTGCCAGTTTCTTTTGTAAAACAGGACCCCAGTTACAGAAAATCTGTTCTGAATCGTAAAATAAAAAATGCAATAAAACTAAAACATTATTTAATTAGGAAAGTTTTTGATTTTATGAATAAGATATATTATGGATACTATTGTCTTAAGAAAAATGTTTTTTTCCCGATGAATAATGAATTTTTGCAAGAATTGTTTCCCATTTTTAAATAATATGAATTATAATAATTTATAAACTTTTAAATCTTTTAAAATTCTGTACTAATTTGTAGAGGTTAGGTGATATTGTTATTAAGTAAAAACTATATATGCTAATCATAAATGGAAAATCTTACTACAATTGAGCGACCCAAAATATTTTAAAAATAATTAAAAAATGTTTGTGTGCATAAACGTGTCGATTTTTGTAAATACGGATGTCTACACACGACATCATCAGAAAATAAAAGATGTAGCTATAGGAAATTTAAAGCCAAAGTACCTAAAATTCAATAAAATATTAAATTACTTATAATATTTTCATAACGTTTTAAGATTACTGTGTAGTAACAAAAAAATATATAAAAAGGTGTTCGCGTTATCGTCGTCAAGTCTTTATTGCCAAACAAAAGTCTATCGGGATAGTTGTGAACACTTCATAAAAATACATCCATGTTAAAAAAATGTTTTTTTTGCGATATTTTAAGATAAAAATAACATTTGTTTCAAATCAGATATATTAAACTTTAAATCAGTTAATCTTTCCCAAATAAAGTTTCAGAAAAGTATATTTTATTTTTGAAATATTTTTTTTAATAAAGCGAATTACATTGTTTTGTAAATATGGCTAAAAATGTCTCTAAACCCAACCATTTTTAGTGACTAAAAAAAAAAAAAAAAATTTCCATTTTGGACGAGATCCAATTTTTTCACTTTCGCCTTTTCTATTTTATTTAAAATTTTCACCCTATCGTTTACTTTAACAACTACCTCTTCAATATGAATGTCTTTTCTTTGCATCATAAAAAATCACATTCGGTGCTTTGTTCTTGAATGGGATAGTCTGACTTCCAAAAATTAAGTGTATTTTACTCATTTGATTTTTATGAAACCCTTGCTTTGTGTTTATATTATTTGTGCTTAATTCCAAAGGTATCTCTGTCCCATTTTTATTACGCCTATTTTTGAGATTCTCTTTAGGCCAGTTTACTAAATTCATAGATTTTTTGCTCTTTGCTGTTTCCTGTATTTTTCAATGTTCGATTTGATGCAATTTGTTCTGATGTATTTATTTTCATTTGCAATGTTCAGAGTTTTGAATTTAATATCTGCTTTATATGTAAGACCTTATATAGACAACACAATATCACAAGCCTAGCAGATCTCGCAACATTCAAAAAATATTAGCGAACATGTGTAAATTCTCTTTTAACTAGAAAAATAGTTATGAATACGTATTTATGAAAATAGTTATGCTTTAATGTGTAACAATACGATTTCTCATACATCTTTAGAAGATAAGTAGATAATCTCCTTCCTTTTAAGTCTACTCAATTATCTGAATACCGTCTCCAGTTCATCCTTGAGGCAACTGAATTGCTAGGGTTTTCAGGATTCATATCTCCAATTCGCCTTTGAATTGGCAACATAAACTTTTATCAATGATTTTAGATAATCATAAAAGTAGTCCTTTGAAGAAGTTGGCCACCCCAAAAGCCGAATGGGTGGTCCCAAACCTTCCGGAGCACAAGTGGATAGAGGTGGATGGGACCGCAGTCATTATCAATATAAGCAGAGAGAGGCAGGAAGTTAAGGAGAAAGGGGTAGAACCGTGAGAGAATTAGGTAGGTGACCAGGGGATTTGGAATCAGCAGTGACCGAAGCAGTGAATATAAGGGTCCTTTTCCGTGGCTAGAAGTTAGTAAGATAGCAGGTCACGTCTGAAAGCTGAAGGAAGGATTCCACGGTTAAGTGAGAAATCGTATTGTTTTTAACTCCCAACCAGTGCCTTTAAAAACAATTGTCGTTATTATTTTTTTGTTGAATGCGATCACGGCCAAGAAGACAAACCTGTTAACATAGCGAGTTGGGTGTATATGCAGATACAATCAACCTTGAATGTCATCACAGATGCAGGTGAACGACGGACGAGCGGAGAACGACGTCACAAATTTCGCCACGAACGTCGTCACAAATTAAATAAAGATCACTGCAGTCTATTGAGTGGGGTAAATCATATATAGATAGACGTTGGCATATTTAGATGCGCCATCATCATGAATTAAAGCTTCTTTATTTAGCAGATTGGCTCAACACAATCTTCCTAACTCCATTCCTTACTGCTTGGTTTTATGTTCAACTGAGCTAATCTCTACTATTTGAATAACATGACCCACATCACCCCAAACCAAATAACTTTGTTGAATAAAGCTTGATAGTGTCAGCCAAATTGAGTCGGCTTTGTATCTACATTCAACTGAAATTTGATGTAAAAGGTGATCGGAAAAGATAACGTATACAACCAAAATAGATACTTTCAAAAAGCATTATCACAAAATTATCGGCTTACGGACATATCACGTTGAAACAGCGGTTCTCGTAAGAACACCGAAATTAAGTGACCATGAACCGGTCAGTACATAGACGAGAGACCGCTTGAGAATATCAAATGCTGTAAACTTGGATGTGCGGGTGTTGTAACGGTTAACTACTTGGAATTGTAAATCAGAGAGCCGAGTTCCAATATCAGATGGAGTTGAATTTGCGTGCAAATACTATTGGGAAAAGAATGAATCGACCTATCCTCCTCAGCTATAGGTTAATTAGTAGGACATGTAAATAATCACCCTTAGGACTGGTTACCATCTCCACAAAACTTAGAGGAGGGACGGATAAACAGAAACGGAACATTTATTTGTTACTCTTAATTGTAATCTACTTATCTCTTGACATTAAACACTATAATTACAAAGTTTCATTGCCTTAAGAGCATAATTTTCGAAAAATATCCCAGTCTTTTCTTTGTTATTGTTATAGGATTTCATATACATCGTGAATGTTTAGCGACCTCACGCGGCGTTTTTAATAGCTCTTTTATTTGCATTTTTGCTTGTAATTTTAGGGCGGGAAACAAAAGTTTCATTTTTATTCATATTACTGATAATAAAGTCACTTATTGTATAGCGTTCGCTATTAAATTCCCAGTGCATATAAACACTAGGACAACAAAATATTTTTTTTCTGGAGGAAGAACTGTAAAAACACGCAAATAGAGGAATTTACAATAAAGTTTTAAAAATGTCACAAGTTCGCCGGCTTTTTGTGAGAATTTTATAAATATGTCAACACAACGTAATTCTCTTTATTAAAGAATCTTTAAAAAATAAAATATATTTTTCTGAAACGTTATTTGAGAATCATAGTTGATTTGAAGTTTAATTAATTTGAATTGAAACTAATATTACTTACTTTTACTTCAAAATAGCTTTAAAAGGTATTTTTTTAACACGGAGGGGATGTTTTATGAGGTGACAACCGTAACACATATTTTTTTAGTAACCTTATGTTTGGGAAATTTATCTAAGGAGGAGATAATTGTTATAAAATTACATGAGGAATACAATGTAAACGTCTTTTCTATGTAATTTTTAACTACCTAGTAATCTTTAAAATTTAAAATATTATATGCATTCTAATATATTATTGAATTTTAGGTTTTTTGGTTTTATATCTTTACTTGCGAATATGCATGTTGAGGAAATGTTAGAAAATTACCAATAAATTTACTATAGTTACGCTCTTATTTTCTGATAATGTCGTGTATGGCATCCGTATTTACAAAAATCTGCACGTTTATAGACACATAAAAAATTCAAAATTATTTAAAAAATACTCGGCGTCGAGGAATCGTACTAAGCCTTTTCATTTATGATTAGTAAATATAGATTTCACTTAACAATATCAGTTAACTGTTACAAATTAATAAAGGATTTTAAAAGATTTAGAAGTTTGTAAATTATTATAATTAACATTTAAAAAAACGAAAACAATTTTTGCAAAAATTCACTATTCATTGAAAAATTTTTTTCATAAGACAATAGTGTTCATAATATATTTTATCCATAAAAGCAATTAAATAAAAGTTTTCTAATTAAATTTAATAATTAATTAAATAATGTTTTAGTTTTATTGCATTTTTTATTTTGCTACTCAGAGCCGATTTTCTTTAACTGGGTGTCCTGTTTGACAAAATAAAATTGATGATTTAAATTCTCCAAGGACTTGTGCTTATAACTAATATAAACATTAAGCCCTACAAAAATGAATTTCTCGAAAATTCATAAAAACAAATATATATATATATATATATATATATATATATATATATATATATATATATATATATATATATATGAAATATTTTCAAGATTTTCTATAAAAGAAACATTTCAAAAATAATTTCATTAATCTCTGAATAAGTTTTGAAAGTTTCATTAAAATCCGACAATTACATAATTTTTGAAGAATTTCAAAATCAATGTGTTTTTCACCGCAAAAAAAAATGCTCAAATTTCCCATATCAATTTATGGTCCCCCGTTGACGTCAGAATAAATAGATTTTTAACCAAAATTTTGAAAGCTCTAAAAAGGATTGAAAAATTAATTTTTACACAAAAAATCCTTTGATCTTTCCTCTTAATAATAAATAATAAGATTTTGACGATAAAACTTTGTTTTTATTAAGTGTTAGTTATCTTTTTATCATGCTCATTTTTTAGTGATACTGGGAGAAAACCGCCTGCGCACAGACAGAAAATGAATTCAGTAAATACAAAAAAAAAAAAAAAAAAAAGACAAAGATGTGTCTTCTCACCGGACTTATTCAACTTTTACCGCGAAAAGATCCTGCTAGAATTAGTCCTACCAGGGTTCATTATTAGTGGCCACAATCTTAACAACATAAGATATGCAGATGACACAGTATTGATTAAAGATGCAGAAAGAAAACTACAAGAACTCTTACAGAAGGTAGTAAACGAAAGCGCGAAGAAAGGACTAAACATCAATTTTAAGATAGAATATATGGCTGTTAGTAAAAGGAACTGCCAGGATGCGAACTACGAATTAGATACATCAAAATCATGCAAGTACAAACATTTAAATATCCAGAGAAAGTTTTAATGGCGGACGGAAAAGCGACACCAAAATCTGAAGGCGCATTGGAATAGCGAAAGATGCCTTCCAAAAGCGAAGCAAAGTATTAAGAAAGAGAAAAATTTCGTTAGACACAAAGAGAAGAGTGCTGCTGAACTGTTATGTAATATTTGTTCTCGTATATGGCAGTGTATACTGAAAAATCTCCTCACGGATGAAGAAGTGATCTGAGGTAACAGAAATGTGGTTATACAGGAGGATGCTGAGAATATTATGGACTGAACATGTGAGCAACAATGAAGTTTCAGGGAAAATGGAAACAAGAAAGACACTTATACTTAAAAACAGAAAGGTACAATTGAAATTTCTAGTGCACATAACGAGGAAAGGGGATTCGGAGAGTTTGACACTCCTAGGACATATTGTAGGTAGGAGAAATAGAGGAAAGCAGCGCATAACTTATCTGTCGAGCTTATGTAAATGGAAGAACAGGGATTAGGAGTGATAGCACAAAGACAAACTTTACTAAGAGCTAAAAAGGATAGAAAGTTGTGAAGAGCTATGATTGCCCATGTCATGAAGGGGGGTATGGTACAGAAAAAGATAGTGCCTACCAAGTAATCGGTGAAGATACTGCAGCTAGTAAGAAATTTAATATGCGTGGAAAATGATATCGAGTGATATTTAAAGAAAAAACGAGAGAATAGATGTTTAGACGGAACATTAACAATGGAAAAAGAGTTGTTTTTTTTAATACACGGTAGTTGAATTATATTCATGGTCAGAAAGATAAATAGAAATTTGAAAGGACCTATACCCGTGTTTCACAGATAACACAAAATCATTCAAGAAAATATAACGTTAGAAAACTTGATCTCCACGGAAAGAATATAAGAATACTCCACAGTCTGTATTGTGAACAAACGGCTCGTATGTGACTAGACAAGGAATTAAGTCAGAACGCCAAAGTGGAAAAAGGAGTGCCACAAGGATGCGTTTTATCACCGGATTTATTTAATCAATACAGCGAGAGATGGTTGTAAGAAAATTAAAGGACATTCCGGGATTTATTTATGACGGTTGTAGTTTTAACGGACGACACCGTTCATGACAGATTTAGGAGGAAAACTGAAATAACTCTTTGACACAATAGTCGCCGATACCGAGAAGAAAGGATTGCTTATTTTAAGACTACATGGTTGTTAGCAAAAGGGATAGCCAAGGTGTGATTTTGCATCGGAAAGCAGGAACGAGGGCCTGGAGATTTTAACACTCATAGGATATTGAAAGCAAGTGAAACTGGGGAAATCAGTGAGTAACCCACTTAACATTTTGAGTGAACAGATAGCAAAAGAAAGACTAATGTCAAAGAGCCAAAAGTTACTTAAAGCAACAAATGAAAGGAGGTTGTAGAGAGCCCTTTTGTTACTCTATCGAGACTACCAAACATGCATGAATTTTACCCCTACCTTAGAAATATTTTTACCTGTGTATAGTGCAACCGTTCACCAAAAAGGCACCATTTTTAATCTCTTAAAAAATGCGATCCTCTATTTTTGCCTTAAGAAACTAAAACTAGCACTATACTCAAGTATATACGGTAATTTATTTTTTGTACGTAAGAACAGAGTGAAGACTGTGCAGCTCCTGGTCATATATGGCAGTAGTACTGTATTTTAGGCCTGATTTGGCTCTTGTAAACGTAAATGATAGCAGAAACAGTCGGGTATTTACTGGAGCGGTACAGGGAACAGGCCATTTTTCTAGTTTCTTTAGCGATGTATCGTATATAGGAGTTCCACTTGAGGTCTGGATTGAGCTTAAGTCCCAACGGGCGCTTAAGGCGCAGGGCCTCCCCGAGAGAGCACCTGTTCATCGCGATAGGTGAAAATTCAGGGTCCGCTCAGTGATGATACAACGTTACTGCTTCGGTTTTCGAGTCATTGAATGTGACCAGACAATTTTCCCACCACTGAGCTGTTAAAGCTGGGTCAGCGGAGATATTAACTGCCAGGTTCTGATCGTTTATAGTTTTGGAGGTGCACACATATACCGTCGTATATATCATCAGCATATATTGAACATACGGGAACTAAGCTAGCTTTATTTTTCTACTCGTGTGGGGTTGTTACGTGACCTGGAAGAGTATATAATTATTTTTGTACCCCGACATTACTTAAATATAACTCAGTTTTGATGGCATTGTTAATAATAATAATAATAATAATAATAATAATAATAATAATGATGATGATGATGATGATGATGATGACGACGATGACGATGACGATGATGATGATGATCGATTTACAAAAAAAATCGAGAACATGTTGGCGGATGAAATTGATAGCTTTATTGATAACCAGGGCTGGATTATGATCTTTTTGGACCCCTAAGCTAATGAAATTATGCACCCTCTCAGACAGAACCACCCTCTAACTCGCCCGCTCATATCTTGGATATATTTTACTCGTGATATATTTTCGCGACATTTACATAGCTTGAAGTAAACTTATTGCAAAATCTGTAAACAAACTAGAATGGCTATCTTTTGTTTCTCAACAAAAATATTCTTTAAGAAATACCACTATTTTACTATTTATTGCAAACCAAATTAGCATATATTTCAACACAATCGTAGTAAAAACAGATTTTTTATAACCAGCATTATAATCCCGTGGAGCCCCAGTCTGTACCCTATACTAACTTAACCTATAGGTTAATCCGGTCCCGCTCATAACACTGGGCAACAAAAACTTTATTCTGTTATGCAAACAAATAACGATGAAAATTGATTATAGAGATTCTGAATTTGCGCTCAGAATTCTCCGAGAAAGTTAGGTCATAAAAAAATTATTTTTATAGTCAATATAATTATGTGTTAGTGCTGTATATTGTAGCTTTGTGTTCAAAGTAAATATAGTCATAAATGCTACATTAGTATGCAAGTAAAATTTGGATGTCAATGGAAAATAACTGAAGAATTATAAAATATTTTTGTATATCTCCAGAAATGTTTGAGACACTTGTCCTTGTGCGTTGAACTAGTTTCCTAATCTAGGCACCAGCAGTTGTCACCCATCATGGTTCAGTTGAATTGACTTGGATATCTTTCATCGTATTCTGACAATATCCATTGCATAAAGCAATCAAATCAATCGGATAAAAAATTAACATTAGAAAAAAAGATTAGAAATATAAGAATTTCATTTTTTAAAAGGCATCTAGCATATCTTTCTGTTAGCAATGTTATGAAATCAGTATAGTTTTCAACTCTATGAGACCTAAGAAAGTGTTGTGTAACTAACACGAAGCAATCTACATGATGCCGGCTCATGCTAAGATGATATTAATATAATGTATACTTTGACCATATATATTAATGTGTATATCTGAAAAACTTGATATGCTGGGGGAATTTTGAGGACAGGTTCGGAATCAGTGTAACTGATTTAGTACAATATCAACTGCTTGGGTAACAGGCAATTTTCCCCAATGTAATTAATATGAGACAACGTTTCTCCAAACGCTCTCTTGCGCATAATACCTAAAGCTATTCTGAGTATGGATTTGAAATCGGTATAATCGATTTTGTCAAAAAACACATGCCTTTACTTTAGTAGTAAAATCTTTGTCGGCCAACGTACTTATGGGAGTATAATAGTATAGGGATTAGGGGTTAAAATGAACGGTTGATTTATCCACGAGAAGATTAATGGAGGATGATAATAACAAGAAAACACATGGGTAATTTTAACAAAACAAGATAAGGAATTTATTTACGAATTTACATGCTTGAAGTTGTGTCAGTATTTCAGTAAAATAAATTAGAATTTTTTAAAGTCCGTAGTTTTAACGAATTGTCATGAAGAGGAAATGTTCATACAATAGATTAAATGATCTGACACAAAATAAAATAATATTTAAAACAAAGGTAAAATAGTTCGTTCTGCTCACAGAAGTGATATACGGTTGCATACGTTCAAAAGTAGACAAAGAGAGATAGTTTGAAATACTTAGCTTTCTTGTATTGTTGAGAGAAAATTCTCCCGTATGCTTGGTTAAAACCCGATAATATAATTGGTGAATGATTTTACACTGGCAAGAACTTCAACGCTGGACGCGGTGAACAGAAATGAAACCTTTCACATGTCTTCAGATACTATTCTCTTATTAATTCAAATTTTCTCCTCGTTTTACATATAAAAAAAGAATGTCGCATAGGCTTACTACTTTATTTTCTTTCTTCCTCTTAGCTAAACGGCTAATTTCTGCAAAATCAAGGTTTTCATTGGTCTAAAGAAAATTTCACATAGTCTCGCGAATTTATTTCATTTTACTTTTCAGCTCACCGATCAATTTCTGTGAAGGCAAGGGTTTCATTGGTCCAAAGAAAATTTCACGCGAATTTCTTTTCCTTCTTTTTCTCCAGTCCTCCAGATTTGAAGGGGGTGGGTAACGGGAGTTATTTTTATTCTTATTATTTCGCATTCACTACAAGCTTACCTGTATCGTTAAGGTTAGCCAAAGTTACCGTGAGAATATACGCGTACTAGGTAAGTAGGTTAAGGTGCATGGATTTTAATCCACGCCCAAATTTTGTTTTTACCTGTGTATAGTGCAACCGGTAACTGAAAATGCATGATTTTTAATCTCTTCAAAAAAAATTACAGGTGTATAGTGCGACCCTCTATTTTTGTCCTAAAAATGATCATAAAAACTAGCACTGTACTAGAGTATATACGGTAAATTAACTTTTGTACGGAAGAACAAATAAGAAATAATTCATCTATCTTGAATTATCTCCCTATTGGTTATAGACAGTTAAAAAGAATTATGTGTGAAGTCTGTTAGTGTTTAGAATTTTTTATGAAATTTTTAGCTGAAAGAAAGCAAAGTGAAGACAATCAACTAACAGTATAAATTCAATAAGTATTTATCAATTTCTCACATTTTTAGTAGTACTTTATTTTATTTAATAAATTTTCATAAATAAACAAAACCTAAATTGGTACAATTAGATATTTAATGAGATTAAATATTTAAAGAATAAATGTTAAATATTAATAAAAAAAGATAAGGATAATAATATAATTACATTTTATTTATTATTTAAGAAAATACTTTTTATAATCCTATTATAAAAATGGGTTTCATAAAGGTTTGTAGAATAAAATCTATATTTCTGACTTACTAGTTAGCTAAGGTTAAAAAGGTGATTCATAGACGAAACCAGTTTCTGTATTTTGGAAGTTTTGGTCACTCGTATTTGCAGATCGCGACAGCTATTAGGGAGATGTGATTAAATATACTTTAATGTTTAAAGAAAATATTCATTATTCTTATTGTTTAGGTAATAAGCATTATAACATAGCACAAATAGCCATATTGTGGAAAAAGGATTTTTCGACAACATACGCATTTTTACGTACTTATGGTTATTTTTTAAAACTTTTATCAAAAATGACATTTACATGTAGTGATGGATAATATATATTAATTACTGATTTTTTAAATTAATAACTATTTGCGCTCAGTTGTTGACATTAATAGCTCTCTGGTGATGTGTTAAAATTTTGGAATAATGCAATAATAAAAATGTTAATTTCATCTCTCTGATAGATATCGCGATCTTTTAAGTAAATTTTTTAATTGAACTTGTTGAAAAGTAAAATATAGCTAGCTGTGTTCACATGTGTTTCTGCTATATTTAACGTAAATAAACGTAAAATCAATAATCCAATACTTTTTAAAAATTCTGTTAATTCTTAATTTAACCAATTTAAAAAAAATAAATACAAAGATAGATTTGATCCGTTAAAATTATTTATCTTTTTTAAAGATTAGCTTTTATTATCTTTAAAGAAATTATCACTGTAATATGTTGCTTTGTTAATTGTTAATGATAAACTGGAGTGCCAAAAATGTGTTGCCCTTTGCTGGAATAATAGAGACTGCCTGGTGTGTAATAGCGTATACAAGATGTTGGAGTGATTGTATAGGTATATTCATTCAAACACATTCCAAGGTTGTCCATAGCTTTTTTTAGGTGCAACATATACCATACATATTCAATAGGGTTTAAATCTGGTGAATGCATGGGTTAGCAGAATGCCTTGAAGTCAACCAAGCAATCCTGGAACCAGTTTTGTGTTACCAACATGCAACGGGATTACATTATATTGCTAGAATGAGCTAGCACTACCAAGAAATATATCAAGCATAAAGGGGTGCAAATGTTCTGCAACAAAATCTGTGTATATCACAGCTGTCAAAACAGATTCCAATTTCACTTGCGACGTCGAAATTCAACGCATGGTGAAAGGATCATCGAACTCTGCGCTGACCCGAAAGGCTTCAACAGCCCTGTCTTTGCTCTCCGAAAGAAAAACGGACGAATCTGCGTAGTTGCCAATTTCAAAAGGACTCTCAACAAGGTACTCACAGATTTACACCCGTACCCGATGCCAACGATAGATTCTATTTTCAACAAGACCGGCGAGGGAAACAAATAACTTTCATCCCTCTGTCTCCGCAACGGATACTGGCAAATCGCCATCGACGAACGGGACCGCTACAAAACTGCATTCACCTGGAAAGGTCGATGTTACCAATACACATGTCTAGCTTTCGGTCTTACATCTTCTGGTCAGATCTTTTCTCGATACATTGACCACCATCATTTCACGAAAGAATATTTTGTCATATATTGACGACAACCTTGTCCACAGCCAAACCTTTCATGTCTACATTACCGCACTGGAACAGCTATTCCTCGCTCTTCAAAACTTAACCCCAAAAAGTGCACCTTTTTCGTATCAGAAGCCAAATTTCTCGGTCGTATTATCGAGGATACATTTGTGCTATTGTCGAGATGAACCCACCCACTACAAGAAAGAAGCTGCAAAATCTCATATAACGTGTTGTCTGGATATGCCATTTTCTGGGGACTCGTCTTTATGAACAAATCATGACGGTTATATTTTCCCACTTGATGGACCCTTTACATGAACTCAACTGGGCCAACAAGCCATTCGTTTGGACAGAAAATTAAGAGACGCTTACCGTCATCACCAGTCATCTCATTTCCAGATTTCACTCCACACTTCACACTCACCACAGACGTTAGTGACGTCGCGTGTGGTGCCATTGTCGTGCGTAAAAAAGATCATATCCATCGCTTTCCACACCTTCAGCCCAACAGAACAGAAGTGGTCCACTACCGAACGCAAAGCGTTCGCAATAAAATCGACCATATTCAAATTTAACTTCTTTCTGCGCAGCCGTCCATTCATTATTTTCACTGACCACCGTTCACTGACATACCTCGACCAGCGTGAATTCAATAACGCAAACATTCGACGATGGTAGGAAGGAATATCCAGCTATAAATTCATCCCAGAATACATGGAGGGCGACACGATCTTTTGAGCCGACATGCTCAATAGAGGGCACGGTCTAAAGAAGACCAACCTACCGGCCAATCTGACCGCAGCGGGCAAAATTATTTTATTATTGAGACTTATTTATACGAACTTGCCCCCCCTTCCACAGACGCCTGACTCGGCACCTCATCCTTTGTCTGACGACCTTGTAAACAATGAAGACTACAGATCTAGCGATCTCATACAGTCATCAGTCTCGATATTTCAAAGAAGACATCCCAAAAGATTTTGTGGTCAGCTACCGAAAGATTTTAAAAATTTCATTATGCAAAAAAATGGAGTATCATCACACTATACATGTGCAGACAACAATCCATCCGTGTATCCCGTTTTGGGTATGACGATAAACTACAACCGCGTCCAGGGGAAGACGATAAACTACGTAAAATAGCAAGGCCTCTGATGAGGAGCATGGAACCACCTCTTAATTGCTGGTGTTCCAAGGTCCACCCTGACTCGGGGTGGTAGCATCTGTTAGGGTCCCAGATGGGCAAATAGTTAACCCTGAAACTGAGGTAAAAAGCATTATGAAAATGTAAAAATAAGTTTTAATAGCAGAAATACTTTGTAAAAAAACTATTACCAGAAATTTTTGAAGAAAAAAACTATTACCAGCAATACGTTTTTGAAAATAATATTACCAGCTATACAATTTTGAGGAAAAAAATATTACCAGAAATAGATTTTTGACAAAACAAAATATTATCAGGAAAAAAAAGTTGTCGGCATTAAATGACCCATTGAGGTTGATATGCCGTAAAACAAAACAAACAAACAAACCATCCGTGAATCACAATAAGATCTAGAGGAGCAGTTACATTCTTCCTAAAACCAGATCTGATTCATGCTACACTAATTTGCACCATTGACCGAATTTGAACTCTCCAAAAATCCAAAACTGAACTAAAATTCCGTCAACTGCTCACATAACTTCCGTTTTTACTCACACACCCAAAGAAAAAAATAAGCAACACAACAACAACAAACCAGAATTTCCATCCAATAGTGCCCACTCCCGCCTAAAGAAATAAAATAAAATCTGAAGCCGATTTGGGCCTAAGAACGGACTTAAAAGCCCAGCAAAGGGACATTTGCAGTTGGACGGCATCTTGGCACGGGTTCACAGACTTCGTCGGAAAGCCACCTCCCATCTCCAGGAGACATCTCGCCAAAGACCGTCGCCCTAGTAAGTCACAACTCATCCTCCCTCTTTTCCGTACGCCTCTACATATCTCCTTTTTTTAACGAGAAAAATGACGTTAATACAATTGTTTATTTCTTTAAACTAGGTACCTCCACGAAATCGCTAAAAAAATCAGCATACCGTGAGGAAAACATGCTCCAAACGTAGTGAAAACAGTTTTATCGTCAAAATCTGTATGTTATTATTATGAGGAAAGATCAAAGCATTTTTTGAATATTTGATTAATTTTTTACTCCTTTTTAGAATATTCAAAATTTTGATTAAAAATCTTGTTTTTCTTGCATCAGCGGTTGTACTAACTTTTAGCATAGCAAATTTTAACTTCTTTTTGTGGTGACATACATTAATTTAGAAATTCTTGCAAAAATCAAATAATTGTCGAATTTTAATGAAATTTTCAAAACTTATTCACAAATGAAAGAAATTATTTTTAAACTTTTCCTTTTAGAAAATCGTGGTAAAAATATTTTTACATGTGTTTCACACCCTTTTTTAATTTTATGAAAACTTGAGAAATTCAACCTGATAAGTTTAGTGACTATATTGGTTAAAATAGAGTACTTTGAAGAATTTAAATTACCGAATTTTTTCAAAATCGGACCCTGTCTTACCGAAAATGTGTTCTGAATCGAAAAATAAAAAGCGCAATAAAACAAACGCATTATTTTATTAGAGCAGCTTTTGATTGCTTTTATAAATAATATCTATTAAAAACAATACAGTCTAAAGAAAAATTTTTTAATGAAAGATGAATTTTAACAAGATTTGTTTTCATTTTTTACCGTTTTAAATTGAATAATTTATAAAGATTTAAATCTTTTAAAATTCAGTTTCAGTGTGATAACTCTTAAGAAATATCGTTATTAAGCAAAACTATATTTACTAAGCATACATTGTAAAGCTTATTATAATAATTTTAAAAGAATTCGATTTGTTTTTGTATGTGTATATACGTTCCGAATTTCTGAACTGTGGATGTACAAACCGATAAATCTATCATTAAAAGGTCACATGTTTTAAGGGTTTTCCCCCCTTATAAACTTTATCATTTGCTCCACCATACTTTGATTACGTTCGGTGGTCAATCGGCTGTCAATAAATCGGGTAACACGTCAGAAAAACCACACCCCGTAGTTAAGAAATATTTGTATGCAACATTTTATGCTATAAGTAAGTAATATTTGTTTCAAATCAGATTAACTTAACATTAAATTTTATAATTTTCCTCAAATAACGTTTCAGAAATATATATTTAATTTTTGCAAGATTTTTAAAACCGAGAATTAACTTTTGCTTACAATTCTGTCAAAATGGCCCATTTTTATTGATTTTACTGAAAAAATCGATTTCTATCAATAAAATTTCTGTTTAAAAATACCCCACAGAGTATTTTGTTGACTGGAAACAGTAAATTTTAAATCCTTTACTTTTCAATTAAAGCTAAAGTGAAAGCTTCAAGAAAGCTTTTTCATTTTTTAAAATTCACTTTAAACCTTATGTATACCGGATTAGTGGAGGTACCTACTTTAAACCTTCTTTGATCTGCCATCATACACTTAATGTAAAAATTCGTAATACCATTTCCCCACCCTCTAGGTTTGAAACGACTTAAACATAATATTTTTAACTAATTTTTATAAAATATTGAACTGAAAAATAAATAAAAATAATGAAAAGCCAAATATTTTGAAGAGAAAAACTTAAATATTTTGACCTAATTTGTCAATTATGACAAGTGAAGTTCTATTGCATGGTTCTTGAGCTATCATCTCCAGAATATCACTGGTTAGAAGTAGATGGGGCAAGAGCATTTGGCTGTAAGAATTGCCTTCTGAATGTCTAGAGCTGAAAGGTATTGAAGATGTTCAATTAAATCGGGATATAGAAACTTATATTATTAGCAGGTAACTGAAAAATAAATTACAGAAGATATATATATTTTTTAATTTTATACTGAATGAAATGAAAATTTGAGAATATTTTTCAATAAAAAGGTGACTTCATCGTGAATAGGGATAGCAACCTGCTCTCACTATCAGCTCAAAATTAAATTTTAGTTCATTGTTATTTATTTAGACCATATTCCAAGAAGTTAAATTCTCAAAATCACTTGAGAACAAACACAGAAATAGAAAGGGCAATGCTAGGGATAACCTTATGAAATAAAAGTCAACATGGATCAGGGAATCGATCAAGATAAAATGTTCGGGTTGGTTGATTCAGCAAAATTGTTGGGTTCTTTCATATTAAAGTTTATGTGACACAAAAGGTGAGGATAAAATTCGCAACTCATTAGTCATAGTCAACAAGACTAGTTTTGCTAAACTTTACCTCATGACAAGATAAAGGAGGTAGGTGGAAGACATAGCAAGAAGAAAGAATAACAGATGGAGCAAACGGTTGTTTCAAATAGATAGCAAACACAGTAGAAAAGACCAGACCAAAAATGAAAATAGGGAAGAGAATAGCACAATCATTTTTGTCATGAAAGCAGTGAAATAGCAGTGGCAATATAGAAGCAAAATTTAAAAAGAAATTCTAGCCAATATTACTCTATGTGAAAGGAGTTATTTGGAAATGTGTATGTGATTTGAGTTGGGTGAGGTTGGAGGATTTTATGACATCAATCTTGTTTGCTTATTTAATACCGAAATCAGTTTTTTTCTTATACTTATCTGTATTGATAAATATTGATTGATTTTTATATGTTAATTTTATAGGCAGATATTGGTCATTTATATTAGAAACTGTAAGTACCTATTTGGTTAGTAGCCTCTTATGTGGGGGTTATGCTCCTTTAAAATAGGATGCAATCAACATATTCTAAACATTTCTAATAAGGCTGTATAGATTTTAGATAATTTGCAATGAGTAGTATTTTCAGTAATACCGTGTCTGTGTGTGTGTGGGGGGGGGGCTCATTTTATTTTTGATGTTGGTCTTCTTAATTTAGGATATTAATGTGATTCCAAATGCGTTATACTAATTTCTTTTTTGGATTGACCAATGTTAAAACGTTCAAATATGATTTTGTAATTATTTACTCAGCCAAACATATTTGTGCACAAAGTTACAATAAGAATAAGGCCAATGCTTCTAGAAATTAAACTTATTTTTCATGGTCTTTGATATTAATTAGAAAGCCACCATTCCACAGGAGGAGTTGTCATACATTTCGAGTGAACTGAAGATGAAAATATATAAAAATAATAATAAACAGAACAATAATATAAAAATAGGACACTGAATAATTCTGAATATGGTAGGTCTTTATTGCTTTAGCATAAAAATATCTTTTGATTAAAAAATGTCTTTCAGCAGAAAAGCTCCCACAAGAAACACAAAAGCATCCCAGAAAAAATTGAATGATGCATTATTTGGTGTTGGTTTTTGGGGGCATTCAGGCCTGAGATTGTTCGGTCCCATTGTCCATACAAAGCTTTTTTGGCTTCCTTCGATTTACCAGGACCAATTAATCTGTATTGGTATGGTGTACAAGTACTAAAGAAGCAAAACAAAGCCAGAAATGGATCTACCAGCAACATTTTCCCTGTAAAAGAAAAGCACAAAGAAAACATTGTAAAATACTATTAATGAAATGTTCAATATATTAGGTTGGTGCAAAAATAATGTCGTTTTCTCACATGAAGTTGAACGTCAAAAAACGACATTATTTTTGCACCAACCTAATATTTAATGTGCAAAACTATAACCTGTGATAGTAATGAGCAATTTTTAGTGATATTTTACATGCAGGCTAATTACCTGTATCTTAAAACGATCTAAATTCTACTTGTGGATGAGTTGGCTATACAATAAAATTGGCACATCAGATTGAGATTTTTATTATGAAATAATGTTAAAATTCCCAAATTTGAAGAATGAAGCAATTATCGACTCAATTTACAAACAATAGTGTTGGGATTGAAACTGCATTCTTCCTGATAATAATTTGTATATTTTGTATGTTTATGACAGATACTGAACAGAAGAACACATCAACATTGAAAATGGAAAGCTAACCAATTCTTGCATAAAATAAGCAAATACATGAAATAATAATAGCTTTATTTTGTAAAATAAAATTATTATCTGTATATATAATACGACATAAATGAATTTATGTTTTTTTTGTGTGTGTAACAATTGAGGGGAAGTGCGCAAAATAACGATGACGCACCCATCCAAATTTAATTAATATTTGTTTTTTAAAAGAAAAAAGAACTTTCATTAAATAAAAATTATGAGAGACAGGCATGAGTTATATTCTTAAAAAAATCTTTCCATCGGAAAAACACATTTATTTCGTCTTCCAGTTTTGATTCTAAAGGAATAAATACAGCCTGAAGATGAATGCGTGAAGCATTTGAAAGTACTAGCTGAATTAAAAAATACACCATATCCATTTTATAAATAAGGATCTCATCATTCAGTGGATTAATTATGTCTACTAGCGAAGAGATTTCGCCAATAATTGCATTAATATTGCTAATTGATTCAAGATATGATTAACTCTTTGTAAAAGAATATTATGTGCTGCCTATTTTATTACACACACACACACACACACACACACACACACACACACACACACACATATATATATATATATATATATATATATATATATATATATATATATATATATATATATATATATATATATATTCGTGAATTATTGTATGTTACAATTCGGAGCATATCTTGTGAAATTTGGTAATAGCTTGAGAAAAAAAAATTAAAAAATACATCTAATGATACGTTGCTCTTAGGACGCGAAATAACCAGACTCTAAAATTACAGATTGAATCTACGGACTGTCAAGGATTACTCAAACCTTTCAAAGTTTACACAAAAATATTGTTATTAAGAACATTTGCAGTAAAACTAATTTTGGTTGTAAATATACCATGTTGAATAGCCTCGATTCAATCAGCACAATTTTTTTTAACTTTTAAAATGTGCTAACAAGGAATAAGCAAACAAGAAGAATAACATTCAACTAGAAAAGCGTTTATATTGCAATAATATACAATTGTACAGAAAGTAATTCATTGAACTTAGAGAGATTTAGTTGAAGTATGTATTTGTTACTTGGAAATGTTCTTTTTACAGGTGAAATGTGTTTCTGTAAAGAATGTTCATTTAGTGTGAAAGTGATCTGTAATTAATAAATCTGTTTAAATTAATTAAACAATTTGTAACATTTTCTATAGTTGAAGGTTCGATGTTTAAATATAGCAGGAGTTATTTACCTTTAACTGTTAGAACTGTTTAAGGCTTTCAAAAAAAGTGTTTTTCTGCTGATGAAAATTTCACTTTTAGAAGTTCATAAGTTTATGTGTCCTTGATGTAAAGTAATGAATGTTCATAGATGTTCGTAGATGTGTGATGTTCGTGCGTACGTGTGTGCATGTGTTTCATAGCGTTTTCTCCAAAGGGAGAAAACGCGACCTCTCTACTAAACTACATTGCTGTGGGTCTCAGAAGAAAAGATTATTTATTTCTGTATTAACAGAAAATGTGGCACATGGCCGAAGTGAGGAATGGGGAAAAGGTCGGTCTTCTGTCTTAACTTTTAAACTTAGCTAGCCACAAACGCTGACCCAATCATACTAACAATATTTCTTGCACCAAAACAACACATTCTTATTTACCTTTCTTACCACACCCACCATAATACCTCAATGACTATGAAAATACTAACTAGACCCCATATGTACAATTTATCGTTTGTGGAGGGGGGATAAAATAACAATTTAAATTTTTTTTAAATTAACCCCAATGAGTAATTACAATATGAGACAAATAACTATTTACAAGAAACTAAACAAAATCGTGTTAGTAATAAAACCCCCACAATCACTAAATGTGGCAGAAACATCAGTTAACCGGACGAAATTAATGCGGGACTATAAAAAATTGAAACATTCATTCATCGCAAGCACTCACACAGACATGCACTCATTCAGACACAACAACAGATACGAAAAATCACACCCTAAACGAAAAACGCCCCGCATCCACCAGAGAACTGACGTCACTGACCACCTAACGAGGGAGGGAATGGGGAATTAAACTAAAAGAAAAATAGGGACAGAAATAAAAGGGGCCAATGAGCATACATACCCTAGCTAAGTATACTGGAAAATGAAACTAAAGAATCAAAAACAAAACCTAAGCTAACCTAATTTGGGGATGGGTTGCCCGTGTTCAACCCAGCTAAAGCAATATTCTGATGCCTAACCGGCATCAAAGTGCCACTTCAGGTCAGCCCCTTTAACACAACACAAGCGCGCAAGATTCACCCACCTTTTGTTGAATTCAGATGAAGAGAGTTGCCGCCTTTCCGACCTAATCTTGACTTTAAGCTGATGCTTAAAGTACAAGATCAGTTGGGAAGAGGTAAACTTCTCGCCTCCATAGAATCCCTTCTGACGTGTCGTCCAAATCACGACTCTCATAACACCTAGCAAGCATAAGAACACATAGTGTTCAGCCCTCGTCAACGGCGGAGCCACATTGCTACAAACAGAAGCGGCCTCAAGGACAAAGAACTTTCCAGACAGCATGCGAACCATGAGGCCTTCAACATACTTGCACAGCGGTGATACTACCGTGCAATGGAAAAAGGCGTGACCAATGGTCTCGACTTCTCCACTACAGCGGCGGCAGTTTGGATATTTCTCCAAGCCCGCTAAGCAAAGTCTTTTGGCGACCCAGAGGGCCCCACGCATCACCAGCCAGGTGAGTGATGCCTCATTGTTATTGAGGTATTTCAACCCGGGCGCCCAAGGCCATATCGAGCGAGCCTCCTGCTTCGTAAGACCGAGCTCGTCAATCAAATCATCACGAACGCCCCTCTAACTAACACCTGATATAATGCCTTACGAGACAACGTATGGACGTTGGAGAGGCCATCCAACGCCCGTAAGAGGAGTTTCAGGGCATGACGGCATTCTCGATAGAAGGAGCACTCGACTTTGGGTAAACGGTGGGCCTCCTCCTCGGCCGAGTGCACACTTCTCAGGGATGGGAAACTCTTACGAGCGTCTTCCTTCCAGAAGGCGCCCACCTCATCCGGTTCGCGACACATTCGATCCAGGAATCCGATGCGAAGCATATATAGACGAATCTCAATGCTGGGCATACCTAGACCGCCTTCAGATGGATGAAGGCAACAGATCTCCCGAGAGACTCTGGCGGCCTTGCCTCCCCACAAGAAGGAGAACAAGAGCGTCAGAAGGAGAAAAGAGAAAGAATCAAGATGTCGCTAAGTATTTATAAATTATGGGAATCACGTGATAGTCTCGCGAACACATAACCAGGTTTTAGCGGAAAATTAAGTTTGACTCGAGGTCAACAGTGCAGATATAGGCGGAAACATGATATTGGTATTAACGGACCAATCAAAACGTCAGCTACTGCCAAACTAGTTTGGCGCCTACAAGTGTTTAGCTTGTACAAGATTTTAGAACTTTGCACGTGAAAATACTCAAAATACAGTTTTAATATTTATTGTCCAATCAGGACGTTGTTAAATAACAGCATTATGGAAATTAGCTGTGATCCAAGGAAATATAGAAGTTAGGTTCTATTAGGTTGGTGCAAAAATAATGTCGTTTTCTCACATATGTTAGAACGTCAAAAAACGACATTATTTTTGCACCAACTTAATATATAAATATGTAACATTTATGAGGATAATATGCGGATATATTTCCTGGCGTGTTTACAAATTGTACACTGTTCAATTATTAACATTAACAATGAACTATTTTAAATTACAAAGTTGTACTTGGATTAAAAGAAAATTACGTACAATGTAATACATATTACTTATAATATATTCCTTCTAGCCATTAATTTTGATGGCATGGGTACACTAGTACCAATATATTTTATAGACAAAAAAAATGTTTTCAGTAATATTTTATACAAAATATTTACTCTTTTTTTCTTCTTCCATGATGAAAATTTTCACATTTTGTACGAAAAAGTATTTTTCTAAATTCTTAACATACATATTTAAAATTCATTTAACACTAGACTTCTGCTGATTAGGGATTAGTAGGATTACAAGTAAAGCTATCTTTAAGTTTGAAATATAGTTCTTTGGTAGCTTTTAAGTGATGGACTGACTAACATTTCATGTTTATGTTATTATGTTTGTCTTACTATATTAATGGAAATACCAAAACAAAACAAAAAAACCCTTTCAGGCATATTCCCAGCTACAATATTTATATCTACAAGAGTTGATACATGTTTACAATCTGACTTGTTACTCTTTCACTGCAGGTGAAATTAATTACTTTTTTCGAGGTCAATCTTCTCTTTTACTTTTTACTCTTTCACTGCAGGTGAAATTAATTACTTTTTTCGAGGTCAATCTTCTCTTTTATACGGAATTATGAAATCAAATTTCAACTAAAAAAAAAGAAGTTTTTTTTATTGTAGTTGTCAAACCTTGCACCACATACTTGTATTCTTTTTGGACCCTGACAGATAAGTTCAGTGTTCAGTTCCAAATTCTCTGAAGGTTACATGGAACTAAAGACACTTGAATTAGCCAAGGGGCACTATAGTTGAAACTTTGTGATAGTAACAACAAAAATGAGGACATTATGTAAATAATAACTCTTCATCCCAGATATTATGAAATAGGTACTCTATGCTTTCAATATTAACAACAGTTATGAGAGATGATTTGTGTTTTCTCTTGAGTCTTGTTTTCTGTTACCATGAGGAGTATGTAGTAACAGGCTTCATCAATTTCATAACGTATAAGTAGCCAAAGATACCTGGTTTTCAAGAATCTGTTTGACCAGAAGTTTACTATTCTCTGTCCTATTGCAGATATGTCTTTAAAAAAATATGAAAGATGATACAAGTATGTATTTCTTACCTGACAATGACAAAATAATGATATGGCCATTGTTTTGTGCTGAAGAATCCATAAGAATCGGAAACATTTTATCGTGAGTCATGCAGAATTTGCCTAGTCACTTCAAACACATACTTGAAGATTTACTCCTGACTCTTTTCCTTTTAGTGTAATTGGAGAAGTACTATGTAGATGATAAATATACAGTCAGTATTTTTAACTGATTTAGTTAATTTTTGGCTTTTGGTCATGGATAACTGGAAAAGAAGTTAAAATTACATTCTTAATTTATGCCAAATTTTCTCAGCTGGCAAAAAGTTTTAAAAAATGAAACATTATCAAAGATAGTAAAACTTAATCCTATTCAGGTAAATTCATTTTAGGTAAATCCATAAGAACTACCATGAGCACCTAAGGTAAAAATAATTCTCTTTTTTTGGAATAAGTTTGTATTATTTTATTTTATATAAAAGTTCCAGTTAGTATAGCATTGTCGTTCAGCAACTCCATTAGACCAAGGGCTATATACTCCTGTGATTTTGTATGACATGTTTAAAGTTTTGGTCATGCCACAAAAGATCTGAGAGTGAAATGCACTACTATTATCAGTATGAGTACCCATTTTTGGGACTCCAAACCATATCTGTATAAATCTTTCTATGATCTGAAGATCTTTTTCTTCATATAATAGCAGTTATTGGTCCTGACATGTCATCTTGACTTCAGTCACTTCCCCACCATCGTAATGTAGCTTCCCTTTGTTTTTTCTATAAATAATTTCATGGTGATTGTTTTGATTAACTTTTATCTATCGTACCTAGACTTTATTAATTTAAGTGCAGTACTAGATTTGCAGTAAGGTCTCATCATCTTATAGTTGAAATGGCTAGATATAACTGTAAGTTCTATGCTAAGAGTTTCTTCTATGACACTTCTCTTCTGGCTTCTTGCTTCCCAGTCAATTTTGATTTTCAAAATGTATATGCAATCCCAATCATTATCTATTGTCTTCTTAATGTTTGTTTCTTTTATCGTTCTCATTCCTTAACAGTGTTTTTTCCTGATATTCTTTAACACTTTGTGACCCTTTATGTCTTAGTGGTTTTATTGCCTTTCTTGGGATGAAATGATTAAAAAAATACTGCTCTTCTGAATACATCTATTATATGTAAATAATACAGATTATTTTCAATTTCATGTAAATCTATTGCCACAGAATAGTTAAAATTATTTGTAAGAAAAAAATGATTGTTGCTTTTGATGTTCTAAATTTCAAATATGCAACACAATTCAAGTGGACATTCTTTGCAAGTTTTTTTTTATTACAGTGAAATTCACCCTGTACAATGCCCGGGAGTCACTCAAGGTAGATGGTTACAGAGTAAGAGACCCAGTTTAGGCGGACATGTAGGGAAGATAATGGTTGACCCTAGACTTGAATAGGTTAAGATTGTAGTGTTCAAGAAAACATCATCTTGGGAGTCAGTCCCACAGAACAGTGACCCGGGGGAAGAAATTACTCAAGTGGAACTTACTTCTCACCAACGGAATGAGGAAAGTTTGCTAAAATATGCATAGCATGGCGGGTCTTAACTGTGAAGGTTACAACTGGTGGAACTAAGGAATGAAGTTCATCTGAATATTTTCCATGAAAATAGTGTTAGAGCAATGAGAGGCTTGTGACGTTTTGTCTGTAACAAACATATTGTTCGGGAAGGGGTGGATAATTTCTGATCCACAATGATGTGGAGACGCTTTTGGACTATGTTGAGACTGGAAAGTGAGGACTGGGAAGCGCCTGCTCATATATGGCAGCAATATTTCATTTTAGGCCTGATCTAGCTCTTGTAAAGGTAGAGGATAGCACAAGGAGTAAGGTACCTACTGAAGCAGTACCGAGAACCGACCGTTTTTTCAGCATCTTTAGAATTGCATGTATGAGTTCCACTTAAGGCCCAATAGTTGCTCAAGGCACATCGCCTCCTTGAACGAACATCCATTCATCATGATTCAGTGCCCGATTGGTGATGTTGGGATGCAACTAGTTTTGTTTTATGGGGCATTGAATGCAGACAGCCAGTTTTCCCCCATTGAAATTCTAGAGCTTGTAGTGGATTTTCCCCCTGGAGGGGCCGCGATAAAAAATGATCTGTGCTCCCAAATATAGATAGTCACAGGAGGCCCGCTAACGTTTATAAATTAAAGACGTGAAAACTGACAGATGAGAGGATAAGATCAGCTACCAATCCCTGGACATCTAGAGTTTTAGAGGTGCATCCATATACTGTTGTATCATTAGCATATATACTCACATATGATCGGAGTATACACTTAGGCAGATCATTTATATAAAATAATATCTACTATCTTCTGTAATGTTTATACAGTAATGTCCTGTCGATGCAAATTTAACAGAAGTTTTTGGCCAAGCATGATGACATTGTCATTACTTCTATCTAAGACTGCTTTTGTCTGTTTCAACGATGTTTTGTTCGGTAGTAGTGGAGCCACACAATCACTTAAGTTTCAATAAAACAGTTTACAGCTCCAATTTTTGTTGGAAACCTAACTTTTTGATAAGAATAAACATTGACACTATCCCCAAATTTGAATAGTATATGACTACTATATACTTTCTGCTCTTCTACAGGAGATAATGACCGAACCAAATTTAAAAAGCTCGCCTGAACTACACGTTATCTTAGAGCCTGTGGTGTCAATGACAACTGCATTATATGCCAAATAGAAACTGAAGAAACAAAAACTGGGTGGTTGACGTCATAAGTTCAATGTTTATTGTTTCTGTTTTTTCAAGTACCAAACTGATATTCTGTTAATATTCTGACCTTTTTCCTTTTTGTCGCTAATCCGTAATTCAGTTGTGTTTGAAGTTACAGAAACTGCATCTTGATATATGACCATTAATAAATAGATTTTGTTTACATAAAGATCTTGTAGTGGTGATTGATTTATCAGCACAAGTTTGAAGAATTTTTTTTTTGGCAATGGTTGTCAACTTGTCATAAATACTACTACGATTTATGAAGGTAAAGTCCTCTTTGATATTGAATGACAAGTCATTCTTTGTAGTTGAAGTTGTTTTTAGGGCCACTTTTGTAGTATCAATTTCAATGTAGGTGGAGCCAATTGATGATCAATTTGGGTAATCCATAATCTCAACATTATCTTTGACTTGAATATTAATATAGCATCAAAAAGTAACCTCTCATACTTTTTGCATTTATTGTATTTTTGTTTAAACACAAGTCATTCTACCACCGACACAGATTTTTTCAAATTTGGTATACTTATAGAGCTTCCCGATAGAAATTGAATTGTACTTATTTTACATCTCCAAGTCAAAGTGTTCCTGAGATATGATCCTTTGACCTTTGCCAAAATGATGAATTTTGGAAAATAGTCACAAAGTTTAAGTATCAATATCTCAATTGTTTTTTCACCTACAAAGCTAAATTATGTACCATTTTAAAGTACCATTACAATACCTAGAAGAAAAAAGATACACCTCTTGGTATTATTTTACGTTGCTCATCCATTTTTTCGTCACTCACGCCATTTTATTTATATACGGAAATTAATTTTTCTTTTAAATCGAATTAGCTTTCCCATGACCTAAGATAGAACCGAAATTTAGGTTCAAAGAAAGCATTTAAATTATATAAAATGTGTTTTTCGTTTTTTTTTTTCGTTTTTTTTTTCTTTTTCTTCTTTTTTTTTTTTTTACAAAGTTCGTGATGGTAACTGGATATCTAATTTTTTTGTTTTTTATTTTATTAACCATACAAAAATTTCTGTCCACCCAATCAATTGGTAACAGTTCAACATTAAATGTATTGAGTTTATTTTCTAATTTAGTTTGCAGTTCACTGGATTCTTAATTATAATTAATGACTTTATTACTTTATCTGCACATAGGGTTAAAGTAGTTCTATTAAATTCTTTGTTCTTTTAACACACAGAAATATGAATGGATTCTCAATAGGCAAGATAAAAATGTATTCATCAGGGTTTTTTTTTATCTGATGTAATGCTATCAATTTCTTTTCACATAGACAAAATCTGAAAGTGAATTAAAGATATCCATTTCAGTCTTCAAATTTATGATGCAGTTTTGTTTAATCTTTTATTCACTGACGTCAATCTGTTAGAATTCACAATATCTTAAAAATTATAAGAGGTGTATCTTCATAACATTGCTACTTTCAAAACTAATAATATAATGTTAAGGATTCATGTTCACAATAGAATTTGCCTATAACTGGTTATTTTGAGATGAGTTGAATAAATTCTCCTTGCTTTGAAGGTAAATTTTTTATTAAGTTGTATTAAAACTTGTTACACATTATGCTGAGAATTAAACTGTTGATCTCTAGAACAGTGGTTCCCAACCTTTTTTGTCTAGGGCCCACCTAAGCATCTCTAAAATCCTGATGCACCTCATGTGACATATAATTCTTATTGAAAAAGTGAACTTGTCTTCATCTGGAAGAATTCTAAAAGGCCATTAACTTTGTCTAAACAGGCTTCCAAAGAACATGGCATTTATGAAAGAGAAAAATAAAAGAATAAAAGGGCAGTTGAAGTACTGAGGATGGAATTAATAAGAAATTCTTTTAAAAAATTATACATATACATTTATATATATATATATATATATATATATATATATATATATATATAAAAGTGAACATTGAAGTCAAAACTCAGAAGCGACAGGCTGTTTCATGCTAGATGCAATCATCAGGTCGCGAGCTTTGGATTTTTCTCGACTATTTATATATATGGGTCAGTGGTGCATTGTGGGTAATTCATTCTGTCAGCTATTTTGGCGGGAGTGGCTGGTTTGTTTAATTGAGTTATTTTGTTTTACTTGTTTTTATTTTCTTTTTTTATTTTATATTTATTTATTATTTTCAGTTTTTGATGTTTTATTAACGTAGTAAAATCATTTTGGGATTTGATTAGGTCGCTTATTTAATATTTTGTTTTGTTCTGGGAAGATAAAGCTATTTATTCGTCCAATTTTTGGATTGATTGCCGTAGTCTATTGCTATTTTGGCGGGGACAGTTTTTAATTTGTTTATTATATTATTTATTTATTTGGATTGATTATTTTTACTTGTTTTTGGTTATTTATGTTTATTTTTATTAGTTCTGATGGTTATTTTAGTGGGAACGATTTGTTAATTTATTTATTTATTAGGATTAATTTTTTTCTTATTTATTTTCTTATTTTTTATTTTGTATATTTTTATTTATTCTATTCGGTTTTCAATTTTTTTATCATTATATAGCAGTTATAGCTAATTTCGCGTCCAATTTTTGGATTGATTGTTGTAATCTATTCTAACAGTTATTGGTTTGTTAATTTGTTTATTATTTACTTTATTTATTTGGATTGATTATTTTTACTTGTATTTTATATATTTATTTTTTTTTTTATTTGTTCTATTTCGTCTATGCTAACAGGAGTGGTTTGTTAATTTGTTTGTTATTTGCTTTGGTTAATTTATTTTACTTGTTTTTATATTATTATTCTGTTTATTTTTATTTATTCTTTTCCGTTTTCGATTTTTAAGTAACGTAGTAAAAATTTGTTTTCATGTCTGCATTGTGAGATGAGCTCAGATGGTTTATTTAATAATTTATTTTGGTCTGGGAAATTAATAATAGCTATTTTATACTCCAAGCAAAGTTTGCAGGTTTTGGATTGATTGTTGCAGGCTGATGATATTTTCCTTATTTTTCATGATATTTTTGGTATGATTTGCGTTTTGTTTTTAATTTCCCAGATATACTTAGAAATCATTGTACTGTTCGCGTATTTACCAAATAGAGTAAATAAAAGTATACAAAATAAAAAATAAACGAATAAATAAGAAAAAAATAATCCTAATAAATAAATAAACAAATTAACAAATCACTCCCGCGAGAATAACAGTTAGAACTAATAAAAATAAACATAAATAAGGCCCCTTTTATTTCTTCCCTATTTTTCTTTAGTTTAATTTCCCATCCCCTCCCTCGCTAGGTGGTCAGTGATGTCAGTTCTCTGGTGGATGCGGGGTGCCTTTTGTTTTCACGTATGTGTTTCTCATATTTGCTGTTGTGTGTGAATGTGTGCGTGTCAGCTTGGGGTGAATAAATGCTTTTTTATATTATTATAGCCCCGCATTGATTTCGTCCAGTTAACTGACACATTTAAAAATTGTGAGGGTTTTATACCAAGACAATGAATTGTACATATGGGGTCTATTTAGGACTTTCATAGAGACAAAGAGGTATTATGGTGGTTGTAGTAAGAAAGGTAAGTAAGAATGCGTTGTTTTGATGTTAGGAATATTGTTTGCATGTCTGGATCAATATTTGTGGCTAGCTAAGTGTTAAGGGGTCTCTCCTTTTCGCACAAATGGACTCACCCAAGGTATACATATACTACTACCAGTGAATATCCGGACAGTCAAGTAGGAGTCAAGACGGAACGACAGAAGAGTAGTAGAGTAAGTCACACACAGAGACGGCGGCAAGCGTCACAGTTAGCGAGCACGGAGACACAGCAAGGAGTCATACCGCGATACTTCAATACCAAGACTGTATATATACACATTAGTGCTACTAACCCGCATTCCTGGATCTACTAACCCGTAATACCAGTTTGTATTATTACGTTAATACATTTATTTTCCTTATCCATTCCTGGCGTTTGTTATTCATTGATATCGGATTTCATCCCAGAATCCACAATACTAAGTTTAAAAATTAAGACAGATGAAGACCGTCCTTTTCCCCACCCACTTTTTTGGCCCTGTATCACAGTTTGTATTTTATTACAAATAAATATTAAAGTTGGAGATTCATCTCCATCTCTGCTGGTGAAACCCTCTACCTCCGAGCAGAGAGGATCCCAGGTCGAGGCTATGTCGAAGGGCAAAGTCTTGTCTCGGGAAACAGCTACCCTGCCTCGTTTTATACGGAGTCTACGGGGATATTTTGGCCGAGCATAGGGGGCTCGGATACCCAACATTACATTCGGCTTCGTGCCACATCTGACCGCGTGGGGCAGTTGGTAGATATCCTAGAGTTGGAGATTCGTCTCCAGATGTGCTGGTCAAAGTCTTTGCCTCGGGGCAAAGAGGATCCCCAGACGAGTCTATGTCGAAGGGCAGAGTCTCGTCTCGGGAAACAGCTACCTGATCCCGTTTTATACTGGATTTACGGGGAGTTTTTGGCTGTGCCTACGGGCTTGGATACCTCACATTAAATTTGGCCTTGTGCCACATCTGACCGCGTGGGCTGGTTGGTAGATATCCTATATATCCTAGAGTTGGAGATTCGTCTCCAGCTGTGCTGGTCATACTCTCTGCTTCCGGGCAGAGTGAATCCCCAGACGAGGCAATGTCAAAGGACAGTCTCGCCTCTGAAAACAGCTACTCGACCCCGTTTTATACGGGATCTACGGGGAATATTTGGCCGAGTCTGCGAACTCGGATACCTCATATTATATTCGGCCTTGGGCCACATCTGACCGCGTGTGGCGGTTAATAGATATCCTAAAGTTGGAAATTCGTCTCCAGCTGGGCTGGGGAAACTCACTACCTCCAGGCAGAGAGGATCCCCAGACGAGGCTATGTCGAAGGGCAGGGTCTCGTCTCAGGGAACCAGCTACCCGACCTCGTTTTATACAGGGTCTACGGGAAATTTTTGGCCGAGCCTACGCGGTTAGTAGATATCCTAGAGTTGGAGACTTATTGTGGAACTCAGTTGACTCACTTCCAGCAATTGACAACAACTTCTACACGCCACTGGCGAATCTTATATGTGTTGTTCTTGTGCTAAGTATTATTGTTCATTACCATCCTTCGTTTGAATATTCTATTCAGTAACCTTTCCTGGGTTATAACAATATGGATGCCATGTTTAGCGCTAAGCCCGTTCAGAAATATATAAATTGTCATGTATATACAATATATATCTTTCTAAGATCAATGGTTAAAAAAGGCTTTGAGTAAGTGAAGCGTGAGGGTTTTGGCAATAATCATGCTTTTTCGAATCGTGTGAACTAGTGCTATAGAATCACAAAGAAAGAACTGTACAAAATGATAGAAACCACGTCAGTTGAGGCGGCAATAACTAAAGTGGATAACACATATCACTCGAAGAGAAAATAATGGTACAGTGTAACCCGGATATAAGAGACCCGGATATAAGATAAACCCGGATATAAGAGAGATTTTCTCTGGTCACAAATTAGAGCCTGTGTTAATGTATATATAATAGACCAAACCCGGATATAAGAGAAACCCGGATATAAGATACTTATCTGGTCCCGACAACTCTCTTATATCCGGGTTACACTGTATCATCAAAATGTTGACATTTCACACTACTTCAAATAAAAGGTTACGAAGGAAAACCCGATAAATACTAGAAGGGACAATAAGAACTACTGGATTTGAAAAACCTATTTTCCTAAATGTTTTTAGAGAAATATTTTATAAACTTCAACCGAAAACTCGGCCTTGTAGGGAAACGGCTAATTTTACCATTACCATTTACTACCTTCTGTAGGAATTCTTTTAGTTTCCTTTCTTTATCTGCAATCAATACTATGTCATCTTCATATCTTATATTGTTAAGATTGTAACAGCCAATAATGAATCCTGGTAGCACTTCTAATTTTCTCAGAATCGTTTAACTGTATCAGTTGAATAAACCTGGTGAGAAGATACATCCTTCCCTTTCTAATTTTTTGTATATTTACTGAACTCATTTTCTATCCGGACGCACGCGGCTTGTTCCAGTCAAGGTTCTAGATTATTCTAATATACTTCCCAAATAAATCAAGCTTATCTTGCAACTCCAAAATTTCTTTGTGACGTACTTTATCAAACGCTTTTGCATAATCTATAAAACACAGGTGCACATCCTTCATTTGTGTTGCTTTTACTGATATTATTCTAAGCATAAATATCGCATTCTTTGTTCCAATAGCTTTAACGAATCCGCACTGTTCTTGTCCTATTTACGATTTAATTGTCCTGCGCACCCTATCCATCAGAATCCGGATGATAAGTTTTGTTATATGGCTCATTAGGATGATAGACCGATGGAGTTCATATTTCTTTGCAAAGAATCATGGCTTTTAACAATCAAATCTGACAAGACTCACACAAAAAAAGAAAAACTACGAAAATTACATTTCTAGGTACTGCCTAAAATTCGCCAGAAAAGAGGATACATGATGAAAAGTTGTCCAGAATAAATTAAAAAAAAAATTTATCGTCAAAATCTTTGTCTTATGATTAAGGCGAAAGATCAAAGGATTTTTTTATGAATTTTTTTAATCGTTTTTAGAACCCCGGATATTTCGTTAAAAATCTTGTTTTTCTGTTGTCAATACGAGAATATAAATTTGTACGGGAAATATGAGTGTCTTTTGCGTTGAAAAACATTGATATGAAAATTCTTGCAAAAATCAGATAATTGTCGGATATTAAAAAACTTATTCATAAATAAAAGAAATTATCTTTGAAGCGTTTCTTTTTTTTTTAAGAAAATTTTGGTATATATATATATATATATTTTGTGCATTAGGGCAGCAAAGTCTCTTTTAGATATTTATTTAATAAATTACAAACATCATGACGGCTTGTTTTTAGCAGAATCCGTTCATATTCACGGATATTTTTTTAAATTTTAAATAAAATTGGGAAATAGAAATGATTTTCACTGGTACAGTGAATTTCTTGCATCATTTGATTGCAATACACGGAAAAATATCCGTGAATATGAACGGATTATGCTAAAAAAATAAGCAGGCATAATGTTTGTAATTTATTTAATCTGATATATATATATATATATATATATATATATATATATATATACATGTATAGTGTAACCCGGATATAAGAGACCCGGATATAAGATACCCGGATATAAGAGAAACCCGATATAAGAGAAACCCGGATATAAGAGAAACCCGGATATAAGATAAACCCGGATATAAAAGAGGTGTTCTCTGGTCCCAAATTAGAGCCTGTGTTAATGTATATATAATAGACCAAACCCGAATATAAGGGAAACCTGGATATAAGAGACTTATTCTCCGGTCCCGACAACTCTCTTATATCCGGGTTACACTGTATATATATATATATATATATATATATATATATATATATATATATATATATAAATATATAAATTCATTTAATTTTATGAAATTTCGAGAAATGCATATTTGTATCGATTAATATTTATATATTATATATAGTCCTTGATAAATCGTCAAATATTTTTATGTGAGATAGGAACCCCGGTACAGAAAATTTACTCTAAATCGTAAAATAAAAATGCAATAAAACTAAGACATTATTTAATTAGAAAAGCCTTTAATTACTTCATGAATAAAATATATTATGGACACTGTTGTCGTGAGAAAAATCTTTTTCGGTGAATAATGAATTTTTCCAAGAATTGTTTTCATTTTTTATTTTAATTAGAATAAATTATAAACGTTAAATGTTTAAAAAGTCTGTATCAATTTGTGATATTGTCATTAAATTAAAATTGGATTTCCTAATCATAGATGGATAAGCTCACTACAATTCAACAACCACCAGTATTTTAAAAGAAATTTCGATTTATTTTGCGTCGACTTTTGTAAATATGGACGTCCATGCGAGACATTATCGGAAAATAAGATCTGTCGTAAATTTAAAACTTTTGGTAATTTCCTAATATTTTCTCAACAACCGTCTTCGTAATTAAGACTATAAGGCCAGAGTACCTAACATTTAATGAAATATTAGAATGCTTAAAACATTTTAAATTTTAAAGATTACTGGGTAGTTAAAACAAAATTAAAATATCTTTTTTTTTTCTAATAACAATACAGAAGTCCAAGGCTAGTAATTAAAATAAAATTTCTAGTCACTATTTTTTACATTACTAGAAAGATAAAACTGAGAAAATGATCGCTTAAAAAATAAAAATGTTTAAAGATTCCAACACATGAAAATTTTTCCTGAATACTGAAATACAGTGTAACCCGGATATAAGAGAGTTGTCGGGACCGGAGACGAAGTCTCTTATATCCGGGTTTCTCTTATATCCGTGTTTGGTTTATTTTGTTTTATTAACACAGGCTCTAATTTGTGACCAGAGAAAATCACTCTTATATCCGAGTTTATCTTATATCCGGGTCTCTTATATCCGGGTCTCATATCCGGGTTACAATGTACTGTTTTTAAAACAAATTTTTAAAATAATCCTGTGTTGTGTTGAAATTTTTGTAAAACTTTTTTCTTCAGTGTCGGCGATTAATATGTAAAAATTTGCGACATAAACTTTTTTTTTTTTCAATGAAAATTTAATATTGAAAATACTGGCGATTATTACAAAAAGAATAACATTTAAAAAAAAAAATTCATTATAAAATAATTAATGAATATGTACTAAAATGTTCATTTAAATTGGATAAATTTGCTGATTCTTTGGTATTAGGTTGGTGCAAAAATAATGTCGTTTTTTGACGTTCAACTTCAGTCAAAAAACGACATTATTTTTGCATCAACCTAATAATTTAAAAAAAGCGCTGCTCTCGCAGCGACCCCTCTCCCCACCCCAATTTTCCTTTGAAGGTTTGTGGCCCCATAGGTTGGGAAACTTTGAAATCGAAATGTAGTGGAGATGGAGTCCCGTATCAAAGTTTCGGAGGCAGTGTTGGGCGCGGCGGGCGGTGTTGGGTGCGGCGGGCGGGGCGTTTCCAAACCCTAGCACCGGCCCAGTGTGTGACAGGAATTGATTGATGTAAGTAATCACTAGATGAAAAAAGTAAACATAAAATGATTTGATCGCGCAAAATCAGTTACTAAGGCGACTCGTCATTATCGTGAAACAGATTCAACAGTGAATTCATCTTGGTTGGTAAACATCAAATGTTGGAAGCCGATGACGTCGCTTACTTGAGACAGACCGACGTTGGAAAAGACTACTGCCTTTTCAGTCTTTGTGTCTTATCACGCCACTAATAAAGTTATAAAGTTATCATTTTCTGACACACTTATTGGAAGTTTCTCAGCCTTCCCTCTCAAACACTTTCTTCAAACGGAGGATATTTGTTTTTTCCCCCAAGCAAGGGCTAATAATGCTACGAAGATGGTTTGGGAATTTTTATTGACAGAAATTTAACATATAAGTGTGAGAAGACATCTTTCAATGACTTCGGTGGTGAGATTGATGTTTTTAGTGTTTTTTGGAAATTATTATTGGAAGAAATTTAACATGTAAGTGTGAGAAGAGATCTTTCAATGACTTCGGTGGAGAGATATGTTCTTTTGATGTCTTGAGTCGGTGGCGCCTATGGACAAGACAGTCGGTAAATTTGTTGCCGCGCTTTGTCATGGAATTTGGAAGCTGAAAGCGAGTCCTTTGTATCAGAAGATTTTGTCTTCAGTCAGAATTTTATCCTCGGACGATAAAGACGTGTTTATTCTGGCTCCGTGGTGAACTACTCTAGTTTGCCACGTATATTAGGGTTACCTTAAATAATTCGAATTACAGTATCGAATTATTTGCCTTTATAGAATTAATATTTATTTAGCTTTTAATAGCTATATTACTGATTTTATTTATGAATGGGAACAGGGGAGTGTGAGTTTTCGCATCGAAGGGCTTTGTTGGAAAATTTAATTGGCTTCGGTAGAAATCCGTAGCTAAGATTTGTTTATATTTGAAAAACTTTGAAGAGAAGATTTGTTCAGCTTCGGTAGAAATCCGTAGCTAAGTTTTGTTTAAATATGTGAAATTTTAGAAGAGAAGATTTTATTGGCTTCGGTAGAATTCCGTAGCTAAGATTTGTTTATACAGTGTAACCCGGATATAAGAGAGTTGTCGGTACCGGAGAAGAAGTCTATTATGTCCGGGTTTATCTTATATCAGGGTTTTGTTTTATTATATATACATTTAACACAGGCTCTAATTTGGGACCAGCGAAAATCTCTCTTATATCCGGGTTTCTCTTATATCCGGATTACACTGTATTTGAGAATCTTTGAAGAAAAGATTTCGTGAGCTTCGGTAGAATTCCGTAGCTAAGATTTGAGAAATTTGGAAGAAAAGATTTCGTGAGCTTCGGTAGAATTCCGAAGCTAAAAGAAGTAATTTTATTCCCTAGAAGGGGAATTATTTCATTTGATTTATTTGTTTGTTGATTCGGAGAATCAACGTTTCTATTTGTTTGATAGAGTCAATCGATGCGGGAAATTCTGCTCCTATTCACGTTCTTTATTTTAAAATAAGATTTAAAAGAATTCCAAAGCTAAAGTTTTAAAATAGTTTGAAAGATATTCTTCATGGAATAAGATTTTAAGATCCTAGACTAGGTTAGGATTTGTATTTTTCAATTTACCCTTTCAGCTCCAGAGGAAGTGAAAAAGAGTTTCAAAGAAAGAAAAGAAAATATTTGAAGAAAGAAGAAACACAAAAGAAATTGAATTGATTGTAAAAAAGAAAAGAAAATGCTTTAACAATATTGTTTGTTGTAAAGAAAAAGTTGAAAGATGTTTGCGTTGTCTGCTTGCTGACAACATTGTTTTGTAAGTAAAAATCCTTTTGTTCATTTTTGTTTGTTACCCACTTAGCATATGGACCAATATGCATGTAATTATGATTTGTTGAAATAAATATTTAATCTGTGAACACTAACGGTATAGTTGTTTATAAGATCGTCTGCTTCATTGAGTGGGATTGTTGTTGATTTCCTTTGAAGAAGCCGAGAAAGAATTAGGGAGTTTAGTCCTGTGTGTTATTTAGTGTATTAAATTGTAATTTAAACATTAACACAGGCTCTAATTTGGGACCAGAGAAAATAGCTCTTATATCCGGGTTTCTCTTATATCCGGGTTACACTGTATATTACTTTAAGATCGTATACGGGTAAAATTTAAATTTGATTGAGAATTTAATTTTTCATTTAAATTTTGGTCTTTAACATCACCCTTCACACTGACGCACAGGAGACACTATATCTCTCTCTCGAAAAAAAAAATTTTCTCCACTTTATTTCTTCAATTTTATTTTTTCTACACTATGCATATTGATGTTCCCTTGTAGTGGGTAAAAGAAATTTTAGACAATGCGATAATTATTGAAGCATTTTGTGTTCACGGAGTAAATTTTTATTGTGGTGCATGCATGTTGTTTCCTTAAACTTTGTAAACCGTGGTCATTGCATATTTGTATTCGAACGATTCAGTTAGTTTATTCTGTTTCATGGCGAATGTAAATATGGAGTTAAATCTGCTATTGAAAAGAATGAACTGTTTAAAGGATACTATTGAACAAATTGTTCTATATGTTAAAAAAAATAATCCTTTGGATAGAATTACTTAAGCAGCTCAAAAAGATAAGGTTAGTGAGTTGTTAAATTCTGTTGAGTCAATAAATGAGCAAATAACAAATGGTTATTTTGAAAATGAAGAAGATGATGATATTCTTAGCCAACATATTAAAGAAGAAACTTGGTTTCACTCCAGAATTACTCATTTTTTTGGTTCTGAAACGAACAAATTGGAAGAAGCTAGAAAAAATATTCCCCAGGTAACTACTAATTCGGAGTTGTTGTCTTGGCATTATAATGTTACCCCCAAATTACAGTGTCCTGTATTCGACCCGGAAAGCTTATCCCAGGACAAATTGTCCTTTTTAAATTTTTATAAAGGAATTGAGAATTGCGTACTTAGTGTTAAAAATAAGTCCTTGCGACTTATTATTTTAAAAAATCATCTGAAAGGATACGCTCAGAGGATCATAAGTCATCTTTCCATTTCGGATTTGAATTTTGATATAGCAGAAGATATTTTAAAAAAGGAATTTTTAAACAGGGATTATATTGTAAACAGTATTTTCAAGTCTATTTCTGATGCTAAGGTTTTAAAAGTGTATGACTTGAATTCTGTGAAGATTTTTTTAACTAAATTAAAAATGCAAATTTATGAATTAAAAAATTCATTCAATTTGGATTTTTTAGAATATGATAGCGCCGGTAACAAATATATGAGTTATACTATTTGTGAAAAACTGCCAGTAATGCTAAGGAAAGAAATAATTAGAATAGTGGGAAATAATTATCCATCTCTTGATGACATTTTTGACAATTATTCTGAAGTAATAAGAACTTTAGAAATAATTAAACCTAAACATAATTCTCAACTGAAACATGAGTACAGTAAATCCGTTGTTCCGGACAAATTAAAAAGAGAAGATACCAAAATGGTATCTGCTTTGCAAAATTTCCGGACTAATACTTATAATATTAGTTACAGTTGTAATTTCTGTAAAACTAATGCACATAAAGCTTACTATTGTAAAACTTTTCCTACATTTAAAGCTAGACTTCAGCAGTGTGTAGAGAACAAATTATGTACTAGATGCACTAGTCCTAACAATTCAGAGGATAATTGCCGGGGTAAAAAAGGACTGTTGAATCCTTGCTGGAAGTGTAACAACAGAGATCATATGGGAGCATTGTGCCCGAATTCAGAAAGTTCTCCTGTAACTTCGAATCCTTGTTTCCAACTGGAAGAACAACTCCTACTACTTACTATTGTCGAAATTACAGCCAGTTACAATAATATCACGCGTAAATTTAATTGCCTCATGGATACAGGGAGTCAAAGATCGTATCTTTCTAGTAAAATATACAATATGTTTAACTGTAACATAGGTTGAATAAGAAGGAGTTGGTTATTAAGACTTTTATAGGTGCTATTAAGCGAGATCTGAAAGAGATTGAACTCAATGTAAAATTAACAGACAAAAAATTTTCTCTTCCTTTTTTAGTGGAAAAATATTTAGAATTAGATTTTCATTTGGATGGATTGGGAGTAGTTATTAATAATTTAAAAAGAAATGGATATAGGCTGGCAGCAGATTTTTCCGATATGAGAAATGATACTTTGTCTTTACATGGTTTGTTAGGGGTTGATGTAATTAAATTTATGGGACCTATGCAGTCAATACCTTGTATGGGAGGTTCTGCTTTTGAATTTTCTAAATGAATAATTCCTTTTGGTAATATTTCGGATTTTCAATATCCAGTAGAAAAGACTGTGAAGGGGGGTGTAAGTCGGTTAAATTACAGTCAGGTGATATCTGAATATACTGATTGTCCGGTAACTCATGTATATTATGTTTTAGAACCTAGATCTGAATATTTTGATCCTGTAGACAGTTTTTCTGATTCTTTAGTAGAAAGAATGATAGAGAAGTTGTTTGATTTAGAATCATTGGGAATCTCTGAAAATACTTTCAGTGACTATGATATCGATAAGCTTAGAGATTTCCAGAATTCTATCTCTTATAGAGACAAGTGATATGCCGTGATATTGATATGCCGTGGGATGAAGATAAACTTTCCTCAGTTCCTTTCAAATCATAGAGTGGCATTGGGGGTACATGATCGAGTGGTTAATAGATTAAGTAGTCAAAACTTATATGAAGAATATTGCAAATTAGATCAGGAATCGGAGGAAATAATTGAGAGAATTGATGTGATGCCTGCGGATTTTGGGAATCACATCTGGATACCCCATAGACGGACAGCCATTGCACTACTAAGATAAGACCAGTATTTAATTGCTCTCTACGTGTTGGAGGATGCCCTTCTCTCAATGACTGCAACTATCCTGGAATAGATTTATACACTGATATGTTGGATTTACTATTGAAGTTCAGAATAGATCACTACGTGCTACTAGCAGATATCCGTAAAGCCTTTTCTTATGATTAGATTAAACAGTGAAAGAGATAAGAATTGTTTTTGCTTTTTTATGAAAATTGGTAATCAATTAGTGAGTTTCCAGTACAAGACTCTTATCTTTGGGTTTGTAGCAAGCCCTTTTATCGTGAGCTTTATTATTAAATTTCATGTAAACAGATACAAGGATAGTTCTTGTAAGGAAATGTTATTAAACAATTTTTATGTTGATAATCTTGTTAAAACTCACAATTCTCCCGAGTTTTTATTGAACTTGTATCGTGAGGCTCGGGATGTTATGGCTGAAGGTAATTTTCTGTTGAGATCCTGTAACACAAATTGCGAAGTACTAAGGGAGGAAATGAAAAGAGATAATAGTTTGGTGACTCATGATTCGCCTTTTGAGAAAGTACTGGGTTATATGTATAACCCTGTTTTTGATGAATTACATATTGTTGTGGATGCGTTGACAAAAGTTGCCAATACTAAGAGAGGAATTTTGTCGCAAAATCCCATCGTCTTTGACCCATTATCTCTGTGTCATCCAATAACGATTCATGGGAGACTACTTCTTAGCGACATTTGGAAAAGAAATCTAAAATGGGATGAAAGTGTACCTTCGAACGTTGAGAGTGTTTGGAATAAAATCTTTGCAGAATTTATTTAGTTAGATAGTGTGAAATTCCCAAGATGGGTAATTGACACTTCTATAGAATTTGATTTCAGAATATTCTGTGATGCTTCTATGAAGGCTTATGGTTTTGCTGGCTATATCCTCCAAAAGGGCTCTGCTAATTTAATTTTTGCCAGGGCTAAAGTTGCACCTTCAGCTAGAAAAACTTTACCATCTTTAGAGTTATTATCGGTGGTTTTAGCTTTTAAGTGTTTATTAAATATAGTAAAAAATTTTCCTTCTAATATAAGAATAATTATACTGGCGGTTGATGCTCAGGTAGTGTTGTCTTGGATATTATCTGAAGACATTAAAACAAAAAAATGTGTTCCTAAAAATAGACTTAAAGATATTAAAGAAAAATTAAAAGAATTGCGAGATCTTGGTTATGACCTCTGTTTCAAATATGTTCCTTCGGCAGATAATCCTGCTGATTTACTCACTAGAGGTATTATGCTTCCTAAGTTCCGAACTGTGTTACCGTTTTGGTTGCATGGCCCCCAGTGGTTGTCTGGAGAGGTTATTAAATGGCCTGCCAGCGAATTAAATTGTTTGACTTCTGACAGTCAAGCTTTAGTTTTGTTTAATACTGTGGCTAATTTGCCTGTTATTTTGGATGTGGTTTCAGTTTTGGATGTTGAAAGATTTTCCTCTTTATCCAGATTGTTAAGAATTGTTTCATATGTTTTCAAGTTTGTTTTTTCATTAAAGAAATCTAGCTTAGATCCTGTTTTGGCTGCTAGATTGTATTTGATAAAATTAATGCAGTCTTTATTTCTACCCAAAGAAAAATATTTCTTGTTAAACCCTTCCAACCCAGACGTACCCTCTCTGGTTGCTAATCTAAATCTGTTTTTGGACGGGGACGGATTGATTAGATGTAGAGGAAGAATTGGAGAATCTCATCTTTATACACCTGAGATATTGTATCCGGCCCTGTTACCTAGATTTTGTCATTTAACTGTGTTAGTCACTTTGGATTGCCATGAAAAGTGTAAACACTTAGGTATCGCTGCTACTCTTCGTAAATTACGTCTATCTGGTTTCTGGATTAATAAATCTAGACAAGCAGTAAAATCTGCCATTTCTTCTTGTAGCTTATGTAGAAAGTATAATTCTTTGTCCTTTAATTACCCTAAAGTGACCAATCTTCCCAAGCACAGGGTTAATTTTATTAGACCTTTCTTACATACAGGGATAGATTTCACCGGACATTTATGGATAGAGGATGGAAATGAGATGAAAAAGTTCTATATTTTGGTTTTCACCTGTTTCAGTGTCAGGGCTATTCATTTGGAATTGGTTGCAGATATGTCGGCTCATGCAGTGATTCTTGCTTTAGTGAGGTTTTTTAATTTATATGGAGTACCTTCCCATATATACTCTGACAATGCACGTTCTTTTGCGGCTGGTTGTGATTTGATTAAACGGGTGTTTATTTCTGATGAATTTGAAGGAAGGTTTAGCTCTTATAATATTAAACATTTAACGATACCTTTGTATTCGGCATGGTTTGGTAGTATTTGGGAGCGAATTATCAAGACAGTGAAAGGCTGTTTGTATAAATTAGTGGGACGAGAGAGGCTACCTTACTTTGAATTACTTACTATTATCTGACATACAAAATGAGGTCAATTCTCGTCCGCTAACATATAGATGAACTTGATGTTATTTCCCCTAATGCTTTTCTTTATCCCCATTTTAACAACTCTGTGTTTTTGAATATCAAAGATAACCCTTTTGACGTTGAGGTTCCTAATAGAATGAATCTATTGAACAGTCTGGAGAAAAGAGATCTTCTTCTTGAAAGATTCCACAAATTGTGGCATGAAGATTATTTGTTGAGCTTGCGAGAGCAATCTCGAGAATTATATCAGAAATATTTTAGGAATGTCATAAAGGTTGATGATGTAGTTCTCATAAAAAATCCACCTAAATCTAGACCCTATTGGTCGTTAAGTAGAGTTGTTGATGTAATACCTGGTAACGATGGAAATATTAGGTCCGCTAAGGTGAAGAAACCTGATGGTAATTCTTACTTATATTCGATTAAACATTTGTATCCTTTAGAGTTATCGATCACTCACTCCCACCAAACTATTAGCCCCCCCCAACAGAAAATATGGAAGATAGTGATTTAAATAGGGGTATGACTGATGTCAGACCTTGTGAATTCCGTCCTAAATCCAGACCCAAAAGGAAAATTTAAAAAGTATGTGAAAGAAATATGGATTATCTTTGGTACTGAGATATAATTTTGAATATGATTAATAGAGCGAGATTCTCTTTGGAAATACTATGAAAAGAGCAATGTTACAAGATTGTTTTTCTTTATCTTTGATAATTTTAGTGCCCATCTTATATGTAGATTGAAATTTAACTTTTATAGTTTAAAAGAATTTTTTTTTCTTTTCTTGATGGGAGAGTTTTGAAATTTTTATTGACAGAAATTTAACATATGTGTGAGAAGACATCTTTCAATTACTTCGGTATTGAGATTGATGTTTTGAGTGTTTTTTGGAAATTTTTATTGAAAGAAATTTAACATGTAATTGTGAGAAGAGATCTTTCAATGACTTCGGTGGGGAGATATGTTCTTTTGATGTCTTGAGTCGGTGGCGCCTATGGACAAGACAGTCGGTAAATTTGTTGCCGCGCTTTGTCATGGAATTTGGAAGCTGAAAGCGAGTCCTTTGTATCAGAAGATTTTGTCTTCAGTCAGAATTTTATCCTCGGACGATAAAGACGTGTTTATTCTGGCTCCGTGGTGAATTACTCTAGTTTGCCACGTATATTCGGGTTACCTTAAATAATTCGAATTACATTATCGAATTATTTGCCTTTAAAGATTATAGAATTAATATTTATTTAGCTTTTAATAGCTATATTACTGATTTTATTTATGGATGGGAACAGGGGAGTGTGAGTTTTCGCATCGAAGGGCTTTGTTGGAAAATTTAATTGGCTTCGGTAGAAATCCGTAGCTAAGATTTGTTTATATTTTAAAAACTTTGAAGAGAAGATTTGTTCAGCTTCGGTAGAAATCCGTAGCTAAGTTTTGTTTAAATATGTGAAATTTTAGAAGAGAAGATTTTATTGGCTTCGGTAGAATTCCGTAGCTAAGATTTGTTTATACAGTGTAACCCGGATATAAGAGAGTTGTCGGGACCGGAGAAGAAGTCTCTTATATCCGGGTTTATCTTATATCAGGGTTTTGTTTTATTATATATACATTAACACAGGCTCTAATTTGGGACCAGCGAAAATCTCTCTTATATCTGGGTTTCTCTTATATCCGGATTACACTGTATTTGAGAATCTTTGAAGAAAAGATTTCGTGAGCTTCGGTAGAATTCCGTAGCTAAGATTTGAGAAATTTGGAAGAAAATATTTGGTTAGCTTCGGTAGAATTCCGAAGCTAAAAGAAGTAATTTTATTCCCTAGAAAGGGAATTATTTCATTTGATTTATTTGTTTGTTGATTCGGATAATTTGATTTATTTGTTTGATAGAGTCAATCGATGCGGGGAATTCTGCCCCTATTCACGTTCTTTATTTTAAAATAAGATTTAAAAGAATTCCGAAGCTAAAGTTTTAAAATAGTTTGAAAGATATTCTTCATGGAATAAGATTTTAAGATCCTAGACTAGGTTAGGATTTGTGTTTTACAATTTACCCTTTCAGCTCCAGAGGAAGTGAAAAAGAGTTTCAAAGAAAGAAAAGAAAATATTTGAAGAAAGAAGAAACACAAAAGAAATTGAATTGATTGTAAAAAAAAAGAAAATGCTTTAACAATATTGTTTGTTGTAAAGAAAAAGTTGAAAGATGTTTGCGTTGTCTGCTTGCTGACAACATTGTTTTGTAAGTAAAAATCCTTTTGTTCATTTTTGTTTGTTACCCACGTAGCATATGGACCAATATGCATATAATTATGATTTTTTGAAATAAATATTTAATCTGTGAACACTAACGGTATCGTTGTTTATAAGATCGTCTGCTTCATTGAGTAGGTTTGTTGTTGATTTCCTTTGAAGAAGCCGAAAAAGAATTCGGGAGTTTAGTCCTGTGTGTTATTTAGTGTATTAAATTGTAATTTAAATACATTACTTTAAGATCGTATACGGGTAAAATTTAAATTTGATTGAGAATTTAATTTTTCATTTAAATTTTGGTCTCTGACATCACCCTTCACACTGACGCACAGGAGACACTATATATCTCTCTAGAAAAAAAATGTTTTTCTCCACTTTATTTCTTCTTCAATTTTATTTTTTCTACAATGCAAGGGGTTACTGGGAGTGAAAGAGAATTAACATACTTTAGTGAGGAGAAAGGACAATAAAAGAACAGGTTTCCGGAAGACAAGATGGTATTTGGCGTTACATTTAAAACTTTCAATATTGTAGGTTTCATTTTTTTCATCATACCAAACTGTTTTTTCTCTGAAAAAAACAGTTTGGCATGATGAAAAAATGATGAAAAAAAAACCCAAAACCCAAACTTAAAAACAAAGTTTTATCGTCAAATTGTTTGTTATTTATGTTATTAAGAGGAAAGGCCAAAGTATTTTTTATTATTTTATTAAATTGTTTAATCATTTCTGGCACGTTCGAAATTTTGGTTAAAAATAATGTTGTTTTGAATTCTTACGTCAGTGATATATAATTTACGATTAGTGTTTTGAGCTTTTTTTTTTCAGATGAAAAATGCATTGATTTGAAAATTCTTGCAAAAATCAAATAATTGTCGGATTTTAATGAAACTTTCACAACTTCACAAATGAATTAAATTATTTTGGAAATTATTTTTGAGAAAATCTTGGTAATTTTTTTTTTTTTACATACGTTACCCCGACTTACCACTGCACACACTTATTTTCATAAAATTTCGAAAATTTAAATTTATCATAGAAAGTTTGCTTTTTTTTTTCGTTAGTTAAAAGCAGGACTTTTTGGAGAATGTAAATCATTTTTTTCAAACTACTACTCATTTCCAGAAACCTACTCAGAATCGTAAAATAAAAAAAACTGCAATAAAACTGATATTATTTAATTTTAATTGGAAAAACTTAAATGCTTTCATAAATAAGATTTATTATTATTATCTTAAGAAAAAAAGTTGATGAATAATGAATTTTTACAAGAATCGCCTTGCCATTTTATTTTATTTTAATAATTTATGAATCGTTTAAAATTGTATATAACTTACTTATCCTAAGTTAAGTAAAAACTATATTTACGGATCAAAAATTGAAAAGCTTAATAAAGGTCGTTTTGCATCAAGATTTTAAAAATAATTTTTATTTTTTATTTTTTTTTAAATATTACATAACATGTCCCTGTTTGAAAGTACGATCGACCATACAGGACATCAGAAAATAAGAGCGATGACTATAAATTCAATATTCCTAAAATTAGATTAGATTTTCCAACATTTTTAAGATTACTGAGTGCTTAAAGATTATATATAAAAAAAAAGGCGCTCTTCCGTCATTTTCTTAAATTATAAAGTCGCCGTAGAAAAACAATAAACAATCAATGCCTGTTAATAATGTTAAGTGGATCTACGGGTGACAAGCGACGTTGATAAGGGCGTAAATCACTCTACTGTTTGTTTTAAAAATCCATTTCTCTGTTATTTTAAACTTAGAGAAAATATTTTTTAAATTATTAATTATACTTTAAATCAGCTAATATTCCTCAAATAAATTTTCAGAAAAGCATATTTTATTTTTGGAAGTTTTTTTTTAAACCGAGAATTAACTTTTGTTAACTTGTAGTGGACGCCTACGCGCGCCACTCCCACAAATTACTCAACAGTAATTGGACAAAAAATAGACAGTACTTTCTTCAAGAGACAATTTACTCATCGCACGAACCACATAAAAACTTCTCGTGTTTCTTGCTTCACCTAACTAGCTATAATAAAAAATCAACAATTGGTCGATTTTTGGCCAATCAAATAAATTGACACTTTCGTCAACATGTTTCCCGTTCACGTCTCTGGAGCCTACCTAAGTGTATAAGAACCAGAAATTTGAAGAAGTTTCAGTAGAATATCAAATTCCACAACCAAAACCGCGTACGTGTATTCTCGCAATTTTCTACTCACACACACACACAGACATTAACTACATTCACACAAAACAGTGAACTGTCTGTTATCCAAGCCAAGTGAACTATCCAAGACTTTAACATTCTTCTGCACGAACATCTAACTTTCAAATTGAAACATCAAACACTCTTATTCTATAATCAAATTTAAACAAAGAAAGTTCTTTCAGCATACACACAATTGTATTCACATACAATACAAGGTAAGTCACTTTTTACGACTTAATCTTTATCGTAAATAACAGAATTGTATTTATGCTTGTTCCAATACATGCTTTACTTGTTGATCATTCAATCATCTCTTGTTGTTCTTTCCTGTGTTTTCTTTGCAAATTTAATGTGGAGTGTTGATATCAACGCAACCTTCGACAAAAAAACTTCTGATATATTTCTTACCAACACAACAATCAGCACCCCACTAACTGAACAGTTGTGCTAAAACTAACCGAATTTAAATGATTTTCTGAAAGCGACCAAAAAGTTGAATTTCCAATCAATGTAATTTCTATTTGAAACACACCAGAGTATTTTGCTTATTGAAAATAGTAAATTTAATCATTTAACTTCCAATTAAAGCTAAAAAGATAACTTCAAGAATGCTTTTACATTAAAAAAAAATTCAATTTAAACGTTAGGTATGAAAAATTAGTGGAAATACCATTATTATGCCAGGAAAGCAAGACACCAGAAAAGATTTCCACAGGCAAGAAGTATGAGAAAACTATTAGAACAGAACTTAAGGTTACACCTAGCTAGTTCAACAGTAAAAAGATGAGACCTAGTTGCCAATCTATTACAGTGTAACCCGGATATAAGAGAGTTGTCTGGACCGGAGAATAAGTCTCTTATATCCGGGTTTCTCTTATATCCGGGTTTGGTCTATTATATATACATTAACACAGGCTCTAATTTGGGACCAGAGAAAATCTATCTTATATCCGGGTTTCTCTTATATCCGGGTTACACTGTAGTACGCTTAAGAATTCATAGAGCCGAGGTACAAAGGAGGAGCGCTCATCAGAACAATTACTGGTGTGAAGATGACTAAAGTTGAGATGTCAGGCCAGGCCAGATTACATTACAGATCCTTTGGATTTTGTCAATAATCTCGAAATATATTGCAGGAACACCAAACCGGGTATGGTAGAAATATTCAATGCACGGACGAATTGTAAATTTAAATGTGCAAAATGGCTTCTAACGACAAAAATTGTCTGGCACGATACAGTAAACCAATTTTTCTCGCGGTAGACCTAACAATTGATTTAATAATTTTCAAATAAAATCAAAATGTATCTTCAAAGACTATATTTATTTAAAATACGTCTTTCTTTAGAAAGTCCATGTCGATAAGCAAAATCATGCATGCGGTATAAAACAAAGTAGCTCTCGAAATGCAGTTTTTCGCTATAACAACTAATTGCTTTCATTGAAAATAAATTTGTGGATATTCTACATTGGTTTTCCAAAATTTGGACATACTCTATCTTCTCAAATCCTTAAAAAAAGTAAATAATTTTTTTCCTTATGTTTTATTTACAAATTCAAAGATTTAGCCGTAAACCTTTGTAAAAGTAATGAAGTCTACAATGAAACAGATGCTGAATAACAGTAGTAAAACAGATCTGAGTTTCTCTCTAACTTTTCAATCTTTCAATACCCCGCTTTTAAGGAGGGCTGGGATCATTACCTTGTGCCTCAGGCATTCCCAAAAAGGGAAGTGACCCGGGGGCATGAGCAATTTTTAAAATTATATATCTCAGTTTACGAGAAAAACAAACAGTCATTACATTTCTGGTGCTGTTTTTCGCTTTATTTCATGTTACTTCGGATGAACGATTTTTCAAATCGGGAAAAAAAGGTTCCAAATATGAAAACCATAAAAGTTTACTAAGTACAGTTATGTAAATAATAAACTTAATATCCGAAAATTTCACCCCGCCCCAAAAAATAAAGAATATAAATATTTAAATTTTTAATTACACATTTGGCGTTGATTAACAGAAATGAAAAAAAATGTCAATGATAAAAGTTTCATCCGAAATATAAAAGATAAAAAGTTTCGATTAAATATTTAGTTTGTTTTTACACACACGCACATACAGACAACTGCCCTATATGTAGATTTATGCATTTTCTTTTTAATCATTTCAGTGAGTAAAAAAGAATGCTAAGATATTAGTGAAGTGAAAGGACAATTTGGGGGCGTGGATAATGTTAGACATAAAAAAAGAATACAGCCATCCCTCGCCATTTCGCGCTTCGACTTTCGCGACTCCACTCTATCGCGTTTTTTCTTCAGTTTTGGAATGCAGTTGATGGAGCGATTGAACCCTAGAAAAGCCTCCTCACACAGATGAAAAGATAGCGGCAGCAACTGCCTATCACGATGTTTTTCAGTCGCACATTCAGACACCCACCGCCTAAGCGTAGTATGCCTTCAGTAGAAGACGACGCACCACCTAAAGACTCTTCTACTGAAGTTGTACTTTAGAGGAGTAGTAAACTTTGTTGTGAAGTACATGTCATCACCGCTTCATCATCGAACAAGTTGCATTATTTTTCTAGCTTCACACTAACCTAGGAAAATAATGTAACTTGTTCAATGATGAAGCGATGTGAACATAAGAACTTTGTGTGTGATTTTAATGTAAAATAATAATAATACGATATTTGTAACGTATTCTAACATGTCTTATATTCTCTTATTTTGTCTAATATATTGGGTAATATATGTGTAGAGGTGACTACAGGAGTGTTATTTTATGTCTAGAGAACTCTTATCATGTCAAAAAACGTATTTAGAAGGTCGTAAACAGGTTTTCTATGCTGCAACTACGAAAATATTCGATTTATAAATAAAGAAACCTACTTCGCGGAAATTCACTTATCGCAGTAAGGTCTGGAACTGATTAAACGCGATAAACGAGGAAAGACTGTAGTCATCAAAGTTCGGAAGGAACTGTCTTTTAAAGTTGAAAAGATATTTTTTAAAATTTTAACATATTTTTAATATGCAAAATATGTATTAAAAAAGGTTTTCTCTAAAAACCATGGATACGCAGTTCAGAAATAATAGGTTAGTTGTTTCTTCAGATAGCGAAGATCAGGCCTCAGAAATTGCTTTTCTTCTGGCTAGTGGGTGTCAAATTCTCTGACTGACCATCATCGTCGCATTTTCAAATTTTCTTTTTTTTTACATCCTATTTCACTAAATATTTTAATTTCATTTTTTAAATATAATTAATTTATTATTTTTCAGTGAGAGACATACTGCAATTCTTAATTATTTCCTTTTCTAAATTCAATTTTAGGAACGGAAACTGTGCAGGCTTTGCACATACCTTCGTTAAAAAGAAGTACATTAAAAAATCAATACAATATTAGACTTTTGAAAGTATTTATTTTTTTTTAATTACTGTATAGTTAAATAAGCAGATTCACTTAAAATTCGAAAATACTGTTACATCTGTCCTTCCGTCGGATAAATTCCCCTGACGTTAGTTGTCGATACATTGACGTAAACGTCAATTCACACCGCCAAAACAAATCACCACGGTTAGGCATGATTCTCAACTAAATTTTCAACTCATTATTTTCTGCTAAAAATTAAATAATGTTTGTTTCCAACTGCATTAAGTAAATTTTAAATTTTCTAATTTTCCTCAAATGACTTTTGAAAGATTTTTAAACGGAAAATTTGACCTTTGTTTACAAAGTTGTCAAATGGGGCACATAATCAATTTTATGGCAATTTTACTGACTCAAAAAAAAACAAGATTTTTTACTAAAATTTCGGACGTGCTGGAAAGGATTAAAAATGTAAAAAATAATCAAAAACACACTTTGGTCTTTCCTCTTAATAATAACATAAAAATTTACACGATAGAAAAATGTTTATCAAGTTTGTGGTCTTTTTTCATCAGGGCATGTTATTTTTTATCGAAGCAATGAAGATACCTGCACGGATTTGCTAAAAAATGAGCATACTTGACGAAAAATGCTCCAAACTTAATAAAAACTAAGTTTTATGGTTGAAATCTCTGTTATAATTAAGAGGAAAGACAAAGGGATTTTGTGATTATTAAATTATTCTTTTTTTTTTATCCTTTTTGAAAGGTTCGAAATTTTGAGTCAGCAACATTTTCCCTGTAAAAGAAAAGCACAAAGAAAACATTTTAAAATACTATTAATGAAATTTTCAATATATTTAATGTGATAGTAATGAGCAATTTTTAGTGATATTTTGCACGTAGGCTTATTATCTCTACCTTAAAACGATCTAATTTCTACTTGTGGATATAGTTGGCTATACAGTAAAATAGGCACATCAGATTGAGACTTTTATTATGAAATACTGTTAAAATGCCCAAATTTGAAGAATGCAGCAATTATCAACCCAATTTACAAACAACAGTGTTGGGATTGAAACTTCATTATTCCTGATAATAATCTGTATTTTGTATGTTTGTTGTGACGCCTACACACACCACGCCGACAAATTACACGACAGCAACTGGACAATAAATAAACAGTACTATTCGTAAAGATAATCTACGCATTGCACGAGCCGCATAAAAATTTCTCGTGTTTTGTTTTACCAAACTTGTGTTATGAAATAAAATAAGACATATGTCGGCTGATTTGCAGGCAAATAAACTAACATACTCAAGAGCGAGAGTCGGATGCGAACGAGACAAAGCACCGTCACAAAATGACCATTATCGTCGTTTACGCATAGGCCCGACACACGAGTTCCGGTCGAAAAATAAAATATTTCAAAGTGCTTTTATTTTTCGACCAATAAAAATGTTTCCGTCGAGCCCATTAAGCCATAAAAACGCCATAAAAATGGTCACACGTGGAAGTACAAAGCACTGGTCTCAAAAGCGTACAACAAGAGAAATATGGAGTACTACACGAGCTTCATCCGAGCTGACCTATTTACTCTCATCAAGGATCAGGAAACACTATTATTCAATTTGAAAACGGGACCAACACAGCATTCCGAAGCCACGATACAAGAAATTCAAGCCAACAAACAAACGGCGATTACAGCTTAATGGTGCGCCAACAAAGTATACGCGACATATTGAAGCTAGAGAGAAATTTCCCCCTGGACACGACGTGAACCGATTCATCACGGCTCTAAACAAAGCATACACAATCCACGTCACGCCAGAACTCAGCACCTATCCCAGCCTGGATTGCGAATTCGTCAAGTCTGCTAAAGATTTACTGGACCAAAGTATCTTTCAGTGGATGGTTGACTGAAAAAAGACATATCCATCTTCGAACAACTGAAGGAAGGAATACTTATTAGCAGCCCACGGAAGACAGACGACTAACTTCCAACACCTCAGTCAAGCCTGGGATCTGGAAAGGCGAGACTTTAACAGATTTCGCGGGTCGACTCGAAAACAAATTTTGACGAATCACGTGACAGGCTCGCGAACACATAACCAGATTTCAGTGGAAAATTAAGTTTGACTCGAGGTCAACCGTGCGGATGTAGGTGGAAACATGATATTGGTATTAACGGAGCAATCAAAACGTCAGCTACTGCAAACCTAGCCTGGATGGTACAAGAGTTTAGTTTTTACAAGATTTTAGAACTTTGCACGTGAAAATATTCAAAATACAGTTTTAATATTTATTGTCCAATCGGGACGTTGTTAAATAGCAGCATTATGGAAATTAGCTGTGATCCACTGAAATATAGAATTTAGGTTCGATATAAATATATAACATTTATGAGGATAATATGCGGATATACAGTGTCACCCGGATATAAGAGAAACCCGGATATAAGAGAGATTTTCTCTGGTCCCAAATTAGAGCCTGTGTTAATGTATATATAATAGACCAAACCCAGATATAAGAGAAACCCGGATATAAGATAATTCTTCTCCGGTCCCGACAACTCTCTTATATCCGGGTTACACTGTATTTCCTGGCGTGTTTATAAATTGTATAAATTATTAACATTAACAATGAACTATTTTAAATTACAAAGTTGTACTTGGATTAAAAGAAAATTACGTACAATATAATACATATTACTTATAATACATTCCTTCTAGCCATTAATTTTGATGGCACGGGTACACGAGTACCAATATAATTTATAGACAAAAAAATGTTTTCAGTAATATTTTATACAAAATATTTAGCCTTTTTTTCCATGATGAAAATTTTCACATTTTCTGTGAAAAAAGATATTTCTAAATTGTTAAGATACATATTTAAAATTCCTTTAACACTAGACTTCTGCTGATTAGGGATTAGTAGGATTACAAGTAAAGCTAACTTTAAGTTTGAAATATAGTTCTTTGGTAGCTTTTAAGTGATGGATTGACTAACATTTCATGGTTATGTTATTAGGTTTGTCTTACTATATTAATGGAAATACCAAAACAAAACAAAAAACCTGTCAGGCATATTCCCAGCTACAATATTTATATCTACAAGAGTTGATACATGTTTACAATCTGACTTGTTACTCTTTCACTGCAGGTGAAATTAATTAATTTTTTCGAGGTCAATCTTCTCTTTTACTTTTTACTCTTTCACTGCAGGTGAAATTAATTACTTTTTTCGAGGTCAATCTTCTCTTTTATACGGAATTATGAAATCAAATTTCAACTAAAAAAAAAGAAGTTTTTTTTATTGTAGTTGTCAAACCTTGCACCACATACTTGTATTCTTTTTGGACCCTGACAGATAAGTTCAGTGTTCAGTTCAAAATTCTCTGAAGGTTACATGGAACTAAAGACACTTGAATAAGCCAATGGGCACAATAGTTGAAACTTTGTGATAGTAACAACAAAGATGAGGACATTATGTAAATAATAACTCTTCATCCCAGATATTATGAAATAGGTACTCTATGCTTTCAATATTAACAACAGTTATGAGAGATGATTTGTGTTTTCTCTTGAGTCTTGTTTTCTGTTACCATGAGGAGTATGCAGTAACAGGCTTCATCAATTTCATAACGTATAAGTAGCCAAAGATACCTGGTTTTCAAGAATCTGTTTGACCAGAAGTTTACTATTCTCTGTCCTATTGCAGATATGTCTTAAAAAAAATATGAAAGATGATACAAGTATGTATTTCTTACCTGACAATGACAAAACAATGATATGGCCATTGTTTTGTGCTGAAGAATCCATAAGAATCGGAAACATTTTATCGTGAGTCATGAAGAATTTGCCTAGTCACTTCAAACACATACTTGAAGATTTACTCTTGACTCTTTTCCTTTTAGTGTAATTGGAGAAGTACTATGTAGAGGATAAATATACAGTCAGTATTTTTAACTGATTTAGTTAATTTTTGGCTTTTGGTCATGTATAACTGGAAATTCTGAAATTAGAAGTTAAAATTACATTCTTAATTTATGCCAAATTTTCTCAGCTGGCAAAAAGTTAAAAAAAATGAATCATTATCAAAGATAGTAAAACGTAATCCTATTGAGGTAAATTCATTTTAGGTAAATCCATAAGAACTACCATGAGCACCTAAGGTAAAAATAATTCTCTTTTTTTGGAATCATTTTGTATTTTTTTTATTTTATATAAAAGTTCCAGTTAGTATAGCATTGTCGTTCAGCAACTCCATTAGACCAAGGGCTATATACTCCTGTGATTTTGTATGACATGTTTAAAGTTTTGGTCATGCCACAAAAGATCTGAGAGTGAAATGCACTACTATTATCAGTATGAGCACCCATGTTTGGGACTCCAAACCATATCTGTACAAATCTTTCTATGATCTGAAGATCTTTTTCTTCATATAATAGCAGTTATTGGTCCTGACATGTCATCTTGACTTCAGTCACTTCCCCACCATCGTAATGCAGCTTCCCTTTGTTTTTTCTATAAATAATTTCATGGTGATTGTTTTGATTAACTTTTATCTATCGTACCTAGACTTTATTAATTTAAGTGCAGTACTAGATTTGCAGTAAGGTCTCATCATCTTATAGTTGAAATGGCTAGATATAACTGTAACTTCTATGCTAACAGTTTCTTCTATGACACTTCTCTTCTGGCTTCTTGCTTCCCAGTCAATTTTGATTCTCAAAAAATTATATGCAATCCCAATCGTTATCTATTGTCTTCTTAATGTTTGTTCTTTTATCGTTCTCATTCCTTAACAGTGTTTTTTCCTGATATTCTTTAACACTTTGTGACCCTTTATGTCTTAGTGGTTTTATTGCCTTTCTTGGGATGAAATGATTAAAAAAAATACTGCTCTTCTGAATACATCTATTATATGTAAATAATACAGATTATTTTCAATTTCATGTAAATCTATTGCCACAGAATAGTTAAAATTATTTGTAAGAAAAAAATGATTGTTGCTTTTGATATTCTAAATTTCAAATATGCAACACAATTCAAGTGGACATTCTTTGTAAGTTTTTTTTATTACAGTGAAGTTCACCCTGTACAATGCCCGGGAGTCACTCGAGGTAGAGGGTTACAGAGTAAGAGACCCAGTTTAAGCGGACGTGTAGGGAAGATAATGGTTGACCCTAGACTTGAATAGGTTAAGATTGTAGTGTTCAAGAAAACATCCTCTTAGGAGTCAGTCCCACAGAACAGTGACCCGCGGGAAGAAATTACTCAAGTGGAACTTACTTCTCACCAACGGAATGAAGAAAGTTTGCTACAATATGCATAGCATGGCCGGTCTTAACTTTGAAGGTTACAACTGGTGGAACTAAGGAATGAAGTTCATCTGAATATTTTCCATGGAAATATTGTTAGAGCAGCGACAGGCTTGTGACGTTTTGTCTGTAAGAAAGATATTGTTCGGGAAGGGGTCGATAATTTCTGATCCACAAGGAAGCGGGGACGCTTTTGGACTATATTGAGACTGAAAAGTGAGGACTGGACAGCGCCTCTCTCATATATGACAGCAGTATTTCATTTTAGGCCTGATATAGCTCTTGTAAAGGTAGAGAATAGCACAAGGAGTAAGGTACCTACTGAAGCAATACGGAGAACCGTGATTGATTGCATGTATGAGTTGCACTTGAAGTCTAGGTTTAGTTTAGGGCCCAATAGTTGCTCAAGGTACATCGCCTCCTTGAACGATGATCATCATGATTCAGTGCCCGATTGGTGATGTTGGAATGTAACTAGTTTGGTTTTATGAGGCATTGAATACAGACAGCCATTTTACCCCCATTGAAATTCTAGAGCTTGTAGTGGATTTTCCCCATGGAGGGGCTGCGATAAAAAATGATCTGTGCTCCCAAATAAAGATAGTCACAGGAGGCCCGCTAACGTTTATAAGTTAGAGGTGGAAACTGACAGATAAGAGGATAAGATCAGCTACCAATCCCTGGTCTTCTAGAGTTTTAGAGGTGCACCCATATACCCATATACTGCTGTATCATTAGCATAGATACTGCAGCCGCACTTCAACAGCCGCACTTCATCAACCGGCGACCCGACTGGAGCATCCACACATCAACCCTCAACCGGAGCGTCCGCATCTGCAACGACCAACCGCCGGCATTGCCAATATACATCCTATTCTCCTTCATGTAATAAACCCCTGCTTAATTCATACACATCTTCGTTCTGTTGTCCATATTGTTTCACCTGGTCAGATCACAAAGTAAAAATGTGGCGGACTCCCTGTGGCATCGTTCATCTTACGACGTTTTTTTCAAGTAGGGGTTACAGTTAAAGACTAGTGTTAACCTATGAACTTCATGGCAGTTCACATATTACTAGGAGTAAGGAAATAAACATTCTCGCAATGTTTTAAGCAAAAATTAAGTATTATTTTATAAAAACCATATAATTACGCTTTTACTAATTTTTAAATAAATCGCTCGGACAAATACTGGTCTTTTAAATTTGTTTTCATCTTTCGTTAATAATGACGGTTTGACGAGAAGCATGTCAATGTTTTTAAAACACTGGACTCAGACCAGTTTCCTCTTCTACAAGCCGTCTCCTTTCAGGACAGCGGTGAGCATAGCTCGCCACAACTTCCTTTAGAATACCAAAATATTTTACTATTAAAAATGGAACAATAATGCTTGTAGGAAGACAGGCTAAAACCTACACACTTAGATTTCCAAATAAAGAACAGTAAAACAAAAGCCCTTACCCAAATGGATTGACCGAAAATCTATTGTACTTACACACCGAAAATTAATTATCAAATCAGGTAGGCATGACCTGCAAAAAACATTACCGAATAACATGCCCACACAAAGATCAAAACTTGCGCCCTTCACATTTTGAAATTACAAAATCAGTTTCATTTGAATGCGTTTTTTTTATTGTAGACATAGTACAGAACATGCCACATGACATAGAGAAAAATTAATAGGCCAATAAAATCGCTCAATTGTAGTGTTGAGAAGTCCTAAGGAGCCATTTGAAAAAGCATTACAAAAGTGTCAACAAACGAATATTCGGTAAACACACCCGCTTTCAACAGAACTTCGTTTCCAGTTGTTGGTTATTAAAGGATCTCAAAGCTGCAATCACGGTCAACGACTGTATGTATAAAACCTCGGTTTTTCTCACTTTGTGTTTATTCCCTACTTCTTTGTATGCACTTACATTATTGTTATCCTCGTTACTTCCAAAGATTCGTGATATCTAAGATAAGGTTTAATGAATTTTTAAAAATGTCTTGAAGCTTTTATTTTAGTATTAATTTCAAGCTAATAGATTAAATTTAATATTTCCTATAAACAAAATATTTTGCTGCATTTCAAAATTAATTTAAATTGTCTTGATGTTTTCTTTTGTAAATCAATATCATTTGCTAATTTTAGAGCTATTTTAGCCATCTATCATCACAATGCAATTCACTTTATTTAAAGCCAAAATATCAAATTCAATAGAACATTAGATTACAGATATTTTAATTTTTTCAGATTACTGAATACTTAAATATCTAAAATAGCTCCCTTTATATTGAAAAAAAACATTAGATAAATTTGCATCTGTAATTAAAGATGCCCATGTAATTCTCTTTATTAAAAAATCTTCCAAAAATAAAATGTACTTTTCTGAAACTTTATTTCAGGAATATTACCTGATTTAAAATTCAATTAATCTGATTTGAAGCAAATATTACTAGTTTAAAATATAGCAGAAATTAATTTTTTTAACACGGCGGGAACTGTTTATTTAAAGTTATCATAAAAACAACAAATTCAGTAGGTTTATACTTAAAGGTATAGCAGTACCATCTGAGAGAAAAACTTCTCTAAGAATTATCGAAAAATTGTCCAAATACAAGGACCTGGAGATCGAGCATTAACAGGATGTGGGGAATGAAAACTGAGACTGTACGAATAGTAATCGGAGCTCTGGGCGTTGTGAGAAAAGGAATGGGCAATTTTACTAACAGTGTCCCAGGTAACATTAGAAGTAGCCTAGAAGATCGCCCTACTAGGAATATCCCATACTAAGTAAAGTGCTATCAATTCAATGACAATTCTCCTATAGAGCCCAAGGTCTATAGTTTGGAACCAGCTCTACAGGATACAAAGCAAGAAATATAACATACACAAATAATAATAATGATAATAATGTAGTTAGCAGTAACAATGACCATAATTGAGAACAATAATAATACAGTAACTTATTGCAATTTTTTTCAGTTAAATTGCTCGGCTTTAATTCGACACGGAATTCAAGATTGACTCACTTCACAATATTGATCGAATTGAAGATTGTTAATGTTAACTAACATGTCTTCACCCACCAAACATATTGCTGTGATCGGAGCTGGAGCCAGCGGACTCACTGGAATCAAATGCTGCTTGGATGAAGGTTTGAAACCTGTATGTCTGGAGAGATGTTCTTATATCGGTGGTGTATGGCGATATTCCAAAGATGTACAAGAACTGGGAAGAGCTACTGTCATGCGATCGACAATTATCAACACAAGTAAAGAGACGATGGCGTATAGCGATTTTCCGCCTCCAAGTCATTTTCCCATTTACATGCACCACTCGTACGTGTTGAAATATTTACAACTTTATGCAGAAAAATTTGATTTGTTGAAGTACATTCGATTCTGCATTGAGGTAAAAAAAAAATAACTAAATATTTAATCGAAACTTTTTATCTTTTATATTTCGGATGAAACTTTTTTCATTGGCATTTTTGTTAATCAACATCAAATGTGTAATTAAAAATTTAAATATTTATATTCTTTTTTTTGTGGGGGGTTGAAATTTTCGGATATTAAGTTTATCATTTACATAATTGTTCTTAGTAAACAATTTACTTTACACATCTCTTTTTTATGGTTTTCATATTCGGAACCTTTTTTTCTGGATTTGAAAAATCGTTCATCCGAAGTAATATGAAATAAAGCGAAAAAAAGCGCCCGAAATGTAATGTTTCTTTGTTTTTCCCGTGAACTGAGATATATAATTAAAGAAACTTGCTTATGCCTCCCAAGCACTTCCCTTTTGGGGATGCCTGAGGCACAGGGTAATGATTCCAGTCCCCCCTCCCAAAGGATTAAACACGGGGTATTGAAAGAGTGAAAAGTTAGAGAGAAACTCAGATTTGTTTTACTACTGTTATTGAGTATCTGTTTCATTGTGGACTTCATTACTTGTACAAACATTTATGGCTAGTTAAGTATTTGAATTTGTAAATGAAAGATTAGGAAAAAATATTTTATTTATTTACTTTAAGGATTTGAAAAGATATGGTATGTCCAAATTTTGGAAAATCAATGTAGAATATCCACAAATTTATTTCCAAGGAAAGTAATTAGTTATAGGGAAAATAAATGACTGCATTTCGAGCGCTACTTTGTTTTATTCCGCATGCATGATTTTGCTTATCGCCATGCACTTTCTAAACAAAAAAATAAAAAAAAATAAAAAAAGACGCATTTTCAATAAATATAATCTTTGGGGATATATTTTAGTTTTATTTGAAAGATAACAGCCTAAAATTAATCCTTTAAAAAATTATGTAAGATTTTTAGACATTTTAAAAACATTGACACGTTTCTCGTCGAACCTTCATTATTGACGAAGGATGAAAACAAATTTAAAAATCCAGTATTTGTCCGAGCGATTTATTTAAAAATTATTAAATTTAAGGCGTAAATTAAACCGTTTTTATAAAAACACTTAATTTTTGCTTAAAACATAGCGAAAATAATGTTTATTTATTTACAACTGGTAACCTGTGAACTGCCATGAAGTTCATAGGTTAATAATACTAGTCGTTAACTGTAACCCCTACTTTCAAAAAACGTTAGTAAAACACAGTTAAGTACGGAGGACAACAACTTAGAATTTAGAAACTAGTATTGTTATATTGTTTATACTGGTATTATTATTAAATTCTTTAACCAATAATCTACAAATAACATTTTTTATTCTATAGGTTTTTATGAAATTTACTAGGATGACTAATAATTTTATGTTTTTCTACTACAACATGAGTATAAAAATATTTATCAAAAAATGAATCGGAATACATTATTTTGAGTTTCATTCATTGCATTTATTTCTTCTTTTTTATTCGATGCCATAAAATATTTAATTGACCCAAGGAGGAATTTTTAATAATTCTGATTTTAAAATTTATTAAACTGAAGTGTAAGTCTAAAAGTACCGCCACGATCATCAAAAAACGCATACACACACACACACACACACACACACACACACACACACACACACACACACACACACACACACACACACACACACATTTAATCAATTTAATCAATTAAGGTCTTTACAAATAAAATTAATGTTCTTAGTAGTCCTTGCAAGAATGAGTTTATGTGTACGTAGGCAGAAACGTATGTGTGGATGTATGTATGTATGAGCGTTATCGAAGGGTAGGAATGTCTTTGAAGTAATCGCTCAGTCTTAAAATGTTCCGTTCCTTAAAAGAGGCGAGGGCGATGGGTAGAGATAATAATAACGCTCGCTTGACGTTATCCAGGCACTTGTTAATGTGCTCGTTTCCTCCTCTCTGGTGACAAGCGAACTTGCCCTTTTTTATTTTGTTTGTGGGGCTTGAAAAGGTCATTTGGGAATTCACTTCCGGATATGATTTGGGCCTTTCCATTGGACGACGAGGAAATTGCGCGTCGGCTCGCGAAAAGGTCCGTAAAAGAATTTGTTTCTGAGGATTGAAGATTATTTGAATTTTGTTTTTAAATGTTTTCTATTGGCCGAGAACATTTCGCATCAAGGTGTGTAATTTCACGAGTTTTGTTTTGGATTCGCTTTTGGGGTATGTTAAGCAAAGTTTGGAAATACGAGTCGTTTTAATTTCTAACAAAATCAATGAGTCACTTTTTAAACTGGATGTATGGGTTGTGTGTATGTACCTAGAGTTAGTTTTTTTTTTCTATGGCGGTAAGGAGGGAATGAAGACATCGCTGACAAAACCAGCAAATGAAAAGAATAAAAAAAGAAAACAAAACACCAATATATATATATATATATATATATATATATATATATATATATATATATATATATATATATACAATATTTACAAACAGTTAAACATTTACTAGCAATATCTATGCCTAGAATGTTACCAGAAAGAGAAATACAAATGCAGAAGAACATGTACCTGTGTTTTATAGACTACACAAAGGCGTTCAACAAAGTACGTCACAAAGATCTGTTACAACTACTTAGCAACCTTGACATATTCGGGAAAGACATCAGAATAACCAAAAATCTCTATTGGCAGCAAACCGCCTGCATACGGATAAAAAATGAGTTCAACAGATATATAAAAATAGAAAGGGGTGTAAGGCAAAGATGTGTCTTCTCACCGGACTTATTGAACTCATGCAGCAAGGCAATTCTGAGAGAACTGAAAATCCTAACAGGATTCATTATTGGCGAGCAGAATCTTAACAACATAAGATATGCAGATGACACAGTGCTGATAGCAGACACAGAAAGGAAACTACAAAATTTCCTGCAGAAGGTAGCGAAGGAGAGCGAGAACAAATTAAGCATAAACTACAAGAAGACAGAATGCATAGTCATCAGCAAAAAGGTGAGCCCAAAATGCGACTTACAGGTCGGGACCACTAAAGTCAGGCAGGTACAGAAATTTAAATATCTGGGAAGGGTTTTGACAGATGACGGAAAGTGCGAAACTGAGATCCGATGACGTTTTGGGATGGCCAAAGGCGTATTCCTAAAGCTAAGCAAAGTATTAAGAGACAGGAAAATTTCGTTGGAAACAAAGAATAGAGTACTGAACTTCTACATGATATCTGTCCTCCTGTATGGCAACAAATGCTGAACAATCTCCTCAAAGTTGAAGAAGAGACTCAAAGCAACAGAAATATGGTTCTACAGAAGGATTCTAAGGTTTTGTAGATAATGGAAACAAAGAGGAAACTTATACTTAACATCAAGAAGAAGCAGCTGAAACGTAACGGGACACGTAATGAGAAAGGAGAGCTTTGAAAATCTGATACTCACAGGGCGGATAGCGAGAAAGGGAGACGGAAAAGCAACGCGTGACATAGTTAATGGGCTTGAGCAAGTGGATGGCGGAATAGGATCTGGGGAAATAACAAAACTTATTAAGCGCTACAAGGGACAGGTGGAGGGTCATGATCGCCTAGGTCCTGAAGGGACACGACACATAAAAGAAGGTAGATTAGGTCTACCCCCAAAACGGTCAGGGTGATTACCCAGTGTGAGAGGTTTTCGAAATGGCAATTTATTTGTGTTCTTCAGAATAAATTTGGCGACTGATCGCGTACGGAAAAGTTCATTTTCGTGGAAGGATGACTTCATTCAACTAATATTTAACTATATTTGTACCTAATCAATCGTTTAAACTCTCCACAGAAAAACAAAAACAAACAAACCCTGCTCTCTCTTTCTCTCGCTCTCTCTCTCTCTCTCTCTCTCTCTCTCTATGTATCTTACTATCTCAATCCTATTGACTAGAATAAAATCAGTTTCAAGTTTGTAACACTGTAGCGATGTTGACAAACCCTTTTGAAACTTCCGTGTTGCCGATGAAAATCAGCAGTTAGGGTACACAGATAGCTAGCATTCCCATGTCATCAGTTCCCAACTAGTTATTTATACTTATGACACAACTATTTTCTCCTATCTCAGTACCAAGTCAAAGTAAAACTAGCAGCTACTCTAGGAAATAACCCCCAATCAATGGTTATTTGGGGCAAGAAATGGCTTGTAAATTTTAACGCCTCCAAAACTAATCTATCATTTAATTACCATAAAAAAAACTTTTCTGCCATCTATGAGAAACCTCCAGGAGAAAAACTCTTTGTGTCTTCTTGGGTTCACTTTTTTCCACAGACTTGAAGCGGAGTGATTATATTGAATCAATTGCTAGGTCTGCTTCTAGGAAAGTTGGTTCACTGTGCGTTCTGACAATTTTTCTCGTTAGAAGCCATTTTGCACATTTATAAATTTACAATTCGTCCGTGCATTGAATAATTCTGCCATACCTGGTTTGGTGTTCCTGCAATATATTTCGAGATTATTGGCAAAATCCAAATGATCTGTAATATAGTCTGTCCTAACCTGGTATCTCAGCTTTAGTCACTTTCCCACCAGTAATTGTTCTGATGAGCGTTCCTCCTTTGTACCTCGGCTCTATGAATTTAAGCGTACTATTAGTTTGGCAACTAGGTCTCACCTTTTTACTGTTGAACTAGCTAGATGTAACCTTAAGTTCTGTTCTAATAGTTTTCTCATACTTCTTGTCTGCGGAAATCTTTTCCCGTTTCTTCTTTCCCTGTCGCCTACAATCTTGAAAGTTTTAAATGCAACGCCAATCGTCACCTTCTGTCTTCATGAACCCTGTTCTTTTATTGGCCTTTCTCCTCACTAAAGTAATTTCATTTTCTTTCACTTTTAGTGACCCATTGCACCTTAGTAGCATTAGCCCTTGCTTGGGGTGAAATGATTAAAAACAAATATCCTCCGTTTAAAGAAAGTGTTTGAGAGGGAAAGGCTGAGAATCTTCTAAAAGTGTGTCAGAAAATGATAACTTTATTATCATCAGTGGCGTGGTGAGACACAAGACTGAAAAAACAGTAATCTTTTCCAACGTCTGTCTCTTAGTTATTTCCAACACTTGAAGTTAACCAACCAAGATGAATCCAATGTTGAAAATTTGTTGGCATCTGTTTCTCGAAAATGACGAGTCGCCTTGGTAATTGATTTTGCACGATCAAATCAATTTATATATATATTTTAACTTTTTCATCTAGTGACTACATCAATCAATTCTTGTCACACAATGAACTATCAAAACATCATTTTGTTTTCCTCGTATTTCCGTCGTGAAAGCATTCTCAATTTTACCTTCATTTTTAAACAATGCCAGTCATATTACACGATAATTTTACAATAATTGAATGAATATTTTTCTCATATTTCAACATTTCTGTATTGCTTGGCTTCATTAATTTAATTTCTAATTTTCCGGCGATACTACTTTATCAAAGAATTAACTATTTTTTTTATTTTCTTTGTAAATTACTTTTGTAGTTTCCCTTTCATTTCTTCCTCATCTGTTTGTTTGTTTCTTGTGTGGTTTTGTAAACTAAGTATTTTTGTTCCATAGATGTACTTTTTTCTTCTTCTAGGTATTGTTGGAATCGTCTCATGTGCTTCAGTTAATGACTATATGATAAGATTATTGGATTCCTTTTGTGTCTTGATCAAGATTTAATGACAATTTGATCCCTAGATTATTACTGAATTTTAAATGTACCCTTTCATTTTTATGTTAGAGCTCTGTGATTTTCTTGGTTTATTCAGACAGACATAAACTATTTTGTTGGTTCATGTTGTCAGCAGTCTGTTATTTGATTCAAAGTGAGAATTGTATTCGCTAACATTTGTCACAAACTGCCTAATCCATGAGTTTGAGATGCTGAAGTTAATAATCTTTTTTGTTACATTATCTGGGTTATGCCATGTAATGTTTCATGGGATAATCCAACCATTTGTTAAAGATGTTAGTGTAACAAAAGTTTAGCTGGAGTTCTCCATTGCTGTTTGAGGCTTCTGTTTCAAAGGGTGGGGTTTCTTGCCATCAAAAGTGCAGTGGCGTTTGAAAATGTATGAGGTAGCATTAAAATCCCCATTAACACACAGTTTTCTGATTTTTTTCCCTAATATACAAATTTTACCCAATCATGCGTAGAATTTCTCTTTTACTAAATCAGCGCTTTTTTCAGTTGGAGCATGTTGATATCATTCAGATCATAAAGCCATGAACAACAATATCATCGTTCATCGGTCTTTTTAACTGGTGTACAATATTGTCTATTACAATAACTGGTGATTTGCGTATTGCAATCCCAACTCTATGTTGTCATTTCTCCTTGTGGCCAGTCCAAAATAAATTGTATTCCAAATGGGCAATGGAGTCACAGCCAAGTCGACGTAACTCTTGCATACAGTCAACATAATAGCTGGATTTCTTACATTCTTCTAAAAGGAAGTGCACCCTGAAATTCTCTGATCCTGACAGGACGTTGATTTGTCCTATTGTTCATTTGAAGGACTTTATGTTTGGATTTTGTAATCATTGTTTTAGTTGATGTTGACAGGTGAGATGGTTGACTAGACCGTTCCTCAAAGGAAAGCTAGAAGAAAGGACTAAACATCAATTACAAAAGACAGAATGTATGGTTAGCAAAATGGACAGCCCAACATGCAAATTACAAATTGGAGATATGTATTATTTCAATTAAGAAGTCACATACAGCTCTTATTCTCAATATCGATTTTTTTTACATCTGTTTATACAATTTGTGAATGTACAGTGGTGTAATGGATAGTAGCTCGGAATGAGAAATCAGAGAGCTGAGTTCAAATTCCAGGCAAGTTCATTATATTCACTTGTGTGCAAATACCCTTATGAAAGGCATGAATGTCCCCCACCACTCAGCTACGGGCAAATAACAGGATAGAATGGACCATCTATCCGTGATTTGTAGCCAGTCTAAGAGAAGAAAAACTTTGAATTCAAACTTTTTTTTGCTATGTCAGAAGAACTAATGTACTGACATAAAGAAATTGGGTCATTATAATATAAATTGCTCTTCTTCAATTGGATCTCTTTGCTTTTCTGGAGCTATGCTTTAAAATTATTAAAATATTGACATTTATTATCAGAATTCAGATGCCTAATTTTCACAGTTAAATAAAATATATAATGTTAGATAGATGTACATGCAAATTAACAGGACAATTGACATTCTTCTGATTTACAATGGCTTGTTTACGGATCAAATATGTGTCACAGAATTACTTCTTTCTATTTTTATTGTTGAAAATTATTTAATGACTAATCTATTATGTTTGTACAAATGTACAGCATTTTTCAAGCTTTATATTCTCCACAAAGAGTTGGTAGACAACTTGAGCAAAACTGATAAATTGGCGCACACTACCTATGAACTAGCACAGTTACAGGACATCAGGCAAACTTTCTTGACCTCTTCCTCACATTCTGCCCTGGAAAATACTTCGCTGAAGTTTTAATCACCCCCTCCTCCAGGGTCACTTCATACCATTCATAAGTCACTGCAAGAGAATTCTAGAAATTGCAAGGTATAGCTATGCACAAGCAGTCCAAGCCAAATTTGAAAACAGAGAAATTGGAACTCCAACCAAATTCTGAATAGAGACAAACAGTGCCTACTATTATAAATAGCTCGAGGTTATCCCATCCTCTTCAGATCTTCAAATACGGGAAGTCTGAAGAAATATCTTGACCCTAAGAAGGCTACTGGGCCAGATAGAATCCAAGTGGTTGTCCTTAATAATATTAACCCGGAGTTACCCTGATCTTAGAAAAATTATTTGCTGCTTGAAGGAGAAATTCTTCCTAAGTTTGTGGAAAGTGTCAAGTGTAATTCTGTTTTTTAAAAATGCAGGTCAGCGCTCACCCGCCTTAAATTATAGATCCATCAGTCTCCTCAGTGTCACTAGAGAACCTTTTGAAGCTATAATCAACAAGAAGATTGTTGATCACCTCAAGAGGAACAACCTCTTGAGCAACAAACATTATGGATTTTGATCAACCCGGTTCACTGCTTATATCCTAAATGCAATTACTCACAGAATCAGTTAGGCACTAGACAACAAATACATATTGTTGTGATGTCCTCCCTCTAAGAGTCTATGTTAGACTCTTCCGCCTACTATAAGTTTAGTAGGAGAGAAGGTTCGGGGAACAGTGAACGATGAATAGATTGAGCGCTAGTTCATTCAATACACTCTCGCTAGTCGTGTAATACTCTTCTGGTGTACTTACTGTTTAATATACGATATATCTGCTAACCTGGTTTTTGTTATTTACTTGGTTACAACACATATCAAAGACGATCACAGATATTTCAAAGGTGTTTATTAAGGTGTAACATAGAGGGTTATTGCATAAATTTTCTTCCTATGGATGCACTGGAAGAGTCTTCTCAATTATAACGGATAAGTCCCTGAAGGTGGTTGCTAATGACTTCCGAGACCCATGTGATCAACGCAGGCATCTCTCAAGGTTCGCTCCTCAGTCCAACCCTCTTTCTATTTTACATAAATGATTTGTGAATATCTATGTTGATAATGCTATAGTATATGGGTGCACCAAAACTCTAGATGACCAGAGCTTGACAGCTAATCTGTCCTCTGACCTAGTTTCGACAACTCAGTTGGGTTCTAGCTGATCACATTCAATGCCTTGAAAACCAAATTAGTGACATTCCATCATCGGATCCAGAATTTTCACCAATCATGATGAAAAGATGTCCCCCGTAAGGAGGTCCTATGACTTGAACACCTGTTGAAACTTAAAATCAACCCAGACCTCAAGTGAAAAACATACATAAGATCCATACCTAAATATACTGGAAAATGTTCGATTCCCTGTACCACTTCAGTAAGTACCTGACTCCTCCTGCCTTCCTTTATCTGTACAAGAGCTAGATCAGGCCTAAAATCGACTACTAATGCCATATATGGGTAGAAGCTGCCCAGTCTTCATTTTCCAGTCTTGATAGAGTTCAAAAGCATTTCCATGTCCTTGTGAGTGATTAATTATTCCCCCTACAAGACCTTTCTCACTGACAAAACATTGCAAACCTCTTGTTGCTCTATTGCTATTTCCATGAAAAGTGTTAAAATGAATTAGATTCCTTAGTTCCACCAGTTTTAACCGACACACCAACTCCAGTTTTCTGACTTCCCTCTTCACTCACAGAATTCGGCCCACAGGACAGCCGTTGACATTGGCGGGCTCTCAACATTACCACCGTGATTTCTAACACCTTGACAGTTTCGTTATCACACTCCAAGTCACTCACGTCGTTTCCGTCAACTCCTGGCCTTGCCAACAACAACCTTACACCTAATCACTTCCTTTACAAATGGCGGCTAAAGGACCACTTATCAACAATTTTGTTTTCCTTTCACATCACTTCACAGACTGGGTACTGCCATTTTCGTTTGATTCCCCATTCGACCAGAATCCAGTACAGATATTCCACTTGATCAAGTTTCACTATCACACCCCAGGCCTCTTTCGTCGTCGCCACCGTGACCTCAGTCAATCAAACCACCAAACGCTCCTTACCAGGCTTTACCACGGATCAACCCCGCCAATGACATCCCACTCATGCAACCAACTGCGTATATCTCGTGAGCCCATATTGGCAAATGCACACAAGATAAGACCTTTTCACAGAACTATGTATGCTGGCATTTAGTATTATGTATATATTCCGAAGATTGATCAAAACACACTCTTGGATTTTAATCCTTGTTTGTTCTTTCCTTTGTAACCATTTGCCAGTTGTAACAAACATAAAATGATTACATCCCTAAGTATCCCCAATAAACCATTTCAACTTGAGACAATTTGCTTTTTATTGATGTTTTTCATAGAAAAAAAACTTTTCTCAATATTGTTCATTACTTTTTCTTTATATTTTATAGTGCAGGTAACACTTGTGACCTCATTCCAGGCATCATTTCTCATTTCATTATCAGTGAAATGCCATGTTGGATTTTCTTTTAATGTGTGCATTTAAAACTAAAGAAAAATGTGATATTTATCATTTTATTTGATGTTTCACTTACAGGTTTTAAAAATTGAAGAAAGTGATGATTTTGAAAGTAGTGGTCAGTGGAAAGTTTACATCAAGGATTTGACAAATGGTCAGACACAAGTTGAAATATTCGATGGTATTTTGGTTTGCAATGGTCATCATTCTTTCCCAAATATTCCACATATTTCTGGGCAGGAGAGGTTCAAAGGTCAAATCCTTCACTCCCAACAGTACAAGCATTCTGAAAATTATGAAGACAAGGAAGTTGTTGTGGTTGGAATTGGAAACTCAGGAGTGGATATTGCTGTGGAACTTAGCACAGTTAGTTCCCAGGTATGTTTGAATGTCTGTTGTATTCTGATATAAAGAATAGAAAATTTCCTCAGAACTAATAACTTATCATTTCATTGAAAATTTGTCTGAATTTTTTTTAGAAAGGCCTCTTGATTAAGCCGATAACTTTTCGATGGTCTTTCATTATAGGAGCAAAAATAATAACCATAAAAATACATGGTTATCAGCAAAACAGAAAGTCTAAGTATAACCTGTTTGACCGGGGTCGATTCTGGGTTTGACCTTCTCGGTCAATCCCACGCCGCGCGGTCACCGTTGTGGTTCAACTGGTGTTGGTTGCTGTCCACTTCGGTCCACCTTGCCCTGCTCACGTTGTGTTCTTGATTCCAATGTTGGTGGAATCGATTACGGCGGTGATCGATGCGTTGAGTCAAGTCTCGGCGAACTAGCTATGTTGAAAAAAATAAAGGAACCTCTTTTTACAAAAATTATGCAAACGAAAACAGGTACTTGGGTTAACTTTCGATTCAGTTTTATGTAGTTTTTCGGTGTACAAAAATTAACCCTTCCCACCAAGGTCTCTTCAGTGACACTTTCGTCTATCAGAGCAAATATCTTGGAACAGGCGTTAAAATCGGAATTCTTGCGGCGGCAGGTCACATGGGTTTCAGCAGCTCATCTTGTTGTAGGGTTTCGTCTGCATCTCTCGCCTGCAACTATGGAACTGTCTTGGTCGCCTCAGCGCTCTGCTTACTTGACTCTTACTTAAGACTGGCATGGGGGCTGACTGTGTTTCGTGTTTCCCCTGTCTCCCAACAAGAATTCTTTGTTTTCTGGCTTTGGAAAATGAATTATCTCTCTAAATTTGGAAGATACCTTCTTTCTACGGGTAGTGGTTGCAGGTATTGGCCCGCCTGTATAACTCATACTTTCTCTTATTTATACCTTGCACCATTACTTCCCAATGAGTGTAGGCGATTCCTTCGTCCTTCTTGGTATCACATCTAGGCCCTTCACCTCGGTTGTCATTTTGACAAATCTGATTTTTAAACCGCGTTACGAAATAGTGTGGCCTAACTTTTAGTCATTAATTGTACTTACCGTTTTAATTTTCGTCAGCAAATTTTTCCCATTTTAGGGTCTTGTCTTCATAATCAGAAATTTACCAGCTGTTTCCTTTGACAGTTATCTCCATACCTTGATAACTCAATCGTACTTATGAATCCTGGGCTTGGTCCTTATATAAAGAAATTCTATTTCTCAATTTGCTTACAATTTCCAACTTTTTGACAGGCAAAATAAATCAGTTTGTTAACTTTTGCCTTCATCTTTAAAAATTAACAAATATTATCTCCTCAATCGACCTTCTTTCATTGCTGGTCATCAGGAGATGTTTTCGTAACCGATACTTTAGCAGCGGCCATAAATTAATTTTTCCATTTCCACCTTGTTCAGCAAACTGTCTCAGCCGATTCTGAATTCCCTTCCACCAACCCTACTTCCCTTGTGGGTTTAAAATTTCCAGATGATCTTTTCGGCAATATCCTTTTCAGAACAATAAAGTAATTTTCTTCAAGTCGTCTGCTTACTTCCTTTGGTTTATGTAATCCCATATCTTTAAGCATTTTCTTCTTGTTACAAGTTATATTTTATCTTAACTCTTTCTTTTCCATTTGCCAGTGTCACATAGTGTCACAAATTGTGGGAACTACACATTACAGATGTCAAAATAAAGCAGGCGTATATATTTAACTATTTGGTTTGCGTAATTATAAACAATGGAAAATATGATATAGAAATTTGAAGGGCCATGGAAACAAACGAAAGGTGCCTTCCAGAAATTAAGCAAGGTATAGGAAGAGATAGGAAAATATTGATAAAACTAAGAAAAGAGTGTGGAACATATATATGTAATATTAAATGACCTATATGGCAGTGGATTCTGAACAATTTTCTCACAGATAGTAAAGAGAAATACCATAACAGAGATGTGGTTCTATTGACAAACGCGAAGAACACCAGGGAGAGAACATGTGAGTTGTAAGCAAGTTTTAAGGAAAATAGGAGCTAAAAGGACACTTATATTTAGAGTCAGAAAGAGGCAATTAAAAATGCAAAACAGAAACAAAACGTTATGGTAGAGGCTCAAAAGTTACTTTGAGCTACAAAAACAAGAAGCAAGATGCATGTGCACAAACTTTAATCACTTGAGACCTGAATGTTTTGTGTGACAACATAATGCCAAAATATTTAGTTACCAACTCTGTGATAATCACGGAGTTCATTGCCATTATTAACTGAGGTCAATGAAATTTCTCATATTTAATAAACAGCTCCAGAGACAAAGAAATTTCTTGCAAGACTATTGCCAAGTGATTCAAACGTAAAAAGAAAAAAGCGTTAAAATACATTCATGTAACTATAATACTTTTTCGTATCATAAAGGAAACGTTAATTTAATCAATGTTCAAATGTTTCTTCTTATAATTTCAAGATGAAAAACATTGAACTCTTAACCATACTTTTTTCTCTACTTTGCTAGCATAGTTGAACATTTTTTTTACTTACTTTTATCTGAAAATAATTAGATTTATTAGTTGAAAACTTTTTATTAGTTAGTCATCGTAAATTCTTTAATTTCAGGTACATCTCAGCACAAGAAGAGGTGCCTGGATCGTCAGCCGTATTTCTGAAAAGGGTTTCCCATTTGACATGTCTTTCTCAAAAAGATCATTGAAAATGTTTCACAGCCTACTGCCATTATCCGTTTCAACAAGGATGTTTGAGCACAAACTGAATAGTCGTTTTGATCATGATCTTTATGGGCTTATGCCAAATCATTCTTTCTTGAGTCAGCAACCAACATTCAGTGACGACCTACCTAATCGGATTCTTTCAGGCCGTGTACAGATAAAACCAGATATCAAAGAGCTAAGTGAGAATGGTGTCCATTTTGTTGATGGAACCTGCAAAGATGCAGATGTTCTCATTTTAGCCACAGGATATCAGATCAAATTTCCATTTATTCCAAAATCAGTGATTGATATTCGGAATAACAAAGTTCAACTTTTTAAGTACATGTTTCCACCTGATCAGAAGAGAAACACATTGGCTGTCATTGGCCTTGTTCAACCACTGGGTGCTACTATGCCCATTTCAGAACTCCAATGTCGAGTAGCAACTCGAGTTTTCAAGGTAAGATATGTTAATTAAATCAAACAATTTCAAAACATATAAAGTTTAAATGACTCAAAAGACATTTGAGATAATCAACGTTGATTGCTAATATTCAGATAATTATATAAATAAACATTGAAATAATTACAAAATTGAACCACTGTTTTTAAATATTAATTTTAGAATCAACCATAAATGTCCTTATTATTTTGCTACTTTCTTATTAAAAGCCAAATTAATTTTATAACATCCATGTCGTAAATAAGAGATTGACCGTGAGACTCCTTTATGACACCATATCCGTTTACGGCCTTTTCTCTGTATTACGACAATCAGCCATATTCGAGAATACTAGGAGCACGTGATGTGAATCCTGCTTGTATTTTGCCGAATAAAATTGGATTAACTTATCTTCTGAGTCTCAGTCTTCATTCTTGACAATCCCCTTTTTGAAATGTGTTTCTTGTCTTCATGTTGTTCTCTGTAGACTGATGTGATTAATACTTGGTTTTAAGTGATGTGATTCCCACTATTCTTGCCCTACATATTTCAGCAAACTTACATATATAGAGATTTTGTGGCTGGAACCATTTTCTAAAATTTGAACAAATGATGAAACGTCAAATATTTTCTTTCAATTCCTTGGTCAGTCTGAGAACTTTTCAGCACGCCTCAGATATATAAAGTATGAAATTTGAGCATTTATTTTCTCATTCTCTCTCTATATATATCTTTTTGTGATAACTGTAAAGTGCATCAACTACTGACTAAATCAGGAAAAAATGAAGGAAATCAAGCTTTATAAAACCGATGAAAGGTGCTTACTGATTGTACTTTATTTATATGCAATAATATCCAAAATAACATCAGAAATTTTTTAAAATAAGCTCTACACTAGTCAAAATGCATGTTGAAAATATTATCTTTATATATTGGAGTATGTGTGTATATGAATATATTTACTTTTATATAATAAATGCCAATGTCAGTGTCACACTTTTTTCAATTGAGGGGACACAACTCTTAATAGATCATTTCCTATATAATAAATGTGAATGTCAGTGTGCCACACGTTTTCAAACTTACTCCTAGCCCAAAATATCATACCATTTTTCAATCAGGCCAACTCTGTGAGAAAATTAAGAACTTTCTGAGCTGGATCCAGACCTGCAATCTGGAAATATTGGATTCCCAATTTTTCATTATTGTGATTGTTTTCAACGATTTTTTTCCATGATTTTTTGCGACAAATTTTTTGTATAACAATTTTTATATCTTGGAAATACATTGGGGAATAATCAAAATTAATTGCAAAATTCAGCGAAAGTCACCTATGAAATAAAAATAATTGTTTGTACATAAAGTAGAAACCTACGTACATCAAATTGTCTTTAAATTAAGTGGCAACAGAAGAACTATTGTTGAACTTTTAAAAGGTAAGCTTAAACATTAAGTCAATACTTAAATGGAGTGATCAATTTTGAGTTCTTCTGTAGTTTATTGTTGCCTATCGCATCTACTCCCTACCTATTTTGATTATCAAGAATACTCTGCAGTAATATCAGATTTGCTTCATGCACATCTTTGTCTTAAAAGCATTTCCAAGATAGATGATGTATCTATAATGACAAATGTACGCAGATGTAGGCTTTAAAAAGCTTTACCCAACTGAAAATATTTTTGTCATTCACTTTTTCTACATTCGTATATATATATATATATATATATATATGTGTGTGTGTGTGTGTGTGTGTGTGTGTGTGTGTGTGTGTGTATTTATGTATATAGTAAGCAGTGGCTCTACTATTATTAGGTTAGGAGTTAACAATTAAAGTTGTGAAGGCAATGATGAACAAAAACTAAGTGTTAAATTGCTTCAGAAAATAAAAGAGTGAAGCAAAATGGGATAAAATTTTTTACTCTACCGGGAACATTTTTGCGAAAAAGAAAATTTCAAGTATAATCCCTGAAAGAAAATGCAAATTCAAGGGGTGTTCTTAAGAGTCTTCGTAAAAAGGATGAAGTAAAAATTGAACATACTCTGTTGGTGCATTGAGGGGTAAATGTGGTGTATTGTCTATACCATGTGCTTGCATTGCATGGAGTGCTGATTTTAGCATCCTATCCTGATCTTGGCTTGAAGTGAAAGTGGGCTAGCCTCTCAGGATTCACAGTATGAATACTCCCAGTTTTTTTTTCTTTTTAAACATGTCAAAAACCCGAAAAGGGTTTGCCACTGCTAATAGGGTTATTAACACAATGCTTGTCAAGCAAAAATGTTTAATGTTTGCTGCAGCCCGGATCTGGCGGCTGTGACAAACTGTGACTATAAATAATTTATTTCACAGGTATTCTTGGTTTAATCAGTATGCTTGGCATTATTTGGATTTAAAATTTTAAGTCAATATAACTGTTGTAGCATACCTACGGACGATAATTGGTATCTCCCCATTCACATAAATACAGTAGTGAATACTGTGCGTTGGTCTGTAGTTGGAGATTCGTCTCCAGCTGTGCTGGTCAAACTCTTTGTCTCTGGGCAGAGAGAATCGCCAGACGAGGCTATGTCGAAGGGCAGAGTCGCATCTCAGGAAACAGCTACCTGACCCCGTTTTATGCGGGATTTACGGGGAATTTTTGGCTGAGCCTACGGGCTCAGATACCCCACATTAAATTCGGCCTGGTGCCACATCTGACTGCATGGGGTGGTTGGTAGATATTCTACAGTTGGAGATTCCTTGTGGAATTTGCTTGACTCACTTCTAGCAGTTGACTACTTCTTCCATGCACCGCTGACAAATCTTATATGTGTTGTTCTTGTCCCGAGTATTATCGTTCATTACCAACCTTTGCGTGATTATTCCATTCAGTAACATTCCCTAGGTTAGAACAATAACATTAAAACGTATTCAAAGATATTTAATAGTGAAATTGTTTCTTTCAGGGTGAAATAACACTTCCCTCAGCTGATAAAATGTGGAAAGAAATCATAAAGAAGGAAGAAGTCATAGCAAAATGCTATATACAAAGCCTAAGGCACACCATCCAAGTGGATTTCGTCAAATTCATGGATGAACTGGCTCAACTGTGTGGCTGCAAACCAAATCTCTGTATGTCTATCTTTATTTCTGTTGTATCTTATATCTTTTCTGATTCATGTGTGTTGTATGAAAGCTCCCATATGGTCCACCTGTTGTACCATAGCTCCTTCATATTGTACTGTACCACCATCATAATCTGTCTTCTATCTTACTTCCATTCAGCATGTGCATTGAATTGTAATGCCCTAGTGGTCAGTATGTTGTACACTTAGTAAGGCTATGATAGTTGTTATGGATTTACTTCAAGTGAGTAGACGTTAACAATGTTAGTAGAATATAGTTGCAAAGTAGATTAGCAAGAAAATGAAGTATTTGTGAAATACTTAAAAAATAATAATATTGTTTTGTATTATATACTGTTTAATAAAAACCTATATGATATAGCTGTGTGACTGTATATTCATCCTCTACATAGTACTTCTCTAATAACACTAAAAGGAAAAGAGTCAGGAGTAAATCTTCAAGTATGTGTTTGAAGTGACTAGGCAAATTCTGCATGACTCACCATAAAATGTTTCCGATTCTTATGGATTCTTCAGCACAAAACAATGGCTATATCATTGTTTTGTCATTGTCAGGTAAGAAATACATACTTGTATCATCTTTCATATTTTTTTAAATGGATACCTGCAATAGGACTGAGAATAGTAAATTTCTGGCCAAACATGCTTGAAAGTCAGGTATCTTTGGCTATTTATATGTTGTGAAATTGATGAAGCCTGTTACTACATATTCCTTATGGTAACAGAAAACAAGACTCAAGAGAAAACACAAATCATCTCTCATAACTGTTGTTAATATTGAAAGCATAGAGAACCTATTTCATAATATCTGGGATGAAGAGTTTACATAATGTCCTCATCTTTGTTGTTACTATCACAAAGTTTTAACTATTGTGCCCATTGGCTTATTCAAGAATCTTTAGTTCCATTTAACCTCCAGAGAATTTTGAACTGAACACTGAACTTATCTGTCAGGATCAAAAAAGAATACAAGTATGTAGTGCAGGGTTTGGCAACTACAATAAAAAAAAATTTTTTTAGTTGAATGTTGATTTCATAATTCAGTATGAAAGAGAAGATTGACCTAGAAAAAAGGTAATTAATTTCACCTGCAGTGAGAGAGCAACAAGTCAGATTGTAAACATGTATCAACTCTTGTAGTGGTAGATATAAATCTTTCAACTGGGAATATACCCAAGGAATATACCCAAGGAAATATATCTGTATATCATCCTCATAAATGTCACATATTTACAAAATTATGTTTACTGCAAAAGTTCCTAAAGCACAATATTTTTTGTGTAAACTTTGAAAGGTCTGAGTAATCCTTGATAGTCCATAGATTCAATCTGTGATTTCAGAGTTTGCTAATTTCTCATCTTACTAAGAGCAACGTATAATCAGATATATTTAAATTTATTTTTTTCAAGCTATTACCAAATTCCACAAGATATGCTCTGAATCATGACATACAATAATTAACGACAATATATATATATATATATATATATATATATATGTATATATATATATATATATATATATATATATACATATATATATATACATACATACATATACATAGGTCTGACGAATTGGCTCGTTTTTACGATTCTAATGGAATAAATTATGACCATGGAATATTAGTGTTTAAGTCTTTTTATTATATCCTTACTCTGTTCCTGGACATTGAGTTCTACCTGGATCACATCCTCTTGGAATTATTTTTATACATATATGTATGTGTATATATAATTGCATATGTAGGTGTATATTTATCACTAATATTGTTTATATATATATATATATATATATATATATATATATATATATATATATATATATATATATATACTCAATATCATCAAACTCACCATTTTGCAAAAAAATTATCATCGCATGATTTGTATTTGTGAATAATATTTTAAAATTAAAAATATGTAATAATTTCATTGAAATCCATTTTTAGTGATGTAAGCATTTTGAAATTCTCAGAATTAAAAAGTAAAAATGAACGAGAATAATTATTATTCCTGTTCGTTTTTACTTTTTAATTATGCTGATAATTTCAAAATGCTACATGTATTATTAAATTTTCTTTTGTCTTGAATTTATTTCCATATTTTTTTGTGTGTAATTATTTTAATATTTTATTATTCATTCATTATTGCAGATTTTAAAAATGAAACTTTATATCTATTCTTCTTTTTAGTTTACAAAAACAAATATCAAACAAGATATCTTGAATTAGTCCAGGCTGGGTCAGCACAAGGGTCTCTGCCCCACCCCAAAACTAAAAATAATTTTTAATTTAATCTTTAAAAGATAAACTTCATTGTTTTTTTGGTTTGTTACTAACATGAAAAAGTAAATAATTTTAGATTAAGTTTTATTAAAGCAAAAACTATAGCAAACCTTATTTGTTTGAAAATTAATTTAAATAAAATAATAAAATAGTTAAAATCATAAAACAAATATTCAACATGACTAATGTTGTCCGTAACTCATGTCTGTCTCTCATAACTTTTAATTAATGAAAGTTCTTTTTCCTTTTAAAAAACAAATATAACTTAAATTTGGGTGGGTGCATCATCATTATTTTGCACACTTCCCCTCAATTGTTACACACACACACAAAAACATAAATTTATATATGTTGTATTATATATACAGCTAATAATTTTATTTTACAAAATAAAGCTATTATTATTTCATGTATTTGCTTATTTTATGCAAGAATTGGTTAGCTTTCCATTTTCAATGTTGATGTGTTCTTATCTGTCATAAACAAACAAAATATACAGATTATTATCAGGAAGAATGAAGTTTCAATCCCAACACTGTTGTTTGTAAATTGGGTTGATAATTGCTGCATTCTACAAATTTGGGAATTTATAACAGTATTTCATAATAAAAGTCTCAATCTGATGTGCCTATTTTACTGTATAGCCAACTATATCCATAAGTAGAAATTAGATCTTTTTAAGATACAGGTAATAAGCCTACATGCAAAATATCACTGAGAATTGCTCATTACTATCACAGCTTAAAGTTTTGCACATTAAATACATTGAAAATTTCATTAATAGTATTTTACAATGTTTTCTTTGTGCTTTTCTTTAACAGGGAAAATGTTGCTGGTAGATCCATTTCTGGTTTTGTTTTGCTTCTTTAGTACTTGTACACCATACCAATACAGATTAATTGGTCCTGGTAAATGGAAGGGAGCCAAAGAAGCTTTGTATGGACAATGGGACCGAACAATCTCAGGCATGAATGCCCCAAAAAAGGCAACACCAAATAGTGCATTATCCAATTTTTTCTGGGTAGCTTTTGTGTTTCTTGTGGGAGCTTTTCTGCTGAAAGTCATTTTTTAATTAAAAGATTGATATTTTTATTTTAAAGTAACAAAAACCTACCATATTCAGAATTATTCAGTTCCTTTTTTTATATTACTGTTTTTGACCTTGTTCTATATATTTTCATCTTCTGTTCATTTGAAATGTATGAAAACTCCTCCTGTGGAATGATGGCTTTCTAATTAATATCAAAGACCATGAGAAGTAAGTTTAATTTCTAGAAGAGTTGCCCTCACCATTATTGTAACTTTGTGCACAAACAAGCATGGTTGAGTAAATAACTACAAAATCACAAGTGAATGTTTTTAACATTAATCAATTCAAAAAGAAATTATTGTAATGGATTTGGAATCACATTAATATCCTAAATTAAGAAGACTAACATCAAAACTAAAATGAGCCCCCACCCCACAAACACGGTATTCCCGAAAATACTACTCACTGCAAATTATCTGAAACTCATATGGCCTTATTAAAGATGCTTAGAATATGTTGACTGCGCCCTATTGCAAAGGAGCATAACCCCCACATAAGAGGCTACTAACCAAATAGGTACTTACAGTTTTTAATATAAATGACCAATATCTGCCTATAAAATTAACATATAAAATTGAATCAATATTTATCAATAGAGTTAAGTATAAGAAAAAAAAGCTGATTTTGGTATTAAATAAGCAAACAAGATTGATGTCATAAAATCCTCCAACCTCACCCAACTCAAATCACATACACATCCATTTCCAAATAACTCCTTTCACATAGAGTAATATTGGCTAGAATTTTATTTAAAATTTTCCTTCTATATTGCCATTGTTATTTCACTGCTTTCCTAATGCTTTTCATGACAAAAATGATTGTGTTATTCTCTACTCTATTTTCATTTTTGGTCTGGTCTTTTCTACTGTGTTTGCTAGCTATTTGAAACAACCTTTTGCTCCATCTATTATTCTTTCTTCTTGCTAAGTCTTCCACCTACCTCCTCTACTTTGCAGAATATGCATATATTTCATAAATTTCAGTCATGTGTATAATGAAATAACATATTTAGACACCACCTATTGAAAAATGTGACAAATTTTTGTTATATATATATATATATATATATATATATATATATACACACAAAGTATTTTGGAGATAACTGTTTACTGCAAATTATTCATACTACCCTCTCAGTAGAGTTTGCAATGCAACAAATGTGTCCCTTGAAAAGTGTTATGACCCTTACAAAAGGAGACCACGTACCAAGTAAGTGCTTACTGACTCAAGTATAAATGGTCAATATTTACCTATAGACTCAAGTATAATAAAAAATGATTCTAACATTAAATAATCCAACAAGGACTGATAAAATCCCCCAAACCAACCCAAATCTCATAGACATCCATTTCAAAATAGCTCCCGTAGACATAGTGTAATATTAACACTTTTCTTTTGAAATTAGCATTTTATTTATCAGAATATACAATGTGTATAATTAAAATGATTGAACACTGAATAATTATTAGTATATATTTTTACTATGTACTTTTAAATAATATATATTACAATATATAGTTAGAAAATGCTTATGAATAAATTTATATTACACACACATATATAAATATTTATAATTGCTTATAGAAACACTACACATGGTTAATTTCTCTTTTATATTGAAATAGCAGCAGCTGCAACATCTTCCATGACTGTGCTACTTTTTACCATAGATATTTCAGTAGGCAATTCTTACAGCCACATGGCCCATCTACTCCTAACCAGTGATATTCTGGAGAGGATAGCTCAGGAATCGTGCAAGTTATCCATATGCAGTAGGGAAAGTTCTGGATTTGGATTAACATGCCTCACTAGAATAATTAACAAATGCCTTCAATTGAACTGCACTTAATTGACAAATTAGACCAAACTATTTAAGTTTTTCTTTTCTCCAAAATATTTGGGGTCTCATTATTTTTACTTATTTCTGAGTTCAATATTTTATAAAATAAATTAAAAATATTATCTAAACCTGGTAGGTGGGAAATTGTATTACAAATTCAAATTATTCAAATATTTATCTTTATACAAACTATTGTTCTGTCATGCAACTTTTGTGTCACATAAACTTGAAAGGTGCAAATGGCATTTTGAAATATCTTGAAAAGGATTCATGGAAAAAGAAAAGGACAAGAACCATTGATATAGATTTTAGTATTTCTTAGTTTCTCATATATTTTTTAGTCCTGTAATGATTTGTATTTAAATCATTAGACTAAAAACCACTAAATCTCTAATTCAATAGGAGTTGCTTATTACCTCTTTAAAAGATTGTGGGTTAAATTTCATCTTACTTTTGAAATGTTGATATCTGTATGGTTAGTCATTTTTAATACCACCTTTTTATTTGTTTGATATATTGATGCACAATTATTTATATCTGTTCCACCATTTTTTTAGTATCCTGGCTCATCAATAGATGGCAGGGAAATTAACTTCAGAAAACTGGATTATATGTATTTTAATAACCAAGAAAATAATTTGTTAATATTTTGAGTTCATATCCACATCATTTTTAAATTGTTTGAACTGTAAAAGTAATACTGGTTGCTTAATAAAAAAAATTATTTACTTACAAAAATGATTTTTTTTTCAATTTTTATTTTTATCATTTAAGAAAGGTTAAATTTCTGATTTTTTTTCTTTGTTTTGTTACAACTTCTGTGCATTTTTCTCTTCTTTAATACAATTATGATGATGATAACCTACTTTTCCAACAATTATCATCAGCATTATTATTCTCTTCCTTTATATCTTCTTCCTTTTTTCTTTCCTCTTGCTCTTCTTTCTTTTCCTCTTTTTAAAATTGGGAAATGGTAAGATTGTCTGAATAGATTGTATTCAGCTTCATTCAAAAGTGAATTATTCCATATAATAATCTGTTTGGACTTGTAAAGTCAGTTGTAAACTGGATGATTTCCCCTCATCCTTCACTTGTAGATAGACTCAATTGGATGATGCAGGTGTAACATATTAGGTAAAGATGTAGTGTAGCTGTGACAGTGTTGTATCAACCATGGAATGCACATAGCATTTAATATCATTTGACTGCAGAAAGAAAGAGCACTATATCTCCAAGGTAGCATCTGCTCAAGATTTCCTTGGGCAACAGTAGTAGCCGGAGTATATACAAGGAACATGTTAATTCCAGGCAAACTTCAGGAGCACTTGAAAATCTGCAGGTATCCACAGGTGAGTCAAGAACAAGATCACCAGTGACTGATGAAGATCTTAACTATCCAAGGAAGGGGAACATTGTATCAAAACACATCCCAATTCAATGTTGGTACCAGTCTGCTCATCAGTCAAAGCACTATACTGTATACACTGCATTCAATGTGGTTTTATAGTCAATTATCAACCAGAGTAATATTATTAACACCATGACAATGGTAACTGAACATCACCTGAACCATAGATCATTACCATCATAAAAGGTAGTTGAGTTAGTGTGTGGAGGAGTCTGCATGAGGCTATGGATCCAAACTGTTGGCAGGATGTTATGCAAGCTGGTAATGGCTTTGTAATAGCATGTGGTCTGGTGCTTCTGCTCTGTATTTAGAGATTCTTGATAAAATGCAAGAAGAATCTGCAATGTTATCAGTTCTGACCTGGTATCTCGACTTCAGTCACTTTCCTATTGTGGTAATGTAGTTCTGCTGTGCCTATTTTTTATAAATATTCTGATGGTAATTGTTCGGGTGAGCTTTTCTCTTTTCTACTTCAACTTTAAAAATTTAAGCACAGTACTAGATTGGCGCTTAGGTCTCATCATGTTATAGGTGAAACTACTAGATGTAACCATAAGTTCTATACTAAAAGGTACTTCTCTTGTACTTCTCACCTCTTCAACTCTTTTCTGGCCTCTTACATTCCAGTCAACTTTGATCTTCGAAAATTTAAATGCAATGTCAATTGTTATCTTTTGCTTTCTTATTTCCTGTTCTTTATTGTTCTTTCTCCTTAATAATGTTTGTTTTTTTCTCATATTCTTTCACTCTTAATAACCCTTTGCATTTCAGTGGCTTTATTGTCTGAAACAGAGAATGATTAAAAAATAAAAACATGCATCATAGGCATTATGTTGGCATTCAAAAAGACCACAATTGAAACCGGAATCTGTTTTGATAGCTGGGATATACACAGATTTTCAGTCACTTTCCTACAATTGTAACAGTGCTTCTCTGTCTTTTCTATAAATATTTTTATGGCATTTGTTCTAATCAGCTTTCCTCCTTGGTACCTCAGCTGCATGAATTTAAGCATACTACTAGATTGGCAACTAGGTCTCATTGTTTTTTTTGTAAGTATTTCACCTCAAGCAAGGCAAGAGTGCCACTAGCATGCAAGAGGCTACAGAGAGTGAAAGTAAGAGAAAAGAGGGAGGGGTTACAGAGAGTGAAAGTAAGAGAAAAGAGGGAGGGGTTACAGAGAGTGAAAGTAAGAGAAAAGAGGGAGGGGTTACAGAGAGTGAAAGTAAGAGAAAAGAGGGAGGGGTTACAGAGAGTGAAAGTAAGAGAAAAGAGGGAGGGGTTACAGAGAGTGAAAGTAAGAGAAAAGAGGGAGGGGTTACAGAGAGTGAAAGTAAGAGAAAAGAGGGAGGGGTTACAGAGAGTGAAAGTAAGAGAAAAGAGGGAGGGGTTACAGAGAGTGAAAGTAAGAGAAAAGAGGGAGGGGTTACAGAGAGTGAAAGTAAGAGAAAAGAGGGAGGGGTTACAGAGAGTGAAAGTAAGAGAAAAGAGGGAGGGGTTACAGAGAGTGAAAGTAAGAGAAAAGAGGGAGGGGTTACAGAGAGTGAAAGTAAGAGAAAAGAGGGAGGGGTTACAGAGAGTGAAAGTAAGAGAAAAGAGGGAGGGGTTACAGAGAGTGAAAGTAAGAGAAAAGAGGGAGGGGTTACAGAGAGTGAAAGTAAGAGAAAAGAGAGGGGTTTGTGAAAAGGATAAAAAAAAGGAAAGGGATCAAGATCAAGTCATCAGAAGATGTCGATTGACATTACATTTAAATTTTTGAAGATTATAGTTATCAGAGAAGCAAGTAGAAGGAAGGGAGTTCCATTGTCAGGAAATGCAAGATCAGAGGCTGTTGGAGGAGGAGAGACGGTTAAATTTAACTGTTTTAACAGTAAAAGGGTGAAACTGAGATGCCAACCTAGTAGCAGGTTGTAACACCATTCATTCATGCAGTAATTCATGCAGTTGTAACACCAGTGAAAATAGCTCATCAGAGCAGTTGCCATGAAAATATTTGTAGAAAAGACACATCACATCTGTGAGAAAGTGACTGGAGTCGAGACACAAGGTCAGGACCCATCACATTGCATATTAGTCTTTGGATTTTTTCGAGAATCTTGAGATGAACAGCGGGGGCACCAGACCATATATAGCAACTGTATTCAATGCAAGGAAAAATGGTAGATTTGTAGATTTGAAGGAGGGACTCTGATGAGAAAAACCTTCTGGTACGACACAAACAGCCAACTTTCCTTGTAGCTATTGTTTCAATGAAGTTGTTCCACCTCAGGTCAGTGGAAAACGTGAAACCAAGAAGGCACAGAGAGACGCTGTCATGATGTTGAGCATAAGCCATGATGATAGGAGGCAGGGACATTTCTCTTTGGTGGGTAAATGAGATCAGTTTCATTTTGGAGGCATTAAAATTTGCAAGCCATATCCTGCCCCAGTCAACCACAGATTGGAATTCCTTTTCAAGACCAATGGCCAGGTTAGCTTTGTCAGCAATGCCTGATTTACTATTGAGACAGGAATAAATGGTAGTGTCATCTGTGTAGATGCCTACTTGAGAACTGATGACACCAGGAAGATCATTGATGAAGATCAGAACCAGTGTAGGACCCAGGATAGAGCCTTGGAGGACACCAGCATTTATATGAAAGTAACTGGATAAAAACCCATTTAGGAAAACCTTCATTTCACAGTTTGACAGGAATGATTGGATTAAATCAAATAATCATCCTGTAATACTGTATCCCTGAAGCTTACATAAAAGGCTGACATGCCAAACCCTATAAAATGACTTAGAGATATCTAAAACCACAGTTGTTCTAGATTGAACAATTAGATTGTTCTAGATTGGCAATGAAATCTCATTGATTTACTATTGAAATACATGTAACTGCAAGTTCTAGTGTAATAGTTAAATTTCTCACACTTTTCACCTGTGGAACTCTCTCCTGGCCTCTTGCTTCCCTGCTACCTGCCATCTTCAAAAATATAAATACAACTTTAATCACCATCTTCTGTCTTTCTGGATCTTGTTCTTTTATTGTCCTTTCTCCTCACAAGTCTTTTCATTCTTTTTCACCCCAAGTAACTCTTTGCATCCTAGTGTCATTATCACTTGATGGATGGAATAATTAAAAACAAAGTATTTCTGAGATTAAAAAAGACAGGAAACTGTAGAGAACCATAATTAACAATTTCTGGAACTAGAAAGAGAGAAAGGAAATTAGTTATATGAATAACAATTGCCACATCGGTCAGAATAATATTACCAACCCTGGGGTCACATACACTACATTTGCATTGATCAGCTGAAAGCATTGCATTGAATAGACTGAAAAACATTAACTACTACAATATTCCACCAAAGTTTCAGGTGTACTAGTCACATGTCAGGTTTGTCATAGGTAATTTGGAAGTAAGCAAATTTGAAAGTCTATCTATCTAGAAGCATGAAAAATGAATGCATAGACAAATGCAGTTCACATTTACAATTATGAAAAGTTATTCAAATAAATACATTGATTGTATCTTTGAAGTGGTGGCAGTAGAATAAGCAGATAAATGGTCATCAATTGGACAATTGTTATGGCTTTATTGATTATTCTGGCACCAGATGGATGGACCCTTTTTGTTTTCATTTTCTCAGTTTGTATTCCTTTCAATGACTCAATCATATTTGCTGATGTGATATTGGTGGGAAAGACCTAATGGATAAAACTTGATGTATTGTTCTTAGTTTAATAATGTGTTAAAATTCTCACAATATATAATGCTGACTATTTCATTTCAGACATTGACATGTATCTTGCTATACTAGTTTTCAGGAATAATAACAAGTGCCTGGGTACCTATATCTTTTTTATTCTTCTTTCTTCTACGTTCCAAACATGGTCCTCCACGAGTTGTCTTTTGTAACTCTGAGTAAGGTTTGTCTTTTTGCTATTCCTTGTAGTTGCTGTTTTGCCAACCATTTACATAAACTTATTAAGGAGAAAACAAAAATATTGTCCAAATTGGCATATTTTTATTTCTGGCATATTATGCTTTATTTTAAGAAAGGTAAAAAATGAAACTCAAATACCAAGAAAAAGATTTCTACAATTTATAAAGAAGGCACTGTAAATTAATTGCATTAAAATCTGTTTGAGAAGCTTTGTGCTGGAGATTTTTAACTAAACTATGTTCCATCCTCAAGCAGATATGTAAAACTACCAACTTCATTGCCAACTGTGTCCTGTGCTGACAATTATAGTTATCTTAATGAGGTTACATGAACTGATTTATTCCTTTTTGCACACAAGTGATTTGTTTTTCTTCACATTGGTCTATTCCATTCTGATGGCATTGTTGAGGATGTTGACAAAGTTGGTTGGGGCTTTGTTATATTTCGATACCCAAGATAAAGTTAAAAATGACAAAACCAAAAAACAAAGGTCCCCTTGATATGTGGCTTATAACTGAAATCTCAAGCAAAATTCATTACATTAGGTTTTCAGATGAAGACATAATTGGTGGAAATCCTTCCAATTATATTTTAAATTCCAGAATTTCTTTATTAGATTAGGATCTATATGGCTTGTCCAAATCCCTTTTAGCCAGATTTCTGGTCCTCAATTATGAGATCATCTCATTAACAGCTCAAACAGTCTTTCCTGTTGCCAAATATGATCTACTTTTAATGAACCTAAATATAGTCCTCTTCAGCTGTTTGGCAACTTCCATATTTGGTAATAAATTAATTCACAAACACTACTACAAATTCCAAAGTTTATTTATTTGAATATGTCAATATTTTCTATCTATTTTCTCTACTAAATCCAGGCTAAGTAAAAAAAGTAAAATGCTACCTGTTCATTTTTTCAACTCGCCCCAAAATACTGCACACAATTACTACTTGCTTGTAAAGAGGAGTTTCATCTTGCCACAGACAAGTTCAGATTAATAGGAATTAAATGAAAACATTACTTAAGAATAATCAACATTATTACATTATAAAACATGGGAGAGAAGGCTAACATACTCAAAATATCCAATTCGAAAACTGAAAATCATTTGCATCAGCTTGTTAGTAGCTTTGATATATTGCACACATATGAGTTAAGCAAAACAAAAAACAACTAAAACAGTTGTCCTCTTTTATTGCATAAATTATGATAGACAATGAAAAGTAGATACTTTATAACAATGTAAAATGCCAAAGATCATAGAGCAAATGAAATGAACCACTACTAACTGGACCAATGGCTAGTCTTAATTCAAAGAAGGTTATACTATTTATATATGAGGGAATTGGAAAGGTTTGCACCACTATGATATTCTTCTGGATGATTTGAAAAAGTACAACTCTAAATGAGACTGATCAGAAGCAGCAATCAGCAAAGAAATTCCTGGAATTAGTTCAAAGAAAAGGCATTGTATCCCATCAGGATTACATTAGAGGATATATTTATTTGGCAATAAAAATTGTCAACACTTGGATAACAAGTTTCCACTAATTTGCTGTCTAAATCTAAATCCAAAGCCTTCTCCCTCCTGTTGGCGGAATTCCTCTCTGATTGATCAAGTCTTCAGGAGTGTAGCTGTACTCACCACGCTTGGCCAATTGTGGGTTGGTGAGGTTATTTGGGGTGGGGTGAATTCAGAGTTGTCCTTCTAGGCCAGTTACCGCCTTAGGCTATAGGACCCAGTCTTTCTTACTATTTACCCACAGCTGTATTCATCAGATATTATAAATTTAGATTACAATTTAATTCAGTCTTTGAATGATAAAACATCAATTCCTTGGAAGATAGAAAAAGGCACATTGTTCAGTTGCTTGTTGAGAAAGATAAAAAGTTTTGGATGTGTAAAATACAAAATTTATTTTTACTTTTAATCTGGTTTAGACATCAGCTTGGGTATATACTGTAAGCTTGGATAAGTGGGTGATTTAATGTATAATTGGTCAGAATTTGAAATTGGAGAGCCAAGTTTCAATCCATTTGGATTCATTATATTCATTGACATGCAGCCTTGGGAAAGGTCTGGATCTCCCTCTTATCCTCCTCATCTATGGGTTAATTAGTAGAACTTGTATCCGTAAATCATTATTATCTTAAAAAAAATTCCTAAAATCTAAAAATATTTTCTGGATTTAAATAACCTGAAAAGGTTGATAAACTGTAAAAAAAACCCTGATCAATCAATCGCAAAATAATGATATGTTTTATATTAGTTTGGTTTAGACATCCACTTGAGAATGCAAAATAATAAACAATATAAAGGAAAAATTAGCAAATATATTTGATCTAGTCAAGTCTTTTAAATAACATTTTTGAAATGATTGGTACTCCAGTGTGTGATAGTGAGGGAGAAAGAAAGAGAGTGTATGTAGGTTTCTACAAGGAAGTAGCAAATGCATATATATATGTGTGTGTGTGTGTGTGTGGAGAGAGAAAACTGTATGTGTATGCAGTGATGCATGTATATATAGAGAAGGAGAAATTGGTGACAGTTTGAAAAGCAATATTTGGATTTGTGACTGATTGGAGGTTTTGAGGCACGTGGAACTGCCTCTTAATTGCTGCTGTTCCTAGTTCCACCCTGACCTGGGATGATAGTACCTGCTAGGGTCCTAGCTATGGAGAAATAGTGAACTACCAAGCAAAAGGAAAGCACTATGAAATTATAAAAATACATTTTTATAGTAAAAATACCAGCAATACATATCTATAGTAAAATTAACAATAATACATATTTTTTTTAAGCATTTCACCCCAAGCAATGCAGGAGTGGCACTAGTATGCAAAGGGCTACAGAGAGTGTCTGTAAGGGAAAAGACTGGTTATAGGGGTTGCGGTTGAGGAAAGGATAAAAAGAAAAATGAGGATCAAGGCAACAGAAGATGTTGATTGACATTACATTTAAATTTTTGAAGATTATAGTTACCAAGAAAGCAAGTAAGAGGAAGGGAGTTTCACTTCTGGAGTAGAAGTTACATTTAACTGTTTCAACAGTAAAAGGGTGGGACCGAGATGCCAACCTAGTAGCACACTTAAATTCATGCAGTTGGGGCACCAGTGAAAATAGCTCATCAGAGCAGATGCCATGAAAATATTTATAGAAAAGACAGAGGGAAGCCACATTATGTCAGTGAGAAAGTGACTGGAGTCAAGACCCCAAGTCAGGAATGATCACATTGCATATCCGTCTTTGGATTTTGTCGAGAACCTCAAAATGAACATATACATACATAACACAATCCATACATTCACTTAAAAGTAAAAATGAAATCATCCATGATAATGGCTAAAAGTATAGTGGAAAATAACCAGGAAACAAGGGATGAGCCTCTAGTCCTGTTCAAAAGAAGGAGAAAGAGTATTATAGGAAAGTCTATCTACTCCTATTAAAAAAATTTTTTAAAAACACCAGAAACAGACAAAAACGAACAAGCAAAAACAAAGACAAAAGCAACAACAACAACAACGGGGACAGAAACACAACTGGAGAGCCAAGCTGGGCTGGGAGCCACAGCACAAGTTATGTATGTATAGATTGCTCGTGGACTAGAGGTCTAAAGTCACATTGGAAGGAGAGCGTAAAGGGAGATGCTTGGGCATTCACTACACCCGTCCATATGGATTGTTATATTATTATTATTATTATTATTATTAGTTTAAAAGTGTGATGATTATTATTATGTGATGATGATTGCTGTCTAAAATGACATGACTTCATTAGACATTTTGCAGTAACTAGTTTAATTCTGATCACCCTCTCCCTTACCTGGTATATTAATTTGTTCAGCCCTTTAGGAAAAATTTGTTTATAGGTTATTCTATTTTATCTTTGGTATTGGCTCTTCATTTATTTTTTCTTCTTTCCTTTCTTTTCTTTCAATCTCTCTCTCTCTCTCTCTCTCTCTCTCTCTCTCTCTCTCTCTCTCTGTCTCTCTTTCTGTCTCTCTTTCTTTCTTCCTTTATGTTATAGATGGATAGAGGAGAAGCATATTAGTCAGAGGGGGTATGGATAGAGAATCTGGAATGTAAATATAAAGTTTTAATTTAGTTAAAATCTAACACTCACTTCTTGTAGAAGAGAACACTCCAATGCTCTGTCTAATGCTTGGATGAACCCCCAAAAAATTGCCAAAGAGACGCAGAGAAAAAAAAAGGTAAAATAAATTCAATTCAAAAAACAAAATAAAAAGGAAGGAAACATTAGTAATGAGGAAAATAGAGAAAGTAAAAGAGAAAGTAAAATGAGTGCAAAATTAAATTTAACGAGATTCATACATCATAGAGGCTGATATGCTGCGAAACAAAATCAACCAACCAACCAAATGACAAAGGTAAAGACACTGATCAGTTAATTTGTTCTCATTTGGGAAAGTCAATTGAAGTGTATGAGTGTCCTGACGCAGGTGATGCAATTTATTATTAGTATCCTTTCTTACTTTATTAGAGGCTTTCAGATGAGTCAGGACACTGAGCAGTTAATTTGATTTCAGCAGCAAAAGTTAGTTGAACTGTATATGTGTCCTGACTCATGTGGTGTAATTTTTTTCTGGGTGTCTTTTCTTTCTTTACCAGTGGAGTCAGGTTACTAAGCAATTAATAGATTATTTTGACTAAGTGATCTTGCCTGTTCAATTATTGGTCTTGATATTTGATCACTTAAGTTGAATTATTTATATCTGTCTGCAATTTATATTGTTGTCAGCACAGATATTCCATTTTAATTCAATGGATTTTCATTCCTTCAACACTCGAGAAATTGTGATCAATGCTGCATTGAATGTCTAGGTCATTACTAGTTTGTGGTGTATTTATTTTTGTATTCTCTCACCTCCATTTGTTAGAAGAATCTTCTATTTGTGATGTGGTAACAGCTGTGTGATGTTTAGTTGTAAACAGTATGATGATCTGACTTGGGTTAAATTGTAAACAACTTCAGCCAAATTGCAGTCGTTGTATGTAGACCATTGACATAGAAGTTGCAGGCTATGATCTTTCACTTGACAACAAATCGTCTGTAAACCAGTTAATGATAGTTAATCCTCTTTAATCTCGTGTCAATCTGTACAAGTAGATTCAGCTTTAGTTTGACCTTGAAGTAATAATTTCATTGTGAAGATACCTGCTATTTAATATATATATATAAATTATAAAATTTCAACATTAAAAACATTAATTTAAAACAGGGCTCAATACAAAAGTAGAACAATAAATATTTATTATACACTGTTACATTAGACCATGTAAGTATCCACTACAAAATTGTGCATTTTGTTTCAATGTTTAAATAAAACATCTCTTCAGGTAATTAACAATCATTGACCTTGAAACAACCAAGGACAGTAAGTTGATTAAAATACTAGAAAATCTGAAGTGCAGCAAAATGAATGCTTACAAATCTTAAGTGTACCAAAACAATCGGTCACAAATCCAAATATTGCTTTTCAAACTGTCACCTCAAACCAACACACTCTGTCAACAGTGTAAAAAATATTGGTCTTATATACTTGTAGCCATCAATCATCTGTGACTCAGTAACTACCATGCATCATCATTTTTATGCAAATTAGCACCACTGCCATGCAAATTTTATAGTGATGTTATCTACGTTGTCAAACTGCTTCCTCTAAAAAGGCAACTATTCAGGGGGTCTTAATTCTAATCTACACTTGACACACCTTTTTTTCATACCAGCTTGGTTCTTTTCTACAACTGATTTTCAAGATAGACAGCTTTTCTGCACTTGAAAGATTGATACATTTCCTTATTCTATTTATTCACTGTTAATTTTATGTTGTAAGAAGCTAACATTTTTGATTTGACAAAATCTTCATTATAGCCATTAGATGTATTTGGGAGTCTGTAATTTCAATCAACTTCATTAAAGAATATTGCTTTTGACTGTATTATAGAAAATGGCATATCAATGTGCATTTTAAATATTGTGCAGGTTATGAAGAAGGTACTGTAAATGTTCTATTAGGTCATCCCATAAGTTCTGTCCGAATTTTAACTTTTTGTTAAAATGAATGAAATTTAAAGAGTATTTTATAATGTCTAATGGAGCTGAACATTATTTTTATGTTTAGATGCATTTAAACTGATCAAATTTTATTTCAGAGAACAATAAAATTAAATTTTGTTTGATTAAAACCCTGCTAATATGGAAGTACCCAAGAATCATTTGAGGCACATAATGCTTTATGAGTTCAAGAAAGGAAACTCAGCAGCCAAAGCGGCTAGAAACATTCACTCAGTTTATGGAGAGGAATGTGTGAATGAAATAACTTGCAGAAGATAGTTTGCAAAATTCAGAGGTGGAGATTTCACCTTTGAAGATGAAGATTGAACCGGATGTCCAGTTGAGTTTGATGAAAAGCTTCTTGAAGCAGCCCTTGAAGAAAATCCTGCTTTATCAGTTGAGGAATTGGCAGTGGTTCTCAGTTCAAACCATACAACTGTTCATCGTCATCTTCAACAACTTGGAAAAGTTCCTAAACTTGAAAAATGGGTGCCTCATGAATTGTCTGAAAACAACCTCAAATCATCTGCTCTTCTCTCCATTCTCGCCAACTTGTTTCACCTTTTTTGGATAGACTTCTGACTGGCGACGAAAAAAGGATCTGTTATCGAAATGTTAAGCATCGTAGACAGTGGCTTGGTAAAGGGGAAGGACCCCAGCCACAGCCGGGAAGGGAACTTCATGGGCAAAAGGTTCTTCTTTCAATCTGGTGGGATTGCCAAGGAATAATCCACTTTGAATTCTTATCACCTAATGTAACAATTAATGCTCAATTATACTGTCAGCAATTAGAGCGTTTGAACCAAGCTTTGAGGAACAAAAGACCTTCTCTAGTGAATCGAAAACAGGTGATGTTTCATCAGGACAATGCGCGACCACACACAGCAAGAATCACGTCACAAAAGATCGAAGAACTTGGTTGGGAGAAAATTCCTCATCCACCTTATTCTCCCGACTTTGCTCCTTCAGACTACCATTTGTTTCATAGCTTACAGAATCATTTGGAAGAAATAGCTTTTGTAACACAGGAAGAGGTTAAAACTGACATTTGTAAGTTCCTTGAATCAAAGCCAAAAGAATTTTACAGTAATGGAATTAGTAAGCTTGTTAATAGATGGAAGGAAATCATAGATAATCAGGGAAAATACATTGTTGATTGAATCTGTAATTAAATGTAACATTTGGTCACTTGTTTTCTTTATTCAAAATTTGGCCAGAACTTATAGGATGACCTGATAACATGTCAAATGTGGTTTGTGAAGTTTGATGCTGGAGATGTTTTGCTTAAGGATATTCCATAATTGTGCAGATCAATTTGGGTTGATAACAATCAAATGAAGATATTGATTGACAATTATCAATGCCATATAATACAATGAGGGAGATGGCTAATATATTCAAAATATCCAAATTAAATGCTGAAATCTATTTGCACAGCATGATTATGTTAGTCATTTTGATGGTTGATTTCCAGATATGTGAAAAAACATTCTTACAGCATATTTAGATATTCTATTTTTTAAATTAATTAGGATAAACAATAAAAATTGAATATGCAAGAAAACTGGAAATGTAAGAGATTTTTGGGAAAGCAAAATTGATCACCAATCTCTCTACTAAAATCTGGTTTTCATCCAAAGATGTTATATATATGGTGGGATTATTCTGAAAATATAAATGATTAATTCGAATGAGTACTGCTCTAAGTTAGAACCACCAAAGCAAGCAAGCAATGAAAAGCATTGGGAATTAGTTAAGAGAGAAAGTGTAACATTCCATCATGGTAATATTAGACTGCAAGTTTCTTTGGTAACCAGATAAAAATTGTTACAACTTGGTCGGCAAGTTTCCATTCATCTGCTGATTTCATCAAAAATTACATATTTGCATTAGCAATTATTTCAGTATTTACAGAATTTACGTTGAATAAAAAGAACTTAATTTGCAGAAAGACTGCGAAAGTAGTTCTTTCCTGTGAGGATGATATTATAAAGTTAATTGAAATATGGCAGAAGATAGTGGAACAAAGCAGTAAATAAATTGTTCAACAATGTTAAAGAGAAAAGAATGTTTTTTGTTTTTTTTTAATTTTGTATTTGTTTTATATTTTATATTTCTTTTTATATTTTCATATTATATTTTTTATATAATGTTGAAAAGAAAATAATTTTTTGTTTTTTATTTTATTAACCAAACAAAAACTTCTCTCCTCCCAATCAATATCACCATTGGTAACAGTTCAACATTAAATGTATTGAGTTTATTTTCTAATTTAGTTTGCAGTTCACTGGATTCTTAAATATAATTAATGACTTTATTACTTTATCTGCACATAAGGTTAAAGTAGTTCTATTAAATTCTTTGTTCTTTTAAAACACAGAAATATGAATGGATTCTCAATAGGCAAGATAAAAATGTATTCATCAGGGTTTTTTTATCTGATGTAATGCTATCAATTTCTTCTTTCTTTTTAACTTCTAACATAGCCAGCATCTGAAATTGAATTAAAGATATCCATTTCAGTCTTCAAATTTGTGGTGCAGTTTTGTTTAATCTTCCATTCACTGAGGTCAATCTGTTAGAATTCACAATATCTTCAAAAATATAAGGAGTGTATTTTCATAACATTGCTACTTAGAAATGTCCATTTTGCATCAAAACTTTTTATTGTAAAGGATTCATGTTCACAATAGAATTTGCCTGTAACTGGTTACTTTGAGATGAGTTGCATAAATTCCCCTTGCATTGAAGGTAAATTTTTTATAAGTTGTATTAAAACTAGTTATGCATTATGCTGAGAATTAAACTGTTGATCTCTAGAACAGTGGTTCCCAACTTTTTTTTGTCCAGGGCCCACCTAAGCATCTCTAAAATCCTGATGCCCCTCATGTGACATATAATTCTTATTGAAAAAGTGAATTTCTCTTCATCTGGAAGAATCCTAAAAGGCCATTAACTTTGTCTAAACAGGCTTCCAAAGAACATGGCATTCATGAAGAGGACAGTTGAAGTACTGAGGATGGAAGTAATAAGAAATTGTTTTTAAAAATTACATATATATATATATATATATATATATATATATATATATATATAATTATAATTATTTATTATAATTAATTATAATTATAATTAATTTTTTCTTACTTATTTTTTATTGTGTATATTTTTATTTACTCTATTCAATTTTCAATTTTTTTTATCACTATATAACAATTATAGATATTTTTGCATCCAATTTTTGGATTGATTATTGTAATCTATTCTAAGGGTTATAGGTTTGTTAATTGGTTTATTGTTTACTTTATTTTGATTGATTATTTTTACTTCTATCTTATGTATTTATTTTTATTTACTGGCTCTTGCATTGTAAACATGGCGAAAAAAAGATGTGACATCATTGGAACTTAGAAAAATGATAGTCAAGTTATGTAATGAAGATAAACTCTCAATTGGGGATATTTCAAAGACTGTGGGCAAATCTAAGTTTTATTCATAGTATTTTAAGAAAACTTGAGGAAACTGGTTCATGTGGAGCCAAGAAACCACCTAGCAGGCCTAGGAAAACTACTGCAAGGGAAGACAGATGAATTGGTAATGAATAAGAAAAGGATCGATTTGCGACAGCAACAGCTATCTCTAAAAGATCTAATGCTAACCTTAGCATTAAAATATCAAGGCACACTATTTCCCGAAGACTTAATGAAATAAATTTGAACAGTCGAGTAGCCCCTACGAAGCCTTACATTTCTAAAAAGAATCAAATGAGCAGATTGAAATTTACCACTGAACACGTCATATGGACAGAAGAACAGTGGGATTGTGTTCATTTCAGCGATGAGTCAAAGTTTAACATGTTCGGTTGTGAAGGGAGAAGGTTCGTTTGACGCAGTCCTAAGGAACGATATTCGCCTCAGTGCACTAAAAGCAGCGTTAAATTTGGAGGAGGAAGTGTGATGGTGTTTGGCATGATTTCACTGATGAGACGGGATCTCTTGTTAGGCTACACGGTAAAATTAACGCAACTGTATACAAAGAGATATTGAAGAAACATGTACTTAGTTTGAGAACTGCAATTAATCAACCAGCTGTATTTATGCAAGATAACGCGCCGTATCACACAGCGAAGTCTGTTGACATTTCTTTCTAGGGAGGATGTTACTGTTATGGAGTGGCCTGCTCAAAGCCTAGACATGAATCATATTGAGAATGTTTGGAAGTTACTAAATGAAAGAGCTAAGGAAAAGAATCCAACAAACGTCGAAAAACAATGGACTATTTTGAATGGAGAATGGGAGAAAATATCCATTAATTAATGAAAGACATTAATTTGCTCATGTAGCAAAAGATGTCAAGCTGTTATTGCAAGTAAAGGTCTACACATCAAGTACTAATGAATTATGAACGCTATTTTCATTTGGATATGATGTATCCATTATAATAGTATGATTTTGTTAATCATTCTGATGTTTTTGATCATCTATTTTTTTCGAATGTTATATAATTATTCTTATAACTTTATCAAAATAAGTTTATTGATCTTTATATTTTTGAATTATATTGTTGCGGGGCCTATAAGGATGTCGCCGCCACAAACTTTGAGAAGAAAGGCGTGAACAGTCCAGACAATGATGGAACAAAGGCCGAGGTTTAAAACACAACTACTCTGACTCGGCCCTGTTTAGGGACTTCGCCTCCGTCAAGTGCTGCGCTTCGGCGCGATCCAGCCTATGTGGTTGATCCGCCCTGGAAGTCGTATCACTACACTGACTCGGCCATGTTTAGGGACTTTTCCTAACCGACCCAACGAATCTTCGTGCGTCATCAATCAACCAGCTACTGCCGCCAACAACTCCCCAATCCGGCAGTCGACCAGCTACCGCCGCTGACAACTTCACACTCGTTTCACCGACACAACCGAATCAACTTCCCCTGAAGGAAACCAGTCATACTGGACCCGACACCGATACAAACATATTTCTCCAGACAGTGGGCACCTCGAGGCGGTGCAATGGTTAGCAACCTTGTCTCGCTAAAACAATTACGACTGAGTAGTGAGTTCGATCCTCACTGGGTGCTCCATACTTTCGGCCTTGTGCCACATCTAAGCTACGCTTGGAAAATCACTATTTCTCCAGACAGTACACTCTTGTATTAATTTTGAATAAATAAAATCGACGTTTATTGTTTTTTAAACCTCTGCCTTTGTTCCCTCATCTCATTGTCTTGGCTGTCCACACCTTTCTTCAAAAAGCTTGTGGAGGCGACATCCTTATCGGCTCCGCAACTATATATTTTACCTTTATACCCTTATTTTTTCTTCATAAAATGTTCTTTGAAGCTTTAAAATAAAATGTTATTGCACATTTAGACTTTTTCTTAACATCGTTTTGATCTTTATGCTCGCTACTGTATCTTTCTAAGATCAATGGTTAAAAAAGGCTTAGAGTAAGTGAAGCGTGATGGTTTTGGCGATAATCATGCTTTTTCGAATCGTGTGAACTAGTGCTATAGAATCACAAAGAAAGAACTGTACAAAATAATAGAAACCACGTCAGTTGAGGCGGCAATAACTAAAGTGGATAACACATATCACTCGAAGAGAAAATAATGGTACAGTGTAACCCGGATATAAGAGAAACCCGGATATAAGATAGCATTTCTCTGGTCACAAATTAGAGCCTATGTTAATGTATATATAATAGACCAAACCCGGATATAAGAGACTTATCTGGTCCTGACAACTCTCTTATATCCGGGTTACACTGTATCATCAAAATGTTGACATTTCACACTACTTCAAATAAAAGGTTACGAAGGAAAACTCGATCAATACTAGAAGGGACAATAAGAACTACTGGATTTGAAAAACCTATTTTCCTAAATAATTGGTTTTAGAGAAATATTTTATAAACTTCAACCGAAAACTCGGCCTTGTAGGGAAACGGCTAATTTTACCATTACCATTTACTACCTTCTGAAAGAATTCTTTTAGTTTCCTTTCTTTATCTGCAATCAATACTATGTCATCTTCATATCTTATATTGTTAAGATTGTAACAGCCAATAATGAACCTTGGTAGCACTTCTAATTCTTTCAGAATCGTTTAACTGTATCAGTTGAATAAACCCGGTGAGAAGATACATCTTTGTCTGACATCCCTTTCTAATTTTTTGTATATTTACTGAACTCATTTTCTATCCGGACGCACGCGGTTTGCTTTCAGTCAACGTTCTAGATTATTCTAATATACTTCCCAAATAAATCAAACTTATCTTGCAACTCCAAAATTTCTTTGTGACGTACTTTATCAAACGCTTTTGCATAATCTATAAAACACAGGTGCACATCCTTCATTTGTGTTGCTCTTACTGATATTATTCTAAGCATAAATATCGCATTCTTTGTTCCAATAGCTTTAACGAATCTGCACTGTTCTTGTCCTATTTACGATTTAATTGTGCTGCGCACCCTATCCATCAGAATTCGGATGATAAGTTTTGTTATATGGCTCATTAGGATGATAGACCGATGGAGTTCATATTTCTTTGCAAAGAATCATGGCTTTTAACAATCAAATCTGACAAGACTCACACAAAAAACCCTACGAAAATTACATTTCTAGGTACCGCCTAAAATTCGCCAGAAAAGAGGATATATGATGAAAAGATGTCCAGGATAAATTAAAAACAAAATTTTATCGTCAAAATCTTTGTCTTATGATTAAGGCGAAAGATCAAAGGATTTTCTTAGGAATTTTTTTAATCGTTTTTAGAACTCCGGATATTTCGTTAAAAATCTTGTTTTTCTGTTGTCAATACGAGAATATAAATTTGTACGGGACATATGAGTGTCTTTTGCGTTGAAAAACATATTGATATGAAAATTCTTGCAAAAATCAGATAATTGTCGGATATTAAAAAACTTATTCATCAATAAAAGAAATTATCTTTGAATCGTTTCTTTTTTTTTTAGAAAATGTTGGTATATATATATATATATATATATATATATATATATATATATATATATATATATATATATACATATATACATATATATTGTGCATTAAGCCAGCAAATTCTCTTTTAGACATTTATTTAATAAATTACAAACATTATGCCTGCTTGTTTTTAGCATAATCCGTTCATATTCACGGATATTTTTTCAATTTTAAATAAAGTCGGGAAATAAAAATGATTTTCACTGTTACAGTGCATTTTTTGCATCATTTGATTGCAATACACGGAAAAATATCCGTGAATATGTACGGATTATGCTAAAAATAAGCAGACATAATATTTGTAATTTATTTAATCTGATATATATATATATATATATATATATATATATATATATATATATATATATATATATATATATAAGTGAACATAGTAGTCAACACATAGAGGCAGCATTCTGTTTCATGCTAGATGCAATCGTCAGGCCACGAGTGCTGTTATTTTTCTCGGTTATTTATATATACGGGTCAGTGGTGCATTGTGGGTAGTCTATTTAAGGGTTATTTTACCGGAAGTCGTTTATTTGTTTATTTATTTATTTGTGTCAAATTATTTTGCTTGTTTTTATTTATTTTTATGTTTTATCTTATATATTTATTTATTTTGACCGGTGTTTTTATTAACGTAGTAAAAATTCGTTTATATAGCTTATTGTGGGTAGTCTATTTTGGCGGTTATTTTACCGGAAGTCGTTTATTTGTTTATTTATTTATTTGTGTCAAATTATTTTGCTTGTTTTTATTTATTTTTATGTTTTATCTTATATATTTATTTATTTTGACCGGTGTTTTTATTAACGTAGTAAAAATTCGTTTATATAGCTTATTGTGGGTAGTCTATTTTGGCGGTTATTTTACCGGAAGTCTTTTATTTGTTTATTTATTTGGTTCAGATTATTTTGTTTGTTTTTATTTACTTTTATTTTTTATCTTATATATTTATTTATTTTTTTTATTTTTATTTTGGTCGGTGTTTTTATTAACGTAATAAAAATTTGTTTATATAGCTTATTTAATAGTTTTGTTTTTGTTTGGGACGATAATTAAAGCTATTTGTTCAATTTTGGGGTTGATTGTTGAGGTTTGTTCTAACTCTTATTTTGGCGGGAACAGTTTTTTATTTATTTATTTGGATTGATTATCTTTATTTGTTTTTTCTAAACGGCTAGTTTATTGGTATCGGTTGTTAGTTTATTTATATATTTGGATGTATTTAGATCAATTTATTTTACTTGTTGTTATTTATTTGTTACACTGTATATTTTCTCTTTTTGGTTTTCGATTTTGAAGTAACGCAGCATATTATTTTTTTATCGTTATATAACAGTTATAGCTATTTTTCGTCTCATTTTTTGTTTTGATTTTTATAGTCTAATTGAAAACATTGTGCTGTTCGCATATTTACTATTTGTGAAAGATGTTTTGTGTACATAATTTCTTTGTTTCCAGGGTCCTTCTGTTAGTACTATGTATACTTTTTCTTCATTATCTGGTGATTTTATCGTGGCTTGGTAGATTACGTTGTTTTGTAATTTGGATAATTTTCTTGATTTTTGGTAATTTAAAAAAAGCGCTGCTCCCCCATCCCACAATTTTCCTTTGAGGGTTTGTGGCCCCATAGGTAGGGAGACTTTGAAATCGAAATGTAGTGGAGATGGAGGTACCGTATCAAAGTTTCGGAGGCAGTGTTGGGCGGGGCGGGCGTTGTTGGGCGGGGCGTTTCCAGGCCCTAGTACCGGCCCAGTGTGTGACAGGAATTGATTGATGTAAACTTTGTAAAGTAATCACTAGATAAAAAAAATAAACATAAAATGATTTGATCGTGAAAAATCAGTTACTAAGGCGACTCGTCATTATCGTGAAACAGATTCAACAGTGAATTCATCTTGGTTGGTAAACATCAAGTGTCGGAAGCCGATGACGTCGCTTACTTGAGACAGACCGACGTTGGAAAAGACTACTGCTTTTTCAGTCTTTGTGTCTTATCACGCCACTAATAAAGTTATAAAGTTATCATTTTCTGACACACTTATTAGAAGTTTCTCAGCCTTCCCCTCTCAAACACTTTCTTCAAACGGAGGATATTTGTTTTGTTTTTTTTCCACCCCAAGCAAAGGCTAATAATGCTACTAAGATGCAAAGGGTTACTGGAAGTGAAAGAGAATTTAAGATACTTTAGTGAGGAGAAAGGACAATAAAATAACAGGTTTCAGGAAGACAGAAGATGGTGTTTGGCGTTACATTTTTAAAACTTTCAAGATTGTAGGTGTCAGGTAGGTACCTCCATTTTTTCTCTGAAAAAACAGCATGGCATGATGCAAAAACAAACAAACCCAAACTTAATAAAAACAAAGTTTTATCGTCAAAAAGTTTGTTATTTATGTTATTAAGAGGAAAGGCCAAAGTATTTTTATTGTTTTATTAAATTGTTTAATCATTTCTAGCACGTTCGAAATTTTGGTTAAAAATCATGTTCTTTTGAATTCTTACGTCAGTGATATATAAAATTTACGATTAGTGTTTTAGCGTCTTTTTTTTTCAGATGAAAAATGCATTGATTTGAAAATTCTTGCAAAAATCAAATAATTGTCGGATTTTAATGAAACTTTCACGACTTCACAAATGAATTAAATTATTTTTGAAATTTTTTTGAGAAAGTCTTGGTATTTTTTTTACATATGTCAACCCCCCCCCCCCCCCCACTTAATAATTTTCATAAAATTTCGAAAAATTAAATTTATCATAGAAAGTTAAAAGCGGGACTTCTTGAGAATGTAAATCTTTTTTTTTTTAACTACTACTCATTTCCAGAAAACCTGCTCAGAATCGTAAAATAAAAAACTACAATAAAACTATGACATTATTTAACTAGAAAAACTTAAATGCTTTCATAAATAAGAGTAAGACTTATTATTATTATCTTAAGAAAAAAATTGATGAATAATGAATTTTTACAAAAATCGCCTTCATTTTATTTTATTTTAATAATTTATGAATCGTTTAAAATTGTATGTAACTTATCCTAGGTTAAGTAAAAACTATATTTACGGATCAAAAATTGAAAAGCTTAATAACGGTCGTTTTGCATCAAGATTTTAAAAATAATTTTTATTTTTATTTTTTTAAAAATATTACATAACATGTCCCTGTTTGCAAGTACGATCGACCATACAGGACATCAGAAAATAAGAGCGATGACTATAAATTCAACATTCCTAAAATTATTAGATTTTCCAACATTGTTAAGATTACTGAGTGCTTAAAGATTATATTATAAAAAAGGCGCTCTTCCGTCATTTTCTTAAATTATAAAGTCGCCGTAGAAAAACAATAAACAATCAATGCTTGTTAATAATGTTAAGTGGATCTACGGGTGACAAGCGACGTTGATAAGGGCGTAAATCACTCTACTGTTTGTTTTAAAAATCCATTTCTCTGTTATTTTAAACTTAGAGAAAATATTTTTTTAAATTATTAATTATACTTTAAATCAGCTAATATTCCTCAAATAAAGTTTCAGAAAAGCATGTTTTATTTTTTGAAGTTTTCTTTAAAACCGAGAATTAACTTTTGTTAACTTAACAGTTGTGCTAAAACTGGCCGAATTTAAATGATTTTCTGTAAGCGACCAAAAAGTTGAACTTCCAGTCAATGTAATTTCTATCTGAAACACACCAGAGTATTTTGCTTATTGAAAAATGAAAATAGTAAATTTAATAAAGTTAAAAAGAAAACTTCAAGAATGCTTTTACATTTAAAAAAAATTCAATTTAAACGTTAGGTATCAAAAATTAGTGAAGGTACCATTATTATGCCAGGAAAGCAAGACACCAGAAAAGATTTCCGCGGGAAGAAGTATGAAAAAACTATTAGAACAGAACTTAAGGTTACATCTAGCTAGTTCAACAGTAAAAAGGTGAGACCTAATTGCCAATCTATTAGTACGCTTAAAAATTCATATAGCCGAGGTAGGAGGAACACTCATCAGAACAATTACTGGTGTGAAGATGACTAAAGTTGAGATGTCAGGCCAGGACAAATTACATAACAGATCCTTTGGATTTTGTCAATAATCTCGAAATATATTGCAGGAACACCAAACCAGGTATGGCAGAAATATTCAATGCACGGACGGATTGTAAATTTATAAATGTGAAAATGGCTTCTAACGAGAAAAATTGTCTGGCACGATACAGTAAACCAACTTTTCTAGTGGTAGACCTAACAATTGATTTAATAATTTTCAAATAAAATCAAAATGTATCTTCAAAGACTATTTATTTAAAATGCGTCTTTGTTTAGAAAATCCATGTCGATAAACAAAATCATGCATGCGGTATAAAACAAAGTAGCGCTCGAAATGCAGTCATTTATTTTCGCTATAACAAATAATTGCTTTCCTTGGAAATAAATTTGTGGATATTCTACATTGGTTTTCAAAAATTTGGACATACCATATCTTTTCAAATCCCCCAAAAAAGTAAATAATTCTTTTCCTACTGTTTCATTTACAAATTCAAAGACTTAACTAGCCGTAAACGTTTGTAAAAGTAATGAACTTTACAATGAAGAAACAGATGCTAAATAACAGTAGTAAAATAAATCTGAGTTCCTCTCAAACTTTTCACTCTTTCAATACCTCGCTTTTAATCTTTCGGAAGGAGGGCTGGGGTCATTACCTTGTGCCACAGGCATTCCCAAAAAGGGAAGTGCCTGGGGGACATGAGCAATTTTAAAAATTATATATCTCACTTAGTTTACGAGAAAAACAAACAAACATTACATTTCGGGCGCTGTTTTTCGCTTTATTTCATATTACTTCGGATGAACGATTTTTTAGATCCAGAAAAAAAGGTTCCGAATATGAAAACCATAAAAAAGAGATGTGTAAAGTAAATTGTTTACTAAGTACAGTTATGTAAATGATAAACTTAATATCCGAAAATTTCAATTTACTCCCGCCCACCAAAAAATAAAGAATATAAATATTTAAATTTTTAATTACACATTTGGTGTTATCAGAAATGAAAAAAAATGTCAATGAAAAAAAAAGTTTCAATCGAAATATAAAAGATAAAAAGTTTCGATTAAATATTTAGTTTGATTTTTTTTTTTTACCTCAGTGTAGAATCGAATGTGCTTCAAAAAATAAAATTTTTCTGCATAAAGTTGTAAATATTTGAACATGTACGAGTGTTGCATGTAAATGGGAAAATGACTTGTAGACGGAAAATCGCTAAACATCATCGTCTCTTTACTAGTGTTGATAATTATCGATCGCATGACAGTAGCTCTTCCCAGTTTTTGTACATCTTTGGAATATCGCTATTAGCCTTCGATATAAGAACATCTATCCAGACATAAAGGTTTCAAACCTGTAGGGATATTATTATTATTATTATAAAAATAAAAGTTAAAATAATAATAATGAAAATTATAAATAAAAAAACAATAACATAAAAATGTTGTATAAATTAAATTAAATAAAAATTTAAAATAATAAATATACTCCCAGCATCAACAAAAACAGTTCCTGTCGGAAATACGGACATCTCGCCAAAAGACGTTAAATTCATCTCTTCATCACGAACCTTGGTAAGGGCAACAGGTGCCCAACTTCTCTCTATGATATGTCCTGTAATATTATGGAGTATTTTTTTTCCTTTTTATCACATGTACCATAAAACAATTGTAACCTAAAAAATACACACACACCAATACACACAAAAATATTGTATAAAATTAATATACAATTTACCCTGCTTTTCCTGTTATTTCTGCACGTTTTATTTCCTGTCAAGTATGTTTTATTTCCGTGAACAAAAAGCTAATTTCTGCTGCTATGATATGAGTAAATATCCCTACAAACCTTCAGCCAAGCAGCATTTGAATTTGATACCCACAAGTCCACTGACCACAGCTCCGAACACAGCAGTACCTTTAGGAGGTGAAGGCATGCTAACAATATTCAATTATGAAGTGATTCGATCTTGGATTCCCCCTCGAATTAAAAAGGCGAGCAATTTAACTGAAAAAAAGTAAAAAATACAATAACTCACTGTCTTATTGCTCTCAGTTAATATAGTCACTGCTGCTGCTACTATATTTATTATTATTATTATTATTTTATTTCCTTTCATTTCTGGTGTCTACTCATTTCTTTCCGGGTCCCGCCCAGAGACCTAAGGTCAGAAATAGCATCATGACATTTTCCACTGAGCAATTAAAAAAAAAAAAAAACATATTTTTAAATAGATAAAGCCCTTCGTAAGGTGTGGGCTGTACTCGTGAGAACAATTTTTTTGTATTTCTTTAAGGTATGGACTACCAGGAATCCCTTCAATGAGTCTGTTGGAATCTTTTCCAGTCAATCCGAGGGTTCCAACTACAATAGAGATTGTTGATGTTCTCATGTGCCACATTTTTGAGATTTCTATTTTAAGGTCCTTATATTTTGATAGCTTTTTAAAGAACTTCAAAGATACATTGCAGTTTACAGGTACTACCATATCAATAAGGAGGCAATATTTTTTGTTTGCGTTCTCTAATAACGATGTCTGGGCGATTAGCTTTGACTATTCTGTCTGTGTGTATTGTTTAGTCCCATAAAATTGTTACAGACCCTATCTTCGTAACAGGGTCTGGGTGGTGTTCATACCAATTTCTTTCAGTTTCCTTTCTGTAGAAGTTGCAGATTTTCCCGTGCCTACTCTGTCATGCCGTGTTTTATATTCAGTGGGTGACAATACCGTGCAACCTGATACAAGATGATCAATTGTTTCTTGATATTTTTCACAGAATCTGCATTTTGGTATAACACAATTTTTTACTATGTGTGCTTGATAATTTCTAGTTAATAAGCATTGGTCATGTGCAGCAAGGATAAAACCTTCGGTTTCAGCTTTTAATCCTGCACTACGTAGTCACTGATGGGTACGGGGTTTGCCTATATCAGCTTGTTGATAAGGGCAGAATATTAACCGTGAAGCAGTTTATATTGCCATCGTTTCGGTATCTGGTCGGTTGAATTTGCTTTTGCTTTCTTTTTTAAGTATTTTGCAGCTTCAGTCGGTGCATTGTGATTTACTAGTATTTCTACACACATTAAAATCTCCATTTTGAACTTGTTGGCTTCCTTTATTACGGAATAATGTCGCTTATTACTTTTGTGTTCTTTGACGCATAACATCATTCAGTCTTCTGTAGTTTCCAGGTATCTTCGAAGGCCAATTGTTGTAGTTTTGTAAGACAGTTCTAGTTGAACTAATACTCTGCCTCCTTCGGATCTGGGTACATACAGACAATCAACATCAGCTTTGGGATGATTCATGCGGTAGCAAGTGAGATGCTTTCTCGTTTTGGGCGTCCATTCGCTTAATGTCAGCTATGGTCCAGTTAAGGTTGTTGAGACAATATTGCACCACAAAGACAGCCAAGGTGTTTATGGCTGATATTCTGTTTTCTGAATTCAGCTCGCTATTCAGTACCAGGCGTACACGCATGTAATGGTCCTTTCTTACCTTCTCCTTCATTTGGGTATGCTGTATACCATCTCCTTCGCTAATTCCTAGGTAATTACAGGCTTCATCTTGTTCCAGTTCCTTAATCTTTGCCAAAATCTAAATCTATTGTGTGTGTTTCTGTAATTCTCCCTTTCTTGAATGTTACTTTTGCACATTTATCTAATCCGAAATCCATACCTATGTCGTCACTGAAACATTTTACAGTATTAAGGAGGCCCTTCAACTCAATGTCGTCTTTAGCAAAGAGTTTGAGATCATCCATGTAAACTAGGTGATTGAATACTTTTTTGTTTATTTTGTAACCATAGCTACTGTTGTTTAGTTCATGTGTAAGGGTGATTAAGGACAGATAAAACATTATTAACATTATTATTATTATTATTATTATTATTATTATTATTATTATTTTTATTTCCTTTGATATCTGGCGTTTACACATTTCTTTCCAGGTCCCGCCCAGGGACCTAAGGTTAGAAATGGCATCATGACACTTTCCACTGCAAAAAAAAAAAAAATAGTTACATAGATAAAGCCCTTCGTAAAGTGTGGGCTGTACTTGTCAGAACAATTTTTTGTATCTCTTTGAGGCATGGACTTCCAGGGATCCCTTCAATCAGCCTACTGGAATCTTTTCCAATCAGTCCAAGGGCTCCAACTACAACAGGAATTGTTGATGTTCCCATGTGCCACATTTTTGAGATTTCTATTTCAAGGTCCTTGTATTTTGACAGTTTTTCGAATATCTTCAAAGACACATTGCAGTCTGCAGGGACTGCCATATCAATAAGGAGGCACTTATTTTGTTTGTGGTCTTTAATAACAATGTCTGGGCGGTTGGCTTTGATTGTTCTGTCAGTGTGTATTGTGTAGTCCCATAGAATTGTAACAGGTCCTATCTCCGTAACCGGGTCAGGGTGGTGTTCGTACCAATTTCTTCCAGTTTCCTTCCCATAGGAGTTGCAAATTTTCCAGTGCAGATATTGGCCCACTCTGTCATGCCGGGTTTTATATTCGGTGGGTGCCAATATCGTGCAACCTGATATAAGATGATCAATGGTTTCTGGATATTTGTCACAGAATCTGCATCTTGGGCTAACACAGTATTTTAGTATATGTGCTTGATAATTCCTAGTTAACAAGCATTGGTCTTGTGCAGCAATGATAAAACCCTCAGTTTCACCTTTCAACCCTGCACTACGAAGCCACTTTTTTTTTTTTTTCTTTTTTTTTTTTATATTATTATTATTATTTCCGCTTACTCTGATTTTCTGTTTGATACAATCGTTTACCGAGCACTTTGCTCTTAAAATCTTTTGTATTTCGAACCGGAAAAAAAGACATTTTGGAAAATAAAGAAAATTTATGCAAGAAAAATATTTGCAACATATGAATACCTTTGCAATTTTTAATGAAAATATAACAAAGGGGGAAATGGTGTGATCAAAGTTCACGTACTCTGTGCATAACGGCGATGAATTATTCCTACTAGCGGGGATACCCGGCGTTGATCGAAAGAAATAACTTCATCCTAGGTTTTATTGCTATGTTGAAATTAATAACATGTCCATTTATTGTCTTGATAATCAATCTGATGCCATTGCAAATACTGAGGGATCTAGATTTCTCAAGAATATGACTGGAGGTCTCCCTTCTTCCGAATGAGATTGTGAAGTTTCATGCCAGATGGTTAGAGGGAATTGTAAACAGATCTTTTTTTTTTAAACAAAAAGTAATTATAGGATGGACCTTCCTCTATTTATTAAAGTAAATATATTGTTTATGTATTTTATCAAATTGACACCAGTAATCATTTTACTTTAAATAAGAAAATAATTACTTCATTTAAAATAATTTACTTGGTTTCATATTGCTTTTTTAAAAAAAGTATTTTATGCCTAAAATTGATTTTTATCAGTAAAGTAATAAAAGTAAAGACAGAGATTGATTTCATGAAAAAATATTATTAATTCAAAATTAAATCTATAAAGTTATAAACCGTCTTTCGTGTCCTGTCTACAATAGAAAAATATATATATGAGATAATATAAAAATATAAATATTTTTGGAATATTTAAATTCAGTAAAAGTTTTATTAATAATAAAAAATAATTCAACAGAGTATTTTTGAAAGCATAAATAATTTTAGAAAATTAAATTAAATAGTTTAGTACAAATTTTATCATCCCCACCCCAGCGTGTTTAAAACGATTGTGTATTTAGTACAATTTGTTTGTTTTTGCATTCATTTTTAAAATTTAATATCTAAACTTTTAGAAATATTAATTTCAATAAAATGATAAAAGAGAGTTCAAAATTTCCCGATTAAAAATATCGAAAAAAGATGACTTATGGAATATCTGAGTGTATTAAAACAAATTGAAAATTCCTCCTCCAAAGATATCTACGAGAATTTATTATATTGTGTTTTTACAAATTTTTTTTCGAATATTTGAATAAACTTTTATTTCGAATAATTGTATTTAATATTCTTCTTTTAAATTTTTATTTTTGTTTTAGTAATTATTTTTTTATGTTACGCTTTTATTTACTATTGTCGCAGTTAACTCCCCCTTAATTTCCTAATTGTTCACTAGGGCACGCTGTCCCTACATTATAAATACTGGGAGATTTATTGCCTCGTTCTCTTTTTACTTTGGTGGGTGAATCTTGCGCGCTTGTGTCGTGTGAAAGGGGCTGACCTGGAGTGGCACTTTGATGCCGGTTAGGCATCAGAATATTGCTTTAGCTGGGTTGAACACGGGCAACCCATCCCAAAATTAGGTTAGCTTAGGTTTTGTTTTTGATTCTTTAGTTTCATTTTCCAGTAAACTTAGCTAGGGTATGTATGCTCATTGGCCCCTTTTATTTCTGTGTCTATTTTTAATTCCCCATCCCCTCTGAATCAGTGCATGTCTGTGTGAATACTTGGGATGAATGAATGTTTTTATTTTTATAGTCCCGCATTAATTTCGTCCGGTTAACTGATGTTTCTGCCACATTTAGTGATTGTGGGGTTTTTATTACTAATGTTGGGGACGTGCAGGATTGTTAATTATTTAAGAAAGAATCAGAAGGAAATTTCAGTTGGTTGCGCGTCTTACTGCATCACGAACAAATAAATAAACAAACTTTCAGATGCAATTAAAAAGACGAGACATATGCAATTTAGAAAAAACAATGCAACATTTATATACATTTTTTACAATATACAGATTGGGTAATCAGTGTGTGTCGTGTGTACAATATGTGTGTGTAATTGTTTGATTCGTGAATGTCTCTTTGTTGATACTGTTCGTTAGTTCACTGTCTTGTGCTTATGTAATAAGAGTTTTTTTAGAGTGGTCTACCCTTAAACGTATTTGATGTTTACTTATCTTTTAGTAATGAATTATATTCACTGTATATAAGCAAAGTTGAGAAAAGTGTTCACAGAGTTGATTGATGAATGCTCGGATGTGAGTCAGCGAGGTGTCTTCGTGCGCGGCAAAATTGTGGTTCGTAGTGGCGTGGAGTATATTGTAACTAACTCTGCGAATTCGTGAGACTGACTGACTGGGGTTGTCTACGTTTGTTTTTATATCGTTTGGGTTTGAAAAAGTGGATCACTTGGTTTTGGCGCGATCTTCATTCTGCACGTGAACTTCACTGATGAACCAATGAGATTGTTTGTTTCGCTTTGTTCAGTTTTTATTGGTTGAGGTTTTTTTTTAGTACGTAGGCGTACGATGTGGACTGTGCTTTATTTAGGTTGGAAAGGTAAGGATCTTGGACGAGTCCACACTAACACGATTTTGTTTAGTTTCTTGTAAATAGTTATTTGTCTCATATTGTAATTACTCATTGGGGTTAATTTAAAAAAAAATTAAATTGTTATTTTATCCCCCCCCCCCCCCACAAACGATAAATTGTACATATGGGGTCTAGTTAGTATTTTCATGGAATCATTGGGGTATTATGGTGGGTGTTGTAAGAAAGGTAAGTAAGAATGTGTTGTTTTGGTGCAAGAAATATTGTTAGTATGATTGGGTCAGTGTTTGTGGCTAGCTAAGTTTAAAAGTTGAGACAGAAGACCGACCTTTTCCCCATTCCCCACTTCGGCCTTGTGCCACATTTTCTGTTAATACAGAAATAATCTTTTTACTTTGCATTTCAACGGATACATTTACAAAATATGATCTCTTGCAGAGATCTGCGTTTTGCCCACTTGTGGGAAAACGCCATGAAACACACATACACGTACGTACGGACATTCACCAAAATACAAACTCTTTACGTTCACGCACAAACACAAATGTTAATGTCTTTGTCCATTGTAAATTTTGTTGTTTAATACATATACTTGTTGTATATATATATCAGTTTTGTTTGTTTTCTTTGCATCTTCGGTTGGACGAAACTTGAGTCCTTCATATTCTTGTAGTGAACCTTTTAATATTCTATCAGTAGTTACAGACGTGTTCCTAATTTAACAACACGTAAACCCCTGGTCCGCTACACTATAGATATGGAAATAAATTTAAGAGAATATAAATTGTTAAAATACATATAGCGTTTCGAAATTATCAGCAGAATTAAAAAGTAAAAACGAACTGGAATAATAATAATTCGTTTTTACTTTTTAATTCTGAGAATTTCGAAATGTTTAGATGGCTAAAAACGGATTTTAATGCAATTATTACGTATTTTAAAATATCTTCGCAAATACAAATCATACGATGATAATTTTTTTTGCAAAAAGGTAGGCCTGATGATATATATTTATATCGATATATATATTTATTTTGTTGAAAATTATTGTAGTTTTTTTTTAGTTTTAGCCGGACGCATGCACACACGCACATACAGACAACTGCCCTATATGTATGTATAGATTTATGCATTTTCTTTTTAATCATTTCAGTGAGTAAAAAAAATGCTAAGAGATTAGTGAAGTGAAAGGACAATTTGGGGGCGTGGATAATGTTAGACATAAAAAAAGGAATACAGCCATCCCTCGCCATTTCGCGGCTTCACTCTATCGCGGGTTTTTTCGGTTCTGGAATGCAGTTGATGGAGCGACTGAACCCTACAAAAGCCTCCTCACACAGATGAAAAGATAGCGGTAGCAACTGCCTATCACGATGTTTTTCAGCCGCATATTCAGACACCCAGCGTCTAAGCGTAGTATGCCTTCAGTAGAAGAAGACGACGCACCACCTAAAGACTCTTCTACTGAAGTTGTGCTTTAGAGGTGCAGTAACCTTTGTTGTGAAGTACATCTCATCACCGCTTCATCATCGAACAAGTTGCATTATTTTTCTAGCTTCACACTAACCTAGGAAAATAATGTAACTTGTTCAATGATGAAGCGATGTGAACGTAAGAACTTTGTGTGTGATTTTAATGTAAAATAATAATAATACGATATTTGTAACGTATTCTAACATGTCTTATATTCTCTTATTGGGTAATATATGTGTAGAGGTGACTACAGGAGTGTTATTTTATGTCTAGAGAACTCTTATCATGTCAAAAAACGTATTTAGAAGGTCGTAAACAGGTTTTATATGCTCCAACTACGAAAATATTCGATTTATAAATAAAGAAACCTACTTCGCGGAAATTCACTTATCGCAGTAAGGTCTGGAACTGATTAAACGCGATAAACGAGGAAAGACTAGTCATCAAAGTTCGGAAGGAACCGTCTTTTAAAGTTGAAAAGATATTTTTTTAAATTTTAACATATTTTTAATATGCAAAAAATGTATTAAAATCGTTTTCTCTAAAACCATGAATACGCAGTTCAGAAATAATAGGTTAGTTATTTCTTCTGATAGCGAAGATCAGGCCTCAGAAATTGCTTTTCTTCTGGCTAGTGGGTGTCAAATTCTCTGACTGACCATCATCGTCGCATTTTCAAATTTTCTTTTTTTTTACATCCTACTTCACTAAATATTTTAATTTCATTTTTTTAAATATAATTAATTTATTATTTTTCAGTGAGAGACATACTGCAATTCTTAATTATTTCCTTTTCTAAATTCAATTTTAGGAACGGAAACTGTGCAGGCTTTGCACATACCTTCGTTAAAAAGAAGTACATTAAAAAATTAATACAATATTAGACTTTTGAAAGTATTTTTTTTTTAAATTACTGTATAGTTAAATAAGCAGATTCACTTAAAATTCGAAAATACTGTTACTTCTGTCCTTCCTTCCGATAAATTCCCCTGACGTTAGTTGTCGATACATTGACGTAAACGTCAATTCACACCGCCAAAACAAATCACCACGGTTAGGCATGATCCTCAACTAAATTTTCAACTAATTATTTTCTGCTAAAAATTAAATAATGTTTGTTTCCTATTGCATTAAGTAAATATTAAATTTTCTAATTTTCCTCAAATAACTTTTGAAAAAGATATAATTAATTTTTACAAGATTTTTAAAAGGAGAATTTGACCGTTGTTTACAAAGTTGTCAAAAATAGCGGACATAATCAATTTTATGGCAATTTATTGACTCAACAAAAACAAGATTTTTTACTAAAATTTCGGACGTGCTGTAAAGGATTAAAAATGTAAAAAATAATCAAGAATATACTTTGGTCTTTCCTCCTAATAATAACATAAAAATTTACACGATAAAAAAATGTTTATCAAGTTTGGAGCCTTTTTTCATCAGGGCCTGCTATTTTTTATCGAAGCAGTGAAGATACCTACACGGATTTGCTAAAAAATGAGCATACTTGACGAAAAATACCCCAAACTTAATAAAAACAAAGTTTTATCGTTGAAATCTCTGTTATAATTAAGAGGAAAGACCAAGGGATTTTGTGATTATTAAATTATACTTTTTTTAATCCATTTTAAAAGGTTCGAAATTTTGGTGAAATATCTTTCTTTTTTTTATTCAGCGTGGGCGTGGGTACACATTAGTATACGGACTTTACCATCTTTTTAGCACTGAAAAAAAATTAAATAACTGTCAAATTTTAATGAAACGTTCAAGACTTATTTACAAATGAATTAAATTATTGTGGAAATGTAAATACCTCCACAGATTCGCGATACCTAAGATTTAAAATTAATTTTTTAAAATAAAAAAAATCTTTCTTGAAGCTTTTAAATTAGTTTTAATTTCAAGCTAATAGATTATATTTAATATTTCCAATAAGCAAAATACTTTGCGGTATTTTAAAATTACTTTAAATTGTGCTCCGCGGTTGGTCGTAATTACTTGTGGTTCTCCAAAAGTTGCAATCCAGTCTTTGGAGACTGTTGACTGTATTGTCTTTAATTGGTCGATCGATGATGGTCAGCAGATAATAATAACCCTTACATATTGGTAGATGTCCAACAATATCGATGTACAGTAGCGGCCATAATATAAGGAACGGAAACAACAAAGACATAAATATGTGTATTACTTAAAAAGTAATGCATGATTAGCAATGGAATTTTTACCGAATAAAGATTAGGGTGTAATGCATAAATATTATACAAAGTTACAAAAATTTACATAATAGTTTTTTTTAAAAATAAAGATTAAATGGAACAAAGGAAATAAGCTACTGGACAAAAGTTAAGGAACGATCTTGTTAATACTTGATTGTGAACAAAATATCAACAAAATTTAATATTTGGTAAACATCCCCTTATTTTCAATGACTTCTCTGCATTGTCGACCACATGATCTAATTAATTTCTTGCAAAAATCAGCAGTAATTTCCTTGCATTCGTCTTTCAATAACTCCCATAGGTGATCCTGGTTTTTCGGGTTTCTTTTCTGAGCCCTTTCTCCAATTATCTTCCAAACATTTTCTATTGGATTCAGGTCGGGGCTCTGGGCTGGCCACTTCATTAGGGCGATTCCTTCTTCAAATAAAGCCATAACCTTCTGAGCCTTGTGGCAAGATGCATTGTCCTGCATGAAAATAGGAGATTCATAATGATTATGGTGTAATCTTGGTACCACATGCTGCCTGAAGAAGCCTTTTGTAAATCTCAGCATTGATATTGCCATGTACGCGGATGATAGAGCCAACTCCTGCAGATGAAATCATTCCCCACACCATCACACTGCCGCCACCAAACTTAACGGTTTTCTTGACACATTGAGAAGACAGTCTTTCACCTGTTCTCCGGCGTACGTAAGTTTTGCCCTCAGAACCAAATATAGTAAAGTTGGACTCATCCCTAAAATGAACTGTATCCCATTGTGCGTCAGTCCAAACAACATGTTCTCTCGCATACTCCAGGCGTGCTTTGCAATAGCCAAGCTGTCAAAATCGATATATTTTTTATGTAATAGTTTCACAGTATTTCCTTAACTATCACTTGTCTAGCTCATGGGAAATATTTTGATGACTATTATTTTTCTTTATGTGAAAACAAATATTTTTCATTGAAGAAATAAGAAAAAGGAATTTCTTTCTTAGAAATCATAAAAATGGCAGCAGTTACTCTTTTAAAAAAAAGGATTTTTTTCTATTATAATTAAAACTTAAATAAAATTATTTGAATAGACAATTATTTTAGCTCTGATCAGAGATTGATCTGCAGAAAAATAGTGGCAAGCCAACATGCTAGCCTTTCTCAGCCACAGTAAAAGTCTTTGCTGATCATGGAGTGTGATGATAATGAATGTGCTACAGAGATTGTAATGAATCCACTCTTAGATTATATTGTTCTGTCTACAAGGAGTGTCAGCAAGTACCATGCTAGTGTTCATATAGAATAATCATAAGAAATGTAATAATAGTTTATATTATTATAATAGCTTTAAGATGGGCAAATCTATCTCCACTTCACTTTTAGAAAAATGTTATTATCTTTAATATATATTAAATGTATGCTTATTTTAAGTGTGCCATAGAAAGCAATATCTGATAAGGAGATGCAAACCCAGCACTCTGACATATTCTTCTTTATGTAGCAGAAGTAGAACATGACACATGACAATAACTGATAGACAAAATTGTAATTTTTTAATAGCCTATTTTGCTTTCATCTAATCCCAATTTCTACGGTCAATATCTACAACCTTGTAGGACAGCACCCACACTAAATCTTGGAACAGCACTAAAATTTTGAGGAGGGTGGCATCCACATGGAAATATTTATGGAAGGAAAATGCATAAAGAGTAAGATAAAAGACAACTTACTTATGTCATACTCATTCAGAAATAACTAAACTGTCAGCTACTTCCTTAGATCAAAGATTAAAATGACTTTGAGCAAATGAAGTATGAAGGTCTTAGACAAAGCTGTCCTTCTTCAGACACTACAAAATCCCAAGGTATTGTACCAAATAAAAGAAACATCACTTGAGGACTTTCGAAAGCAGCAACAACTAAAATGTATAGCCCACCATATAACGCAGAGAAAATAAGGACATAATCAAGACGTTGACATACGACATTACTTGAAACACAAAGTTGGAAAGGAAGCTGTAGCAATACTGGACAATTACTGGACTGTAAAATTATTTTAATAAAAAGATTTTATAAATTTCAACTGAAAGAAGCATAGGGCTTGGTCAATGAATGCCAAATGTTTCCTTATAAGGAAACAGCTAATATTACAATTAGCATATTAGACAACAAAACATTACTTTAGACTATTCATTTTTTTTTTATTTATTTATAAAATTTCCTTATCTAGATATTTAAAAATAAAATTCATAAATGTCACTTATCCAAGTAGAGGTGTGAGACAAAATACCTGGAATTTCCCTATCTCCCCAGATCTAAACTTGAATGCAGCAGTGCTTTCAATAGCAAGTTAAATAGAGTTGTTAGCATCATGTATACATCTATGGCTTTGAATTGTCCTTCTCCAAAACTGGTTGTTAATCAAGTTGTAAAAGCCTAGTCAACCTTACTTTTACTCAGTGCTTGAAGAGAGAAAAAAATGATTCATACCTTTCTTAATGGCATTAGTGCAAAGTGATCACAAACTGTCTCAGCTGAAAACTAAACTCAGTTTGCTGATTCTATTTTCTATGATGTTAACTATTAGGCCATCTGCACCTAACCATTTAATACAAATAATGATTACTAAAAGACTGGTGTAGATATAATGCATAATCAACACTCCAATAATTTAAATTAAATTCAATTTCTTAAAATAGATGGTGGTCGTCTTGCTTATAAGTTTTGTGATTGTGATATGCTAAAAAATTTAAAATGCTAAAAATTTAGAAACAGCTATCTAATATTGTGTATCTTCTCTCTTCCATGGAAAAATGGATGCTACATGATTTGGCATGGCGTTTACAATATGCTGGTATGCTTGCATAAATATATTCTTCCAAGCACATTGCAAGGCTGTCCATATCGGAGTTGCTTTTGATGCATCTTCAGGGAATTTAATAAGGTCTGCAACATATCTCATACATGATCAATGGGGACTAAATCCAGTGTAGTCAAGGGGGAACAGTACAATACCAACCAAGCAATCTTGGAACCAGTGCACAATGGCATTATGTTATTGTTGGGGCGCACCCACCTTCACAACCACAATAGACTGATCCTATTATTATAAATAGAACAGTAGTTCTAGAGACACTGAGGAGTGTAGCAGTGTAGTGCAGTGCAGAGTGAGACTTCTGTAGTGATCAGTTACACTTCTGTTTCTCGACCGGAAGATACCGTTGGACTTTATTACTATTACTTATTGTTACTACTAACCTACGTTCATTCTACTACTAATCTCTCTGATGTAAATACCTCTCTGAATATACCAGTATTTTTCTCTACGACTGTTTGTTCGTTATTACCATATACTCACGTGGAAACACTCAACATCTCAACAGTTATCATGCTGAAATGAACCAGAATTACCAAGAAACAAGTCAAGCCTAAAGGAGTGCAAATGTTCTGCAACAAAAGCTGTATAGGTCACAGCTGTCAAAACAGATTCCAGTTTCACTTGTGGTCCTTTTGAATGCCAACTTAATACATGTGACCATTACAGAGCTGCCACCATTAGCTTTCATGACACCTGCTAACAAGCTGGGTCCATAGCTACATGCAATCTCCTCCGCAAGCTAACTCAACTGCCTTCCATAATGGCAATATTCTATAGTCCAGATGAAGTGCAGTTACCAATGTCATGGTGTTAATAATATACTCTGATCACCAACTATGAAACCACATTGAATGCAGTGTTTACTGTATAGTGCTTTGACTGATAAGTGAACTGGTACAAACATTGAATTAGGACGTGTCTTGATGCAATATTCCCCGTCCCTTGGATGGTTAAGATCCTCATCAGTCATTGTTCATCCTGTTCTTACCTCATCTGTAGATACCCACTATTTTCAGGTACTGCTGATATCTGCATGGAATTAACATATTCCTGGTATATACTCTAGAAAATCTAGAGCAGATGCTAACTTGGAGATAGTGTTTCTGCATTCTGTAATCAAATGATATTAGATTCTATGTGCATCCCATGATTGCCACAACACTGTCACAGCTACATCTTTAACTAATATAGCCCACATGCATCATCCAGCTGAGCCCATGTTTACAAGTGAAGGCTGAATACACTACAGTCAAATAATCTTCACCATTCCCAAATTTTAGGAGGAGGAAAAGAAAGGCAGGGAAAAAGGAGGAAGATATAAAGGAAGAGAATAATAATGCTGATAATAATTGTTGCAGAATTTTATCATCGTCATAATAGTCTTGAAAAAAAAAGAAACTAAAATGCACAGAACCTGAAAGAAATATTTAAAAAAGAAAATAAATTTGACTTTCTCTTAGAGAATAGAAATAAAATTTAAAAAATCATTTCCATAAGTAAGCAAACTTTTATTTAGTAATCAGCATTTTTTTTACAATACAATTTTAAAAAATAAGGGTATATGAATAGATCTGAAAATTGTAACAAAATAAATCATGTTCTTATTTATTAATCAAAATACATATTTTATTTTGTTTTTTAAGTTAATTTTCCCCATTACTCACAGCAGACTTAAAAGGAATGAAGACTGTTAAATAAATCTCACCCTTACTAACACAGTCATCATATTAAAAGTTTAAATCATTTTGATTTGGAGAGTGAAAAGGATAATATCAGTAATTTTTAAAAATACATTATAAAAATATATGAAACTTTTGTTTATTGACCAACCAAGCTTTTCTTTAGAATTCCTTTGTTGATCAAAGTTTATTGGTCATTATAAAGTATATATATATATATATATATATATATATATATATATATATAGAAAGAACAAAGTTTAATTTCTGTAACACTTTTTTAAAAATACATGTGCTTACAAATTTTTAGCATGAATTAACAAATATGAGAAACTAAATAATACTAAAAGCTACATCAGTGGTTCTCAATTGCCTTTTGTTGTCTATGTACACTTTTCACCATATTTCAAAATGCCATTTGCATCTTTTAAGTTTATCTGACTCAAAAGCTGCATTGTAGAATTGCGTTTTGTAGAAAGATTAATATTCAAACAGTTTAAATGTTAGTCCCATTTTCCAACCCCTGGTGCTGAACTATTAAGAGACAAAATAGTGAACTCGAGATAAAAAGAACCCAGATATTTTAAAGAAAAGAAAAACTTAAATATTTTGGTGTAATTTGTCAAGTGCAGTTCAATTGAAGACATTTGTTAATTATTCTAGTGAAGCTTGTTAACCCAAATTTAGAATTTTCCATGCTGTGAAGATATCCATGAACAAAATGTAATGAAGCATATGGATACCATACATGATTTCTGAGTTATTTCCAGAATATCACCGGTTAGGATTAGATGGGGCAACGGCATGTTGCTGTAAGAATTGCCTTCTGAAATGTCTATAATTGAAAGGTGTTGAAGATTTTCAATGAAATTAGGAACTAAAAGATATATATAACAGATTATTAACAGGTAATTGAAAAATAAATTACAGAAGGTATTTTTTAAGTTCCTTTTATACTGAATGAAATGAAAATTTGTGAATATTTATCAATAAAACAGTGACTTCATTTTGAATAGGGAGAGCAAACTGCTCTCACTATCAGCTTATAAAATTAAATTTTAGTACATTGTTATTTATTTAGACAATATTTCAATAATTGAAAATTTCAAAATCACTTGAAGTCAGAAATGAGAAACAAACTCAGATCAATGGAAAGAGCAATGTTAGGGATAACCCTATGAAATAAAGGTCAATATGAATCAGGCAACTGATCAAGATAAAACCTTCTGGTTGGTTGATTCTGTAACATTGTTGGCTTATTTCATATTAAAGTTTATGTGACACAAAAGTTGAGGATAAAATTCACAACTGGTTAGTCAGAAGAAAGAATAACAGATGGAGCAAAAGATTGCTTCAAATTGATAGCAAATAGTGCAGAGAATAGAACAATCATTTTTGTCATGGTATTAGGAAAGGTCTTTGTCCTGCAGTGAAATAGCAATGCCAACTGCTGCTACTATTTCAATATAGAAGCAAAAGTTGCAGTGTGTAGTGATTCTACTATTTACAAATAATTGTAATATAAATTTATTAATAAAGATTTTTCCAGTATATTTTGTAATATATACTCATTTCAAAAATACATGTTAATATTTTATATATCATATTTTCTGGCATATAAAATGTACATCTCAATTTTAAAATATATGTATGTGATTTTGGTTGGATGAGGTTGGGGGGTTTTATGACATATCAATCTTGTTGGGTTATTTAATACTGAAATCTGTTTTCTTTTATTATACTTGATTCTGTTGGTAAATATTGGTAGTTTCTTTACAAATGAATTTTACAGGCAGATACTGGTCATTTATATTAGAATCAGTAAACACCTATTTTTTCTGGTAGACTCTTATGTGGGCGTTATGTTCCTCTGCAAGAGGATGCAGTCAGCATATTCTAAGCACTACTAATAAGGCCGTATGGAGTTTAATTTTCAGTGAGTAGTATTCTCAGTAATACTGTGGGGGTGGGAGCATTTTAGTTTTGATGTTAGTCTTCTTAATTTAGGATATTAATGTGATTCCAAATCCATTACACTAATTTCTTTTTGAATTGATTAATGTTAAAAACATTCACTTGTGATTTTGTAGTTATTTACTCAACCATGCTTATTTGTGCACAAAGTTAAAGTTGAGGGCAACTCTTCTAGAAATTAAACTTACTTCTCATGGTCTTTGATATTAATTAGAAAGCCATCATTCCACAGGAGGAGTTTTCATACATTTCAAATGAACAGAAGATGAAAATATATAGAACAAGGTCAAAAACAGTAATATAAAAAAAGGAACTGAATAATTCTGAATATGGTAGGTTTTTGTTACTTTAAAATAAAAATATCAATCTTTTAATTAAAAAATGACTTTCAGCAGAAAAGCTCCCACAAGAAACACAAAAGCTACCCAGAAAAAATTGGATGTTGCATTATCTGGTGTTGGCGTCTTGGGTGCATTCAGGCCTGAGATTGTTCGGTCCCATTGTCCATACAAAGCTTCTTTGGCTCCCTTCCATTTACCAGGACCAACTAATCGGTATTGGTATGGTGTACAAGCACTAAAGAAGCAAAACAACGCCAAAAATGGATCTACCAGTAACATTTTCCCTGTAAAAGACAATCACAAAGAAAAACATTTTAAAATACTTTTAATTATAAACTATTAATTAAATTTTCAGTGTGTATCTGTTTAATGTGAAAAACTATAAGCTGTGAAACTAATAAGCTATTTTTAGTGAAATTTTACATGTAGGCTTTTTGATATATTACCTGTATTGTAAAATAATCTAATTTCTGCTTGTGAGTGTGTTGGTTATACAGTAAAATTGGCACATTTTTGTTATGAAAATACTGTTAAAATACCCAAATTTGAAGAAAGGGGCAACTTTCAACCCAATTTGCACACAGTAGTGTCAGGATTGTGACCACACTTTCCCCTGATAATAATCTGTTTTTTTTTTCATATGTTTATGACAGATATCAAACAGATAAACACATCAACATTAGCAGCAGAAAAATGAAAAGATAACCAATTCTTACATAAAATAAGGATATACATGAAACAATAATAGCTTCATTTTGTAAAATCAAATTATTATTATTACATATAGACAGATAAAATGTTACAATATTATTTTATGCAGTCCATATTACTCATTTACTTTTCTTTCTATAATTAATTTTTACACTTCTTTAGAAAGAAGGCTTTTCTAAATTGTTAACATATATGTTCAAAATTCTTTTAATAGTAGAATTCTGTTGATTAGGGATTAGTAGGAGTACAAGTAAAGCTGACTAAATTTGAAATATAGTTGGACTTTGGTAAATTACAGTGTAGTTCTCTTTATTTATTTACCAATAATTAAAATACAACTTGTTTGCTAGCCTTTAAGTGAATATTACTACTAGATTGACTAGCATTTCAAAATGTAGTGTTTAGGCTCATTCTCAATGAAAAAAGAATATAAGATTCAAATAAACATGATTCCTATTACAAATGACACTCCCAGCAACTTTGATGGAATTTATTATTTTACTGTCTACAATAACAGCCCAAAAAATTACTCCACATATGTAATTTTCTAAGATGCGTTGGTTGACTATTTCCATCAAGCACTCACCCTCTAAGTCTATCAGATTCATTCAATGTAGCTTTACACTTATTACTAAAAATTACAATAAATAAATCACTTTTCATGTACTTCTTTGATAATCTTGCATGTTTTTCTTTTTGACGTTTATTTTAAAGTGATTGTTTTCTTGCTTTCTTGTCTTTAGTCAAAGTTTTTAATTACAACATTTTTTTCTCTCTGTTTACTTTAACAATACCAGCTCCTTCAGATATTTTCTTGATGGTCTATCTAGCAATCTTACCGATATTTTCAATTTTTCTCAAATCTCTTTTGACATTCTGAAAAGCATTTCTTTAATTTTCTTATTTTGTTAAATAATTTTCTTATTTTGTATCTGGTTAATGCTTTCAGTTTCTTTTTCATTTCTTTTGTGATCTCTGTCAAGCCCTTTCACTATTTCAAGTATTGTGTTCCTATCACTTACTACATAATATCTTGTTTGATTTTTGAGGTTATATCTGTCTTAATACTCATGGCTATCTTTTTATATACACAAGACACATGGCCTTAAGATTGTGTTCAAGCATGAAACAGACCACTCGGTGTTAACCTCAGTATCCACTGTTATATTTTATATACCCTATTCCTTATAGTGTAATGGGAGAAGTGCTATGTAGAGGATGAATACACAGTCACTCAGCATCAGTTAATGTTTGACTTTTGGTCATGCATAACTGGAAAATCAAGATTTAAGGGAGTTACAATTAAACATGCAGGCTATCTGGCAGCTAGAATGTAATATATGACAACTATGGTATACAACATATCAGCCATAAGGGAGCTTTGGTACATAGCATGCTGGCCATGAGAGTGCTAAGTTAGAAAATGTGATCTCCAAGATGGCTAAGATACATGGGGTACATGAGGTTGTTAAGGTATAACACAAGATCCACAAAGGGGATAACATACAACAGAAATAAAAATAGACAACAATTAACAACTGCTTTGAGAAATGATCTATGAAGAATATGTATCAACTGTTTTCATTAGAAGATTTAATATTTGGATTATTCTGTGCTGTCAAAGACTAAAAGAAAAGGAACTTCAGAGATCTTAATTCAAGTCTAGATTTAAGGAAACTATGATTCAACACATTGGCCATGATAAAATGATGGGGCAACCCACAAAGCAGCTACAGTACACCACACTGTCCTTGAGACAGCTACAGTACAACATGTGGACCATAGGGCAACTGTAGTACACAACATGTAGATGACAAAGGAACTTCAGTATGTAACAGACAGGCCATGAGAGTGCTAAGGTCAAACATACATTGTCTAAGATTGCTAAGATAGAACACGCAATATAAGAGGTTGTTAAGGTATAACATATGAACCACAAAGGAGATAAGATAGAACATGCAGTACAAGAGGTTGTTAAAGTATAACATATGAACCACAAAGGAGATAAGATAGAACATGCAGTACAAGAGGTTGTTAAAGTATAACATATGAACCACAAAGGAGATAAGATAGGACATGCAGTATAAGAGGTTGTTAAGGTATAACATATGAACCACAAAGGAGATAAGATAGGACATAAATAGAAATAGACATACAGAGATTTGGTTTGCAGCCACACAATTCAGCTAGTTCATCCATGAACTGAATGAAATCCACTTGGATGGTGTGCCTTGAGCTTTTTACATAGCGTTTTGACATGACTTCTTCCTTCTTTATGATTTCTTTCCTCATTTTATCAGTTGAGGGAAGTGTTATTTCACCCTGAAAGAAACATATTCACTATTAAATATCTCTGAATAATATAAAGTGGAAAGGTTTAATTTTATATTGACTTAAAACTTTTAAATCCTAATAATGCCAAGCTTACTGATTAAACCAAAAATGCTTGTGGGAAAAAAAAATCAAAAGTCTATGAAAACAAAAAAGGTTTTGTAATTGATAATCTAACCAAAAAAATGTCATCAAATAAGAAAACTTGAATACTGTGTGAGAAAATCTGTAGTGAAGTGTAAACATCAGGATTTCATTTAAGTTTCATATATCTCAGCTTAAAAATATATTGGGAAACATTTGCTACGACTCAATTACAACCTCAACACAACTTTTAAAGACTGCACATCGCGTAAAAACAGAGTTCTCAGATATCTCCGCATACTTCTCCTTGATAACAGCCTTGAGATTGATTGTGTATAATGGCCCTTCATCCTCTCGTGGGTCATTTCAAGCCAAACTTATTGTCTTTTATATTTTATAGTTTGTCAAGTATGGATGACAGTAAATTTTATAGTTCTTCAGATTTGGTTAAAAGAAAATTTTATAATTTGTTAAGTAAGACTGAAGGAAAAATTTTCCCCAAGTATGGTAGAGAAGAAATTTTATCGCTCATTAAGTATGGCTGAAAACAAGTTATTTTGTTTGACAAGAATGATTAAAGGTAAGTTTCTTGTTTGTGTAAACACTTATAAACATTTTTTATACTTTATTGTAAAGTCCAATATTTTTGACAAATTACAGTATATTATCTGGTTTAATGTTTTCAAAAAGTTCTCTAAGATTGTTCGTTCTGTAATACTTGTTTTGGATTCTCCAGAAGTGGTAACACTCTAAGAAAATGTGCCTGACCATATATGGCTCCTACACATATTGGTGGGATTTCATTTCTCAATAAATGTTTGTGAGCATCATGTGTATGTCCAATACAAAGTCTAGTGTGAACCACCTCCTCTCTTATCTTTCAGTAACCAGAGAAACATTAACCAATGATTGGCTGAATATTGTTTAGTTTATTATTATGATAGTTATTCCATAACTGTTGACATTTATTAATGGTTAGTCAGATATCACTGTATGAGATTTTTGTATTTGATAGTTCCATGTTTAGTAACTTCTTTCCTGTTTTGTCAGCCATTTTGATTCGCTGAATTCCAGTGAATCGGTATCCAGCATAATTTAATTTCTTTGTTTTTGGAGAGGAGATCTAACTTATTCATGAGTTTAATTACGAGGGGATTCTTGCTATTTCTATTTTGAATTGATATAAGTGTGGATCAAGAATCTGAAAAGATAATAAATCTGTTGTTTGGGATCTTGAAATCATTTTTAGTGCTAGATCTATAGCCAGAATTTCTGCGCTGTAGATTGAGGACCCATCTGGTAGTTGTTCCATGGTTTTAATGCTGCTCCATAAAGCTGCACAGCCAACTTTATCTCCACCTTTATACTCCATATGTATGTGCGAGTGATCGGGGTATAGATTTTTAATAATTTCTATTTCTTCTTTTAGTAATTTAATGGATTGGCACTCGTTTTGTGTAGTTTGCTAAGTTCCAGTATCCCTTTTGGTTGTGTTAGTAGCCAAGGTGGTGTCTTTGAAATTATGTTCTTGTGTATGTAGGTTTAATTGTGCTTCAGTGGTAGATTCATCTATGATGGTTTTCAGTTGTATTCCAAAATTTTTATTGAGTTTGTCAATATTTCTGAGATGAGGTTTTATGTACACTATTTACATTATTCAAACTATTATCCTCATCTTTGTCGCCATATTTATTACGTTTCGGCCATTGTATGCTCCAACCTTCTTCAGGTGGTTGGAATTCCTTTATTTTGCTCACTGGGGTAGACTGTTCTAGTTCCACATGCCAGTTATCTCCTGTTAATTCCCTCTCCAAGTTCTCTACCGCCTTAACCAGGTATTGAACTCACACTCTTTGGGTCCTGTCACTGGATCTAACTAATGCGTTTATCCACTGTGCCATGTGTCATTGATGACATCTGTATATGAATTTCTAGGTATTAAAAACCTAATGTCTTCAGCAACTAATTTTTACCAGTGCTCATATTTTTTGCTGTTATCATTGCATGTTTTTACCAGAGTTCATATTGCAACTTTCGTTGTTGTTATCGGTTTTCTTTGGCACTCCTTATTACTGGTTCCCACATTGTATTCATTTCCATGCTTGGTCGGCTCAGGAGATTTTTGTGGCCTAGCATATGTACCGATTCCTTTATATTAAATAGATTTTTGTATTTAGGATTAAAGGTGCAGCGGTAGGCAGGTTGAGTTGGGCAGGAATTAAATTTCAGATAATATTGTAATGCCAGTTTTTCTTGCCTGAATTTTAACAGTGTCTCATAGGCTTCAGTATTTAAACTTTCTATGGGTGATATTTTGAAGGCACCCAGAGCCAGTGCCAATCGCGGATGAAGTCAAGGATTATTAGGTAGGATTTCTGTGTTAACCTATATATGAAACATTTATAGTTCAATTTGGTTCTTATTAAAGTTCTATATAATTTCAGGAGGTATATTTGATTCTCTCCCCAGTCAGTGTTAGTGACAACAAGTAGTAACTGTAATGCTTTGTAGAATTTTTGTTTTATGCATTTTAGGAAGGGGATGATAGTCAGTTTTTTATGAAATATAATTCCAGAAATTTAGGTTGGTCAGTGATTTCAATTTCTGTTCCTTCTAGTCTAAGAGTTGGATCATTGTGCGTTTTTTTCAGATTGCAGAAACGGATGCATTTTGTTTTGGTTGAGGAGAATTTGAAAATGTTTCAGTAACCCATTGGTTTAATTTATTTGAGCACACTTGCAGTTAGTCTACAGTTTTCATTTTTTTTTTTTATCTGGAGCAGATCCAAAGGTCATCCGCATTTAATGAACCATCAACTCCTTGATTTAAGCAATTAACAATGTTGTTAATTTTTATGTTAAAAAGAGTGACAAATAGATTGCAACCTTGTGGAACTCTTTCATGGATTTTGAGGTCCAAGAGACTTGTTGCTTCACAAACTTTGAAACTTCTATCTGAGAAGAAGTTATTCATCAAATTGGGTAATCTGCCCCTTTAATCCAAGACTGCATAAGTCATTCATTATTCCATATCTCCATGTTGCTTCATAGACCTTTTCTAGATCAAAGAAAATAGCTATTGTGTATTTTTTCCATAGAAGCCTCTCTAATGAATGTTTCTAGGCAAACTATGTTGTATGTAGTGCCTCTTTTGTTTCAGAATCCACTCTGGAGGTTGGTAATTAAACCATTAGTTTCAAGGTATGAGTTCAGTCTTTTACACACTATTCTTTCTGTTTTTCCATTAGGTTCTTTTGACAATCTTTGTCTGGATGATGACCATTCCCTTTTTGAGGTGAGATAGTTTTGTTCATCTATATCTATTTCTCTTGGTTCTTCAGTGACATATTAGGTTGTGTTATTTCTTTTATGGATGTTTTGTTTTTCTTGTGATTGTTTAGAGGGTTCTAGTTCTTGAAGAATTTTTGTACTTTTGATTGAGGTCTTCAGAGTTATTTGTTTTGTACTTATAGATTCTTTTTTGTTTGAGGTTGACAGGATAGGGTTTGTTTTGACTATGGGTGTTTGATTTATGTGTGATATACTGAATTTTAGTAGTTCTATTAGATTTTTACTTTGTTTATTAGAGTTGAAAGTTCTTGGTTTCTTATTGCGTTGTTCCTTATATGTCATTTTGGTGATTTGTTATTTTAGTAGTATTTGTGTATGATGTTGGAAGTGAGTTAGGTTTTACTTGTTTTCTAGGTTCTTAGAACAGGATGTTTTGTGTGTATTTTACTCTTATTATTTGCTTTTCCTTTTTCCAGATGATACACTCTCTAGAATCTGTTGAGAGGTTTTGTTTCAGTTTGGGCACAAAGGAGGCCTTTCACAGGGTGACACTTCATGGTTAGTTTCAAATTCCCCACATCTTTGACAAACTGGTACTTTTATACATTGATCTTGTAGATGGCCAAATTTCTGACATTTGTGACATCTATAGGGATTAAGTATTGTATGGCTCTACCTTGGATATTGTCTCCTATTTTTATTTCTTTTAGTAGGGTAGATTCGTTGAATGTTAAAATGTATGTGTTTATTGATGTGCCGTTTTTTTTTATTTGTATTCTTTTGACATCTGTTACACCTTGTTTTTTTTTAGGGTGTCATCATTTTAATTTCTTCCAGTGAGCAGAGTGACAGTTCTGAGCATTTTATTACTCCCTTAGAGGAGAAGAAATTAGTGGGGATAAGCCTTTACTTCCGTGTCATTTATTTGATTGATTTTTAGTATGTTTTCTGTGTGTTTTTGTTTTTTTACTGGAATTAGAAGTGTGTTATTTTTCTTTATTTCTTTTTAATGATTTTGGTTCTATCATGGCTGATATAACATTTTGTATAAAAGGTGATACTTTTCTTACTTCCCCTTCTAATGTTCTATGATGGTGAAAATTGGAACTCTTTTTTCCTAATATTTCATTGTCCCTTTCCATTTCAAAGTTTTAGTACAGTCTCTTGGATCATTATTAGAGTTTGTCATATAATTTTGTTTTTGTATTCACTGTCTGTCTTCTTCAACTTCCTTAGAATTTCTTTTTTAAGGGACGTTATCAAGGGTGACTAATCTCATTCACCCTGATCCGCCAGGGCTACACAATAGATGCTATAGAAGTGCCAAAACTAGCCGCAAGTACCTACATTCCTCCACCATCTCTACACATGTATAGTATGGTGTAAGGATTTGGAGCCATTTTGTAGCCATTCTCTTTAATCCCAACTAGCCCTTGCCACTATGTGACTAGCTGATTGGATAGGGCTACTCCACCTGCCCGTCTATTCCAGGTTGGAGCCAAAGTGGTCTGCTGTGGAACCCCTGGCCATTTCAGGAGTCACACAGTCACCAAGACTCCATCCCTAGGTGTCATGGGTCACCACCCACACAAACAGGTGACCTCATTGGGGGGAATTTTTAGTTTTTGTGAGTCAATTTTTGCAAATGTGTGTTATATATTGCAATTTTATAGGTATTTTTGTATGGACAAGAAGTTTAGGCATAGCATTTTCTGTAAACAGAAAGTTTATGGATTACGATTTTTATTGATAGTTTAAAGGTATCTATTTTTCTTCCAATAGAATGTTTGTATAGAAATTTTTTTCCTGAAGCCAGCATCCAAGATATACATGGATAGGTTATAGGCTTATTGTATAAGCTGACTGCATGTAGGTGATGTTTCCTCATACAAACAATTAGTTTCAAATCCATCTTGCTTCCTATAATACCCCTGGTTGTAGTTTAATATCATAGCCAGGACATAGGTAAACAAGTTTTGTGAAAAACCCATGATGGGTGTGCACAGAAAAAACTGCACAAGGCAATAATTCTATTAAGGCCAGGCTTGTTGCTAGAGGATTTCAGAACAGAGATGCAGGATCTGTTAAATCTGACTCTCCCACATGCTCAAAGGAAGGATTGTTTTGGCTGTGATAGCCTTAAAAGGTTGGAATTCTCTTGACATAAAGGCTGCTTTTCTCCAAGGCATGAAAATGGATAAATCTGTTTATATGTTGCCACTACCTGAAGCTGTCAATGACAGAGGTAAACTTTGAAAGCTTACCAAGTGTGTTTATGGTTTGACCAATGCCTCAAGGTCCTTGTACCTTACAGTAAAAAAACGCACTGCGGAAACTTGGAGCTGAGATATCCAGATATGACCAAACTATTTTTACTTGGCTCCATAATGGGGAAATGCATGGTATTATTTCAACACAAGTTGATGGCTTCTATTGGGGTGGATCTGAGCTTTTCAGGAGACCCGTCATTGATAAACTAAGGGCTATTTTTGTTCTAAAATCTCTGAGGATTCAGTTAACTTCAGGTACTTTGGATTAGATGTTAATCAGAAAACAAAAACAACATTGTTATTAGCCAGGACAAATATGTTCAAGGACTTCAGCTTATCTCTGTTCCTTATGTTGTTAGAGATGGAAGACCGAGTTCTGATGAAGAAACAATGGTTAGACAGACTAATGGCAGGTTAAATTGGATTGCCACCCAGACCAGGCCTCATCTCACTTTTGATGTGAGTGAATTTCCATCTTTTATGAAGAAAGGAAGATTTGATTGTATACGATAAGCCAACAAGAACATTAAAAAAACCAAGAAGGAGACTTCTTGGATTTGTATTCCAGCTCTTGGTGATCTCCAGATACTGTGAATAGTGGTATATAGTGACGCATCTCTTGCCAATTTAAAAGATGGTGGTTATCAGGGGGGGGGGGGCGGCTATATCATTTTCAATGTTGGAAGCAACAGCAAATACTTCCCTGTTCATTGGCAATCCAAAAGGATAAGGAGAATTGTCAAAAGCACACAAGCAGCAGAAACTCTAGCTTTAGTGGATCTTACTGAGGCTTGTATATATTACAAAACATAACTTTGTGAAATTCTGCACATAGATGATTTATCAAAGATCTCCATAGTCTGCAAAACAGACAACTCTGGAGTACATAGTGCCACTCATTCAACCAATCTCATTCTTGATAAAAGGTTGAGAGTTGAGACAGCCATCCTCAAAGAAATGCTGGCTAAGAATGAAATAGAGGAAATCATATGGATTTCCCAAGAATACCAAGTGGTTGATATTCTTACAAAAAGAGGTGTCTCCCCACAAAAAATCATGAGATGCATGGCAGGCCATAAGAGAGAAAAAGAAAAGTGGGGAGAAATGTTAACTAGCGACTTATCAGGAAGTGAAGCAGAGACCTTCTCATAACAAATTGTATGTTGGTTTAATTTAAATAAGACTGTTTCAGCCAATCAGGAGCAGGCTTGGGATCGTAGCAGGTACTACTTAAGACACACGAATTTGTTCAGTTGTAAAAAGTCATTTGCCTGGAGAGGTGCTAACAGTCTGAGCTATTAGATTAAATCTGTGTCAGTGTTCATTTCACATGCTGGGATTACCTCTACAGGTCAATAACATCAAGGTCACCTTACTGACAAATTGACTAGAGTGAGATTCAAATCAGGGTTTCATGCTCAGAAAGCGAACATTCTAAGCCCATTCTAACAGTTTCATAAAACCTTTCTTCAATTTTTTCCTGAGTCAGTCAACAGCTTTTGTTACAATTTATTATCATCACAGAATGACACATATACAGGAAATGGCAAAATACCTGCCCAAATTTAATCTATTACATAAATGAGAGGGTGCTGAAAAGTTTTCAGTCTGACCAAGAGATTAAAAGAATAGAATTCTGATGTTTGATCATTTGGTCAGATTTTGGAAAATTTGTTGAAAAATTTTCTGCATCCATTCTATATATATATATATATATATATATATATATATCTCCGATGCGATGAGAACAAAAGTAATATATAAATTCCAACGTTCACAGCGTTAATTCAAAAAAGAGCTCGATACAGATAGTAGAGCGATATTTATTTATTATAATTTTATCATATAGACAAAACCATTTTACTCACTACAAAGATGCAACTTGGTTTCAGTGCATTTCAACTGCACATCTATGGGTGAGGGTCGAAAATGGTTATGAACGATCCCGTTTGTAGGCAAGCCCGGATGTAAGACATCACTTCCTATTTTCCACTTTTTTTGAGAAGAAAAAAATGTACATACAAAATATATATAAAGTATCTGAGTGAAACAATAGTGGTTGTTGATAGCAGTTTGGTGATGAGTGGACCGGGTGGTTAATGTTGGTTGGTGTGTGGACATTTTTTCGCTGATAAACATCGGTCAAAGTTTAGGCACATCAACTCACAATACACACATATATATATATATATATATATATATATATATATAGAAATGTGCCTAGATTTCAAAAAGGGGATGTTATGAAATTAATTTAGTGTTTAACAAAGAAAGTAGCAAAACTATTAAAGATATTTAGGGCTGAACATGCCAATTCTAAAATCAGTAATTATTTCAATGTTTATTCATATAATTATCAGAATATTAGCAATTAATATTATCTTAAAATTTTGTTTGAGTCATTTTAACTTTTTATGTTTTGAAATTGTTTAAATACACATAACTTACCTTGAAAACTCGAGTTGCTATTCGACACTGGAGTTCTGATATGGGCATAATAGCCCCCAATGGTTGGGCAAGGCCAATGATAGCCAACGTGTTTCTCTTCTGATCAGGTGGAAACATGTACTTAAAAAATTGAACTTTGTTATTCTGAATGTCAATCACTGATTTTGGAATAAATGGAAATTTGATCTGATATCCTGTGGCTAAAATGAGAACATCTGCATCTTTGTAGGTTCCATCAACAAAATGGACACCATTCTCACTTAGCTCTTTGATGTCTGGTTTTATCTGTACACGGCCTGAAATAATCCGGTTAGGTAAGTCATCGTTCACTGTTGGATGTTGGCTCAAGAAAGCATGATCTGGCTTTAACCCATAAAGATTGTGATCAAAACGCTTATTAAGTTGGTACTCAGATACAGTTTTTAAAACAGATACTGGAATGATGCTTTGAATCGTTTTCATGGATCTTTTGGTAAGAGACATATCGATTGGGAATCCCTTGTCAAAAACACGGTTGAGGATCCAAGCACCTCTTCGTGTACTGAGATACACCTGAAATTAAAGAATTTATTAGAGCTGACCAATAAATATGTCTATATCAAGAGGTTTAGATTAATAAATCTAATTATTTTCTGATAAAAGTGAGGAAAATACTTGAACTGTTAAACTCTACTCGAGAGACCAAAATATCTGGTAAAAAAATTCGATGTATTTTTTTAATTTTAAGATTATATGAATAAAAATTTGAACATTGACAAAATTAACAATACTTATTTTATTCATTATATGAAAAATTATTAGTTACATGAATTTATTTTAGCCTTTTTGTTTTTTCACTTGGGGGAAGTTGATGAAAGATCTTGCAAGAAATTCTTTGTCCCTGGAGCAGCTTATGACAGAAGAAATTTCATTGTTTCCAGTTTTCCTACTAAGGCAATGTTCAAGATAATTTGTAAAAGATGATGATGATGATGATGGCAATGAAATCAATGATTGCTATAGAATTGCTGGTGAGATATTTTCACAATATGTCATCACACAAAAATATCCAGGCCCCAATTGATTAAGGTTTTTGAACATTTATATAAACATTTACATACATGTAAACTGGCCTATACCCCATTTCTTTTTGTACAATAGACTCAGCTTCTACTCAAATATGTTGTATAACTGGATGTACTACTTGTCCTTCATAGAATATAGTCTAACATCTCTGTACACTACATAGTTTTGTTTAGAGCAAATGTTGCTTCAGTTGAATGGGTTGCTATTTGATCTGCAGATTCCTTGGGAAAAAAAAAATGGTCCCATAAGAAACTGACCAGTGATCATCATGATCCCTTACTATCCACCTCAGTCACTCACCCCTGGCCAAAATCTGGCCAGCTGTTGAGACATATCTTTGCTCACATTTTCCCTGGTTTTCTCTATTACCCAGAAAAGCGTTTTGGCTATTTTGGAGTAGTCTGCGGGAGGAAAGTAGATGGTGAGATATGGTGGTAAGAATGTCCAAACTGTGAAATCAGTCCCTTTTGAGACACAGATAATCCTCGAAGAGAGGATTGGTCAAATGCATCTACTCTAAAAGGTTGTATAGGTGATGTAAGTTCATCCAAACAGTCTCCCAGCAGGATGTTTTCCTAATCACTACCTCTTCAAGTATAGGGTTAACTGTTATCTCTCTAACATAACCCCATGAACTGAAGTTCTTGCTTTTTCTTATGCTCATACAACACCACACAGTAATTCTCTACTTTGAGTGGCTCTTGGACATTAAAGTTTATGAACATTAGTATAAAACGAATTGGTAAGAAGCAGATGAATGCAGTATGACTAGTATCAGTGAATGGATTTAGCTTTGAGTGGCATCTTCATGTGACTGGTTATGCATTTTGCTTTCTTGCCAAAGACAGATCTGCCCAGCACAGCTAGATTAGTATAGGTTTGTTTTTGTTTAAGTTCTTAAATTAGTTTAAGTTAGCTAGCAAATATTTTGACATATGCCATTTATTGTTTTTTATTTTTTATTTAAATACCCGACATTTCAGTTTTTCACTTTACTCTCCTTCCCTAGTGTTAGATGACAAGTTAAAGCTCTCTTGTGATGTGGGAAAGTTTCATTTTATTTTTACTTTCCTTTTTAAAAATTTTCCTGCATTTTCTTTCATTTAGTTAACCTGATCTTCTTGTCATATTAGATTGTAGGGAAGATCATATACTAATGCATATTATGACTGTAAATATTTATGGTAAATATTCTTTTTGTATCATTTCAAATCACAGGGAATTTGTTTAAATTATAAATTACAAATCATTTGTTTTTATTCCCCTCTCCATGTAATGCGTAAATATGAGTATGAGTTGGAATCATTGTTGATAGAATTGTTATGAATAATCAAGAGTGGTCTCCCCTTTCTGTGTTACGCTCCTCTTTGAGAGAGCTATTTCTGTTTACTGGGACTGTAAAAGGACACTATATGCAAACCTTGTATTCTCAGTTGAATAAACCTTTCTTAAAGTTTACATCTGCATACTTTTGTCATTACAAGAATGTAAATGGTGACTGATGCATGAAAGATTTTGAATAAATGTGAAATTATGGTGAAAAGAAATACAACAATGTGAGTGTAGCAAGTAAAACTGAAAATGAGGATAGTGAAGATCAGCATATCCCCTTATCCCAATTTTTCACCTAGTGTCATATTTTGCATTTTAATATAAATAAATAATTCTTTGTGGAATAAAGCCTAAATTAGGTTGTACAGCATTAAATTATTAAATTACATGACATACATAAGTACAGCATTAAATTATTAAATTACATGAGCTTTTTTTTTTTAATATGTTTTAAGCGTTATCCATAGAGTAGGTTTTATTTCAGCAGAAGCAACTAATCAAATTCTGAAAGGTTATGTGAAAGGAGGTAGGAAAACAATGGAGATTGATATTAGATCAAGTCATGAAGAAATTAAAATTAATCAAATTCTGAAAGGCTATGTGAAAGGAGGTAAGAAAACAATGGAGATTGATATTAGATCAAGTCATGAAGAAATTAAAATTAATCAAATTCTGAAAGGTTATGTGAAAGGAGGTAGGAAACCAATGGAGATTGATATTAGATCAAGTCATGAAGAAATTAAAATTAATCAAATTCTGAAAGGTTATGTGAAAGGAGGTAGGAAAACAATGGAGATTGATATTAGATCAAGTCATGAAGAAATTAAAATTAATCAAATTCTGAAAGGTTATAGCAACATTCACATGAAACAGTTTAATACAAGAGCATCCGTCAGTGACTCTTAAGGTTGAGAGGAAAATGCATTTTGGGTAGATGAAACTAAAAAGAAGTTTGGGCTTAAATCCAAAATGCTATGTTCAGTCGAAAATTGGTACAGCTCAGTCTCCAGCAATTCCAATTAATCAAGAAATTGTTGCCATTATTGTATTAAAGAGATTTCTAAATATTAAGTCATTGCTGTCTCCTTGCTTGTTTTATCTTGCTGGGAAACTTTACAATGTTTTATTTACTTATTTGAAAAATGTTTATGAATGAATTGCCATTTTACAAATTTTTGTTAGGGAGTTATAGACTTTCACAAACCATTATACAATGTTATTAAACTCTTTCTTGTTCAAAATAACTTTTGACCATGTAGCATCACTTTCTCCGATCCAGTTATAAAGACTTGTTTAGCAACTCTTTCCACTGCTTCTCTTGCTATATGCATGTCCTGTGAGTGTTAAATACTCTAGGCTCTCTCCTCATTATGTGTCACATTGTATTTTCAATTGTCTCTTTCTGACTGTAAGTATAAGTGTCCTTTTTACTCCTGTTTTCCTTAAAACATCCTTATTGCTCACATGTTCTGACTTTGGTTTTCTTAGCATTTGTCAATAGAACCACATCTATATTATGGCAAGTCTCTTTCCCATATGTGAGTAAACTGTTCAACTGACATATAGGAGATTAAATATTGTATATTGGCTCAGCACTTTTTTCTTTATTTCTAATAATATTTTCCGATCTCAATACCTTGCTTAATATTTAGAAGTCATCTTTTGCTATTCCCAAGGCCCTTCAAATTTCTGTATACCATTTTCCATTGTTTGTAATTATATAAACCAAATAGTTAAATTTCTATGCCTGCTTAATTTTGACATCCCCAATATGTATTTCTCACCTTGAACTGCCTCTTTTGCTGACAACTATGTATTTTTATGGTTATTATTTCTGCTCCTATAATGAAAGGCTATAAAAAAGTTATCAGCATAACCAAGAGGCCTTTCTAAAAAAATTCAGACAAATTTTCAATGAAATGATAAGTTATTAGTTCTGAGGAAATTTTCTATTCTTTATATCAGAATACAACAGACATTCAAACATACCTGGGAACTAACTGTGCTAAGTTCCACAGCAATATCCACTCCTGAGTTTCCAATTCCAACCACAACAACTTGCTTGTCTTCATAATTTTCAGAATGCTTGTACTGTTGGGAGTGAAGGATTTGACCTTTGAACCTCTCCTGCCCAGAAATATGTGGAATATTTGGGAAAGCATGATGACCATTGCAAACCAAAATACCATCGAATATTTCAACTCGTGTCTGACCATTTGTCAAATCCTTGATGTAAACTTTCCACTGACCACTACTTTCAAAATCATCACTTTCTTCAATTTTTAAAACCTGTAAGTGAAAAATCAAATAAAATGATAAATAACACATTTTCTTTAGTTTTAAATGCACATATTAAAAGAAAATCCAACATGGCATTTCACTGATAATGGAATGAGAAATGATGCCTGGAATGAGGTCACAAGTGTTGCCTGCACTATAAAATATAAAGAAAAAGTAATGAACAATATTGAGAAAAGGTTTTTCTATGAAAAACATCAATAAAAAGCAAATTGTCTCAAGTTGAAATGGTTGACTGGGGTTACATTGGAATTTAATCATTTTACCTTTTAAGGATGAAAAAATAATTTTTTCAAGGACTCTACCCTCAAAATTTAATTTCCAGATCTGCCCCACCTAAGAAAATATACTTTATTACTTGTTTTAATATTTTTAAGACTTAATCTAATGAATTCATTATTATGAAAACACTTGAAAAAAATCAATATGAAAATTTTTAGGTATATAATTAAATAGCATTTTTCATCTACCAAAAATTTTAAAATTATCTTTGAGATTTTAATTTATTTCTTAAGATTATTTTGATGAAAAATATTGAGAAAAATGTGTTAAAAAATTTACAAAAGAATTCTCATATTTTTATGCAGTAAAATTCTAAAATACAGTGTAACCTGGATATAAGAGAGTTGTCGGGACCGGAGTAGAAGTCTCTTATATCCGGGTTTCTCTTACATCTGGTATTCCCAAGTGTTCACCCATGTAGGTACTGAGTAGGTCTGATATTGCTTAAATTTGGTAATTGTATGGGAATTGGTGTTTCAACATGATCTGGCCATAAGTATAGACCCTTTTTAAAATTTTGTCAAGAATCTTGAGTTATACAGTAGGAACACCAAACCAGATATGGCAGCAGTATTCAATACACAAACAAATAGTAGATTTATAAATATACAAAAGGGATTCTGACTAGAAGAATTGTCTAGCACAATACAGTGAACCAATTTTCCTAGCAGCAGACCTAGCAATTGATTTATGTTTTCCACTTCATGTCAGTGGAAAAAGTGAGCCAAACAAGGTACAAAGTATTGCTCTCCTAGAGGTTAGCATCATTCCTGCTAATGGAAGGCAGAAAAGTTAATCTGTGGTAATTAATTGAAAGCAGTTTTGTTTTGGAAGCATTTCAATTTACAAGCCATTCCTTACTCCAGTAAACAACTGATTGAAGATCCTTTTTGAGAGCCATTGCCAGTTTTACTTTGTCAGATCTGTCGGACTTGCTACAAAGACATGAATAAATAGTTGTCATCTGCATAGATACTTAGTTAGGAACTGATGATATTGAGAAGGTCTTTGATGATGATCTGAAATATTGTAGGTCCAAAGACTGAGCCTTGGTGGGTCCCTGCATTAATATGAAATAAACTAGAAGTGTGTCCATTCAACACAAACTATATTTTACAATTTGTTAGGAACCATTGGATTAGGCCAAATATTTATCCAGAAACATTATAGCCATAGAGCATGTGGAGAAGGCCAGCATGCCACGCCCTGTTGAACACCTTTGAGGTATCTAGGGTCACAGCCATAGCTTTACTGTTATTATCTAAAGCTTGATAGACAAATTCAGTGATGGCTGTCAATATATGCAGCAGACCTGAAAAAAATGAAAATCATATTGCTTATTCAAAAGGTCATGTGAAGTAAGATGCTTAACCAATTTGGAATTGATGAAAGAGGGATCAGATAGTTTGCCAGAGTTCTTAAAAGACAGGAACTACAGAGGAGGACATTCAAGAAGTTGAAAAAATAGTGCGACATTTATTGTAAGGTTTAAAGAGAACAGAAACCAGTTCAGGAGTATATTTCTTTAAGACAATTACAGGGATAGCATCAAATCAGAATCCATGGATGGAAATATCTGCATATCTCTCCATAGATTGTCTGTTCTAGGGATAAAATGAGATACTCCAGAAGAGTCAAGAATGTTGGAAGAGAATTTCTGGGCAAATGTTGGAATGAGAATTTCTGGGCAAAGCACACTGCTTTATCCACAGTAAATGACAACACTTTTAATTGATTGAAGAGAGGAGAGACTGATAATTTGCTCTTGTTCAGTACAGTCTTACAGAGTTGCCAGTAGTTTCTAGAAGGCTATATGGTGTCTTATTCTATCAGTGAATTGTGACTGTGCCTCTTTGACGACATCCTTAAATTCATTACAAACAGTGACAAAGTGATGTTTGTACAATCAGACTTGTTGCTCTGGTATAGTCATAAGAAGTGATTCCTGTGGGATATAGCTGCTGAAAAGGCAGGAGAGAGCCAAAGAGAAGACTGTGGTTTCACTTGGTATTTCGGTGCTGGCACAAAATCTTTGATGCCAGCTTTCACCACAGTTGCATGCCATCAAGTACAGATAAAATGTATTGTTGGCAATTTTACTATATGTATTATTGGTAATTTTTTATATAAAAATGTATTGCTGATATTTTTTACTATAAAAATGTATTATACTTTCATGGTGTTTTTTTGTTGTTGTTTGGGGGGGGGGTCATTTTGCTCATAGTTGGAATCCTAACAGGTGCTACCACCCTGGGTCAGTGCGGGGGTGGGGGCTGGGAACAACAGCAATTAAGAGGTGGTTCCACGATCCTCAAAACCTTCAATCTACCAAACAGAGTCCTTGCTGCCCTATGTAGTTTATCATCATACCCAGGACTAAAATTGTTAATGAAAATAAGGGCTGCTTGTGGTTTTCTTTAAATGAATTAACACATTTATTATCTGAGTTCTTAAATAATATCTTTGTTATTGAATTTATTTTTTAATGTGATTTTAATAATTTTTTTTTTTTATGTGCTATACCCTTTCAGGTTGTGAGTGACCATGGCTCTCCACAAAGATTTAAATAATACTGCATGGAAATAAATTAACAGTTGGAAAAATAATGATAAATTTAATTTTGTCTATATTTCTGAGATGAGGCATTGTAATTATTTACATTATTTATATTGTTTGGACTCATCTTTGTTGCCATATTCATGACATTTCGGTCATTTTACACTCCAGCCTTCTTCAGGTGATTGGAATTCATATGTCTAAAACTCCTACTTTGTGGAAATAACCAAAGATGCTCCCATCCAATCCAACCAGATGGTGTGCCTGAATATGGTGACTTTGTTCACCAAGGTACACACAGAGGAATCACTATCAGGGACAGACTGGCCTCAAACTAATCCCTAGAAATATATCAGTATACCAATAGATAGCCTAATGGAGATGCTGACTTTCTGTACACAAACAACACATTTCAGAATGGAATCAGATATATATTGGCAGGATGAAGGGTTAGCAATGAGCTCGCCATTATCACCAGCAATGGCTAACATATACATGGAATACTTTAAAGAAATGGCATTAGAATCCACATAACTAAAGCCAACTCTATAGTTGATATATGCAGATGACATTTTCATACTCTGGCAATACCAGGAAGAGGTCCAGCTGTTAGTGGACCATGTGAACGCAATAAGATCATCGATACAGTTCACAATGGAGAGAGAAAACAATAAAAAATTAGCATTCCTGGATGGAATAATGTCTTGAACAGAGCATGGGTTCAAGACATCTGTGTACTGCAAGCCAACATTCACTGGACAATACCTCAACTTCAATTCCCACCAAACATACAGTGTAATGAAAAGATTGGCCATTGCTTACAACATCAAGCAAAAGTGGTGACCCAGAGACATATGAACAAGAAAGTGTCAGTATAAGCAGTCCTACAAAGTAACAACTACCCTGGGTACATGACAGCAGCTCCCACAAACAGAGATAGAAGAGTGCAAGAGGATAACAGCACTTAGAAAACAGCCTCAGTCTGCCTACCCCATGTGAAGGAATTATCTGAAAAAATACAAAAGATCTGTGGTCTATATAACATCAGAATAACCTTCAAAATTGGCTCAACATTTTGCAGACACCTCTTCTGAGTAAGACCTCCCATAGAGGAGAACATGATTAAGGACTGTGTGTATGCCATCCCATGCAGCTGTGGTAAGAAATATAAAAGAGAAACAGGCTGTCCCCTTAAGATAAAACTGCAGGAACAACAGTAATTAAGAGGTGGTCCTCAAAACCTTCAATCTACCAGAGTCCTTGCTGCCCTATGTAGTTTATCATCATACCCAGGACTAAAATTGATAACGAGAATAAGGGTTGCTTGTGGTTTTCTTTAAATGAATTAACACATTTATTATCTGTGTTTTTAAATATCTTTGTTATTGAATTTATTTTTTAATGTGATTTTAATAATCATTTTTTGTGCTATACCCCTTTTAAAGGTATAACACAAGGAGAAATAGAAAAATCAAGTATAGTTGATCATATATGGAGGAAAAAGGGAGATCACTGACCGCCTGTGGGATGAAGTTGAAATAATAGACAGAAAACATCACTGGAAAACAAGAAAACCTAAGGAATCAGCACATATGCTAAATCACAAAAATTTCCTAAGCTAGCCCAGCTTAGAAATGAATACAATAAACAGTGGAGTAATGGATAGCGGCTCAGATTGAGGAATCAGAGAACCAAGTTTAAATTCCAGTCAAATCCATTACATTCACTTATGTGCTAATAATACCCTTGGGAAAGATATGAATCATCTTCTTTTCCCCCCGAGCTATGGGTAAGTAGCTAGACAGACCAGGTTCTATAGCCTTGGATGGCAACTGGTCTACTGCAGAAAGAAATAGCAACCTACTGCAGGGAAAAATCTGCCTCGCCAGTCATGTATCGAAAGATACATGATCGCCTAAGCGTGTATCACGCATGGTGCATAACTGACTGATGGGAACTAGTGATACAGAGTCCTGGGGAAAAAGCAATAATAACAACAAAAAAATTGCAATATGAACTTTGGTAAAAAAAAATTGTTACTGAGATTGAGGTTTATAAGTCCCAAAAATTCATACACTGATATCCTCAAGGACACATGGCCCAGAGGATAAATACATCAGCTGAATTCTGTGACTTGACCTATCTACATCTGGGGTGAACAAAAACTTGGAGAGTTGATTTAAAGGGAGATAACTGACACAGGAACTAGAACAATCTACTCCGGTGGACGAAATAATGGGTTCAGTTTGAAATTCCAATCACCTGAAGAAGGCCGGAGCATACAACAGCCGAAACGTTGTGAATGTGGCAACAAAGATAAGGACAACAGTCTGAACAATGTAAATAGTGTAAAAATGTTTGATTTTTTAGATTGGTCTCCCTTAATATTGACGTAATTGTGTTAACACAATTACGTCAATAAGGGAGACCAATCTAAAAAATCAAACATTTTTAGTACATACCAACAATTCTGTATACCTAATTTTTAATGTATTTTTCATAAAGGAAAAATCCTTTTAGAAGCTTTCCAACCATTTCAATTGAAAGCTAAAGGATTAAATTTTCTAATTCCAGAAAAAAATACTGTGGAGTATTTCAAATAGAAATTTGAATGATTTTAATCGATGCTTCCGAAAAAAACAAAAAAACAATCGAAACGGCCATTTTTAACTTTTTTTAGTGAAATGTAAACGAACTTATTTTTCAGTTTTAAAATACCCGCTAAAATAAGATATACATTTCTGAAGGTTACTTTCGTAAAATTAGCAAATTTAAAGTTAAATTAATTTGTTCTGAAACAAAAATCACTTACTTATAGCATAAAACTTTCTAGACAAACATTTCTTGACCTCGGGTCTTGTTATTTTCACGTCTCCATCGATAATTTGATGACTGAATGTGTTGACAGGTTTAGAACGGTGCATCAAAAGTGATATAACGGTTTTTTTGTTTCTTATAATAATTTAAAATACTATAAAAATTTCTTACATTATTGAGTTACTTCTATCTCTTTCATTATTTAATAGCTAAGATAATAATAAATAATTTATTAATAATTAAATTAAGTTATTATATTTTTAATTTAATAACTGCGATAATAACTAATAATTAAAATATCTCACCGAGTTATTAATTGTTTAAAATGATAAATTTAATATTTAATTTAATAACTGAGAGTGAAGACATGTCAATGGGCTTTGCCCAATTAGGAGACAAGCTTTGAAACACGTGACCTTTTAACCATAATGTCACTAATGAGATATACAAACAAAAAAAATATAACATTTTGACGCACAAAAAAAATCTTTTTAATTATTGTAAAAGGTTTTAGTAGCATTATTTGTATTAAGCTTTTAATTTTCGCTTAGTAAATATAGTCTTCACTTAAAAAGTTAATAACTGACCCAATGAGCTGCATGAAAGAATTATAAAACATTTTTTTAATTTAAAGAAAAAAATTAAAAGAAAAATGCAAACAATTCTTGTAAAAATTCTTTGTTCATCGAAAAAAATTTTTTTCTTTAGATAATAATGTCCTTAATGTATATTATTTATAAAAGCCTATCTAATTTGATAATTAGATAGTTTATTGCAGTTTTTATTTTACGATTTGGAGCAGATTTCCTAAAAAGTTGGCATTAGTTGGGAAAAAAATTGATTATTTAACTTCTCCAAGGAGTCCTGCTTATAAAAAAAAAATGTTTGCGCACTCTTTGAAATTCTATAAAATTTCATGAAATTAATTTATTGGGGGGTAACAGATGTAAAAAAAAAAAAAAAATTTTTACTAAGATTTTCTAAAAATAAATTCATCCATTTTTTAATAAGTCCTGACTGAAAGTTTCATTTAAATTAGACAATTATTTGAATTTTGCAATAATTTCAAAATTAATGGGTTTTCCCTCGAAACTGCTACACTAAAAATGGCGATGTCGTACGGTTTTAACAAAAAAAGAAGAGATTTTTTACCCAAATTTAAAACGTGTTAGAAAGAAGAAAAAATATTTAAAAAATACTTTGTTCTTTCCTCTTAATAACAAATATTTTAATGATGAAACTTTGTTTTTATTAAGTTTCGGACCTGCTATCATTATGCTATACTGATTTTTTAGCGAATTGTTGGAGGTACCTATGTTAAACTGTAAAAAGTTTACGTATGTAAAATTTATTTCAGAACTAAATTTTTTTTATTTAAAAAATTTATTTCAGAACTAAATTTTACAACTAAAAATTTAGATCTGAATTTATTTATAAATAGTTTTACATTTTACAAAGGATAATTCCTCTATGATTGAGGGGATCGAGATAATAATTGTTTGTGTCATTACCATGAGAATCAATAGGCAAAGTAGAGAAGCCTGAATCTATGATTTTTATATATTGTCATCAGTACTGTTTAAGTTTAATTGCATTCATGTCAGGTATCATTTTTGTAGTTGGCAGAGTTTCATTGAGTTTTAGAGTTTAAAACTATTTTCGCCTACCAACTACTAAATTATCTCCCTTAAATTGAGTTACTGATTAGTTCAGCTGATTCTTTTAGGAATGTCTACTCAAACACGGGTACCCACTAAATATAACGTTTATAATAAGAAATAGTGTTAGATTAAAAAATTCATTATGTGAGGACATTGGCTTTATAATTAAGGAGATATGAATTTTTTGGGGGGGTAAACAATATTATTTTTTAATAGGGTGGATTTTTGAGGTCCTGATATTTTTCTGAGAATTAGGTTTATATATAAATATAAATATATATATATATATATATATATATAAAAACCTAATATTTCTTTTTTATATTTTAAAATTGAAAATAAGAAAAGTTAATGCACAAACTTGGTAAATTATTTAATATTTTTAATTTGTCCCCTTAAGGCTTCTACACAGAAAGAAAACCCCACCCCTAACCTTAAACACCTAACCCTAAAGAACTTTAGGGTTAGGTGTTTAAGGTTAGGGATGGGGTTTTCTGTGTAGAAGAAGGGGACAAATTAAAAACATTAAATAATTTACCAAGTTTAGTAAATTAATTTTTGTTTTAATTTCAATTTTACATTATAAAAAATGTTTTATTTTTATTATTTAATTTTTTCTTTTAATTTGTCATTGCTATTCGAAACGGAAAAAGGTTCTATTGTATTATTTTTGTTTTTGCTATAAATAAAACTACACTTCTTAGCAAAAAAAAAAAAAAAAAATTACAATTCTTTACGGTACTGCGTAGTGTTTTACTGCAAGGAAAGTCTATAAAATAGTAAATAATTCGCACTGAATGACTGAGCATGATGGCAGTAATGGGGGACAAATGACCAAGAAGTGCGATTTTTTTTCTTGTCGATAACTCCAAAAACGGTAAGGTTTCTTCCTAATTTAATTGTTAATTCGAGTTCAGCAAGTACATTTGCACGGAATTATAACAATTTTGGAAAATTTTAAGGGATTTTTAGCGCCGAGGAAATAAAACAAAAATTTACCTCTTTTAGTTTTTTTTTTTTTTCATTTATGTGTCATTTACAAATTCAAATTATGAATTAATCTTAATTTCTTAAACATTTGTACAAAACAAATCAAGTACGGTGGTCCGCGATTAACTAAATATTCTTTAACACAGTTTTGACTTTTGTTAAACCAAGTGTGAGTTTTTCTCAAACATTTTTTTCACTCTTTCAAGAACCTGCGTTTAAAAAACCCTTTGCATTTCTTTTTTTTAATGAAGTAATATTTTTAACTTAATTTTTTTTAGTTCTTAGTTAAAATTACGTAAATTATTCGCATGCTTCTTTGAATTTTACTCTCAGCACAGACAATGTCATAACAGTTTTTGATTTGTAACCAAATGTTAAATTAAATAAATTATCTCAATTTTTAATGGAAAATGGCATTACTACATTATTCATTGATTTGTTCTTTTACGCCTGATTAAACATTTTTATGGTTAAAAAAAAACGAAACATATTCTCGGATTTTAAGAGATTTTAAAAATAATAATCTTCTGATACAGGACACCCCATAGCTGGGAAGAGAAGAGGTGGATGCCCAAAGGGTATTTGCACATAAGTGAATATAACGAACCCGACTAGAATTCGAACTCGTCTCTCCTATTTCTCATTCCGAGCCGTTTAATTATTACATCACCAGTACATCGAAGCTTACAACACCTAATATTCTCGATCGGTCACCCATTTAGGTATATTGACTATGTACAACTTTGCTTAACTTTGCTGATTGGTGTTTCAATTTGATATGGCCGTAAGTCAATGACATTAAATTTTTTTATCGATGCTATTTTTCGCTTTCGGATTCAAATCCAGAAGAAAGTGGGTTCCGAATATGAAGTTTATAAAAAGAGGATATGTAAGTAAACTAGGAAAGTAAACAAGTATTTGCTAAAAATAAATGTAACCGTAACATGTAAATTTAACAAACAAAATACCCGAAAATTTTCAATCTATTGCTAGAAATAGATATTTTAATAACTTTTTTGTTGTTGATTGCAGACACCAGTAACAACAAATAAAAAAAACTTAAAATTATTAATCCGAAATATAAAAGTTCTTAAACTAAAGTTTTGATGAAATATTTAGTTATTTTTTTTATTTTTTTTTTACCTCAGTGGAGAATCGAATGTACTTCAACAAATCAAATTTTTCTCCATAAAGTTGTAAATATTTCAACACGTACGAGTGGTGCATGTAAATGGGAAAATGACTTGGAGGCGGAAAATCGCTATACGCCATCGTCTCTTTACTTGTGTTGATAATTGTCGATCGCATGACAGTAGCTCTTCCCAGTTCTTGTACATCTTTGGAATATCGCCATAAGCCTCCTAAATTATCACTCTTTTCTAGACATACAGGTTTCAAACCTTCATCCAGGCAACATTTGATTCCAGTGAGACCACTGGCCCCAGCACCGATTACCGCAATACGTTTGGGATGTGAAGACATGTTAATTCACTTTTTAAGTGAGCCGAATATGGGTTACCAGTGAAACTAAGGGAGATCACTCTAAATAAAAAAACAAATACAGCCAGTGGTATATTATTGTTTTCGTTTTTGTTTGTTTGTTTTTCTTTACTTTTTTTTTTTGCACATATATGCAGAGAACTTAAAACGATTGGTTACTTATTTTAGTGTGTCATTTTTTGCTTACAATTATTGCTACGTGATGCAAACAATAGCGCATTCATAAAAATGATTTGTAATAAAACAGAAATTGTATGAAAAACTAATTAAGAAAATTAGAATGTTATTAACACGGTTTCTTTGAAAAAGAAATCAAGAAAATAAAGCCAGGCGCTTAAAAAACAATGAATTAAAAATTTATTTGCAAAAAAGAGACTTGTGGCAAATAAAATGAAGATTAACTTTGTTGATCTTTTCAAAAACCTTTCAAATTTAAGATACAAAGAGACGTGATTTGATTGGATAGTGATTTTCGAATTTTTAACTAATTGGGATAGGTAGTATACGATCCCTAAGTTGTTTTTTTTTCTACCCGGTTAGATTCACCTGTTTATTTTAATAATAGCGAAATCAGAAATGAATAGAACACAACCAGGCGGAGAACGGATTCGACTCCGGTAACAAAGTCTGCTTCTAGTGTTGTTGAAGAAAGAAGAAGAATCTTTTAAATTTGGTATATGAATATCTTATATATATATATATATATATATATATATATATATATATATATATATAAGTTTTAACTTATATATGAATGTCTTTTCTAAACCGGTGGGAGTTTCTCATATTTGAGAACGCCTGTTCTGAATATTTTCTCTAAAGGGCCTAGAGAACCAGGCTCGCATATTTGTATTTTAAGGAACTGTTAATTTGCCGTGATAGTTTGAGGCACACAAGGAAAATTTTATGCAAGGTGTATATTGTATTTTGTACTATTTTTAATTTAAAAAATATTTTTGCCCCATTAATGTTTGTTTCTTTGCAAATTTCACTTTGAGTAAGAAGAGTTTTGTTCTTTTCGTTAGCGCCTAAGTACTAACAAAAGAGAAGGATAAGAGATTTTGAAACGCTTTATTTTCTTATTTTTCTTTCTTTTTAAATTATTCAAACAAATTAGCCGTAAATAACCACCAGTGCCTTTTTATAGCTACCTGTCACATATTTTCAACTAAAATAGTTTTTACATTTACATAAGTAGCGAAATAAGCGCTGCATAATTTGTTGCGTTTTCAATTAATCTGGTCGTTACTGCTGCTACTAGTAGTAGTATTAGTAATAGTAATAGTTGTCGTTGTTGTCGTCTCCTTTTCTTTCGATCTGTGGTGGAATAGGACGAATGAATTCCAACCTACCTGTGGCTAATCTTTTTGATGATATGTTTTTGTCATACATGGTGTCCATATGTATGAGATAGCAAGTATGTTTCATGAAGTCTTTTATTATTATCTGGTTGATTGGCTTGTATAGTGTACTTAATATCTATGGTGAAGCCAAAGGGGATTGTAACATTTTTACCCTCTAGCACTGATGGTAGTTGTTTGTGTTCATACCATTTTTCTACATGAGGAAATGTAGATATGTTGGCTTCTTCCAGTGCAGGTATTTTCCTACCCTATCGTGTCTTATTTGAGCTAGGGTGGAGAATCCAGCTATTAGATGATCAACAGTTTCCTCAGCATTTGTTAAGTGATATTTTGGATTAAGCCCATTCATTAAAATATGTGCCTGGTCGGATATTGTTGACAGGTTTTGATCTTGAGAGGTTAGAATGAACTGCTCTGTTTCTCGTTCCTACCCAGAGTATTACAATCACTGATAGGTCTGATTTTTGTCAGCATCAGGATCTTTTGATTGCAATGGAGAGTGGCCATGTATGGGTTATTCTCTCCATTTGGTTTTCAGGTTAGGCCCTTATTTTCTGTTTTTTGCTTGACATCTTTGGCCTCTACCTTTGACATTTCTGCTCCTATTTCATCTTGTTTGTATAATTACAGATCTTGTTTGAATTTTTGGCTTTCTTTGATAACTCATTGTAGCTTTTTCTGGATTAATTCTGGTAAACAAGTTTTAGCAAACAGATGAATGACACCACTTTCTCTTTTTTTCTCTTTGGACAGAAATAGTTTATACCAAAATGACATGTGTACCTGGAAGGATTTTGTTGGCAGGATTTGATCTTGAGCAGCTATGATGAACCCCTTTGATTCTAGTTTCAATCCAAAGCTCGACAACTACTGATGAGCATGCTTTTTATCAACATCAATGTCTTGGGTTTGCAATGGGTATTGGCCAGGCAAGGATTGTTCTTCCCATTTAGTTTTCAGGTTAGTTAGGACCTTATTTTTTGTATTTTTGTTTGATGTTTTTATCTCTACTTTTGGTATTTCTGTTCCTATTTCATCTTGTTTGTATAGTTACAGATCTTGTTTGAATCTTTGGATTTCTTGTAGCTTTTTTCTGGATTAATTCTAGCAAACAAGTTTTAGCAAACAGATGAATGACGCCACTTTTTCTTTGCATAGAAATAGTTTATACATTTCAAATATTATTAACAATTTTCATTATGAAAATCCTGGCCCGTTAATTTAATGAGTCAAGTTCCTCATTTGTCCAGTTTAGAAAAGCTCAAATCATTTCGCTGTAATCATGTCTTTGATCAGATCTGTTTAATTTTGTCGCAATGTATTTCCTAAGTTTAGTTAAAAGTATGTTCTGCAAACAAAAATACAGAAGTTTGATCCCATATTAGCGGATTTTAAGTTTTATTCATTTGGCGGAATTATTACTTTATTAATTATTATTTTACCATAACAATGACTATTCAGTTAGTAATATTCTCCCATTGGTAAATAACAGGCCATTGAGGCTAACGAGAAGCCAACAACTATTGTTGTGGTAAAACTGAAAATGACTGAGGTAAGGAAAGAGAAAACAACAGAAGATAAATGTGTACATCCTTCTATCACCATAACAGGCGAAATAGCCATAAGAAAAGGAGATGCGTGTTTTTAGTCAATAAACTTTATATACGAAGTTTATAATTTTTTATGAATGAGTGATAAAAGTATGTTACCAAAAGTTCAGTAATGGTTTTCTCGTGTGACAGAATTTATTGGGTAAGTGTGGAAATAAACTGTTCTGTCTGAGTGAAGACCTTATCTCAGTTTGTGTGAAGAATTACATATGTATGATAAAGAGTTCGTTAATTATTATGTGAATGGTCTAACTGAAACAGAGTGACCGAACTGGAGGAATGTCCTCCTTTGTGTGATTAGTACCGTCTTACACATAAATCGTAAATGGATCAAGGCGTAGTATATCTGAACTCACAGAAGTGGTTCTGATTGGCCCTAAAATAACTTTCTATTTTAATTTTATTTTGTTAACACAACCGGAACAAATTGCAGAAACTATGCATATAAAACAATTGCACACTTTTCTCATCGTCGTGGAAGTGTAAACTTCCGGTTAAGTTCTTTGGTGAAGTCCCACAATTCCATGCTTATCATGTGATAGCTTATATTGACAATGCAATGTTACAAGCTTAGCAAGTTTCACAACTGTCTCACAGTGAATGAGAAATACGGTAGAGACCCGTTAGGGATATCCAAAGAAAACATGAAGATCAGCTAAGAAGCTTCTATCATGCACGAGGGGGCTGTCACAAATATACTGGTTCATATCTCTAGCGTCTGTGATATCTTTATTAGGAAGGAACCTCTTGTTCCGGTGGTTAATGATGTTATAGTTACGCGGAGTTAAAAGACTAAAATGAACAGTTGATTTACCCACGCCAAGAAGATTAATGAACGATGATAATGACTAGGAATCACACGGGTAATTTGGACAAAACAAAATAAGGAATTTACTCACGAATTTAGACGCTTAAAGTAATGTCAGTAGCTCGTTTCAGAAAAAAAAACCCCCAAAAAAACAGAATTCTTAAAGTTCGTAGTTTTAACATATTGTCATGAAGAAGAAATATTCATACAACAGATTAAATGATCTAACACAATAATATTAAAATATGTTTAAGACAAAGGTAAAAAATAAGGTTCACCAACCTTCTTCCCAACCACTGAATTGAACTTGTAGAAATTCTATTGTTTTGAAGAGTTTCTTTTTTTTTTCACTGTCGTAATTTGTAATTAACATTGGATACCCTTTTGTCGTAGAGGGTGATAAGAATTCCTTTCTTCACCACTGTTGTAGACACTGGCAATTTTTTTTATGATTTAACGTGAAGTCCGTTTCTTCGAATCCTTCGTCGCCAAGATGTTGTGACCAAGTGAATGGTTAAAGAAATAACTAAACAAGTGCTACAGAATATATCATGTATTAAACAGTAAGTACAACAGAAGAGTATTACACAACTAGTGAGAGTGTGTCGGCTGACCCAGCGTTCAATCTATTCGACTGTTCTCCCAAGGCCTTCTCTCCTACTAATCTTATAGTAGGCGGAAGAGTCCAAAATACACTCTTTAGTGGGAGGACACCACAACATTAGTAAATAAAGTTTTAATTTAATAATATCACTTGAATCCCGCAAATACATAATTTGTGCACATCACATTTCCCAGTCTGTTAATTATTGTGCCAAGCTCCCAGTAAGGCATATTGTTTCTGAACATCCTAAAGTAAATTCGTTCTCCTGGTTTAAATGATCTCTTTGGTACAATTAGTGTATACTGGTTTTTGTTCTTGTTTGGCAATAATTTATCAAACACAGACCGTATTCTCCGCCGGGCAAACATCAATTCCGCTGGTGAAAAACCAGATGGTGTGTTCCCGTTAGGTGTTATTCTGTATACTTGGAGGAACTGCTGTATCGCTTTTTCCGTCGGTACATCTCGGCTTTTTTAAATCTCTTTTTAGTGTGTCTACGAATCTTTCGGCTTGTCCGTTCGACCTCGGGTGGTACGGAGCTATCTTGATATGCTTTACTTGGTATGTCTCACAAAGTTCTTTGAAGTCACTGGAGGTAAATCGTGTACCGTTATCAGTTACCAAGCAATCCACGACGCCGAATCTGGCGAATAATTCGTGTATACAGTTTATGGTATTTTCTGTCGTCAGGTGATTGAATCTGGAAACCTCAGGCCATTTACTGAAACTATCTACTGTTATTAAGTAGTAGTAACCCTCTATGGGTCCTGCGTAATCCACGTGGATTCTGGACCACGGTCTCAACTTTAGGCCATGGCTTTTGTATAGAGGGTGGTGCTTTCGCCGCAGCAGCACCGCCTTTACAACTTTCCACCATTTGCGTAATATCGTCCATGTTAGGCCAGTAGACAAAACTTCTCATAAGTGCCTTCATCCGTTTTTTTCCCGGATGTCCTAAATGAAAATCTTTCAAGATTCGCCTTCGTAGCAACTTCGGTATTACCACTCTCTCGTTATACAATAATATGTAGTCACAGATTGAGAAGCTGTCTACTAAATTCCTTTCCTTCTCTATTTTTTTCTTGGTATTCTGAATAAATTCATCCTTTTCCGCTTCTCTTATCTCCAGCAAAGTCACAGGTAGTTCCTTTATTGTATTGTATAACACTTTACTGATTTCATCTTCAGCTTGTAATGCCGCTATTACCGAGTCTTCCAACGGTTCGATTTTCGCTGGTATTAATCGCGACAGTCCATCAGCGTGCCCAATTTTTTTTTATGGTAAGAACTCAAGTTTGAAATTGTAGTTTATTAACCTGTTCCCCATCTTAAAAGTCTTTTCTCTGTATAGACTGGTAGACCTTTTTTTAACCGAAAATCGTAAGGTGTTTGTGGTCCGTTTGGAGCGTGAACTCTCCCATAAATATATCTGTGAAAACGAGTTATTGCAAATATTATGCCTAATGCCTCCTTTTCGATCTGTGAATAGTTTCTCTCTGCCGGTAACAATGATCTAGATGCGTGCGCAACGGGTTTCTTTGTACCGTCCCGCATCTTGTGTAGAATACACACACATACCCCATGTGAGCTCGCGTCACTTGCAATAATGATTTCTAATTCGGGATCGAAATGTGTCAGTGCTAACTCCGAATTTAATTTTTATATTATTTCCTTAAACGCTTTTTTTACAGTCTTCTGTCCAATTCCAATTATTCTCCTTTTTTAGTAACTCATTTAGTGGGGCCCTCAATTTATGCATATTATCAATAAATTCGCCATAGTAGTTAGCTAGGCCCAGGAAACTTTGTAATTCTGCAACGTTTTTTGGTTCAGGCATGTTTTTAATTGCCGATGCCCTCTCTGGGTCTGGTTTCCTGCCATTTTCATTAATTATATGGCCTAAGTATTTAATTTCATTTAGGAAAAAAAAAAATATCACTTTTTTCCCTTTTACTTTAAACCCAAAGTCCTGAAGTCTTCTGAAAACCTTCCTTTATGTGTGCTCTTCAACATTGTCGCTCTTAATTAGAATGTCATCCAGATAAGCGGTCGCAAAATTCTGGCCCGTGAGCATTGTGTCCATCGTCTGCTGAAAAATTGCTGGTACAACTTTTACCCCGAACGGTAGTCTGTTTAATTTGTACAACCCTTTGTGCGTATTAATACATAGAATTTTCGTACTCTCTTGTACTGGGATTTACAGATAAGCCTCACTTAGATCTATTTTGGAAAATATCTTACCGCCGTTGAGCTTTGTAAATATTTCCTCTGGGCTCAGTAATGGGTAATGATGGTCTTTTATAGCCTTCTGCGCATACACGGATTTCTGATTTTTTTTAGACTACCGGTGCTGCTCATTCGCTAAACTAATTTTGAAAGGATCCCTGTTTGTTCAAGACTCTTATTCTTTGTCGATTTTTTCTATAGTAGTAAACGGTACGTTACGCTTCTTTTTAAATACTGGTTGGACGTTTTCTTTTAATTCAATTCTAGCTGTAAATTTGTTGCATCGTCCCAACCCGCTCGCAAATACCTCGGGAAATTGATTATGTAATTCTTCCTTTAACTTTCTCGCATCTGATGGTTCACCGTCTAACTTTTTGCAAAATGAGCTGATAGGTAGGTCCCAGACGTCGAATTTTTTGCATCCAGTCTGTCCCTTCTAGATTTTCTGTATCTTCCATTACGTATATCTTCAGTCTTTTTGTTTTCCCGTGAAATTTAACATTTACGATTATATCGCTTTCCTGTCACCGACTTGGCAGTTTTGTGTATGTAACATGGTTGGTTTGTTAAGCTTTTTCCATTTCTGTAGGTTAATTATCGTTAGATCGGAACCCGAGTCTAGTTACAATTTTATCTTTTTATTTAAGATTTCAAGTTCCACATATTTCCTTATGTTGGTGTTGTCTTCGTCATGCATCCTAATAGCTCTTATCCTACTAGTAGCTTTTCTGTTCCTACATTGTGATGCCTTGTGCCCCATTTTTCCACACACAAGACAGTTTTTATATTTAAAACGGCAATCCTTATTCCAGTGTAGTCCTCCACACCGATAACATGCAGATGGTGGGGGGGGGGGCTTATATTTGCTTCGATTTTCGTCATAATTTGCCCTATATGTTGTACTTTTTCCCTTATAGAATTTTTGTTTTCTTTCCGGGGAGGGTGAAGAACGTAAACTTTTGTTTAACTTACGTATATGTGATACCCCTGACTCCTCAATGTTCTTCGAGTCTTTCTTTATACTCAGGCATTTCTGACAATCTTCTGATAATTGTTGTAGTCTTAGTCCAGGTTCATTTTGTAGTTTTGAAAACATTCTTTTGCGCATTTCACTATCTTTTGCTGAGACTAACCCTTGAACAAAAGATGAGACACTTGAAATTGTCCGGTGTTAATTCTGCCAACTTGAAGTCGTCGCAATGTTTATTCACGGTTGCGGCAAACGTGGAATAGTCCTCATTTTTGCCCTTTACCAGGTTAAGACATTTCCACCTCTTGTGAAAGAGTGACGCTTTTGGACTGAACAGCTCTGTAAGACATGTAACTGCTTCGTCAAACGTTAATTCGTCTTTTTTGGCAAAATGTAATCCACAAATTTTGTGTATTCTTCTGTTCCTAGTTTTCTGAGCAATAGACGTAGCTTCTTTGCTTCTGTCCAGTTTTGACAATCGATTTTAAAGATGTTTTCGTGGCGTCTAAAATAATCCGAAATTTTTATCCTCTTCTAGAGAGTATTTGAAAGTTTCTAATCATATTCCACACTGCGTCTTGGGAAAAAGTCGCCTCTTTTTCGATATTTTGTTGTTTGTTACCCGCTACCTTTAATATTAGCTCCTGCGTTTGTAGTAATTGTGTTTGCCATTTTTCTTCCATTCTTTCCTGGAGTTGTAATTGCTGTTCATTTTGATATTTTACAAGTTCTACTAAAATATTTTTAAAATCCATGATAAAAATCTTACGAAAACTCGCTTTTCCGTATTTTAGTCCTCGTAAATCTTTTGTCGCCAAGTTGTTGTGGACACTGGCAAAAAACGGCAAAGGAGACTTGTTTGTTTGTTTTTTTTTTTGTTGTTTTCTGCGTGAGTTCGAATACCTCGTCGTCAATTTGTTGTGGGCAACGAAGGAGGATTTTGTTTCGATTTCCTTCCCGTGTGAGTTCGAATTCCTCGTCGCCAATTTGTTGTGGATTCCGGGATGAATCCGATATCAATGAATAACAAACGCCAGGAATGGATAAGGAAAATAAATGTTTTAACGTAATAATACAAACTGGTAATACGGGTTAGTAGATCCAGGAATGCGGGTTACTAGCACTAATGTATATACAGTCTTGGTATTGAAGTATCGCGGTATGACTCCTTACTGAGTCTACGTGCTCGCTAACTGTGACGCTTGCCGCCTTCTCTATATGTGTGTGTGTGTGTGTGTGTGTGTGACTTACTCTACTACTCTTCTGTCGTTCCGTCTCGACTCCTTCACTGTTCGGGTATTCACCGGTAGTAGTATATGTATACCTTGGGTGAGTACATTTGTGTGAAAAGGGGAGACCCCTTAACAATAATAAATAAACATTAAGCGATACAAAAAAAGAATTTCTCGAAATTTAGAAAAATTAAATGAGTGGTAACAATATTTTTACAAAAAAATTCCCAAACAGAAACATTTATAAAATAATTTCATTCATTTCTGAATAAATCATGAAAGTTTCATTAAAATCCGACAATTATTTAATTTTTACAAGAATTTCCAAATCACTGTGTTCTTCAATGCAAAAAAGCACTCAAATTCCCCGTACAAATTTATAGTCCCGTGTTGACGTCAGAAAACAAAATTTCGAAGGTTCTAAAAGGATTAAAAAAATAATTGTTACATAAAAAATCCTTCGATCTTCATTCTTAATAACACATATTTTGACGATAAAATTTTGTATTTTATTATATGTTTGGCATTCCTTTCATCATGTATGCTTTTTTTTAATGAATCTTTGGCGGTACCTAAAAGGACATTTTTATTTTTAACTAGATTTTTACTTCTCGTAAAAGGTACATTTTTGGGTCATTCAGTATGCTAATATAACAGAACATCCGTTATTACTATGAAGGTTCTATGCATGATCACCGAAGCTAAACAAATTCTTATTTGGTTTAACCAGATGATTAAATAAAGGAGAAACTGCAATATATATATATATATATATATATATATATATATATATATATATATATATATATATATATATATATATATATATAAAAGCTAAATTAAGACGAACATTGGCAGAATTTTTATCATTAGTCATTTTAAAGAGAGTATAAATATTGCGCAGTTGAGAGAAAGCCGTAGTATTTTAAATTAATAAAAATTAACCCTGCAACTAGTTTATACGTATTTTCGTTCAGTAACTTCATGATCAACTTACAACATTTCTTATCTTTGTCTATTGAGAGATATAGGAATCAAGTTTTTATAACGGCTAAAAGCTCAAATTATCCGTTGAAAATTATGATAAAAATATTTCCTTTGTAAATAATAAACAACTAAAAACATTTCCTCAATAAAGCAAACACTTAATGATAAGATATGGAGGCTTTTCCTATTTTACATTATTCTAGATTCGATATCGAAACACCTGTTGCGTCTCCCACCAAATTTGGGCAAATATAAAGCTATGCCCTGCTTTATAATTCGGACATGCTCTGGCAATATCACAAAAAAAAAACTCTTTTAGATTTATACAAATTTGATGCTCCACAAATGGTAAGTACTATTTTTTGAATTCCTTCTGGGAATTGTGTGGTTCCATATTTTTTATGCATTCTTCCTTATAACACGAGCTATATAACGAGAATGGTGCAGTAAAAGAATAAGTTGTCTGGTAAACAGTTCTTGTTTGTAAAGGACAGATTTAGAAACTAAATAGTAAATAAAACATTTTTATCAATTGTATTCAGTCAGCCAGTTATGTGACATGCGTGATTCACGCTTAGGCGGTCATGTATCTTTCGATACATTAACGTGGCAATTTTTTTCCGCAGTAGGTTGCCATTTTTTCTGCGGTAGACCAGTTGCCATCCAAGGCAACCCGGTCTGTCCTGCTCTTTACCCATAGATGGGATGGGAAGAAGAGGATTCATATATATATATATATATATATATATATATATGTGTGTGTGTGTTTGAGTAATGGATAGCGGCTCGGATTTTACAAGCCTTTTTTGATTGAAAACGTGTACGCGCAACTGACCTTCATTCTAGCACATTCGATTTAAATTAAAATTAAAACTCCATGTGTTTATTTTTTTCCCCTAATTTTGAACTGTCTTTATGTTGTACAAGTAAGTTTATAGAGCCGATATCTAAAGTCTATATTAATATCTAAACTTTCTTTTTGGTCAGTCTTTTTTGCTTCATAGCCGGCATATCCTAAAAGTTTGTTCAAAACCAGAAAAAAAATATAACAAAAACACGGTTAATAGATGATATTATGAAGTTGTTTTTATGTCATTCCTTTTCAAAAGAATAGCTGAAGGGTGACGAAGCAAAACTTAAAGTAAAACTAAAATTTCCCATCAACTTCTATGCTGAATGATGTGAAACCAATCTGATAAAGAAAGATTACACTGTCAGCTATTAATATACACCTATTTTTCAGAAATATGAAAATTGGCTTCACAGGACAAGCAGAAAAGAGCTCAGGTCCCTTAAAATTAATTCATAGATTCACTGTTAAATATTCTCTGGTAATAACATGTTTACAGTAGACTCTCTTTTTGAACCGTCGAAACGACAGGAACCTCACAGAAACAACAGTTGAGCGTCAAGATCATCTTCAAAACTAAATATCTATCCCAAGTTGGGTCTCATGGGAAAAAAATACCCCATTCTTCTACAAGCCTGGAGAAACCATATATTGCAATGACTCAAGGTAAAATACTCAGACAGCATATATTTTGAACCAAGATTAATACTCCCAATCCCGCAGGAAAAAATATAAAGAAGAGATGAAAAGCTAATTTTGGTGATTCTCCAAAGGGAGAATGGGCCGTGATTATCAAGGTTTTCGGTTTAAAGAGATGCGTACATTTTCAAGTTTCTCTTGTGGCTTCAATTTAAAATAATGAAAAATACATTGAACGCATTATTTGTTATCATATAAGTTTTATTTAGCTATTCAATACTAAAACTCTAATCTGTATATATGTGTGTTTCTGAGACACAGCTTAAACGATACATAATACTCCAACCAATTTAGTACCTTGAACCCCTGCCGAGTGCAATGCCAAATTTAATTAAAATTAGACAAGGGGTTCTTGGGCTAGGGTCATTTTTATTGTAATTTGAATAGAACAGTTAGTATTCGTTTTCAATGACCATTCTTATATCAATCTGCGTACATAAACAAACACTTGCATATTATATTTCAACTATTATGTGTCTGAAAAATAAGTAAATATGTTTATTACAATATAACGGCATTATTAAATAAATTTAAATATACATAATACAACATATATTTATACAATTCACTGCATTACATTAGAACCCTTTTTATAAACAAATATCTCGGATGCTTGGCAAGTACCTGATAGGTGAAGACGTTATGTCGGTGTGTCATTGTAAAACGTAATCTGTATGACTGGAAAATTGTGTCACATGACTTGATGGTAAATATATAAATAGATGCACGCTGATTTGCTGCCGTTACGTATTTTGACATATGAGGAAGAAATAAGTAATTTAGCGCTTGATCTAAGTAGTATTATATAATGTAATAATTATTACAATAATATGTATTGCAAATACATATAAAAATATGTGTAAATAATAATAAAATTGATAATATTGTTACCTTGCATTTTCTATCATGAATTGCCTTTACAAGGAATTCAACGGGTTTATGAGTGGTCTAAATTTTAAATTAATACTATTTATGCATAATTTTGCAGTTTAAAGTAATTTCGCAAGTTTTGCTTCATTACACACGAAATGTGCACACACAGAAATACAGATAAATATAGGCAGCCAAGTACAATTATATAGCTATACTAAAGCTGATACGTGTACATGTGGATCTTTGGGTGTCTAGAAATCAATTGCAATCATTTTTCCCATGAATTCGTTCCTAACTTGGCATGCTGTGAATGTGGTCATAGACCAAAACAAGTTTGTTTCCATAAATATTTATTATATCAGCATCGGTAAGAAAATGTAATATTTTAAAAACGGATGTGTGATCATAAGATGCTAAGAGTTTTTAGATTATTCTTTCATTCTTTTTATCCACAGATGGCGATCTTATATCTTAAATTGCTGACGATTTTCGTGATTTGCAGTACGGCTGTTTCAGGTAAATTATAAGTAATCACGAATTGGTTGACTTAAATATTTTTAAAATTATGACACGATAAATTAAAGTTAAAAAAACTCTCTTTAATTAAAGTACTCTTTTCCCTTTCCCGCAAAACAACAAAATTATTAAATGTCTATTTTGATCAGTCTAACGGTATATCAACGCTTATTGGGATATTTATGTTAATGTCGGATACAAGACAAAAATCACAATGAATTAATAGAAAGGTGGACATATGTCCAGTTTACACTTGAATCAAAAAGCAGACCTGGGTTGGGTTTTTATCAAGTCTGCAAGTATCATCCCCAAAATTGGCCCCTTTAGTGAGGGTTTTACTTCTCCACAGGGTATGCAGCCGGTATATTACAACCCCTCACGGACAGGGCTAAAATTACTGAACTGCTTTCACATACTGCGTATAGATAAAATAGATTCCCTCAAAAAATGGGTTTAAATTCTTTTCTGGAGCCCATTTCATAATCACTAAAATGAATCGGTTTATTCCGTAATATAAAACACAATCTGACTTTACATATTTAACTCCTCGATTTATTAATGAGATATTTCATTGTTATTGTATCAGGATGCATTAGTAGAAAACATACATCAGGTTGCTATAGCAGATTATCATATTAGTGAATAGTTTGCTAATATAGTGCATTTTGTTTCTTTTGCTTTGGTTATTTATATTTTTAATGATTTAAAGAATTGATTTCTTTTTTACATGCGACAATAGAGTTAATTGTATCGATAAAAATCCTAGATTACTGTTATATAGGAAGAAAGTGTCGCTGTCGACACTGGAGTTTTAGCACAGATCACCAGAGAGCAAACACAGGCGATCCTATTTATATGTATATATGGGAATTAGCGTGACGTCTAAGTGATCACTATACGGATTACGGATCCGAGTGTGCTGGTCAAATTTCTCTGCCTCAGGTCAGAGAGGGTCCCTAGACAAGGCTATGTTGAAGTGCAAAGCCTCGTCTCGGGAGACAGCTACCCGATCCCGTTTTTTTACGGGGTCTACGGGGAATTTTTGGCCGAGCCTATGGGCTCGGGTACCCCACAGTAAACTTGGCCTTGTGCCACAACCAACTACGTGGGTCGGTTAGTGAATATCATCACTATACGGATTACTATTCGAATCACTTCGGTGGTTACTTTTCGAGCGAGAATTATCAAGCAAGTACTATTAGTGCGAGTGTTATTCGAAGGGATCTGACACTAGTATTGTTCAATGGCGTTACTATAGTTGTATCTGCGGTTTTCATTTTTTTTTAAATAATTATAACAATTTATAAAGATTTAAATCTTTTAAAGTTCTGTCTTACTTTGATATTGCTATTAAGTTAAAATTATATTTACTAATCATAAATGGAAAAACTTAGTACAATTCATCGACACCAAATATTTTAAAAAGAATTTTAAAAATTTTTTGTGCGTATAAACGTGCCAATTTTTGTATATACGGATGTCCATACTCAACATTATCAGAAAATAAGAGCGATAACTATAGTAAATAAAATTCAGTAAAACATTAGATTCCTGAGAATATTACTGGTTAGCTATAAATGATATAAAAAATGCGCTCACGTTATATATATGTTCACTGTAGAAAAAACTAGTTAAACTTTCGTCTGTCAGTCAAGCTGTCAACTTATCAACACCTTAAATAAACAGCCATCGTCGTGTTAAAATATGCTGTGATATTTTAAACTTAAAGTAAGTTAAATTTGTTTCAAATAACATTAATTAAACTTTAAATCAGTTAATATTCCTCAGATAAAGTTTCAAAAAAGTATATTTTATTTTTGTAAGATTTTTTTAATAACGAGAATTACATTGTAATGGAAAATGGTTAAAAATGGCACTAAAATCAGCTATTTTAACGACTTCAAACCGAAAACTCCCACCAGTCAATTTAAATTAGTTTTGAAACAGAGCAAAGTATTTTGCAATTATTAAATTAGCTTGAAATTAAAGCTAAAATAAAAGCTTAAAGAAAGATTTTCATTTTTAAAAATTCATTTTAAACCTTAGGTATCGCGTTTCTGTGTTGGAACCTACTGAAATCTAAGTGTAAGCAAGCAGGAAACTCAAATCGGTCAATTTAAAAAAAATCCTAATTTAACTAAATATTCAACAATTGTAATAGCAAGACGTGGCGGAACCTTTTTATGCATGAATACCACTTCCCGTTTCAATGCCCATATCCTCCTGAGCTCTTTCGATGTGCAAATCAGTCTTTTGATACGGCTTTATAGATCTACATAACATGTTGTAATACACTGTAAAAAGTTCGATGCTATTACTGTGGCCTCATGTCAGATGAAGCTAAAGCTTTATAAATAACTATTAGAAAGCACTGAACAATACAATTAATAATGTCATTATCACAATACAGTAATGTATAAATTGTTTATAGATGAATAGTTATTGGTGTGCAATTATTGTATTGTATTCTCTGTATCAACCGATACCTATTTTAAAAATGCACAACGACACGGGGACGAACAGCTAGAAGCATATATTTCAGGCTTAGCACGGGGTGAATGCATGTCTCTCGTTCCCCGTTTTCTGGCCTGATTAGCGTTCCGTTTTGTTTCTTCGTCTTAATTTGTCCTCCAACTGATTAGAGGCCCTGACGAAAAGATACTCTCCAGTGTTATCACCATCTGACATTTTATCTTGCAACATATACCTGAAGATAAATTATTTCGAGATGTTAGTTTTAATCATGAATAAATATTTTTCATTAATAGGTAGCATTCAAAAAGTTGCTTTTTGACTGTTCAAATTATCTTTAGCAGACTTTTTTTGTACACTTCAAAATTTGATAATAAAATTGAACAGGTGACTAATCACTTCAGTCTAACGTGTTTAAAGCATATATTAATAGGTATTGCGCTATCGAACTTATGATAGGTATTTTACTAAGCTAGGCTTAGTCTGACACAAGGCCACAAGGATCGAACTTCTTTTCACTAACCATTACTTCTCGAAAAGGTACTCATCCTTGTTCATTATAACCAAAGCTCACGAAACCGTCACTAAATGTAAATTTTAATTTCCCCATAACGAAATTGTTCTCTTTTCAGGTGTCAAACATTACCGCAGATGGTGTTATTACACTAACTGGTCCCAATATCGTATGTCTCCGGCAAAATTCACTCCAGAAAGTATTGATCCTTTCCTTTGTACGGACATATCATACGCTTTTGCTACAATCAGAAATGGCTTAGCCCATAGTTTCGAATGGAATGATGAAAGCACGCCTTGGTCAAAAGGCATGTGAGTATTTGTTTTTAAATATAACTGTCGAAAATCGTATAAATATCGACCACGTGTGTCCATCCCTACCGAAAATTGGAATTGCGAACACAACATAAAAACGAATCGTTATTTCAGTGAGTGGAAAACCTAAATTAATTTTACGAGGCCTGACCGAAAAGTAAGGTAGAAACATTTACTAATCTAACATACAAATAAATCATTGTGCATATGTTTCAAATAATCCTATGCCATTTTTCCACTGAGATTGATGCAATTGTTTTATCGGTGCACGAACGCATAAATGGCCTCCTCGAAGATCATAGCGTCAAGCAACTGAGGTCACATGTTCAAAAATGGCTTCAGTCACAACAACAGTGATATATACAACAACAACTGACATCTGTATAGAACAGCTTCCCAGATAAATGTTTGAAGTGCTCAAAGAAAAGATAATTTAAAGAAGGCAAATCAGTACTGTGAGATGGATGCTATAAAACACTACAACTATATCGCTGGAGCCATTCTTTTTTCAGTTTGGCTGTGTGAGAGGTAGCCTTGTCGTATAGCAAATAACACCAGCAAAATATGAATTGTCTGACTATGCTGTATGAAATTCGAGAATAGGAGAATTTTTACATCTCAGAACACAACTGCCATCAGTTCCTTCGCTGATCACTGAATTTGAATTTTTCCAGGTCGTGGAAGCATCATTTGTCTCGTTGATAACTTGATACCTAACTTCAGTCACCCATGATTATATGATTCAAAAGTCCCCATCTATTTCCCTATTCCATTCTAAAAGCTGAAAATAAATGCCAATATGCTGGAACTTGTGTTCCAAATACTTTTGTAAGCAACGAGATGACACTTTCTGATATCCCTACTTTTGATGGATGATTTCATGGACTACCAACAATGGAAAATTTAAATTTTATAGCTAAAATTACAAAGTTTTTACCTTCTCGAATTAAATCTTCAAAGCACATAACGTTTCCTTTTGTTGCTGATGAAAGTGGGCGTCCTACACGAGAATCGTTCCGGAAACCGGCATACCGCGACGTGAACACCAGATCGATATTTGCTTCTCATTTATACATGTATAGTTCTTGGAATTCTCTTGATCTAAAAAGATTCAAGAGAATACACTTGGCACGCTAAAAAACATGTCAAGTGCATGCTAAAATCTTAATACACCTCTTACCTCTAATTTTTGTCAACTGTTTTATGGTGGCAGTAATTTTGTAATGTTATATACGCATTCGCTCAATATTGAGGCTGCTCTGACAGTTACAAGAAATATTGCTTTATGTTTACAGCTTTCACAATGTCGATTTACGCCTATCTGTATCTTATTTTTCGGACATCTCTCATATTCTTATTCTAATATTGATACACAATTTGGTTGAGTAAATTCTCTGTGGATTATTATTAATAGAGGTTATTTTTTATGTCTGAATAAAAGTTTGTAGCGTTGTTTAGGCGAGCTACAAAGACAATATTAGATATTTCTCCATAGATATATTCAACCAGATATGTTCCATTTTGTTCTACTAACGATCGACATTTCTGAACTACCTTTATGATTCTATCTTCCCAGACATTGGCATATTTCTGGGTGATGATGTGGTCTAAATGGTTGTTACAGATTTCCAGAGAATTGAATTTCTTCCCATTAAGAGAATTTTGTAGTGATCGAAATAAGTGGTAATCCAAAGGTGGAAGTAGAAATATGTTCTAGGACATCTCGGCCAAGCTGAACCAATTTCTGACGGTTCTGCAAAGAGACGTGAGCTCTCGTGTTGGCTTGATAGAAGACGGTACCTTTACGATTGGCCAATTTCGGACGCTTTTCCTTGATTGCTGTTTTTAATCGGCCCAACTGAGAATAGTACTTGTCCGAAATCAACATCTGATTTTGTAGAAGGAGCTGAGAATACTCGATGCCCTTTCAATGTCAACAGATATTTCACCTTCTTCGGATGCAGACCGGCTTTTGGAATGCTTAATGTTGGCTCATATCCTTTTACTCCGTGACCGTTTTTCGCCCCACATTGTTGTAACCGTTTGGGTCACCATAAACAACTGCAATCCTGCCGGAACATTCTCAGACTTTCAGATCAAATTTTCTAATTCGGAGCCCAACCAACCACTTTCCGACAATATTCGCAGTTATGGCAACTTTTTTTTCTTTTTTTTTTTTGCTGTTTGTACAGCGATTTTTTTTTTCATTCTGGGCATAACAAGAGCATCAAATGACAAAAATGTGCCTCGTCTTCCTCTATTTTCAGCGTAAAAACATTTTAAATTCTCAAACCCCACACAACTCGAAAAGCTGTGAAACGAAATCACGTGTACAAACGCCAACGCTACGAACCTTTGTTCCAACCCAATACATTGTTATTTTATTCACAAACCCGAAGCACCCCGTTGATCAGGAGAAATAAATGGAAAAATCATTTGAGCCAAAGGGAAAAATAACCACATCTGGAAGGATCGGTAAAGATAGGATCCGAGACCATACAAAAGTGATTGCGAATTCTACGTCAATTTTCGGTCTCAAATGACTTCTCCCTGCCGGATATTGAACTTTTATTGTATAAAGTATAAACTCTTACAAAGCGTTGTTTGAACGGATCGTTCTGAGCTTTTATTTGAAAAAAAAAAGAACTGAAATGCTTTGGTTATTATCTATATAGTTTGAGTGAATAAGGGTCCCATTTATTCCATTACAACCGCATTTTTCATCATATATTTTTTTTCTTTTTGCTGGTGTAGTATGTTATCATTTACTTTTTTTGAATTCCCTGTATGGCAGGTTTGAAAAAGTTATTGAGGTGAAAAAGAAGAATCCCTTACTTAAAATTTATTTGGCTATTGGTGGATGGAATTTGGGCTCAGAACCTTTTACCGAAGTAGTGGCACATGCTGACAGTCGGCGCCGTTTCATTGATTCAGCCATCCATCTTGCGAGAAAAATCGGATTTGATGGCATTGAAATTGACTGGGAATATCCAGCCGCTCGCGGAAGTCCGCCAGAAGACAAAAGAAAATTTACATTGCTTTTACAGGTGAGTCAACAATATTTAAGAGTCTAAGACACAGCTTTTGAATTTAGGTATCAGCTATACTAATTCTATTAAATAATACAATCAATTTTTAGCAACTACGATTCGAAATATTTTTTCTGTATAAATATTTTTGGAACCAACCAAAGTGAAATATTAATTCAATAATATCATTATGCTCTGCCATTGAATTTTTATTGCTGTTAATTCATGGTCTGGAAGTGATACAAGAGAAGTGATTGATAAATAAGGTTACCAATCCCATGAAAGAAGTTTTAAACCATATAGAATAATGAAACTGATATGAAAATAAAGTACAATTATTTCACTTCGAGATAAAAAAGTTTTTTTTGCCAACATATAATTTTACAAATATTTGCAAAAGTTCTGTCCACTCTTTCATTTCGTCCATGAATAAAGTTTCTAGTTTGATCCAGTTGCGCAGAAAGAACTTCAACTTCGGCTTCAAGTAAAAAATGTTGACATTTCAATGCATCTTTCAGTTCCGGAACAACCAACAGTTTGATGGTGCCAAGTTAGAGCTTTAAGAAAGATAGGCAACAGATGTGAATTTCTGTTTTCTCATCGTTTGCACTGTTTATTGACTGCATTCTGGCCTGGCGATGTTGATTTGCAACGTAACTTCTCAGTGACTTTTCTATAAATATTTTCAGGGTATTTGTTCTGACGAGGTTTTCTATTTGGTACATAAACTTTATGAATTTAAGCATACAACTAGATTGGTGCCAAGGTCTCATCATTTTATAGTTGAAATGGCTAAATGTAACCGTAAGTTCTATGTTAACAGTATCTTCTCTCTCATTTTCCGCTTGTGGAAAAATCTTCCGGTTTCTTGCTTTCCAGTCAACTTTGATTTTTAAAAGTTTAAACGTACCGTCAATTGTTATCTTATATTCTCTCACCTTCAGTAATCACCTTGCGTCTTAGTGGCTTTATTACTTTGCTTGAAGTGAAATGATTTAAAAACATTCTCCTTTCAGGTCTTATGCTGCCGATGCATTGTCTTTAAGTGCTAGCAAAGTTTTGCAATATATTACCGAATTAATTGTCACTGCATTTTAATATAAATTACACCCTTTTTCTGTAATTCAGGCGTAGTAAACATGGTTAACACTACTCGTAAAAAAGCTATGTTTCTACATAAAGGTGAACATGTACTGATATTGATAAGCATTGAAATGGTTGCTACACCATTGCTGTACGTTTGTATTTTGCAAGTCACAAATTATAAATGGGAATAAGATTATGTGCGACACGTTTCTAAATATTTAACATCGAATGGAATATTCCATGTAATTGTGAAACGCCTATCTAGATGAGAATTTAAACGAAATTTCAGATTACATCCTTAGTATATGCCCATTTCTATTGAATATACAATGGTTATTTACATTTGTAACTAATTATAGTATATTTAAGCATGTATTATTTTATATATAGCTTTCAAGTTAACGTGTGTATTAAATTCCGTAGTATAGATTCACCAATATGAAATAAAACTGATTTCAGATCAAACTTTTCCTTTTGTGACTTTTCCCTTTAGGACGTTGGTGATCATGTTTCTCCACAATTTCCTTTCCTTTGTAGCTCTTAGTAAATTTTGTCTCTTTGCCATCTCTCCTAATCCCTGTTCTGCTATCAATTTACACAAGCTTGTTAGGTATGCTATGCGCTGTTTTCGTCTATTACTCTTGCCTTCAATATGCCGCGTGTGTGTCAAATCCAGCATGTCTTCTTTCCTCAAATCAGACATACTTCCGTATTTTACAGTCACTCTTGCAAATCTGAAAGAAAAAAGAGAGTAAAATAAATAAAATAATATGTGTATCATTTGAAAGTTAATTTTTTAATTGCTATTCTTTCAGATTAGTCATTTAAACGAAGTGGTCTAAGAAAACTGAATAATTAATTCTTCTTTTACTGTTAACTCGAGAAGTTAAAAAATATATATTTTCTAGCTTTTTAACGAAGTTAAAATTCCAATTTCTTGTGAGGGAGATGGGTTGTTAGCAACCCTGTAGGAAGAAAAACAGTAGCCTGCTAACTGGAGGTGGTGTCTCAATAAGATCACCGTGGAGAAGGCAACGGGAAACCAAGAAAACTCGTGACTTTTAACAATCAAATTATGAAAGATAACGTGGTGAAGGGAGTTAAATCTATTGGAATTAACTCTTCGCGTGGTAAGGAGGGACATGTGCAACAAGTGTCACCTAGCCGTTATCCAACGACTGTTAGCAAAAAACCGTAAAGTGGGCCAAACACTTTGAAATTGATACCTTCCTCGGAAAGGGTAGACATGAGCGACAGGCATTGCTGGACTGTCATCCAGCTACTGTTCGCATGAAACAAAGATAATTCTCGGGATACGGAATGTTAATAAAGTAAATCAATGTGGCCAGTTACTAAATATAAAGCAGGAAATGAATAGGATAAATTTTAATATTTCAGGCTATGTGACACAAGGTAGGAAAACAATGGATATTTTGTCAGTGACAAATACATGATTATATATGCAGGCGGAAAGAAAAAGGAGTGAGACTGATATTAGACGAAGACATAAAGAAATATGTTCTGGGATACTGTCAACTATCTGAAAGAATTCTTGTCATTAAATTGAAAGGAAAGCCTTTCAACATATCCATCATATGCAACAACAGCACAAAGTACAGAAGAAATTGAAAAGTTTTACTGTAAGCGAGACAACACCAAGTCTCAATGCAAATCGCAAGAAAATATAATCGTCATTGGAGATCTGAATGCCAAAGTAGGCAGGAAGAGTGATGGTGAAATAGTTGACAAATTCGGACTGGGATCTCGTAATGAACACGAAGAAAAATTGGTTCAATGGTGCAATGTAATAGCCAACACCTGGTTTCAAGAACACCTCAGACGTATATGGACAGGTAGAAACCCAAGAGAAACGAAAAATCAAATCGGCTATATAACTATCAATAAGAGATTTGGGAATGTTGTTTTACACTGCAAAATATACTCGTTACGATTGCGGGGTTGACCACCTTCCGGTGATATGTAAACTTAGAGTGAAACTACGGAAATTGAAGAGGGTCAAGTCAGCACCCAAATTGCAATACGACAGACTCCTGAATGACCCGAATATAAAAGAGAAATATATGGACAGTTTTAAAAGTAGATACAATGGAGCAAATGAGAATGGAAACTGGAAATGGAACACATTAAGAGAAGCTTTAGTAACATCAGCAGTCAAGATCACCCCAAAGAAAACTAGACACGAAATGGATGACATGTGAAATTCTAGACATGATAAAGAGGAGACAGTAAACAATGCCAAGGTATAGTATAGAATATAGGACTCTGCACAAAGAAATTAGCAACAAATGCAGGCGGGCTAAAGAGGAAAGGCTCAACAAAAATGTGCAGAAATAGAAAGAATGAATATCACAGATAAAACAAATATGCGTATAATAAATGAAGAGAACAGAACAGATGACATGCTCATCAGCAGAATGCATAAAATCCAAGAACAGGAAACTAATATTACAGAAAGAAAATACTTCAGAGGTGGAATGAATACATCAGAGAACTTTGCCACAACGAAAGAGGACTACCAGCAAAGTACAAAAATATGGAAGGAGTATATGAAGGGAAATCAGCACGGGTCAAATTAAACAGAAACAAACCAAAAGGCCAGACGGAATTGTATTAGAGATGCCTTAGATGATTTGGGCCAGATTGTAGGCATAATAAATGAAATATACAACAGTGGTGATATACCGGAGGATCTAAATAAATCAATTTGCACAGCACTGCCTAAGAAGCCAGGTGCAAAAGAATATAAATTTTAATTCCATCAGCCAATCAACCTAATGAGCCTTCTGACAAACTTATCCGAATTCTGATGAATTGAGCGCGCATCAGAATTAGATCAGAAATGGGATATGAACAGTGCGGGTTATTTAAAGACACTGGAACAAAGAATGTGATATTTATGCACAGAATTATATCAGAAAGAGCAATACAAATGCAGAAATGTGTGCAGCAAAACCACCTGCACGCGGATAGAAAATTAATTCAGTAGATATGCTAAAATAGAAAAGGGTGTAAGACAAGAATGTGCCTTCTCACCGGACTTATTCAACCTATATGGTGAGGCGATTTTGAGAGAATTAAAAGTCCTACCAAGGTTCATTATTTGGCGACCAAAATCTTAACAACATAATATATGCAGATGACACAGCGTTGATAGAAGACACAGAAAGAAAACTGCAATAACTCCTACAGAACGTAGTGAAGGAAAGCGAGAAGAAAGGACTAAACATCAATTGCAAGAAGAGAGAACGCATGATTGTTAGCAAAATGATTAGTCCAAAGTGAAAATTACAAATTGGAGGTACTAAAATCAAGCAAGTACAATAATTTAAATATCTGGGTAGTGTTTTAACAGAGAACGGAAAGTGCGACACTGAAATACGAAGGCGTATTGGGATAGCGAAGATGCCTTCCAAAAGCTAAGCAAAGTATTAAGAAACGGAACAGTTTCATTAGAAACAAAGAAAAGGGTAATCACCTGAACTGTTATATAATATCAATCTCCTATATGACAGTGAATGCTGGATAATCTTCTCATAGATGAAGAAGAAACTTGGAGCAACAAAAATGTGGTTCTACAGAAAGATGCTGGGAAGACCATGAACTGAACATGTGAGCAACGACAAGGTTTTAGAGAAAATTCAAACAGAAAAGACACTTAAACTTGACATCAGGAAGAGTTAGTTGTAATTTCTAAGTCACATAATGAGGAAAGAGGGCTTGGAAAAATTGATACACACGGGACAGATGAAAGCAAGAGAAACAGAGGAAAATGATGCATAACCTTTCTAGCGAGCTTCAGTAAATGGATGGTGCAACAAGGCTTAGGAGAGATAACAAAAAGGCAAAATTTATTAAGAGCGACAAAGGATAGGAAATTGTGGAGAGCCATGGTCGCCAACGCCCTGAAGAGACACGGCACATAGAAGATTTCCCATATCTTAGGTCGATTGTTTAGTAAGCACTTTCACAATGGGCTAACATATTCTCTCTCTCTCTCTCTCTCTCTCCCTTTTTCCCTTGGTCGTCCTTGATATGACGATAAACTACATCTGGCAGCAAGGCCTCTGATTGGGAGATTGAAGGTTATGAGGAGATAATTCATACATTTTACTAAATGTCATTACAGTTTACTTGAAAAAGAAAAGTACAAGTGTATTGTCTTAGGGAAGCTGGCATTTCGTCTCACTCGTCGGTGTATATTTTGATCTCTAGCCGTTCTCAAATTCCTACTCTTATTTTAGATTTTATTTTTGCCAGCTTTTCTATGGTGGTAGGGTACCATCTTGATACAGAGCCTCTTTCTTTGTGACTTTTTTGACATGTCTCTACTGATAAATAGAAATTTTTACATGCTAGCTATTTTAATCCTTAAATTTTTAACGGTGCCGCTTTAGCGTATATCCTACCGGTCAGTGTATCCTACCACCATATTTATATCGTACATTATCTAACGTAAGGGGGGAAAAGCAAAAACGGAAGGAGAGATGTCATTATTATTTCTTTATAAAAGAAAAAATTAAAATGAGAAATTTGACTAAAACATCATAAAACAAGATATTTGAATCCTTTAAATAAAAACATTCTGAATGTCTTTTAACATATCGAGAAAAATATCGGGACAATGCCTTAATAATGCCAGATACAAATGTGGGGGTAGAATACACACTAAAGCAGAACCTGATCGCTAGGACACACGCTAAAGTGGCACTTTTTTTTCTTTATCTATTAACAATTTAACATTTTTTAAAGTTCACTATACATATAAATATATGAATAACGTATATTTAAGCGGTATGTATTTATTCAAACAAGTTTGAGTAATAAGAACTGACAAGGTTTCTTTCATTTTTTATTGTATTTTTCCAGTTTTTTATGTATGTGTGTGTGCGAATGTGTACAAAATAAGATATGAGATTTTATGTCGTATAATACAAATTGTATTGAAGAAAAAAATTAAGTCTTTAAATTTATTCTCTTCTCCATAGGAATTAAGAATGGCCGTCGAGGTGGAAGCGTCAATCAAGAACAGAGCAAGATTAATGTTGTCCGCTGCCGTTTCCGCCGGTAAAAGCAAAATTGATGCTGCTTATGAGATTACAGAAATTTCAAAGTAAGCAATCAATGCCTTACGTAATTCTATTAGAGATCACGTCTTCATTCTTCTATGTAACCTGATTTTTTTTTCTCCAAAAACTTATATACTGTATATCAAGCACGGATTCGTCTGACCTAAAAAGTAGTGAAAAGAGCAATGTAGAAAAAAAACAGTATGCATGCTCTCATTTTAATGAATCTATCTATCTATCTATCTATCTATCTATCTATCTATCTATCTATCTATCTATCTATCTATGCCTGCCTGTATTATTATGCGCACGTAGATATACAGATACACATATATATACAGATACATATATATATATATTCAAGGTACACATTTCATGCAACTAACAAAGAATAAATTTCAGATGGCCTAATTCATTTACTATACTTTAAAAATTTTGCTTGTCATACCACTTTTAACTCAATAAATGCTACATAAAAAAAATCAAACCTGTCCCTTTAAACAAAGGATAACTCTCCGGTATTAAGTACATAGATGCATCAATAAGTCTGTAACCTAATGATGAAAAAAGCACTAATTTTACACAAGAAATATTCATTTTTTAATATAATCTTCCTTGTTAATAGTATTAATTCCAGTATATCCAACAAAAATAATGATGAGATTATGAGTTACCTAAATGCAACAAAAAAAATCACTGTGTCGGTCAAAGGATTGTTTTGGTTGTCAGAGGTATTTCATGTGTTTAGTTTTAACTAACTTTAATCTGTTTTCTCATGTAAGTGAAGCAAAAAAGATCAGCCGAACAGTATTTTATTTAAACTTAATGAAAATGTTCCATTTTATAATCAAAATATGATGAGCAATAAAAAGTGGATACTCTACAACAACGTAAAATACATGAAATCGTGAGAGCAAGCGGAAAGAACCACCACTAACCGTTGCAAAGGCTGACCGTCATCGAAACAAGATAATATTGTGTCTAATGAAATTGCAAGAGAGTCCTTTAGGAGCTTCTATGAGGAAACCAAACGATTGATTTGCAGTTACTGTTCGCAATAGCATCTGGGATTAATCATCAGGGTAGCCGTAGAAAAGCATGATTTGTAACTATGTAAAATTACAGCTTGGTGAGAAATTCTGACTCATTGACTATATTTTGCGAATGTTATTACTTCATGTATAACGGTCTGTACCGAATTCCATAAACAAAAAAACTTCTCTGAATGACTGTAAATGGTATCTAGGCTAATTTTTAGTGAGTGAAATAAAAGCTACTGGAATGCTGGAGTTATGCAGTCCCCTCAACAACGGTAGAAAATAATTGGGCGGGAGATGCTCAATCTTCACATTCCAGTTTCGATAGAGTCCAAAAGCGTCTCCGAGTCCTTGTGGGTGACAAATTAATTGTATTTATTTGGAACCTCTCTCTCACAGGCTGGATGTGGCGAGCCTTTCACTGCTTTATTGCTACTTCCAAGGAAAGTGCTCAGACGAGCTACATTCCTTAGTTCCGCCAGTTTTAACTTTCACGGCTAGTACCCCCCATGCCACTGACATTGTAGCAAATCACCTACATTTCCTCTATATTCCATTTGTGAGAAGTTCCACTCGAACAGCTTCTTCCCGGGAACCACTGCTCCGTGGAACCGACTCGTAAGAGGATGTTTCCCCAATCACTACAATCAGTTCAAGTATAGGGCTAACCGTTATCTTCCTTTCCGATCCGCATAAACTGCCTCTTAATGTAACCCTCTAACTTGAGTGGCCCCCGTGCTTTGCATATGGTTAACCTTACTCTAAAAAATGTTGTTCAATAATGTTAATGTCGAAAATGAAAATAGAAAAAAATGTATTTTATTTTTCTTAATAAACCGAATGAACTTTATAAAATAATTTCATTTTTACTTCAAAGGAGTCTGGACATAATAAACCTGATGTCATATGATTTCCATGGTGCCTGGGACGTAAAAACCGGACACAACAGTCCTCTTGTGTCTCGTCCAGATGAGATCGGAGAACTTTTATTTTGGAATTTGGTAAGAGATCAAAGTATTAACGATGTTTTCTCCTAAAGAAACAACAGTCTCGTTCAATATTAGGACGATGTCGAAGTTAATTTGTTGAACTGTTGATTTGTTAAACTACAAATTGAGATGAGTTATTGAGTAGATTCTTTAAAATCAAAGAAGGGTCTGTAATGTAATCGATCCTGACCTGGCATCTCGACTTCAGTCAGTTTAAAACCGATGTGAGTTAGTTTCCGTCTGTCTTTTCTACAAACATTTTCTTGTCAATTGTTCTGATGAGCTTTTTCTCCTTAGTGTCTCGGCTGCATGAATTTAAGCGTGCGACTAGACTGGCAACCCATCCTTAACTGCTTTACTGTTGAACTAGCTAGATGCAACCGTCTGTTCTGTCCTAATCGTTTCTTTTCCTGCATTTTTTTTGTCTGTGGGACTCCCTTCTACTTTCTTGCTTCCCTGTCACCTTCAATCTTCAAAAATTAAAATGCAAGGTCAATCTCCTGTCTTCCCGAGTCCTATTTTTATCTTCCTTTTCCTCACCTCTTCTCACTAAAGTCTTCTCAGTCTCTTTCACTCCCTGTAACCCCTTGCGTCTTAGTGTTATGCTTAGGGTGAAATGGCTAAAAAAAAAAAAAAAAAGCTTAAAAATTAAAAATAAATGTAATTATTTTTTAATTTAATTCGATATAACTTTGGTTCAAATTTATGTGCAGATCAATCCATTTTTACGTACGTTTGACTCCATTCTCTTTCAAAATAAAACAATTAGTAATAAACTTATCGATTTAGAGGTTGTAATAATTGGTTTACTAAATGTATGTAATTATAAGATAAATACCGTATGTGATACACACTTGGGTAAGCAATGAGCATGTCTCTTTCGGTTCATGACTAACCAGGCAAAACTTTTCCGGTACAGTGTAACCCGGATATAAGAGAGACCCGGATATAAGATAGATTTTCTCTGGTCCCAAATTAGAGCCCGTGTTAATGTATATATAATAGACCAAACCCGGATATAAGATAAACCCGGATATAAGAGACTTCGTCTCCGGTCCCGACAACTCTCTTATATCTAGGTTACACTGTATTAGATTGCAATTTCTTTCTCTGGTAGACTAGTTGTCAACCAAGGCTATAGGGCCCATTCTATCCTACTATTTACCCAAGCCGGGGCAGGGAAGAAGAGATGGATTCATAGAGATTTCACAAGGGTATTTTTGTGTAAGTAAATTTAACAAACCCGACTGGAATTCGAACTCGGCTCTCCAATTTCTCGTTAAGCCATTTTCCAATACACTACCCTGCAAACTAAAATACTTTTAAAATTCTTACGTATAGCTACTATTATAGATTTGGGAAAATGCTTTAAAATTTATAGATCGTCAAGGCAACACAATTAGTTTTCATATAAATTCGCGAGGCAAATGGACGTTAATTGGCAGTGCCCGTTTCTCTCCAAATATCATGTTGTATTGTGTTATCTAGAACAGCGGGAAAATAATCTCTGATTTCACATGATGTAGTTGGAAAATCGACCCATGCTTTTCCAAAGTGCGAATTGAACACAAACTACTTCAGTCGGAATTTGAACGCGGTTTGTCGATTCTATTTCCTTCATTGCTGTTAGGACAAGTCGACACCTTAATTCTTTGAAATACACACTATAAATTCGGAGAAGATAACATTCTCTTGTTGGAAAGTTGAGATAAAATGTATATTAAAATTTTCATTTTTGAAATATTGTTTAAAAATAAGTTCATATTGTTCTTATATTGTCAGAATATTTTTTTTCTTTTTAAATTGTTATGAAATTAGCTTTCAATGTATTCTTTGTTGTTGTTGTTGTTATTTAACGGCCTGGCTTGGCTATAAATGATGGTGGTACACGTGATTGGATGTGTGTAGAATTTGTGATCAAGTCGCATGAATTATATAAACGTATAATTACATTATTTATTTATTTATTATTTTATTTATTTATTTTGCCGTGAAAGCCTCTGGGGAAAGTGACCGGCTGGCGACTGTAACTAGAATCGAAAAGAGAAGCAGAAGAAATGCACTCCGATCTTTCTGGAGATAGTCGTCTGTTTGAGCGAAGAATAAACTTAATCATTTGTCTAACTCTTTGTTTTTCTCTCCAAACAGCATTTCGAATAAATAGAGAACTCTCATCCACATCGACAAAATTCGGAGTTTCTACAAGACAAAATTCTCTTTCTTATGAGAACAAAATTTGTGTCTTTATTTTATTGACGTTCTAAACGACATTATACTTTTAGTTGCTTCAGGAGACGAGAAGTCATGTGATCATGGATCTCCACAACTTCCTCACTTTTGTTGCGCTAAGTAATTGTTATGGTAATTGTTCTGGTGAGCTTTCCTCTTTGGTATCTTGACTTTAAGAATTTATGCAAAGTACTAGATTGGAAGCTAGGTTTCATCATTTTACAGTTGAAATTGTTAGATGTAACCGTAAGTTCCATGGTAACAGTTTCTTCTCTCACACTTCTACCTTCTCTTTCGGCCTCTTGCTTTCCAGTCACCTTTGATCTTCAAAAGTTTAAATGCAATGTCAATCGTTATTCCTGTTCTTTTCTTCGTTTCTAAGGACATTTTCCTACCTCTTACTACTTTGCTTAGTTTCTGAAAGGTACATTTCGCTATTCCAATGCGCCTTCAAACTAGATTATGTTACACTTACAGCAATAAGATCTTTTCTTTCTATTTTAGTAGTCGTAAAACTGGGGTGACAGATAATAATATTAACTTTGAATTTTCGAATTTTTGTCTTTACGAAAATGGAATATAGACGAAACAAATGTTGGTGAATGTGAAATTCTTTGTATAAACAACATATTTAATGAATAATTAGATTTTATTGTTGAAAACCAAAACTGCAATGACTAAATAACAAACCGAGATGTATCATTTGCCGCCACAAACTTTGTCAAATTAAACAGAGCTTATAAAATGTCAGCTAACATTGAAATTCATATCATTTGGTCCAAATGACAATCTGTTTTAACCTTTTAAATATTTTAGGCCTTATAGTGGACGATGATTTACCCACGCCATGATGATTAATGAAGGATGATAATAACGTGGAAACACGGGTAATTTCAACAAAACAGAATAAAGAATTTATTCACGAATTTACACGCTTGAAGTAGTGCCAGTAGCTCGTTTCAGGAAAATAAATCTGAATTCTTAAAGTTCGTAGTTTCAATGTATTGTCTTGAAGAGGAAATTTTCGTACAACAGATTAAATGATTTTATGGGGATTTACGTCAGGTGTTATGAGTTTATCTTCGGATAACGTCCTTAATCCCAATATATACCAATTTTTTGGCCTTTTAAAAATGCATGCAAAGATAATTAGTACAAAGATATATTTTGCGTGAATTTACAATAAAAATGTTAAATACTATTTATTTATTTGACTGGTTAATTAAAAGAATAGTTATTATAATATGAAGTTGTTGTACACGTCTAATTCCAACACAATTAACATTTGAATCTGCCAGACGCTATTGCGAACACTGAGACGACTGACCCGCGGCGAATCTTTATAGCAATTCTGATTGGTTAATAAGGGAATGGGCTAAGGGAAATAATAAATTTTGTATTTACTAATACATCACGATAGGGATTTTACTTTAATACTTTTGTTTTCAATTCTCGATAAAAGAGAATACATATAACCAATTCATATATTTTTTTATATAAAATTTCTAAACATGTCTTTTTAAAACAATAAAAATTGCCAAGAGAATGTACACTAATTAATAGTGATCTAAAGGAGAAAATGTCCTTTTGACACAAGTTTTTTTTTTTCGGTTACGCATGTTAAAATTTGCCAATATTTCTTTTATATTTCATCTGGGATAATTGTTATAAAATTTAAAAACAAATTGTTATATGTTTCCGTGATTATATTTCAACAAACGACATCAATCCCATTTATCTGTTTGTTATTATATAAAGTAGTTATTTAAAAAAAAATTAAAAAAGAAACTCTCTTTCTATACACATATTAGTATGGTATGTACCAGCTAGCCACAATTTAAGGGCTATTTTGTGTTAAGAAGAATAATACGCTTTAGCCTTCCAATAACCGGACACCGATACCAATATTGGCATTAGTGTAGCCACTGATACACCAACACCGAATGAGGATACAGAAAGACGAAATACGGGACCGTACCCAACAAGACATTTAATAATGCAAACAAATTATATACACATATTAAAAAGGTTTACATGTCCCAAACACAAGATTGTTCATATAGTCCAAAGGACCGAGGGTGTTTAACGAGAACAGAGAAATGCCATACCAACTTTAGGGCCGTTGACTGTCCATAGATGAGTTAACAGGACTTACTTCTTTCTCCACGCTAGGCTGGGTACCAGTAGACCAATTTCCACGTGTGTGGACTCCAGTGGTCGCAAGTAAAAAAGGGCAGAGCTCTCTAAAAACGGAAGTGATGAAAGGGGAGAATGGACAGGAGAGTTCTCGTCTCTAAGGGGCTGAACTTCCGTTAGCCCTACCCAAGGGAAACAACTGTAGTCTCCCTACACACAATAATTTTATTTGCAAGTCATAATTTACCGGCAATCTGGTGCAAGGAAGATATTTAATATTTTGTCACTCACCAGGTACTAATATTAGCATTAGTGTATCTGTTGATACACTAACACTGAATAAACGGAAATGAAAATGAGACGCACCCATGCACAGTTAAAACATTTGATAAATACTTAAAATTTACATTATTCGGACAATTGTCCTCATCTTTGTTCCCGCCTGACCAACGGACACGTAGTGTCCTAAGCCCCACCACCAATCCAAGAGAAGACAATTATTGTCTCCCTACAACACCATCGCTTCTTTAATCTTTGTATTCATCCATATTTGCTTGTTTATTTCAGCAAAGTTCATCTATATATTGGTTACAAAAAGGAGTACCAAAAGAAAAACTTAATATTGGAGTTCCTACGTATGGTCGAACCTTTACGTTAGCTGATCCTCGATTTACAGGTATGGGTGTTCCCGTATCAGGACCAGGGGAAGGTGGGCTTTATACAAACAGCCCAGGTTTTTTGGCGTATTATGAAGTAAGTTAATTTCTATCATTGTTTGTCTTTTTTTAATTACTTTTTCATTGTTTTTGTATTTGAGTCTTTCTAGAGAAGACATGTAATAATATATATTATTTATTTTCTCAATTAAGGGTTCACTGAATTGTAAAATGTTTTACTAAACAAAAAGCATTTCATTTCATCCAACATAATACAGAAGTTAATGTAAATAATTATCCAAGTGAATAAGAAATATATCAGAGTTTCCAGTAAATCTAATATATAAAGGCGAATGTTTGTATGTGTGTCCCCGTCCGAAACCCTGAAAATTAATAAAATATTAATGGTGATTATGTACCCAATAATATGTTAAACAGTCACGTCAAATAAATGTGGTTTTATCATTTATAGCAAGCAGAAGGTGTCTTATATCTGGCCCAACTTAACAATTCTTGTTTAATGGAAATAACTAATATCCATCTTTAAAAATCATTTCTTTTTGTAATAACGTTTTTAATCAGTTCTTTTTGTGATCTTTATGCATAAACAACAGTGTTTTGTTGATTTTGTTTATATTTAATTACTTAGTTATTTAAATAAGGTCATTTTCCGCCTTGAAAGTGACAACGATCTTTGCATTTAGACCACAGCTTGGGAGGGAAGAGGAGTAAATATATAAAAGATGCTAAGTTGTGTCGACATTTTTAAATAGTGTATCTTTTAAGATCTAATAAATGTTATAAAACTATATCGAACCGAACAGACTTACAATTAAGACAGAAAGAAATAATTGTGTCATCAGCATATATACAGTGTTGAAAACTGATGACACCAGGAAGGTCATTGCTGAAAGGTCCAAGTATAGATTCCTGGAGGGGCATCTGCATTAATGCAAAACGACCTAGAAGTGTGGCCGTTCAAGCCTACATTTATTTCGCGATTTGATAAGAAAGATTGATACAAATAATTTTAAAAAATCCGTCCCAAAATACCATAACTTTTTAACTTGTGAAGAAGACCAGTATGCTAAACTCTGTCAAACGCCTTCGAGATAACCAAAGTAAAATCCCCATTCTTATCTAAAGATTGATAAACTATTTCTATCTACCTGTGAAAATTTAACTTCATCTTTTTCCTGGTTGATTTAACTCTAATCATCTTTAGGCATGATTTATATGTTTCCAAAACTATGATCATGTGCTCTGTCCAAAATGAATCATATTAAAAGGTTTACTCTAGAAGGCACCAATCTGAGATTGCGAATTCTCCTCAAAATCGAAACACAATTGATTTAAAAATCCTAAATATGATAATGTGCTAGATTTTTAAATAAACCATTTAAGAAGACTAGACTTAGGAGAAACAAGTTATGTTCATGAGTTCAGTACAAATCGAACCATGTCATAAATTGGACCATCATAAGCATGCCTAAGAGAGCCCAAGCTATGATAGTATGCTCGATCCAAAATGAGACATGTCATAAATCAGACCATGTTAAATGGCTTACCTTCGAAGGTAATTATAACTTGAATTTTTTATTCATCATGCATTAAAGTTAAACTGGCATTCATGGGACAAATCATGATTTATTCAGTATATTTATTTTGCATGGGTTTCGGCTATGATTGATGTTGTGTTCCTGGTAAAAAATTAAGTTGATTAAGCTCAATTCATAATAATTAACAAATGGAAAACAAACAGTTAAGTACGTCGTATCAATGTGATATAAACTTGCAATAATTACTATTTTACTTTTCATATGCAGTAATTTCTTTTCTTCACGAATCTGCATTGTTAACGCTTGTATCGTAACATAAATATTGCATGCATTGCTTTTCAGATTTGCCATCTTCTGAGAAATGGCGCTTCAGAGAAATGGGATGACGTTCAAAAAGTGCCTTATTTATTTAAAGACAAACTATGGGTGGGCTACGAAAATATCCGCAGCTTGATGATAAAAGTAAGTTTTAAATCTTAACATCTTATATGGAAGCCGCAGAATAAAAGGACGTAATATAACTAAGTTGGTACAGATGATTTTCAACGCTTAGATATTTTAGGTATGTTGGCCATGTTGCGCGTTATCAATGATTATTCGGTAAACATAGACCTTTGTGCCCGCAATAAAACGGAGTGCCAAACGGACATTTTTTTTTATCCATGAAACCACTTTTTAAAAAAAATATCTTCATTATTCGGCAATATTTATTGTTTAAAAAAGCGATGATTAGAACTTTAATAATACCTAAACATGTGAAATTGAATTAAAACATTTTCTTTGTTCTTGAGAATTCACAAAAAATAATAAAATCTATTTATTTATTAGAATGTTTATTCACACTATTAATTATATTATTTAAGAGAATGGTTGGCAAAACATTGGCTAATTGACAATTGATTTATAAACTTCTATAATTTCCTTATAGCTTGTTGTCCTCATCTTTATTGTCATGTTCACGACGTTTTGGCCGTTGTACGCTCCGGCCTTCGTCAGGTTATTGGAATTTAGAATTGAACCCTTTATTTCATCCACCGAAGTAGATTGTTCTATTTCCACGTGCCTTACCTTTTCCTTTTCCGGATGTCTCTGTTATCTCCCTTTAACTCAACTCTTCAAGTTTTTTTGTTTTTTGTTTTTTGAACATGACAATAAAGATGAGGACAATAGACCGTTGTTATAATACGCAATACAAAATATATAATAAACGATCTATTTTAAAAAATAAATTCTTTAAAAATAAAAGCTCTTATTAATATCTAATTACAAAACACAACAAACTTTGTGGTTAGCTTTGGAGGAAAGATTTAAAATATTCACTATTTGATTAGCTAAAATGTGTACTAGATTTTGTTAAAATTTTATTATTTACATTATTATCCTGATAATTCTAAGAATTTTACAAATTAATTTTGGGATATTAACAAATTTCAAGAATACTTTTTTAATCAAATATTGATTAGTTGCATGCATGTTTTTGTAAGGTTAATTTTTAGAAGCAACATTTTAGCCTTTTTATAGAAACAACCTCACGGAAAAGATATACCTCCAGTAATTAATGTAATAGCTGTAAATGAATTATGTTTCTGTGTTTAACATGGAGAAATTTTAATGTTATCCAACGATAAATAGACTAGATTTGACAATTCATAATCAAAATATTGTGTACAAATGTTTTACGACGTTATTTGTTTATTCGTAAGCTTTAAAAACTTTCTCTATTCTAGGTCAAATGGATAATGAAGATGGGCTTTGGTGGAGTGATGATCTGGTCATTGGATTTGGACGACCATGCCAAAATGTGCGGAGGTGAATCCTACCCACTTATTCGTTCCATTTATCGCACCCTTTCTGGTGATTCCGCGTAAGTAATGTATGAAGATCGTACTCTTAATTATCCAGGAATTAGTTTGAACTCCTAAAAAATGACCAGTGATTATCTGAAACTATTATTATCAACGTAAAAGGAACTAGGAATTCGTTTTAGATTAATAATTTTGCAAGTGGATAAGGATAATAAATACCCTCGTGCTATATATATATATATATATATATATATATATATATATGGAGTTTCAAACAACTTTTTTCATTATATCTACTGGCGTAAAACGCAAATTTCAAGACCCTGATTTTAACCTGGGTACTTTATATGGGATAGCGGGTAGTAGATATTCTGATAAAATTTTTCATGGTCCATCTTGTGATTTAGTAACATTTATTTTAATGCACCATCTTTACCTGAGCTTTAGACGGTGAGGCATGCTACGATATGGTTGAGTGGGATGAAACAGTCCACTGCAAGCTGGTTTCATGTCACAGTAATGAACGCGTGTTCCTTTTGTTCAGTTAGAGCCGTTTGAGTGGATCAGATCGTGGATTTCAAAAGGCTGGATTGTCATTTCAGAGAACTGCTGTGTATGATGTATATGACGCATTGCTGAAGTTTCAATGTTAACAGTGGTCAAATGAATATTCCTACATGCGTAGACCAGGTTCTAGACTGTTTTGTAGTACAGACGCTCAGCAAGATCGACGTATTTAAGGTCAATAGTATCAGATCGTCCAGCCTCGACAGTACCGATTGAAGTAACCTCTGGCATCATTGTTGGGAGAACCATAGTTACATCTTTTCACTACTGATTCAAGCAAAGAATTCTTAGCTTGCATTTGAAAGTATTTTTGTCATGTAAATCTATGATTGTGGTCATTTTCCACTCATCTTGTTGGAAAAACTACAAATATTAAATACTAGCAACTATTAATATATGTGGACAAAACATCAACTAAATGAATAGAACTCCACCCTAAAATGCCTAGACTTTCTACAGTCCCCAAAACCCACAAAGTAAGCATCCCAATGCAACCCCTCATATCTAGAAGTTACATCTTCTTTCTTTCTCTCTCCCACTCTCTCTCTCCCACTCTCTCTCTCGCTTTCTCTTCATAGTGTTTGTAAAAAGAACATTGAACTGCACTTTGTATGTCTAGAACAATAATCAACTCGTTCCGATGCCATTCCTTTAACAGGAAGACGGTATGCTATTCCAGCTTGATAATGCAAGTCCACACGTTACCCTTACTTCTTACCGTGTTCCGCAAGATATGCTGGTGTCTGACAGATCTGGGTGCTGTTATACTTTACCAAAAGTGCCAGAGACTAATTTTGAACAGTACGATCAAACCGTATACGAGCTCATTCACTGGCGTCTTACTGATGTGGCCATTGAGTAATCCCACAGCAAAGTGTCTATTCACACATATAAAGCGAGGTCCCCTCTGAATACCGAGTTGTATGAAAGTTGCGCAATTAATTCTCGAGATATTCGAAATGGCTGAATATTTTCTGACTATAATAAGATCTTATACTTAGAACAGGTCTGCCTATGAATCAGTCGAGTTTCAAATGGCATGTAAATGACATCATAACATAGACTAAAGTTAATTTTGACTTGTTCAGTACCAAAAGAACAGATAAGCAATGATGATTTATACTTTTGCGATTGAATATTAAATAAACTTTAATATAGTGAGTATTTATTGTGAAGAAATTTAAGTGATACTCTAAACATGATACTAATGTGTTTGACATCAATTCACACCTCACACCAAAAAAAGTTTTTAAAAAAGAAACTCAAAGCGAGTAATTTAGGGTCCATTTCACAAGCAACCTTTTGTACCTCGACTTTACAAATTTAAGCGCAGTACTAGATTGGCAGATAAGTTTCATCATTTTACTGTTGAATTTGCTAGGTGTAACCGTAAGTTCTATTCTAATGTTTTTTTTTCTTTTGCTCTTCTCGCCTGTGGAACTCTCTTCCGGTTTTTGCTTTCCTGTCAAGTACGATCTTTAAAAATTTAAATGCAACGTCAATCGTCGTCATCTGTTTTTTTTTTTATTATTGTTCTTTGATTGTATTTCCTACTCAGTGTTTTCTCAGTTTCTTTCATCTCTGTATCCTCTTGCGTCTTAGTGGCTTGATCTCCTTGCTTGTAGTGAAATAATTAATAAAAAAACACCATATCATTACATAGGCTGCTTATTTAACAGATATAAAACTTTTGCTGAAAAAATAACAAAAATAAGTTAATAATGACAATGCTTCATCTAAGAAATTCGGATAACATAATTTTATTCTTTTTAGTGACATGTCTCTTCAGGACGTAGGTGTCATGGTTCTCCATAGATTGCTTTTCTTTTATTATTTGCTCATTGCTAAGGAAATATAGTGGAGTGGTTTCCTTTTCCAAAGTTTTGAATTCAGAATTGTTCAAGCTGGCTGACATCAAGGCTTGTGATCCCAATCTACCCTGCTATTTAACCCATAACCGACGTTGATGAATATCCATGCGCTTCCCAAACAGACTAAGAAAGAATTTGAACTCGTCTCGTCGATTCCCCTTTCCATGCCTATAAGCGTTACGCTACTCTCAAACACCTACCAAAATTAGGTGTAAAGAAACAATATAGCGTGGAGTAAAAATCAAGTAATGAAGAATGATTAAATATGTCTTCTGTTCTGCTGTCGGATCTTAATCGGTAAGGCCCTGCAACGGTTAGAAAAGTTCTCAAGGAAAGGGGATACAAGTTCGAATTTCACCGGAAGATTTTTTTTTTTTTTAGATTTGGGATCCATGTTTCTTAGTTAACTCCTGAAAATATTAACTTGGCCTGATAAAAAAAAAGAGCAAAATTGGTAAGAAAACGAATAAAGACAGCCTTTCATCTAAACGATTTATTTTTCCTTTTATTTTTCAGAATTGTAACCATGCCCCCTCGAACAACTTTCCCATTTCAACGTAAGTTTCAAAATATCTCCATGTCGTCATTAATATATAGTAACACTTGTTTTATTGTAAGAATAGTTTAAAAAAAACTATCCTTGTTCCTTCTGAACGTAAGCGCTCATAGTTCTCCATAGATTTCTTTTGCTTATTATTTGTGAATTAAAATTTCTTCTTGAGAAAGATAGTGTAGTGCTTTCTTGTTACCTTCAAGTATTGAATTCAGAGTTGTTACCTAGATTGGCTGCTACTCAAGGCTTCAGAATCCCATTTACGCTGTTATTTAATTCATGGCTAGTTGGAGAATAAGTGGATTTACTATCTGCGTGCACTAGCTAGGAGCAAAGTCTCGCTCCTCAGTACGTCTGCTTAAAGTCAGTGCAGTATCTGTGTGGTCCCTGAAAACACGCACGCACACACACACACACACACACATATATATATATATATATATATATATATATAAAAGAAAGGGTCCACGTGTGCTACTTGTAGTATATAAAATAGATAGGTTGGTTAATAAAACAAGGGAAAACGAAAGGCCACCAATGTGATTATCTACAACGAATTCATGTCATCCACAAGAACCACCGTTAGAGAGTCTCCCCGTTTCTCTGTTTATTTCTCGCACCGCTGATGAAGGATACAGGCGTGCCCGAAAATTCCGTTCTTATAACACTCTGTGCTTCATTTCTGTCTTGTGGTTAATAATTAATATATAATAAATATTTTTCCCACTGTTCACATTGGTACTCTTTCGTTTTCCATTGTTTTATTAACCAGCCTATTATATATATATATATATATATATATATATATATATATATATATATATAAAGTAATTCACCGAGTATAGAAGAAACTTCAACAGAATGCAGAAAGTATTTAGTATTTGCATGCTATTTTTAATACAGTGGCTAAGCAGCAGAACGCTAGTGCAGTATATATGTTACCTGCCTGTTTACCTCCAGATTGGACGTCTGAATCAACACCGGGTTCACTTGTTTACGAATTTGTTTGCTTTAGCGGGATATATCTTATGAACAGAGAAATAAAGCAACATTGAGAAGAATTTCACACTCATCATAATTACAAATGTTTATTATCATTACAGAAGGTTGCGTAACGGTTATAGGCGCTGCCTATTGTGTTCCCTTTAGCAGTCAAGTCCTTAGGAAAGACTTGAATCTATTTCTTATGCTCCCACCTAAGGTGTATATAACAGTGTAGACTGAGTTCATCCAGCCTTGGATGGTAGCCAGTCTAGGAAATTAATACATTTTTATTTAAAAGCATGGAAAATGCAAAAGGAAATCCTTCAACTATCTTTCCAAAGAAATAATGACAATTCACAGATAACAGAAATATGTGGAGAGCTACGATCACCTTTGTCATGGTACTTTTAAAAAATAGTCATTTCATAATTGTAAATGTTTATGTTTCTATTAGGTCGATATAAATGTCAGAATTTTTGTATAACTTCATAGCATGAGAATTTAATCAAAATATTTCCTTAGATTTCATTTATCTTTCACCAAATTACAGCTAAAGTGTATATTTTAGTTTCTGTTTGATTCAATTTTTGGAGGAAGTTTTCAATATCTTCATTTTGTTGGAACTGCTGACCAAATCAGGAAGGGTGTTACTCAAAAGGTGATAAGTCTTAAGAAAATGCTACATGTCGGACAATTTCTAATTCCAACTTTATGATTATTTGCTATGCTGAATTTGAATTTTGAAAATAGATGCTGTAAAATCACCGGTTGACTTCATCTTTGTTCGTTTCAAATGTGTCATTCAAACAAACCAATTGCCCACTGACAGCTGCGCAGCAATTGTTTATGTAGATTCCCGCAATTCGAAGAATTCATTTTGAATCTAAAAACCTGAAAAACATTTTTCTCGTGTGGTTCCTTTTAGCTTGAGATGTTGAGGGGTGTCCTGGTTCTAGCCATGGCTTTCTTTGTTTTGGATACTCATAATAAATCCAGTTCTTAGCATAATTGTCATGTCCCAAATTGACGTTTTCCTTATCAAACATAGAGAAAAATACAAGTGCTTAAACACTGCCCGATATTCATTACCGTAAAATCATGTGGAACTCATTTTTCTTGCCTCTGAAATGTTTCAAGATTTTCTAAACGGTGTATTACTGTAGATAATCAATAAAGAACTGAGTAAACGGTAAAAACACTTTTAAGATTTCTTTAACATTGTGTAAAAGATGTTTCGATGTAATTTTATATTAATCTAATAGTTTTATAAGGAACATGCAAATATCCAGTTAGATTATTTGATGAAAAGAACTTTTTTCTATTAGCAGATAATTTCTGTACCAGACGAGCTGATGGTTTATATCCGAAAATAAATGATTGTACGAAATTTATTTACTGCAAAAATGGCCACGATAATATACTGGAATGTAAAGCTGGTCAAACTTTTGATCCTTTATACAAGAGTTGCACAGTAGACAGAAGCCCTTTATGTCCTAGAACAACTGTAGCACCATTTAAGACAACCCCGTCAGGTAAGTGCAAACTATACGAGAAACTCAAACATTATCCCTTCATGCCCCATATATGGTCAATGGAGAAGAAGTTTGTCAGTCGTACCGACCAGAAAAGTTATCCAACATCTTGTAAAATCTGTTAAGTAGCACGGGTAGGGTATGGGCAGGCATTATCCTGCTAGAAAAGCATATCGTCTTTTATTGCCGAAAAGGTAACAGGACGCGTTGAACAATGTTTTAGATGGACATAGCGTTGTTCATCTTTCCTTCTACAAACACCAAAGGCGAACGAAAGTTGAAATGTATGATACCACCACACCATCATGCTAAGAAGCGGACCTGTATATCTTCGGCGAATACACAAAAACGACCATCAGTTGACAAGTTTGAGCAAATGATTAACATTGAAAAATGGAACATGCTCTATCATCACGTTGGTTACAAAAATGCTGCTAAGAGTCAAATTTGAAAGCAACCCATATAATGTGTCGAATTTTGCAGCCTATGTGAGACACTTAAAAATAACTGTCCACCTATTACACTGCGTCTGATGTGTTGGTATTATATACTGATCATTTCGACCGTTGTGCCCTTCGGCCTTCATCACATGTATTGTGACACTATTTATTAATGGTAAATAATAAAAGGTTTTTTGGATGGGATAAATGATATACCGACAGATCTCTAGTAAATAAGAAGAAGCTTTTTTTTTATAGAACAAACGATTTGCCAATAAACCATAGTGCAAAACATTGAAGATTTTATTTCTTTAAAAGCAGAAATTTCTCATGAACAAGACGGATATCTAAAAGCAATACTTAATTTTACGACGGGGTCATGTGGTGGCATTCTAACAGGTAATGGATGACCACCAGCTAAAAGTGTTGGCTGAGAAAACACAAATGGAGAGAATCAGATAAGATTTAAAATCATAATTCGGAAATAAGGATTTTCTTGGAGAATGTCCCCGACGGGACCCGAGAGGAAAAAGCCATCTGTTTTGTGTTTCAATTTTGAACAAGAAAAACATAAACCTGACATGGGAAACTTCTCTGCTTACGCAACAAGTTTGAAATGATAATTCTTTTTTATTAACGAATTTGGGAATTAAGCCTCGCCCGACAATCAAGAGCCATTGATCAGAGGATGGTCGAAGTAACGGGCGCAGATTAGACACCGAGGAGGGTGGAGGAGCTAACCACGCCCATTGAAGAGAATTAGTTGGAGATGCTAATAAGAGAAGGAAGAAGTTATGGGGCGGATTGATGCCTACGACCGTCACCCGTGGGAAGGGGGAATACCCTAAATTAGGAAGTAATTAATTCGCAGAACCCAGACAATACAGAAGGGGTTCTTTGTGACAAGTAGAGAAGATACTGAATACCCAGCCGCATCACGTCCCCATGCCGGTTTGGGTGAACGTCAATAAATACAAATGCCTCGAAGCGAGAAACCCAGCCTGGTGTCAAACTTCACCTCCGCAAATTCTCACGACACACTTAAGATGCGGCTTGGGTGGATAATCATCTGCATGCGAACTGCTAGACTTTGACAATAAACTAATCAACTGTTGTACGAAGGGCCTTATATAAAAATAGTATTTATTTTCGTTATTCAAGTGTTATTTTCTTCTTTTGTGTCTTCTTTCCGCTTGGACCAACCCAATACGAAGATACCTGACGACGATTTGATCTCGGCCGACATTATGATCAAAACAAATCAGAACGAGTGATAAGGCATGGCCCGGATTGAAGCGATCACTTATTCGATCAGCCGCGGGTATTGGATATTCGAATGACCGGGGAGGGACTTGAGGGCGACATTATATCGAACTGTGTAACCTACAGATAATTCCGAACGGAACCCTTTATTTAATTTACGCCAGTAGACAGGTCCACTTCCCATGTCTGGGGATATTTATATATGTTTTATATTTGTTACTGCACAGTTATTAAACAATAGACTATTCTCACGAGAAAATCAAAAAGAAATAAAACGATTTATGCTAACTTTTGATATGAATCAAATTTCGTGTTTAATATACTTTCTTTTTTTCTCTTTTAGTTATTATTAAATCTGGGGGACACGACGTGACCTTGCTGTGTAGAAACCGTGCAAATGGCAGATACGACAGTCCTAATGCGTGTGATGAGTTTATAATGTGTTTTGAACAAAAGGCATATCCTGCAACATGCCCTTCTGGATTGTTTTACGATCCGGTTAGAAAGGACTGCATGTACAAAGATCTCGTACCCTGTATAGGACCAACATTGGCACCAAAAATAACAGGTATTCCTTAAACATTATATATATATATATATATATATATATATATATATATATATATATATATATATATAATGTGATAAGATAAGGATGTATATACGATAAAGAAAAAAAAACGTTTATCAATTTATTGATTGATAAGATTGATTAAAGTTTCCGATTTTTGTCTCGATCCATATTTGATCTATATTTAATCCAATAGTAAGAAATGTGTTTAATTGATTTGTATTATATATATATATATATGTATGTGTGTGTGTGTGTGTAATTTGGCAGCAACTTTTCTTTTAAACCTGTAGTATTGAATGTTAGACAACATAGTCTTGCATATTTTCTTTTGAATTTTCTCATATTCTCTAATGAGACTTTTTATTTGAAAATGATTTCGAAATAAGTAATGTCCACTAAATAAATGTTAAAATCCTTTAAAATCCTTTTAAATTCAAATTTAACGTTTATTTAGTTTGTAAAAAAAGTAGCAACATGATTACGTTACAAGATAATTGGCAAATGTTTGTTTAAAAAAATTTTGACTAAAAATATTGACCCTGAAGATGAACAATGATGTTCGAAAGCGCTAGGTCATCGTATGGACAATACTTATTTCGAAATCATTTTCAAATAAAAAGTCTCATTAGAGAATGTGAGAAAATTCAAAAGAAAATATGCAAGACTATGTTGTCTTTAACATTCAATACTACATGTTATATATATATATATATATATATATATATATATTTACAAGAATTTAACGTATTTTAATGCCAGCAGAATGTTGACAAGTGCTCAATAGATAATAGGTACAATACCGAATTAATTAATAATTGTTCAAGCAACATATCTCTTGACTGACTCCAGAGTTTTTATGTCATCGTTGGTGAATTTCGTTTTTTTTTTTGTAAGTTTGTTGATAAAATTATAGTTGAAAACGGCGAAAATGTTTAAAGTCGAACATTTTAACTGCTTCTAAATATTTAAATGCTGTCACGTATTTAACGGACTCTAGCGCGGTGTGTATTTCACATTTTAAATTTGGAGTCAACATTTTGTTTTTGTTTTATGGAGTATAAATATAATATCTAGTAATAATTCAATAGATTTATCGGATCCTCTGACAACGATGAGTGGTATTACGCGAAACTCTGGAGTCAGTCTCTTGAAGATTATATATATATATATATATATATATATATATATAATATATATATTAATAAATATACATATACCTACGTTCGAAGTGCAACTTAAGTTGCCTTGTTTTACCAACTGATCAGACACGAATTATTACTTTTGATTAAAAAAATATGGTTGGTCTCATAGGAGGAACGCTAAATTAATCGCAGATTCACAGCTCAAATTTAAAATAAGCTAAATATAATATTGGGGTTTAAATATAGAAAATATTTATATATTTACACCCCAAAACAAAAATATCAGGGAATAAAAATAAATAAGGGGTCAAAAAATCATCATTCCTAAATGTAGTGGAAGGATGGGGGATTGTCAAATGATTCACAACTGGAAACCAATCAGAAAGCAAGAAACAATTCTGTAAAGTATTCCTTTGCCCCAGAAAAGTGTATAAACACAGAAATAATCAGAAAAAAGAAACTAGAGAGTCGGCGAATGAATTTCGCCTTTTTCCAATGCTTGCAGACCTTCCACAGAAGGAACGAATCTGAACTACTTAGCCTCTGCACAACCAATATATGCATCCCATTGCCACATTCCTCCGACACCTTATTTTACCTGAACCTTTAAATTATCAGTCATGATTACTATTATCAACTCAATATACACATATATATACATTAACATTACAAGAACACACACACACACACACACACACACTCACTCTCTCTCTTCCTCTTATACATATGCTAAACAACTTAAACGTTCAACATGCGAAGCTTTGATATGAACTTACGAACTCTTTAAATTTTGCATATTTTAAGACATGAAATTTTATCTTTACATTTAAAAATAGATCTTTGTACTAATTACCTTATCATTCGTTTTTACAATGCCAAAATTGGTGTATATGTATAGTTGGATAAGGAGGTTATCTGAAGATAACCACCAGCAAACCCACAAAACACCAAAAACCACATTAAATGTAATATCATATCACACACAATTGTAAACCAATAGCCTTCGACCTCACAGAATAACAGCAAAAAACAAAATGTTTTTATATTTTGTATAATCTTAAACAAACATTATTTTAAAAACCAACAATCCTTCAACAGTTAGAAGGTTATGCTTTTAAAACTATTGTTTATCTCAGCATTTCTTTTAAATTTAGATTCTCAGTTGTATATTCAAGGTTAATTTTCACGATATATTTTGATCACTTAGTTTTGTCTAAAGAACATTTCTCTTTCAGCGCATTCTCAAAGTTAACAATTACGATAATAAAAAAATGGGATAAGTTGATAAATCAAATGACCAAGCAGATAAAAAATCAAGCTGATAGTTTTCAAGGAACAAATAGAATCTGGAAATAATTAACGCAAATATTTTTAGCTTAAAGTAGATCACCATTAAATTTGGCTTTAACCGGAATCATATCTAGGCCTTTTCTTATATAGATAGCTCGAATTAGACCGACATAGAGGAAGGGAAATTCATTGAGACTTCTTTTTAATGGACAGTCATGTTTGCTATACTTAAAATATTAAATTATAATTAGCTTTGTGGGACCCATTTATTTCTCAATAAGCTAAAAATATTTGAACTTTATTATTGCAAAACCGCTTGTGTCAATTCTACCAGTTTCTTGGTCTCGGTTATTTGCCCTTGAAAATCTTATCCGAATGTCAATTCTGCGCATGTTCATTTTAGTACTTTTCAAATTGAACAATGATTACTTTTGATATTCAATAAATGTATTAAATTACAATTTCAATTTTTTTTTTCAGAAGCCCCAATGAAATTCTGCTTTGGAAAACCAGATGGATTTTTTCCGGACCCTTCCAATTGTCGAGTGTATCATATCTGTCGGTCAGGAATAGGCTTCAGACAACAATGCAGTCCGCATCAGATCTTTAAAGACAACAACTGCGTTATCTCAAATAAAGTTTGTTAGCCTGCTATGAGTAACTTTTATAACACATTACTTTAGGAACAGAAACTTCATCTGTGAGTCTGGTAATAGTTTAAACCCTTATAAAAGTTAAATGTTTCAATATGACATGTATATCCTTGTTTACTTATCTATATGTAATACACCAAGCGCATTTTATTTTTTTGTCTGCAGTTTTTACTGTACTACAGTTACCTCCCTTGCACTTGTGACGTTAGTAGTGATTTATTGACAATGAAGAATATTCGAAAGTGCAATTATAAGAACTATATATATATATATATATATTATGCGCAGTACTTATTGGAAAGTGCTCACTGTCAGTGACAGAGCTAACATATTCAGTTATATGGATATTAGTTTGTGACCCCAGGTTTCACGCTTTTGCGATCATCAAACAAACTAGTTTATTTTTTTAATGGATCTATTTATGTTTATTTGTATTATAATCAAACACAAATTAGCATAAATAGATCATTTTTTTGTATATATATATATATATATATATATATATATAAAGAGAAAGAACAAATGGAGTAAAAATCCACAATTCGTAGCATTTACTTTTAAAAAATGCGCTCAATACAAAATACAGCAAAATATTATTATATTTTTTATTATAAGAGATTATAATAAAAATATTTTAAATCGCTACGCAAAAGTTTTCATGTTTCAATACTATGATTGTACAATAAATAGTTCTGAAACATGAAAGCTTTTGTGTAGCGATTTAAAATATTTTTATTATAATCTTTTGTAATAAAATTATATATATATATATATTTATATATATAATCGTCATTTTTAAAGGCATAGGTAAACTTGTACATTTGAGTGTAAACGGATAACCGGACCGGGACGATTATTATTATATTCTTTTTGAGAAGTGGGGGAATACAACTACAAAATTCTTATTCCAATCACTCATTTTATTTTATATCCAAATGAAGCCCCCCGTCCTAGAATGCTCGTAGCTAAAATCAAGGATGGAGAAGAAATTTCATGAATACTTAATGGATGAAATAAGAATGACCCGTGTGGATTTTGCCACTAGAAAGAAAAATCGTCCCAGCCCGACTGAATTTTCTTACATATTTTCAATATCTCTTGAATATTAAACTAAATTTAAAATTAGATAAGTATAAGAATTGACCCTTTGCTTTATCAACATGTCGTCAATGAAAGCAATTATGATAAAGCGAATTTTTAACATATACATGTGTGTGTGCGTGTGTGAATGTGTGTGTGTGCGCCTGTGTATGTGTTTCATAGAATGTAACTGACAAGGAAAATTTTGTAACGTTTTATTTTGTATTTCTAGTGCTCTTAGAGTTTTTCTTTTATGAAAAGTAAGGGTGTGTAGGGGCTGTTAGTAGTGATTATTGTCCCAAGTGTTTTTGGCTAATTATTTTATCATTCTGAGCTGTCTTGTATAGAGTTAGTCGTAATTTCTTGTTGGGATGCCTTGCCGAGGCTTTAAAACACAGCCAGTACATCCTGGTCGGTTTTTAAGCAAAAAATATTGACTGTTGATCTATATGTTTTTAATTAAAAAAATGATTAAAGTATCGTTAAAGATTTTTAGATGTTTTAAAAACAATATTATTATCTACAAGAATGTTCCTTATGGGTTGGGCATTTGAGTATGAGTTTTCAACTGTTACCTTATTGAACTAATATCACTTAAGATTTAGTTATACTTCTGCTTAAAGTACTTGTGTAATCAAAGTATTCGTGTGTAGAAGATTCACACCCTTGTATTGAGCAATAAAATGCGTAGATTGCTTTAGTGATCTGAAGTTTGGCGATTATGCGGTTGTCAATTTTTAATTTTCTATAGTATATAGTAAGTTTTACACGTTTACTAGCGTCTACGAGTGAAATTTTTCGTTTGTTAAAATATGTCAAATTCGTCTTAAATATAATTCTTATGCATTTAGTTGCATTGTGCTTTTTGGGTTGTGCTTTTTTAGTGTTAATGCCGTTTAATCTTTGTGGGAATAATCTTATCTGGTCATTGATAATGCAGTTGCGATCGCTGCTGTTTTTATATATCCACTGAAATAAATTTTCCGGAACGAGGAGGTTACGTGTGCTAGTTAATTAAATTAATTAAATCTATTTAAATTATCCTACTCACCTTTGAAAATGTCTAAAAATTAATTGAAAACGTTTGCGACAATAATCACGCAGGACAATTGCTATAAACTGTAAGGAAACATGAAATGCGAAAAAAAAACTTACAAAATTTTCTTTGTCTGTCACCTTCGATGAAACATGTATAAAAGAAAAACTGCTGCCTAGATATATATATTTGTATATGCATTTCACATTCAGAGCTCATTTATCTGCAGAATCAATCTCAATTTAAGAGTTATGTTAACATTTCTAGAATAACATGTAGGAAGAACAGTTCGTGCATTTTGCTTTTCTCACTGAAAAAATATGACCAACCACGAATTCCTAAAACAATTCCAGATGACAAATAAACCTTTTTCAAAAGATATAGCAAAAAGATATAGCAGAAACTAATATAAATATTACAAGCAATGATTTACTTTTCCAATTTAAAAAATTTGAAATACTAAACAACGCTTATCTGGTAAGTCAACATCATTACTGAGATGTGATGATTAACAAGTTCGATCTTCACGAGGTTCCTCATATTTGTTGCCTTATGATATACTAAACTAAGTTTTATATATATATATATATATATATATATATATAATCAAACTTAGTTTAGTATATCATAAGGCAACAAAAAAAATATAAACCAGTTTGTCTGATGGTCGCAAAAGAGTGAAACCCAGGTTTACCAACTAATATCATACAACTGAATATATATATATATATATATATATATATATAAATAAGAGCCGAATTACCCGAACATTGCTGCACGTCATACATTTTTTTGTAAAAAAAGATTATCTTTGATTTTAAATCATTGTTATAATTTGTGGAGAAAAATTAATGCATTTCAATATTACTCAATGATCTCTCTCTCTCTCTCTCTCTCTCTCTCTCTCTCTCTCTCTCTCTCTCTCTCTCTCTCTCTCTCTGAAACGACTTATTGAACATCAGGAGAAGCCTTCTGAAAATGCTTAACAACCATTCTCTGTTCATACTATTTAATAATATATACATATCATAATTTTATACTTATCGGTGACAAAGGCACAGTTTCGGAGGTAAATTGTTTATAGATAGGGACAAAGTGGTCATAAATAAATTTTAAAAAATTAACTTTAATGAAACTCTTCTGACTTGCAAAAAGAGAATAAATAAACTCTGATATACATTCTTTGGATAACAAAAAAATCTTGCACCAGAAGTGAAAGAAAAGAAATCGATAATGTTTAAAATATAATATTATTTATTTTATCGAAACCGAATTGACAAAACTAACAGCGGTTGTAAGACGTCACGTGGAGTCTCCGAGGTGCTGAAATGGTTGCTAGGTATTATCCATATAGGCACGTTCAAAGGCTGTCCATAAGATACGGCAATAGGAAAGATTTACAAAGATCTATTTTTTTTCATTATTTACGTTATTTAGTAACTTTCTATTCATATAATGGTCGTAAAATCGGATTGAATTTGTATATATCTTCTTTTTTCAGGAATTGGACGATTATAGTTCTCCATAAATTCTTATCGTTGTTTTAAATAAATTTAACGCCCCGCCCCCGCTTTAACATTCCTCTTTGACTTTGTTCTGTCATTCCTTCATTGAAACTTGTAAAATATGTAACTTGCTGTTTCCTCCTGCTTATTTTTGCCTTCATGATGTTCTGTGAATGTCAAATTCTCCAGACTCTCTTTTTCGATAAAGTGTTATCAACATTTAAGTTGTCTATTTCTGAACCGGTGTTTTCAGCGTATTATGACCTTTGGTGTATTAATTACAGATAAATTGTCATTTCCGAGCATTTTACTGAAGCAATATATAAGGAATTATAAGAAACGCATTTTCCTATATTTTACAAGAATTCCTTTTTTTTAATATTGTATAATATTTATAATGGTTATTTGTTTATTCTTTAAGTTAATTGGTATTCATCGCTTGTCGTTGAAAAAAAAGAGTTTTATTTGGCGAGTTTATTTTATTACAAATATTTACCTCCATAGTATTTACTAATTTATTTACATATTTTACTCGAATGGCCGAACTGTATTTAGTTGTTCGGAAAATAATGTTCCATTTTAGAATCACTATTGAAATACATTAATTCAGGAATAAATCAATTACAATAGGAACCCTGAACATCTGTGCATTTCTGCCATCGCGTTACAAGGTTATTTATGCTTTTGCAATAAAACTCTAATGGCTTGAAAGCCAAGAGATCATTGGATGCAGTTTCTGTATGGTCTTTTGCCTAAAAAGAATGTCAAGATGCCTGAAAAGTGGTAATCAGTGTCTTTCGTGTTTATTTCTATGTACCATACAGTAAAAAAAATTAAATGAAAAAAAAATAATGCATATTAAACTGGTGATGTGACTGTTTCGGAATATAAACTGCTGACTCTCCTATTTTCTAAACACAATTCTTTCAAACTTTTCTCATATTCTATAATTCATACGCTAGTTTAATTGCGCATCTTTGAACCTTTTCTGACAATGCTACCCTTCTAAATACTCTTACCATTCTGAACCCTAGAAAATTCAACTGTCTCTTTCTGGTGCAACGTCTAAGCGTCATTTTTGTTTCCATTTTCTCAAAATCTTCGCTGCTGCTCGCATGTTCAGTCCATGGCGCAGTGGTTATCGGCGAGAGAAAACGGGATCAGAATTTAAATTCCGGCCTCGTCTGTTGCGTTCTCTTTCATAAATTCATATTTTCTCCCCGTTCACTTGCATGGTCCCATCTTTTCTTCTCTCCGATATATGGTGTAAATAGCAGGTTAGACTGAGTTCCTTAGCCTGGAATGGCAGCCAGTCTAGGAGTAAGAAAACTCAGAATTTGAAACCGTAGGGAAGGCGACGGGAAACCACTTCACTATCTTTCCCAGCAAGTCATTATGTTATACCAGTATGTTATTCACAGATAATAAAATCTGCGGAGAGCCATGATCACCTACGTCCAGAAGGATTATGACATTTCATAATAATAAAAAAATGTATACGGCGTTCTCTCTCTCTTTCTTTCTATCTCTCTCTATATATATCTATATATATAATATATATATATATATATATATATATATATATATATATATATATATGAATAAAAAGACAAGAGGAAAAACTATTCTTAGCCGACGCGTTTCGTCCTCCGATGAACTTTATTAAGGCAAATGTAGGATTTATGTTGTTGCACGTGTTTATATACAAGAGCAAGGATGTCATTGGTTTATCAAGGCATTTAACGTTCATGAATATTCATCAGCTTTATTCCTCTTGTTACTTTACAGATACACTCTATCTGAAAATAATGTACACACACATATATCAGAAAGGTAACTCAGCCACGCAGTCATATAACACAAATATATAAATGTTACACCCCCTCCATACACATATATATACTTGTGTGTGTGCGTGTGTGTGCAATGTAAGTATGCTTTCAAATTAGATTTACATACTTATATATTCAGGAGGAGGCACAGATTGAGGAATCGGAGAGCCGAGTTCGAATTCCATTACATGCTAATACCCTTAGGAAAGGTATGAATCCTCTTTTTACCTCCACCCCCAGTTATGGGTAAATAGCAGGCCGGGTTCAATAGCCTTGGATGGCAACTGGTCTACCGCAGAAAGAAATGGCAACCTACTGCGGGAAAAAATCTGCCTCGTCAGTCATCTATCGAAAGATACATGATCGTCTAAGCTTGTATCACGCATATCACATAACCGACTGATATATTCATTTACATGCATGTTGAGGATAAAGATTTTAAATTAATATCAGACACTTCACCGAATGCACAAGCATAAAAAAAAATCTGATTAACCTTAAAGGAGCATAGCATTAGAAAAAAGACAAGCTTTTTTTTTTCTAATGTTATGCAAATGATTGCTTTGAGAATCTTTTTATCAAGTTAAGAACTATGAACTTTATACATGGGATGACAAATATTAACATGCTTAATTACTGATAACCAAGATTTTATTTGTTGTCATCAGATCACATTTTTCTATATCTTCTTTTGTAAGCTAGTTTTTAGGCATGAAAGATAAACGTCACTAGAAAAAAACTTGTTTGTTTGTCGAACCAGATCGCGCCAGAAATTCTGTGTCTGTGTATATGTGTGGGAGTATGTGTGTGTATGTGCGTCTACAAACAAGTTTGATTAAAAAGAACTGACAGAGCAATTCTTTCATTTTTTTTATTGCACAGGGTTATACAATAAGAATGAACGGATTTCATGAGGCAAGCATCGTCATGAAATGAATCAGTGACTGTTTGAAAGAGGAGTTTTCTAAATTTTGAATGGCTGCCACAGGGGCGCTGTAGTCGGGTCGTATCTCCGGCAACTTTCAGTTGTTTGTTTACTCCCGGAATGGCGAAACCTCAGCAAAAGGCGTTCTGCGTTCTCGAGTTCGCGAAAACATACGGTTATCACGGTGCAGCGTGCTTTTCGAAGGCAATTCGACATTAATCCGCCCACTCCTAAGAACATTCGACGGTGGTTTAAACAGTTTCAAGAATGTGGGTGTCTGTGTAAAGGAAAAAGTCCAGGACGACCTCGAGTTTCAGAGGAACAAGTGGCGAGAATCCTTGCTGCGTTTGAGGGGAGTCCACGGAAGTCCACAAATCGAGCTAGCTGAGAGTACGCGATCTTTCAATCCACTATCTGGCGTGTGCTAAGAAGGTGTCTACATTTGAAACCTTACAGACTATGCCTCGTTCAGGCACTTATCAAGATCATACTCCTGTGCTTGGCTTGCGAGATCCCCAAACCTCACCGTGTGTGTGTGTGTGTGTGTTTTTCTTGTAGGGATACATAGAAGATCGCGTTTATGTTCCACCGCTGCTCACTAACCTCGATGATCTTAAACATCGAATAACAACAGCGAGCAACTCGGTGGATCATGATATGTCGATACGCTTCTTGTGACTTGGCTGTAGTTTTCTATCATTTATTTGTGCATTAATGTAACGAACTCGACTCGAACTCAGCTCTCCGGTTTCTCATTCCGAGCCACTCTCCATTATAACACCAACACGCACATACATATATACATACATACATCTGTCTAGAGAGAAAGAGGGAGAGAAAGAGAAAGAAAGAGAGAGACAGGCAGACAGAGAAAGACAGATAGAGGACACAGGCTAAAGTTTACTGATGGAAACGACGTATATGAGGATCTTATTCCGGAAGATTCATGGTTTAATGACAACAATGATCCCTCTTTTTTGCTGCTTCCATTAGTACATTTTATTATACGAACTGCCAGGTCTTCCTCGTCTTATTTGAACTTCGAAGCTGATATAATTATTTCACGAATTTTCTTATATAGATTCTGCTGAAAAAGAAATTCTTGATGCTTAAATTAACTTCGTTGTCAGTGTATGAAAATTCGCCTCTTTTCCATTAATTACATAGACCGAATATTAAACAGCAAAGATTTCAAATAAAAATCACCTATTTCAGGTTACGGGTGTTATATATATATATATATATATATATATATATATATATATATATATATATATATAGTTTTAAAGTTTGAGGCCTCTCCTGGTAATTTTTAAATTAGTCCCAAAAGTAGTTGTATTGTACTTTAAACAAGAGTAAATACAGGGTGACCCCAAAAAACGGGAACTATTTAACAATCCAATAAAACCAAGAGTGATGGAAGAAAAATATTTAATTCATAGTAATTGAAACCTTAAAACATGCCATTTAAGAAACAATGATGGAATTTTCATTTTTTTAAAAATTACGTCCTGTAGATGGTGTCCTCCTGTACGAATGCATTCTTGAAATCTGCTGTTGAGATTCCTCATTGACTGCTGCAACATCTCAGCTGGGATACTGTGAATTTCATTTTCGTTACTAAAATGGCGAAATGTTTACTTGCTCAAGGTCACTGACTCGCAGTGTTGCCACTTGCTCATGTCTGGCAATACGCACTTCAAAAATTCCCGTTTTTTTGGGTAACCCTATATTATACATGGGTAAAAAAGTGAGACATGATGTTTTATTAGAAATTTTAGACGACAAAAAGGGAAAAAAATGCATTTTATGGTTAAATTTTGCTCTCGTCAAAATATCCTCCTTTAGCCTTGATTACTGAAGGAAAAAATTTTGGCATTCGTTGCAAAAGTTTCCCAATGTATAAGTTTGATAATTGATTCCAGTGTTTTTCACTGACTCTACGAGCTTTTTATCATTTTTTTCACACTTCTGTTATGTTGATCCCAAGCTAATTCTGGGGGTGGCTTCAAACTGTAGTGTATATATATATATATATATATATATATATATATTGCTATGTTTATGGGGATAGAGGGTTTGTAGATATAAACAATGTGGACAGAGAAGTTAACAATGGTGATCACATAAAACATGAAACTGATAGTCACCATGTAATGTTAATTTCCATGTACTCTTTCTCCCCATCTCCCCCGCCCCTTTCTTCTCTCTCTCTCTCTCTCTCTCTCTCTCTCTCTCTCTCTCTCTCTCTATCAGAAACTGTCAATCATCGTGTAGTGTTGATTTCTATATTCTATTTCTATATCACTCCCTTTCTCTTTTTCCTTTTCTCTCCCTCTCTCTCTCTCTTTATCTATCTATATATCTGTCTACCTTATGTGCTGGTGGTGCAACGGATTGCAGCTCAGGAGAAGAAAACGAAGAGCTGAGTTCGAATCTCAGTTAGGTTTGTTATATTTACTTACGCGCAAATACCGTTGGGGAATATATGAATCCATCTTCTCCCACCAACTATGGGTTAAATAGTTAAATAGTAGAACTTGTATCTGAAAAAATCATTCCCATTCTCGAAAAACTGTGAATGCAATATTCACTCGCAAAAGCTGTTTATTCTTACAATCCAAAATATCTTTCGTCTTTAAATAACCCACAAAGGCATAAGAACAAATCAGTGATTCTATCAACTCACAATGGAGAACGGCATAGGAATTCATTTCACTATTTCTCGTGAATGCTTGGCAATTCATTGATAATAAAAAATAAATTTGTGGAGAGCCGTGATCCAGAATGTTTCTGGTATTGATAAAAAAATACAATAACAAAACGTCAATGTGCATAAAATTAAATGCAAATTTACTAGATTGTGCGATTTTTGAAATCTACCCTACAAAACTTTGAATTTTGTTCCTTAAAATTTATTGGGCTTATTAGAAAGAAAGAAAAGAAAAACTCGAGTGACATGTGCTACTAATGAGAAGAAAATCAAGTCAAAACTTAGTGGTGCTGAACCTTCAAATGTAATCAATTTTCAACTTGCAGTCTAATCTGGTAACACAGCAAAGATGTGTATAGCCTGCCCGATTATTGTTGGACAACAACTATTATCTGTGAATATTGCCTGTTGGGAAGGTAAATTAATTTCGTTGTTCTTCACCAAAGTAAAATAGCAAACATTTTAGTGGGTGATGATAAGTTCTCGGTCTGGCACACTTCTCAAAATTTGGCTAGGCATAATGTTTTTTAAAGCTTTTCATAAATACCTGGCGACTCTAGTCAGCCTGAAACCATTTTCTTTTACGACGAGAGCCATTTTTACTTGCCTTTTAGTAACACTTTGTTATAACATTGTTACATGGCCGTGCTGGTCTGTTTCAGAGAAAAGGAAATTGTCATTTATTGGAAATAAATAAGTAAAGTTGCTGATGGAGATTACTCATGGCTGTCACCATTTTGGTTTAAATTGGATATTCTACAGTACAGACTAAGCTCGACCACCCCAGTACAAAATATAATAAAAATAAGCCACAAACTATACTGGTTTGGAAATATCACTAATCACTAATATGTTTTTATAATACAAATACTAGGGATCGACATTTCATAGTGTTTTGAAAACATACGAGTTATACAGCGACAGCAGGCAATATAAGGTTGTAAAGATATATATCGTCTGCGGCGTCGAGTTTTCAAACCTAAAACATCTTTTGGGGTCACAGTTTTCGGTCACTGGTAGCCTACTGTATGTTTAGGGGTCGACCTATACGGTAAGTATAGACCTAACTCAAAATGTTGAGCTTAAATTCTTGAGGTTGACTTGTACGGCGCAATTTACGGTAAGTGCGTCTACTACTGCGGAAGTGTTAATTAAATCAATATGGCCGCTATGTAGACTGAATTTGACAGAAAATATAAAAAGAAAAGTCCTTAATGCCGCCCATGATAACACAGGTAAAATTTATTAAACAAATACGTCATTCAATGTTATGATTACACATATAGGGACACAGAAACTTCCAGAGGTAAAGGCGAAAAATAACCCATAGTTGTATGCTAATCCCGACACCATTTGAACGCAATGCATATAGCCAACTATGTCGCTTTTCTTATCACTGACTTTACTGCTACTCCCTTGTTTAACTTTAGTTTTTCATTAACAATTTAAATATTTCCGACAGAAGGAGAAATTGTCGATGATTGGATTTCTCTGTATCCTTGGAAATAAATATTATGAATGTCTTGTGCTTTTGAAACTTAGTAAATTTCAAAATAAGTTATTCTAAAATTCGCTTGAAAATGAAACAGAACTAGTGCTTTTAATTTAATTAAGTAATTGAATTTGAAGTTGTTAGTTTCTGTTTTTGAAACATGGTAATTCCTGTGTAACGAAAGAACCATATTTTGAATAGGTTAATTTATATATATATATATATATATATATATATATATATATATATATATATATATATATGTAGTTTCAATTGTGCTATATTCATAGGGGAATATAGACTGTTTATAGGAGCTTGCACCGCATGGTTACTCAGTTTCACGCCTCAAGCGTTTTCCATATCAGTATATGTAGATCACATTGAGACGTGAAACGGACAGTCACTATGCAGTGTTGATTTCTGTGTCAACGCCGTCTATCTATTCCTCCCTCTCTCTCCATATAATGCAATCTCTACAATCCCGTCCCCAGGTGCTGATTTCGATTAGAGTTGTCCTACCGATGAGGAAAGAGTGGTATATTTATTATTAATATACAGTGTGAGGCAAAAGAAGAGGTTCTGTGGAGTAGCAACTGAGGTCACCAGACCTCAAACCCTTGATTTGTTTTCTGTGGCTTTTTGAGGGGCTATTTGAAATCACTTGTTTATCAAACGCACTCAAGAAATATTGATGAACCTAAAGAAAGAATTAAATATGAATTCAGAGGAAACTCTTCGACGTGTTAATGAATCATGCAGGCACAGAATTGAAATATGTTTTGAAAAAGGAGGACATTTTAAACAGCACACACACACACACATATATATATATATATCAATTAAATAACTTGTAAATAATATTTTCATGCATAATTATACTTTTAATGCGAGATTCTGCTTCACCCTGTATAATTTATAGCTTCGTTATTCTACATCGAACACTATTGTATTAACACCAAACTCAATGTGCGATATTATATTCAACTCTCCCGTCGTATTCGATGTATGAGGGTCAAGCAGCTCAGTTGCTAGGAACCGACAGCCGGACACCAGCACATATGATTTGATTATAATGGTGAAGGTTTTGTGCAGAACCATCCACACTTTTTGAAGGGCCGAATACAGAGTGCACAATCTGTCACAAGGTCCCCAAACGACCCTCCGCAGGTTTTGAATTCAGAGTTGTCCTTCTTCTATAGCCATCCAAGGCTATAGAACTCAGTCTGTCCTACTATTTACCCATAGCTTTCCTTTCGTAAGTGAATGTAATGGATTCGATTGGAATTCGAACTCGGCTCTACGATTCCTCAATCCAAACCATTACTCCACCGTGCCTCTTTTTATATATATATATAATCTTGGGGAAAATGGAAACGCGGTTACCATCTTTCTCGTTATTCTGTATTTAACAATCCGATCCAACGTTTCCTTAGGCAGTTATTATGGCTAAGCATGTTTATTAACTGGTTCATATCTTCCAATATCGCACTCTTTTGCTCTCGAGTGTAAATACTCCTCATGCACTTTACCCGTACTGAATGTGACTCCATATATTTTTTCGCTATCTTTTATTGGAATTCTGAATTATCATTATGCACATGTTTGTTAGATTTTTGGCCGGACATGAGGTTTCAAAATATTACACTTAATTCTTTTCTATCCTAAAATTCTCCACTCAGCCATCTTGACGACTGTATAAAATCTCGGCTGTCGCTGGGCCGAGCTTCATAGATTTCGCTCGGTTCTCTAATTGCTGGATTGAGATCGAGATCTCCCGGCGGACTTATAGGTACCGCTCTTTTTGTTCGCATTTTCATCGGTCCCAAATGTCTATAATGACGTAATGGCTCCACGAAGTCTTCATCGCTGCTATCTTCATCTTCGATCGGACTGTGGAAGTTGTGATCATTGTGAAAATAATCGAAGTCCATCGTTTTAATCTCACCAGTCGTAACCTGGTGTCTGTTGTTCGGGGATTTGGTGCGTAGAGGCCGAGGTCCATGTTTACTTCTTTTAGAAACGTTCAGTATATCATTATGAGACTTAGCCGAACTTTCTGGAAAATCTTTTCTTTCACTCCATGGGCTGCCCACAAATGCCCGATTATCATAACCTAGCTTCCTGTGCTTTGGTTCCGGATACACGTCGACAGGATATTTTCTACGTGTAACTTGCGTTTCTGCATCATCTTCATCTTCTCGTTCTTCTTCTTTAATAACATTTCTTTGCTTCAATGACTGTTTTTCCCGGTATGCAAAGCGCTTCGAGTTCCGCTGCTCAGACACTTCGTGAGAATTATGAGTAGGTACTTCCGGTTCTGGTACCATTTGATTATGACTATTGCTTTGATTTTGAATTTTAATGTCCTTATTTGACTGGCTCATTTGTGGAATATCAGGAAGCCATTCACTCATTTTCTGCTGGCGTGGACGATTATCAGATTTTAATAAAGAATGGCGGTTGGTTTCAGTAAGCGTTGGTCTGTTGGTTTCTTCTGTCCATCTTAAAATGCGCTTTTCCACTTCCTTGATTTCACGATCGAGTTGAAATTTCTGCAGTTTGGCTAATTTGATTTCTCCCAGACGAGTTTCATGTTGTAACCTTCAGGAAAAAAGAAAAGAAAAGAAGGCAAACTAAATGCAAAAGGAAATCGATTTACTTCAATAATATATTCAGTTACCTTAGAAATGGCCTTAAATTGCTTCGAGATAGTTTCAACACTTACTTCTTTAATTTAATAGCAATAAATAAGACATAAGGAAGCGAAACTATTTTACTTAAAGGAAATTAAACACAATAATTAACAAACATAGAAAGGCATTTAATTTTTATGTCTAACTCAATAAATAGTTCACGTGATCAAAACGGAATAATCCATTGTTTATGAGGTAATAGCAAGAGATGTTAAACATTGCTACCTTTCTTTCTTTATTTATTTATGTCATTCTTTCTTTCAAAAAACATTTAAAAAAATCATTCATTTAGGACAGAAAAAGCAGAAAAACAATAAAAGATTAAAAAATCATTAAAAACATAAAAAAAATAACAGTAAAGATATTAAAACTATTAAAAATCATTAAAACACTACAAAAACACTTAAACAGTTAAAACAGTAAAAATGTTAAAAACATACAAAGAACATTAAAAAATTGAAATATAAAAAAAATAAAAAATCAGTATAAACATTAACAAATTGCTAAAAATAGAGATAAAGAGAAAAGGAATTAGTTAATATTTTTGTTGTTCCAGAATTTAATTAAGTGAATTTTAAATTTTTCTATTGAGTTAAATATTTTAAGGCTTCAGTTAAATACCTGGTTAAACACAACAGTGAATATGAAAAACTTCTCAGAAATTTCTATTTCACCTTTCTTAACAGAATTACTACTCTCCCAAACAAACGTATACAACTGTATCAAGAAATCAAAAGAAAATAGTTGAATCCGTCAACAAAACAATAAAAACAATATTTCCACACGTGACAGTACTTGACGTAATTTTCAGTTGACAATATGAATATAATAGCGTTTCCTAAATTCTTCTAGTTGCGAAGAACATTTTGTTTTGTTTTTAATAGTTACTTTGTTTTAATAAATTCATTTCGTTTTTGCCTTGAAAAAGTGCACATTGGACGAAACGCGTCGGCTAATATTACAGTTTTCCTATTCTCTATTGCATTTATAAACAACAGTGAATGTTATCACACTGCAGCATAAATAACAGACCTCGTTCTGCCATTGATTAGACTGCACCGTTTATAAACTTTATATGGAAGCCATAGTAGGGTGTAATGGTTAACGAGTTCGATTCTCACTTTCGACCTTGTGCCACATCTAAGCTACGCTTAGAAAATCGCCATATTGGCTGGTGCATTCACTTTCTTACGATTTCCAATAATAAAATCTTCTTAAATGCGTTCAGCAGATATTCATAATGCAGCTTTCATTTCTTTTTCTTTACAAAATTTCTTTCGATAGCTGTTTATTTTACTTCAAGAAATACTTTCTTCTTCGAATTAAAGTCTCTAAACAATGCTGTTTGTTCTGCAAATAACTATTTTCTTGTTTCGTACGAAGATTTGAAAATCGAATTTTCGGCGCCATAGCGTATATTGATATCTTTATTTCTCTCTATATATCTCTCTGCGTCATGTTTGTTCATGACATAGGTGATCATGGCTTCTCACAACCTCCATTTTTATTGTTATCAGTAATTCTTTTATACCACTCCTACCTGTAAATGAATTGTGTCTGGAAATCAAGTGGTTATTCTCACCTCTCTGCTTCTTTCTTGGCCGACCTTAGAGTAAGCTGTTTAGGATTTGATAAGTTTTTTTGGACGACTTGCTTTGTTTTCGCCTGTTCGTTGGTCACGCGGGTGGAACTTTCTGTTTCCACGGCCGTCTTAGGTTTCGATTTCTTTGATATATCCGGAGGTTTCTTCGTTGAAAGAACTGATAGATAGATAGAAGCAGACTGAGATAGATAGATAGATAGATAGATAGATAGATAGATAGATAGATAGATAGATAGATAGATATGTTGAATGGTGTCAAGAAACGAGAATCTTGGCAATACCATGAGTTTTTCAATTATAAAAGTATACAGATTGCAATGGGACAAAATATCAATTATCACATCGTAAAAATTTGTCTACCCTTAAAAACTGTCAAAATTCTGAGTTGAAAACCTGTTCTTATCACTAATGTTTCAAATACTAGGTAGATATTTAAATAGTAACATTTATATATACAAATATATATGCATATGCTTACGTATTCACGAACATACAAGCCTAAATAAATAGACTGGAAACGCCCCGAAGGAAATGTTACCTATAATGTCCAGTTTAGCATTTCATTACAAGCGTAGAGAACTTTATCCTTGCTAGGAGGTCTAAACTAATCGCCTTTCGTTAAACCCAGATTTGTAAATATCTAGTCTTTCTAAAGGCTGTTAGACTCACCTCACTGACAAACGCAAAACCATCATCCCACACCCATCTTCTTCTATAAGATAATCTAAGAAAATGTACGGCTATTCAAAATGCTTTGATTTTGTCAAAAAAATCAATGACCATTTGGTAGAATAAAAGCCAAATTAATATTTACTTTTGTATTGATATCAGTTATCTGTCCCTGACAGCGTGATATGAATTATCTGCCCTTGGCAACGTGGGAGTTAATCTCCTTTGCAAGCGGAGAAGGGAAATCGTCTTCTTTCTCCAGCCATTAGGAGGCTTACAGCTATGTCACGTTGGAATACCGGTTCCCGTCCGATCACCGAAATTAAGCAACGTCAGGCCTGGTCAGTAGCTAGATGGGTGATCGGTTGGGAATACCATGTGCTGTAAGCTTGAGTATGCGGTGGTGTAATCGATAACGGCTCGGAATTGGAAATTGCAGAGCCGAATTGCCAATCCTAGTCGGGTTCGTTATATACACTTACGCGCAAAGAAGATAGAAGAAGAATACAGAAAATCTTGAGTTTCTGGTACAGATGATTATTTCTTTTATGTTGACTGTATTGAAACAAAGTTAAATGTATCTTGAGTATGTACGTTTTCCACTTTGGTTCAGAAGTTATTTATGGGAAGTAAGAATAAGAACGGGTAAGTATGGTCGAGTTCAAGTCAGCCTCATGCTGAGTTGGCATGGCCGAATCTCTACTTCATGAATAGGGCTGCTGGAAATATGTTCAAACGACCTCGTTGGAAAGTGGAAAAAAGAGATTCTGTCCTTTCCGGAAGTGGGATCATAAAATCACACATGTGACCAGAAACCCTTTCCGGTTTCTATATAAATTGCATCACGAGAAAATTAATTAATTTATATATTTTTTATTCTTTATTATTATTTTATTTATTGGCTTTATTTCATTTTCCCCGGAGAACTACAAAGACATGTTTATTGTTTTCTCCTGTTTTTAAAGAACGGTCGCCCCAGTATGCACCCTAAACTAGAAACGTTGTCATTTATCCTTCAAAGAATAGTTATATGTTCTATTCTACATACATTTTACACCGCGTAGATAATTATCGCAATGACCTCGCATAGTAAACTACGATATATCTATATAAATATTTTAAGTGTCACCCAGTTGCCATTACCATATTCTAGTCTACAGTCTAGGGGTTACTTTATAACATGTGAGGTCATCCACTTCCAGACAGACGAGCAACATATGTCGTAAACCGCAAATTTGTACGGTCCACGACATATGACCCGATTCTTTAATATCAAAATCTTCAAATATATTGAACTTGTTTTAAATTATTATATCTTAAAAGAAAAATGTATAAATTACATTTTTTTCATCATTTTAGAAAATGTTATTTAATTAATATTTTATCTTTACAGAAGAATCAAAATGTCTACGCGCCATCAGTGAGAAATGGCTGACATCTTTTTCTTAGTTATCACTCACCTTGTTTGTTTAATTTTTTTCTTTCGCCCTTCACTTGCACATTAGTTACGGCCTTTGCTGCTCGGGCTAACTCTGCTGCCGCATCCCTGGTTCTCTTAGCTTTAATATAAATCAAAATTATTAAACTTCAAAAGAAGAAAAATGTTACGCCGTGGCGTTTCGAGATGGCAATTCTGTAAAGACACAGGCGGCGGTCAGATAGAAATTATATAAAGTTGATTTATGTCTCAATACAAATGGATTCACTTGGTTACATCTTCGTCATTAGGTTAACAAGTAACATTAAAATGTTTTTAACAAAGTTGAGATCATGATATTAATAATTCGATTTGAGAGTGTCTTCGTTTAGAGTTTCAGTGTGAGAAAGTTGACTACTTACCATCAGCAATTGCGTATACTTTCTTCTTCCCTTCTGTTCTTTCCTAATAAATGATAAAATAAGACACGGTGGTGTTAATATTAGCCGTTTCCTTATAAAGAAACATTTGACTTTGTGGTTTTTCTTTCTCATAGTTTATATCTTCATAACAACAATAAATAATGTTGGTCCCGATTGTTATTAGGTTGGTGCAAAAATAATGTCGTTTTTTGACGTTCAAATTCATGTGAGAAAACGACATTATTTTTGCACCAACCTAATATTTAATTATAGTTTTTGTTATCAGTTTTCTTTTTGTCTTCTATCTTCTTAAAGCTTGAAAACATCGAAAACCTTTGCCGAAATGGAAAGATTCTACATTCTAATGGCTGAACAAAAACAGTACAGAGAAATGAGGAAAACAACAAAATTAATGTAATGTATAAATGAACTTACGTATTCAAGCGTCTTTTTAAGGTCTTTGTTAACTTCTTTCATCGACTGAGATGTTGACCAGAGATAATAAATGACAAGGCTGCAGAATTTAAAAAAAAATAAAAATAGCTAAAATTTTTACACGATTCGTATTCTCCTTTGATGTTTTAGTTTATCTAAAATGGTTTATTATTCTTTGGTTTACTACGATTTACAATTTAGGCTCGAAAATGATTATTTATAAACATATTTATTTATAATATATTTATTTATAATATATTTATTATACACGTGTAATTTGGATGGATCTCTGTGCAGAAAAAATGCTATTTAAATAAAATACTTTCCAAATGTGAGCGGTTTTGTCCGATATTTGAATGTATATTTTCAGTAGAGTCTGTCAGGTCTTAAATGCACATCTATATAGCAACATTCAGAAAATATCTCTTCAAAAATGTTACAAAAATATTCCTCAAGCTCGAAATTAACGGGTAACAAGTCAATTCGATTACAGACAAGCAAAACAAAGAACAAAGCTAAAGTCAAAATCAAAAGTATTATAGATTTTTTACTAATGTTCATCAAATACAAGGCCCAAATTATACGAGTGTAAGAAAGTACAAGAAGTGAAGTTCTTGGGGTATACAGGAAAGATAGCGGCTAACTTGACTGTAGAGACCAAAATTTAATCAGTTAATAACATTTTAGAGGTCAGTTGGAGACGTTCGAATTATAGAGTTTTGAGTAGACTTTAAAAGGGACCAGAAACGTAATCTTAAGCAGGAAACAAGGAATAAACCTCTACTTATGTTCAAAAGACCAGGGTGGAGTCTGAACCGGATGATAGGCGAACCTAACTACACTAATTGTAAAAACAACAAAAGGCCTTATATTTATTTTTATGTTACGATGCTGCAAATATTCTTGGAAAGTCTTTTCGACTTCGTGTTCTCTATTCTGAATAATGTGCCTTATTTCTGAAAACATCGAGTGACAGGGAGCGAGTGTCAGTATTTCTCATCTATTTGTTTATAACAGATATAAATAAGTCTGCCCAGGTGTGATAAACCATTCTAGCTAGTTTCAAAGAGCAGTATAGGCTCCTGTATATTCCACATCAATTGAAATATGAATGCTTAAACTCTGTCATTATGTCACACACACACACACACACACACTACTTCAAATGTTATTGTAATGGATACTTCGTATTTGAAACAGACGCCTCATTTTTATTTATTAAGCAGTGTGTATAACGTTTATCGGCCTACGTATTCGAGAACTTTTAATAAAAAAGAGATTTCTCGAATGCACTGGCCGATAGATGTAATACACACTGTTTAGTAAATAAAAAACGGGGCGTCTATTTCAAATACGAAGTATCCACTATAATAACGTTGAAATTAATAAAAATGTCTGATTAAAAATAAATGTATTAATTCATTATTAATAAGTATACATACATACACGCACACACACACACACACACACACACACACACACACATATATATGTATATACATACATGCATATATATATTAAAGAGAAAAGAGAAGCCACAAACGTTTTTGGTTATAATGTGGATTTTTTAAATATATATTATACTTTATTTTCTATATTTTTCTACACGTGTTTTGGGTCTTGCGACCTTCATCTGGCAAAGAGCGGTTATTTTCGCATATTATTAAAAGGAATTAATTTTCCTTATGTTTTCCAATGTTTAATCATTGTCTTTTCTGTGTAGTAGTAATCCAAATTTTCTTGGATTCACAGAGAAAATATTATTCTGCTCAAGGGGTAATAAAACAATTAGGATTGGTCAAAGACACATTTCTGTCCAACTATAACCTCATATATATATATATATATATATATATATATATATATATATATATATATATTATCCTGGTCGAAATTTTCATCCAGAAAAGTAAGGTGTTTAGTTCTGTAAGCTCATCAGTGCATATATTTGAAAAATACGTCAAAGATTACCTTATTTCCTCCGTTGAAGAATTTAGAATGAAATAACAGCTTTAAAAAAATTACAAGAATTGTAATATTTGGACGGAAATTCCAAAACGAAAGTATCCTCTCAAACACAGAAGCTGATACATGAAGATGCGGTATTTCGAAAATAAATATTAGGCAAACAAACAGACTTCGTCAACAGTTACACCCCTGTGTGCAAACAATATTCGGAAAAACATAGAACAGCCAGATCATGTCAACAACCTATCAAGCATTGTACTTTCCGTTATAGAACACGAAGCTGTCTGTTTCGCACTGACATTGGCGACCGGATTAAAAATGGCGATATCATAGACGCCATAAATAAATAAATAACACAGATACGTATCTATGAACACAAGAAGGACTTTATACATAATTTATTAAATGCATCATTAGTCACACATAGAAACAAGTTTACCCACAACTTTGATCTAAAAAAGGCCACACTTATTAAAACTTACTTAGACGGAAGATTTTTGTGAGTGCCGCTATTGAATCGTAACAAAATAGAAATCTGCACCCCGGATTTTTTAAAATATCTCATTTCCTAAAAGAAATATTCCTTTCCCAAGCCAACATACATGGTTGTAAAAAAAATTAAAAGGAAACGGTTAAATTCAAAACATTTTATTATTTAAAATAAACAACATGTAGATTAATTTCTCAAACTAAAATAATATAAATAATAATTACATTATGGCTTGTGAAACCTGAGACCCGTACAATAACCCTATCTATATAACAGGTGATAATTTCAATAGATAGATAGATAGATAGATAGATAGATAGATATATATGAGTAGATTTAGATAGATTGATCCTAAAAAAGAACATTTTTATACTAATTTTCACCCAATACAAGACTCAAGAGGCAGCCAAGATAGATGGTTACTGTGTAATGTTGTATGAGAGGAAGTAAAGAAAGAAGTGAAGTTCATGGAGTTAGGCAGGAAAGATAACGGTTAACCTTAAACATCCTGCCGAAAGTCTGTTCTTGTGAAGAAGCAATCCGAATCGAATTTACTTCTTACTGTTACTTATCGTAGAATAATGCTGACGTTCTTGTCCCATAATTCTTAAGTAATGGTTTGTGTTTTATTCTCCGAATATGTGCTTGATGAATGTTGGTTGGTACTAAATTTGGTGTCATACAACAACGGAAATTAGCACTGAAAGTAGAATCAGCGAACCGAATACCAAGCTAAACCTTCGGTGTTTATTTTCATACTAATATCTTTGAATACGTCTCTTCTCTTCACGCATTTGTTTGAAACATATAAACACAAATAAGGCTATTTTTAGTATCTCTGCGAGTAATGGTAATAAACGTACCTTTTCACCTTTGTTGATACTTCCTTTTATAGAGGGTTTGTCAGCAATAGAAAAAAAAACTGGAAAATTACACTAGCTATGAGTAATAGCAGGCTAAATTAGGTAAACTGGACGCTTCGATGTTAACTATTCTAAAAGAGGGACTACTCTGAAGTCATAATCTTAGAAAAAGGAAACTACTTTACTTTCTTGGAAATTCGCACATATTAAAAGATTTTCCGGGAAGCTATAATCGGCTGCATCTTGAAGGATCATGGCATTTACGAAGAGGTAAATACATTTTGTCTGTACAAAATATTGTGATTAAATTATAATAATCGACTATATGCTTCATCTTAACAAAGTTATGAGCTAGAACAAGAGGAAGGAAACAGTTGTTGTTTGCTAAAGTAACGTACCTGAATGAGCCAAGAAGTACTAATGACGTGGCCGGCTTGGAGGCAAACTTTAGAATTTCAGCAACAAACGGTGAATTCTTGAAGAAGAGTTCCATAATATCATTAATATCTCTAGAAAAGATATTAATATTATTATAATTATAATTATTATTATTATTATTATTGACGTCTGTACATACACATGCATCCCACCGAGTACTAACCAGAGACACGAGATGAGAGATGATTTGAAAAGATTTACTCAGTAAAAGGTAAATTCACTGGTACAGGCCTTTATTCCATCGCTGAGAAAGCATATTTTAATGGCACATTACATGAAAGACAAAATATTAAATTACGTACGCATGCATAAAATGTACAAATGTATAACATTTTCATTCAGTTTCTACATGGTTTTTGACTAGATTCATTATTCACAGCTGAAGATTATTAAAATTTATACAAAGGTTAAAATTATAAACATTGAAAACATGAATTAAAATATAACCGACAATCTAGACAACAAAATCCTTTCTCTATTTTAAAAAATTTCCTTATATAGGTAAAACACTTCGTAAAGTGTGGGTTGTACTTTTGAGCACAATTTTTTTTTTTTTTTGTATTTCTTTAAGGCTTGGTGTACCAGGGACACCTACAATGAGTCTATCGGTACCATTTCCAAATAAACTGAGGGGTCCAACTACTCCTGAAATTATTGATGTCCTCACGTGTCACATTTTTAAGATTTCCCCTTCAAGATCCTTGTATTTTGATAGTTTTTTTTTTTTAATATTACCCGGGACTGCCATTTCAATAAGAAGGCACATTCTGTTTTTGTGGTCTTTGATCCCAGTGTCTGAACGATTAGCTTTTTTCTGTTTGTGTGTATTGTTATGACGTATTCAGGGCTGCAGCCTAGTCACAGCACCAATTATGACGTATTCCGGCCACGGCCTCCAAATATGACGTCGTTCCAGGTCCGGTCTGCTTCGGTCACCAATACCAGTACTCAGGGTCAATCCCGGTCTGCCCACTTGGTCAGGATCGATCCCGGTATCAGAGAACAAGCCGTCAGCCCACTCGTCGGTCGTTGATGGCGTTTGAAACAGCAGCTGGTCTCAAAGTTGACCTCTTCAACTGTAACCTCTCTTATCCATGTTGTGATTTTGATCTTAAGAGGGTCAAGCCGAATTTCCACTGGGGTATTTTAACCGCGCTAAACTAAGGAGTTGAACACGTGCATACAAAATTAAAAAATAAAATGGACGACGCCCGAATAAGTCACGATATTATGTTTATATCAGAATAACAAAAAATATTTACAGTTCTTTCTTTGTTCTTTTTCTTCTTTTCCCAACCCGTTCTAATATTTGGCGACGGAACGAAAATTGCGGGTAGCTTCTTTGAAGAATCTTCAAGTACTGTGATTTGTACTTGCTAGAACGGAACAAGGTTATCGTCGGAGTTTTTTCCTTCAGCGACAACTGGGTTTAACTTCAAGTACTATGTTTTGTACTTTCACCGACGGCACAAGGTTTATCGTCGGAATCTTTCTTCAACCACAACTGGTTTTAACTTCAAGTACTATTGTTTGTACTTTCACGGACGGCACAAGGATTTCGTCGGAGTTTTTCTTCTTCAGCAGATAATTATTATTATTCTTATCATTAGGTTGGCAAGCAGCGTTATATCAGAAATCTCTTAACTCCTCCAACTGCAACTCCAACGGCAAATAACCCCAAATCCAACTCCAACTAACTTTGGCCCTCGTGGGTACTTGTATTTATGTGTGCCCCTTTCAACTGGTGTGGTGCAAGCGAATAGGTGGGTTTTATGCAAATCTCTCAAAATTCAACCAGTCGTTTTCTTTCGTTTTCTATTTCACATTTTCAATTTTGGAAGATCCCCTCCTCCTTCGGGAGGAGCCATTATATGATGTCAGCCTTTCTGACGTCGTCTTCTGTTTTAAATCTGTTTAAATGTCTTTTTTGGGAACCAATTGTAATCTCAAATGGTATGTCATCCTAACTATTAATTATACTTGACAGTTAAAAAATGTGGAATAAATTAACGTACCTTAGTTTCGGTTTTTTTTTTTTTTTTTTTTGCACGGAAATGGCAGCGTATACATTGGATTAAAGGAAAACCGTTATTTTCCGTCATGAAACGCAAGACCGTAATGCAGCAAGAATAATAAAATTTAAAAAATGGAACTCAGTTTTCTGTTCCACTCAACATGCCATATTCACCTAACTTTGCACCAACCGATTATTATCTTTTTCGATTGCTGCAAAATGCTTTGACTTTGAGAACCTTGTCTAATGAAAACCTGATTCAAGGGACTGTTGGAAACCTTTTCGCATCAAAACCTGCAGAATTTGACACAAAGAGGACTGAAGAGGAATTTGACACATAATGAGGAATAACTGAGTAAAATGCAATTGGGCTTTCTGGAGCTTCTGTCACGTATCTAGAGATTCTTAACAAAACCAAAGAAGAATCTGCAATGTTATCGGTCCTGATCTGACATCTCGACTTCAATCACTTTCACACCACCTTAATGTAGCTTCCCTGTAACATTTTCTATAAATATTTTCATGGTAATTGTTCGAAAGAGCTTTTGTCTTTGGTATCTCAAGTTCACGAATTTAATCGTTGTGCTACATAGACAGCCAGATCATTTCACTGGTGAAATTGCTAAGTGTAAGCATAAATTACGTGTTGGTGGCTTCTTCTCTCACAATGTTTACAATTACCATGAAAATATTTATAGAAAATGTTACAGGGAAGCTACATTAAGGCGTTATGAAAGTAATTGAAGCCGAGATGTCAGATCAGCTACACAGTTTTTAAGCAAGAAAAGGAAAAGAATAGAAAATTGTACTCAACAGAGTTAAGGTTAAAAAAAAAAATAACGAACACTCGAATAATTTTTACTTAGGATGAAGTAAATAAAGAATGTTTTTACATACCGGAAAGGTCCACAATCGCGGGAGTATTTGTTGAAAAACACGATCATGGAAGGAATACAGCATATAAACAGCATTATAAGCAGGAGAGCATAATAAAAATTGTTTGAGCGAGAAGCCCGGAAGATTCTTTTCTCAGGAACATTGCAGACTAACACCGACCAGAAACGAACGTAAGCGAGTACGACCAGCTTTATTAGGTTCATAACGGAGATACCGGGTGAGAAAAACCATCCCAACCTGGAAGAGAATCGAAAAAAAAAAAAAAAAAGAAAGAAATACACCGGTAAATCTTAATATTTTCACTTATTTCTTTAAGCTTATCACAGCTTGGCACAAAGTTGCAATTGTCGGTGAAATAATAAGGATTAGACTCGCCAAACTAGAAAGGACCAATGGTTGTCAGCCATTGCTCTTCAGCAGACGCCCCCGTATATATATATATATATATATATATATATATATATATATATATATGTTCACCCAGTACAAGATACAAGAGCCACTCGAGGTAGAAGGTTTAAGAGTAAGAGGCACAGTTCAGTTTATGGGGATATGTGGGAAAGATAACATGTTGACTTAAACAGGCCAAGATTGTAGTGATCGAGGAAGCATCGTTATGGGAGTCGGTTACATAAAGCAGCAGTTTGAAAAAGCTGCTCGAGTGGAACTTACATTTCAGCAATGAAATACAAATGGAATTGGGATGGTTTGCTACAATTGGCGTGGCATGGCGGGTGTTAGTCATGAAGGTTACAATTGGTGGAACTAAGGAATGTAGTTCGTCTGAACACTTTCCATGGAAAAAGCGATAGAGCAGCGAGAGTCTTGCGACATTTCGTCTGTCAGAAAGAAGTTGTAGGGTGAAAAATAATTCGTTACTCACAAAGAGGGGGAGACACTTTTGGATTCTATCGAAACTGGAAAGTGAAAATATTCTTAACAAGATTTATTTTTATGTCTTGGATCATAAACATTTTTTTAAAATATCATTTTCATTGACCTACTAATTATTCCATGACTAATTTCTTTTATCATTGCTCTTTCATCGCTGTGTTTCTGTGTGGGAGGGGAGATAGGCACGCATTCGTATAACTTGAAAATAAAATAATATTTTTATTAAAGAAGTAAACAAAACAGCGATTTTTATTAACAAATAACTCACCTACAAAAACGCCTGATAATTATGCACGAGCCAATACATATATATATATATATATATATATATATATATATATAGGGTGACCCAAAAAAACGGGAACTATTTAACAATCCAATAAAACCAAGAGTGATGGAAGAAAAATATTTAATTCATAGTAATTGAAACCTTAAAACATGCCATTTAAGAAACAATGATGGAATTTTCATTTTTTTTAAATTACATCCTGTAGATGGCGTCCTCCTGTACGAATGCATTCTTGAAATCTGCTGTTGAGATTCCTCATTGACTGCTGCAACATCTCAGCTGGGATACTGTGAATTTCATTCTCGTTACTAAAATGGCGAAATGTTTACGTGCTCAAGGTCACTGTCTCGCAGTGTTGCCACTTGCTCATGTCTGGCAATACGCACTTCAAAAATTCCCGTTTTTTTGGGTCACCATATATATATATATATATATATATATATATATATATACTAGAAGGGATCCCAGTTAAATATTTTCTTGAATATGTTTCTTACACAACATAACAAATAATAAAAAGATTATTTACACTTTTTTGCACAAATCGCTGCGAGAAGAAGAAACATTCTGATGCACAAAGTAAATCAAATGGTGTAGTCTTTTAAGGCATCTGAGATCAACTTCACACTTGAGGTTTCACAATTGAATGTTTAATGAGTCTTTATGCTAAAAAGGGGGCACGGTGGAGTAATGGATAGTGTCTCGGATTGAGGAATCGGAGAGCTGAGTTCGATTTACAGTCGAATCCATTACATTCATTACCGCAGAAAGAAATAACAACCTACTGCGGGAAAAAAATCTGCATCGTCAGTCATGTATCGAAAGATACATGATCACCTAAGCGTATATCACGCATGGCACATAACTGACTGACTGGCGTTAAAACACTACGCTCAAGGTGTTATGTCGTTCACAACAAAATAGTTCAAAGGTCAGAAATTTTATTTTATGTGGAAATTCTATTTTAGTGGCAATCCCTAAAAGTTCAATATACAAGAATTAAATTTGTGTGATCGTGTGTATGAAATAGTTTTAATGTTCCCTACTATGTTGGAAACATATATAGGTGGTGCATGTATGTATGTATCTATGTATGTATCTATGTATGTATCTGCATGTGTATGTATATATGTATTTGTGTATGGGAGTTGTTTGCATGGAAGTGGTACATAAGGATAGTCGCCATATTGGCCTCGCAGTTCACTACTACTACTACTACTGCGCAGTGAATACTTCATACTTTGATTGAGTCCCAAAGATTATTGATTGTTTTGCATTCATTCTATTGATTGAGTGTAGGTGATGTAATGGATAATGGCTCGGAATCGCTAATCGGAGAGCCGAGTTCCAATTCCAGTCGGGTTCGTTATATTCACTTACGCGCAAAAACTCTTAGGAAAGGTATGAATCCACTTCTTGTCCCCACCAGCTATGGGCTAGTTATTAAGACTTTTATCACTTAACCATTATTATATTCAAAAACAAAATAAAATAAAATTGGGTACAAAAAATATGTAGATTTCGGGATTAAATTGCCGATAGAGGTTGATATGTGGCTAAATAAAAATAACATTCACTTAGTTTTATTTTTATTTTCCTCTGGGTGGCTTAGAAAAATTACATCATTAATTTAATCCATTTTAATCTAGCCAGTTTAAAGTATATTCCATGAAGCCGGAATATTCAGATATTAAATAAAAAAAAAAGTTTTGTGTCTTATCTGGGATTAGTTTACAGCTAAACAAATAAATTAAGGTGAACATCCTCTAGATCTGCCAAGTCCATATTTGTCAGGGGTTGTATATAGAGAGAAATTATGTAGGAAATTGAGTGTCAGATTTTCAAATATAAAACACTTCAAACATATTACCATATCATTCCTTGGTTGTTTATAAGATGGAGAATATTCTCCGCTGTCTTGAATTCCCCGTATTCTGGCTGGAAGCGAAAAAGAAATTGCAAACAAATGAACTCAAAAGAATTAACAAAATATTGTCTGTATCTAAAACTTAAATTAATTTATCTATATATTTATATTCACTTATCTCATTTTGTTTCTCTCAACCAATCATTATCTATCTCGGCCTCTTCCTCTAAACATATATTAGGCTGGTGCAAAAATAATGTCGTTTTTTGACATGATCTTGAACGTCAAAAAACGACATTATTTTTGCACCAACCTAATAGATAGACAAACAAATAGATGAGTAGACAGATAAATGATGAACTTTACTCTATGGTACCTAGGCTTTATGAAATTAAGCGCAGTACTCGATTGGCGGCAAGGTTTCATCATTTTACAATTTAAATGACTGGATGTAACCATAAGTTCTATGCTAACAGTACTTTCTATCGTACTTCTCGCATATGGAAATCTCCTCTGGTTTCTTGCATCCCAGTCAACTTTCATCTTCAAAAATTTAAATTCAATGTCAATCATTATCTTCTGTCTTCTTTATTCCTTAAAGATAAACGATTAATATTTCTTTCAACAACCTCAGTAAATGCTTATAGATTCAGATATAAACGACTAGTATTTATTGATCCTCGACCTAAGTAAAATACTCTTCCAGCTTCTTGCTTTCCAGTCAACTTTGATTTTTAAAACTTTCAATGCCATGTCAATCGTTAGCTTCTGTCTTCTTAATTCTCTTTTTTTATTGTTCTCTCTTGTTAATAGTATATTTTTCTCATATTTTATAACACCCGGCAACCACTTGTGTCATAGTGGCTTTATTGCCTGGCTTGGGGGAAAATGATAAAAAAATATGTATAAAACGATATGATATATAATATATAATGGATGTTTAAAAGTCCTCGGTTTGACGAACAGGTAATTTTGTAACAATTCTGATTTGACAAGGTATGGCACAAGGATCTATTTGAAATGCTGGAAAAACTCGATCTATTTGGAAAATATGTTAGAATAGTCCAGAACTTATACTGGGAGCAAACCGCTTGCATACGGATAGAAAATAAATTGAGTAGTTATACAAACATAGAAAAAAGCGTGAGATACGGATGCATCTTCTCCGCATATTTTATTCAACTTTTACAACGACGTCATCGTAAGAAAACGGGGATAAATTACAAGAAGACAGAAAATAAGGTCATCAGCAAGAAAAAAAAGCAAGAAAGGCGAGTTAAGAATTGGAGATATAAACACCAAGCTGATGCAGAAATTCAAATATCTGGGAAGTGTTTTAACAGAGGATGGAAAATACAAAAAAAAAAAAAAAGGAAAAGAGATTCGAACACGGACAAGCGAAAGAGCGATTCCAAAAGATAAACTGAGGTGCTGAGGAACGGAAAAATTAATTAGAAAAAAAGAAAAGAATGATGGATTTTTATGTAATATCCATCCTCTTGTATAACAATTAATGTTGGACATTTTTTCCAAGCCGCACGTTTACATTTGGGCCAGTTGTTCTATTCTTTGGTATAGAGAACATCGTTAAACACTATATATGTGAATGACTTTGTAATGAATCGCAGTTTTTAAGGGTCTGCCTCTTCTGCTCAACACTGCAGTCGCTTTTTTAAAAAAATCTAGAAATAACCAGGAAGATTGTCTCATCATATGTCTAACAACAGTTATATATATATATATATATATATATATATATATATATATATATATATATATATAACATACTTTCGAGTTTGTGCCACACTTAATATATATATATATTCACTCTTTTGTCAAGTTCATCACATTCTAATTCTAGGGATGGCTTCAAACGTTTGAATTGTAGTATATATATATATATATATATATAATCCTTTGCTAAAATGGATAATCCTGAGGAGTTCCTAAGAAATGAATATATATATATATATATATATATATATATATATATATATATATATATATATATTTAAAACAGATCAACTATTCTTATGTCACTTGACAGAAGAGATGCTTGGAACAGTTTCATTAAAAGCTCACCCCACGCTCCTTCATCCAACAAGATATCTTCCTCTCGCTTCTCTCTTTATTTTATCCGTTCCTGTCATTTATTGCCTCCCGCTATCACAAAATCTTCTTTCTTTCCTTCTTGTCTGACTTTCTTTTTTTCAAATTAATTTACTTCCTGTATTTGGTGCATTTAAACCAGTCTGAAGATGCAGTGTAAACCAACTACGAAATAGATTTAAATGTAAGGCTTTTCTTTGAATTTTTCTGAATTTTATTGCTCTGTATGATTTGTTATTATTCTCATAAATTGAACTCTCGACTGGAGATTCATTTCTTAGGAACTCCTCGGGATTATCCATTTTAGCAAAGGATTATATATATATATATATATATATATATATATATATGTATATATATATATATATATATTACAATTCAATCGTTTGAAGCCACCCCTAGAATTAGAATGGGATGAACTTGACAAAAGAGTGAAAAAACAAACGAAAACGAGTTCTTAGACACATTGAAAATAGAATGGAATCAATTACCAAACTTATATATATACATATATATATATATATATATATACATACATATATATATATACATACATATATATATATACATATATATATATATATATATGTATATATATATATATATATATATATATATATATTGTATTTGAAAACACATATATGTAAAGGACGTACTTACAAATGTTTTTTCTAAGTTCCAACACCAGCAGTTATTGCAGTATCGGACGAAGAGTCCGCGAAGGAAATCTTGCAGGAGGATCATGATAATAGTCATTAACAAATCCAAAACTGTGATTTTAAACACTTCCTGTAAAATGGGAAAATGATAGAAAGCTTATGGTACAAAATAATTTCAATAATCAACAACATACGAATAAATCAGCGACGACGGGGGTGCGTTAAACTGATAAATATCGCTTTTTGAATGTGTTCATCCGAAGAATCAGTGTGATAAAAATTAAAGACCTTTAATGCAGTAATTAGCAAAGGCAACAGCCTAGCCTAATAAAAGAATTTGACATGATTGTGTGGAAAGAGTGATACACTAGCAAATATACCAGCAATTTTGAAAAGGCATTCTAACCAATCGTATAAGTGTGTATATATATATATATATAATATATATTCTACATTCAACACCATCACTTGATAAGACACCAGAAGTGTTGAAACAAAATTACTATTTTTGTAGTGATTTTATAACATTATTATGTTTTAATTTTCGAATAAATTATATTTTATCTACTCGGTATTGAGCAGTCTTTTAAGAATAGTATTTTTGGTTATTGGAATTTATACCGTCTACACCAGTCCTATATATATATATACATACATACATACATACATACATACATATATATATATATATATATATATATATATATATATATATATATATATATATATATATATATTATAATTATATTATAATTATTTTCTTTTTAAAAAAATGTTTCATTTTTTTGTTTGTTTCAAAACCAGGTCAAGATATTATGTCCATGTTTTGAAACAAAAAAAAATGAATCATTTTATAAAACATACACATAACAAACTATTTCTAATTCTAACAGTTAAAATATAATCCTTGAAAATGGCTAAATGTATAGCCGAAAGCGCTCGGATAAAAAGAACATTTGGACAGTTTCTATATAATTTATCATCCGAAAAGAAAAACATTATTAGATCGCATCGCATGAGAAATTGCATAAAAAACTAAATAAAAGCACCTTGTCAGTCATTTTTAATGAAATGTGAATATATATATATATATATATATATATATATATATATATATATATATATATATATATATATATATATTGAAAATAAGTAAAACAAATTTCTTTTGGATTTTGATATTCAGACAAATCTCCTGATGGAAGCGGATAGATAGATAGATAGATAGATAGATAGATAGATAGATTTGGTTTGAATGTGAATAAATAAAGGTCGACATGATAAAAAAGTTAGTCAACAAAGTAGACGGGCATTTTTAACGCGCCCCCGCATCACTATCGAAGGTCAGTTTAAAGTGGGCTTAACGGCAATACCGTGGAAAAATTGCTCAAACCTCGTCAGCACTTTCCCTTCTGGGGTCTCCTCATGCGCCGGGTAATGACCACAACCCCCTCTCGAAGGAGACGTAGTGTCTGGAGAGGATGATTTTATCTTAATATTATTTTGAAGTAGATACAATTATAATAAACAGATAGCGACTTCTTTTGATAGCGGGGATGCAGTCAGGGTATTGTTTGACCCCGGCCAAGAAGCTGTTTCCTATTTTGGTTTTATGGCAAACAAAGCTAAACTTAGTCAATAGCGGTAAATGTAAGTGATGATTAATTTAGGAAAAGCACAAGTAAAAAAAAAATCAATCATTGACAAACCTTCTTACCTGTCCAACGTATGTTTCCCAACATTTGAAAGGCTTGCACTCGGTTGCAGAAACCGCGGATGTTGTTAAGGTCATTCCGTGGGTTGAAGAATTGAAAAGCGCCGGGGTCCACACGGATGATAGCTGTGTTGAGGCAAGTCGACCTTTGACTTCAGAACCATTTTCATTGGACTTTGACCCAGCTGTTGTGTTGACGTTACTAGAAGAACACTGGCTGTCAGTTATCTAGTCAAAGACAACAAAAATCACAATTTCATTTACTTAACACGTTCAACACCAAAAGACGTCAGTTTACGTTTTAATTGCTTTACCTCTTTAACGACAGCTGGCATTAATTAGGTAACGTCCGCTATTTTGAAATCTTAGCCTTATCTTCATTTTGTCCTCCACAAACTGTTTGGATTAATGTCTACTTTCTATAGAGCTGCTTAATTTCTGGAGAATCGCGATTGTTCTTTTCATGGCCGACACACGTCAGCGAAAAGCCGTTGGCGCTGAAGGTGTTAAAGATGGAACAAATTTTACGTTTGTCACTAACTTCTTGAAGTTCAACTAGCTTTGCAGATACAGCGTCGTGGCGGCCGGGTTATTTTAACAAGGAATACAAGAAAGAAAGAAAAACTATCAAAGCAAGAAGGTACTGGAAATTTTAAATGTTCTTGCCGCTAACGATGTTGACCATTGATAACTTAAGACTAAATTCTAAATATTTTGCCCCAACACCAAAAAAACAAAAAACAAAAAAAACATTTGTCTCTGCTACGGCCCTGAGATAAAAAGTTAAAAAGTGATTTTAACAGATGATATAAGAATGGAATGAATTATGGAAGATGATGATGAGGGTTTCGGTAATGAAATTGGCCAGTCCTGAAAGGATGTGCGTCTAAAGAATGAGTCTGTCAGCAAGCAGACGACATTAATAAAGAAATGCACGACAAAGAAGATACCAAATAGAACGAGGAAAGCGTGTCTTTATATAAACGAGAAGCTGTAAAATTACAGATATTTAAATATTTACGTGCAGTTGGTTGATCCGAGAAATTTTTAGTGCTTTTATTTATGAATTTTTTATGAAATGTGTAATGTTGTAATGGAAAACAAAGATGGCGAATCCTTTTGGGACGAAGTGGCTACAATTGCCGAAAACATGGAAACCGATTTTTTTTAAATAATAATGGGTATAAAGTAATTAATATTAACAAAACAAAAGTCATTGAAACAAAGCAAGTTCAGTCGACCAATGATGACAATTCCAGAACAACGTAACTATAAACAATTTTTTTTCTATCCTCTGCCAGCCGCTATGATGGAGAAAGCATTACCTCGAACCGTCGCCAGTGAGACACGCTGCAAGAGTCACATGGAAACTCAATGAGAAAGCGTTGTTAAAAAAAGATATCAATGAGTAACCCTAGTACTGAAATTGATATACATATAAGACAAAGTATTGAAAAGTTCTTGACCCAGTCCACTTCCAAGAATATATGGCTAAATGACCAAACATATTTTTTAAGGTAGATGTTCATGATCGGAACGAAAACTTTTCAGCATTCCTTCAAAGAAGAAGAAGATGATGATGATGATGATGATGATGATGATGATGATGATGACAACAGAAACAACGCAGAATTTAGCGCAATAAAACGAGGATACATAATTCAGAAAAAAAATCTGTTTTCTTACTATTTGTACTAGGTAATATTTCATGTGAAGATCAAGAAAAGAATCACTCAAAACATGGTAAAAAAAAATGAAAATGTTATTGCTGTACAACCAAATATCAATAGCTTGCAAGCATGTTCCTCGGGGTTACTTTCGTTCTTCGTGAATCACAAGGTCCGTTTGGAAGGTATCCAGACATTTTAATATCTCGCGAACTGATTGCGCGTCTATGATATAATTGACAACAAATTAGAGAATTATAAGAGACTGATGTACATAAATAGATACTCTTTCGTGTGGTTACTCGGTCAGAAGTGACCACACTACTGAGTGACCTTGTGTACTGTACAATCATCGCATTCACAATGTCCGAGTAGATCCTTCACATCTCGTGCAGGACTTTTTGACAAAACATGGCATTATCCAGGTCGGTCAGCTGCCATCTTACTAGAGTCCGTATTTTGTCTAAAATTAACCATTGAATCGCTCTGAATTAGACTAATACTTTAACTACTGCAGTGTTATAGCATTGTTTCCTGGCTGTGCTGGTCCGTTTTGAGAAAAAGGAAATTGCCATTTACTGGAAATAAATGACAATAAAGAAGCTGACTGTGATTTTTCATGGGCACCGACATTTTGGCTTCGATTGGATATCCTGTAGTACAGATTATGCTAAACGATCCACCCCCAAAACTCAGAATATAATAAGAATACATCACAAAACAGGATGGATGTACGTTATTATATCATCACTCGGTTTGGAATGAGTACGATACACAAGTTAGCTTATAACACAAACGCGATTGATGGGCTGATATTTCACAATGTCTTCAAAACGTATATATACGTTGACAGCAAGGAATGTAAGATTTGTAAAGACTTATAAGTACGTCGACAGCAGCGGAAACATTAAGGAAAATGTGATGTGACAGTTGCATTAACTGAGCTTCTCAAGGGAGTCCACTGAAGACAACTCGGGTCTAAAATGAAGTATTGCTGCGATATATCTGGGTTGGAGTGACCCAATTTTTCCCTTTCCACTCTGGAGACAGTCCAAAAGCATCTACGCCGCCTTGTAGGGTATGGATTATTTTCATCTTTCCCACAGATGCTATTTCCATGGAGAATGTTCCACTAGTTCTAACCTTCATAGCTACGATCTGCCATGTCACAAACACTGAGGTGAAGCACCCTCGTTTCACTCAAACAGCTTCCCACAAGGCGCTAAAAATAAAAGGCTATTTTTTCTTTAGTATTATAATTAAAGACCTCATATATATATATATATATATATATATATATATATATATATATATATATATATATATATATATATATATTACGCGAATCATTCATACGAAAAGGAGATAATGAAGTTAATGATATAAATGGCTAGAATCACTGGGTATGTTTGTATATATATATGTGTATATGTGTATATATATATATATATATATATATATATATATATATATATATACATATATATATATATATATACATATATGTATATATATGTGTATGTATATATATGTGTATGTGTGTATATATATATCGTGTCATGTATATAGGATTGCATGTGGTCTGTGTATATATATATGTGTATATATAAATGTAAGTATTTGTGAGTTCATATATGTAATATGTGTGATTATATGTAAAATATAGTAATATAAATACGTATGTAGGTGTAGGTATTTATGGTTATACATCTTTTTTGTGTATTTATATATATATATATATATATATATATATGTGTGCGTGGAAAGTATTCTAAGGGAACGACTTAAAGTTCTTTTATTAACGTTTTATCTTTTTTTCATTTTTAGTCATATATATATATATATATATATATATATATATATATATATATATATATATATATATATATATATTCACTCTAAAGAAATAATGGATTAATAAAGAAAGAAATAAAAACGAGGCATCTAATTCAAATAAGAAGTGTCGACTATATATATATATATATATATATATATATATATATATATATATATATATATATATATATATAATGAAAAAGTGAAAAAGAGAGAGAGATCGTATAAATGTTATCAGCATAAAAAATGGAAACGAGTTAGAATTTACGTTGAGGTTTTTTCTGTTCCTTTGCATTCATATCTTTGGAAAAGGCATGAATCCACTCCCCACCACACAGTCTGTCCTGTTACAAAATATTTTAGCTGCATGGTGCCGAGGTTGTAGTTTTACTGTTGGAGTTTACTTCTAGGTTGCCTGACGTGTCGACTGTAAACGTGATCCGATAGTATCGCAATCTTGAATAAATTGAAGTTCTCTTGCAACTTTTGATATGGCCAATGCAAGTGACTTAACACTTGAAATCATCTCTCTTACATTGGTGATATTGTGACAATGGAGAATAGTTCACAGACCTTGTTTACAAAGTCGAGAGCAGTAAAGATCAACTACATGTAAAAACACATGAGACTATACAACATTGTAATAACGTCATCAATGCAAGGGAGATAAATCTAGACTTTTACTTGCTAAGACTATAGTTATTTCCCTTAGATTTGCACTTTCACAACAATGGTGAATAGTTTAAATCTGTAAACGTCGTCGGGAGGTGAAAAGACCGATTGCGTGAAAAAAAAAACAAAAAAAAACACAGTACCACAATAATAATTGGAATAATGTATTTAATATCTCACATGTAAAAAATTTCTAATAAGAACAAGAATTTAAGAAGATATGCCGCTATGTTTGAAGGGGTGGGTTGATATAGAAAATTTACTCAACAATTGAGAAAAACAATTATTCCCGACAATTTAAAAAGAGAGTTTGCTTACCTTTTCATAAAGAGAGTACATCAGAGTTGTTACATTCAAAAAATTTAAAATGAAAACTCTGAAACAAAAGAAAAACATGAGTAAAATTAAATAATTAAATAATTAATAATTTTGATGGTAATAAATATGTCTATCCAAAAATGTTGACCCATTAAAGGTCACCGTAAAATCAGGCATTAATTGTAAAGATTAAATGAAAAAATCTATTGTTAAGTATAGGTCTCTCCTTCTTACTCCTCATTACCATTAGACTCGCCGGCGGAGAAGAGGACTACATACTCACCACGTTATAGCCCTAGCCTTTCTACAGGAAACGTTTCTACCGTGGTTTTTGTAATAAGTCGTTATTTTACGCGGTGAAGTTGCCAGCCGCATACGCAACCTTTTTAATTCTGAGTTGTTTTCTACTAGACTGGTTGCCAACCAAGGCTAGAGAGATCATTCCGCCCTGTCATTTAAGCCATAGCTATGACATGGGGAAGAGATGGATCGATGCCTTTCTCAAGAGCCTGCTAAGATTGACGAGCTAATATCGAGATGTGAGAAAGTCCTCTACTGGGATATTTTTAAAGATGTGAAACGTAGGGGTTCGAGCCAAGCTAAAGTCAGGATTCTGAGTATTGATTTTCAAGGTAAACTTGAACTGTTAGCACAATCTTATTACAAGAGAGAGAGAGAGAGTGTGTGTGTGTGTGTGTGTGTGTGTGTGTGTGTTTGTGTGTGTGTGTGTGTGTGTGTTTGTGTGTGTGTGTGTGTGTGTAGGAGGGGAAGAAGGGGAAAGACGTGCGGGTGGCTTAACGGTTAACAGCGTGGAAGATGATGCCGGCAAGTCAAGTTGAAATTTCATCATTAACCCATATCTTCTCCTCTCAGTCATTGGTAAAATAGTATCACAGACTTGGCTATTTAGCCTTTGTAGACCAACCAGAAAGATTGCCTCTGAATTTAAGCCAACACCAATATTATATGTGGCAGCATAGCAGGGTAAGGGGCTATCCCTCCCCATGTTTTACACACCATGAGGAAGGCAGTAAACTGAGAAAAAACGCTATTATCTATCTATCTATGAAGTTATAAAAAGTCTGGTGTGTTGGAGTGAAATTCGATGTTAAAAATGGCGTGAGGGACTAAATAATATATAGAGTTTTAGAGACAAATATGTACATAGCATTGACAATATTGATAAAACAGTTTTGCTTAATATTGCCGATGTTACACGAACATTGCTGTAGAAAATTGTTCCTTCTCCGCGCAAACACACATATATATATCTGTACGTTTTACTTATATTGCCTTAGGATATCCCGTGAAAAGGGAATAGAATTACTATTACAAATTGTTAATGGCAAAAACCAACGTCTCTATACTAAAAAATGTGCATACATATACAGTGGACTATTTTTTAGTTTTTAGACACCCTTAATTACAGCAATTTTGGCTTGTGTAATAACATCTCTTTTTTTTCAGACAATACCGTGTTAGTATCATGCTTCTCTCATCTATGAATGATAGTTGACTTATATTTTGCAATGAAAGTTCGCGGAAGTAAGGAAATTGGTGAATTTCAACGATGGCAAATAATAGGATGACATCAATGTGGCAAGTCGAATAGAGAAATTTCTAGGTTTTTCCAGATTAATCATCAAACAGTCAATAATATTGTCAAGAAATTTAATGTAGAGGGACATTGTCGTGTGGAACAACATTCAGGAAGACCAAGCATCGTGTCTGAGTGAACGTAAAGAGCGCTGATGAGGGAAGTCATTAGAAACCGTCGTCAGAGCATCAAAGATGTCGCCAACAGCATGGAAATGTCGCCATATGCGGTGAGAAAGACTCTAAAAGACCTAGGCTATCAAAGAATAGTTGCAAGAAAGTAGCACTTGATTTCAGTGGTTAACAGGAACAGGCGTATAGACTAGGACAGAAAATTCGAGGGTAAAGATTATTAATTTTGGCAGTCTGTAATTTGGTGAAATGAAACTAAATTCTGCCAATATTCGAATTCGTGACAGGTTTATGTCTGGAGAAATCAGAATGATATTTGGAACACTGAATATCTGTAGGCGACCGTGAAACATGAAGTGATTAGAGTAATAATATGAGGCGCTGTCTGTTTTAGAGAAAAATCTGAAGTGGATCTTGTTGACGAGCGGTTGAATGGTCCCAAATACTGTCAAATATTAGAGAAATCCCACTGTTTGAAACCTATCAGATTGACAAGAATATCTACCTTTTTTTTCAAGAGGATGGAGTGCCATATCATCCGAGCAAAGTAGCAAAGGCTTAAATGAATCTCAAGGAATCAAGTTACTGCCATGGGTAGACCAAAGTCCTGACATGAATCCAATAGACCATGTTTGGGAGCATCTTGACCGAAAACTTCGAAAGCATGCAACCGAAATCACGTCAGTGGCAACCCTAAAAGAAACATTGCTAAAGGAGTGGCAAAATATGGCTCAGACGACTGTTGGTAACTTGATCAAATCCATGAAAAATCGAATACAAGCACTGAAACTAGCAAATGGAGGACATACTCCATACTAGTTCCAATACCGTTTATTTATGTTGAGTTGGGATTGCGTAATTAAATTTTGAAATTGAATGTAGTTTATTTTTTCTGGTTAAAATCTTTTCTTAGGCCACTGTATACATATACCCACATTCACGTGTGTGTGTGTGTGTGTGTGTGTGTGTGTGTGTGTGTGTGTGTGTGTGTGTGTGTGTGTGTGTGTGTGTGTGTGTGTGTGAGAGAGAGAGAGAGAGATATGGGAGAGATAATTATGTTAATTTAATTGTTTTCGTCCATCCAGTTCAAGGGAGGTAACCAGATTTTATTGTTCTCAAAGTGCTCTCCCTTGAAATATGGCTTTCAAGGCTGTTGTATTTTGCAATTTCTTCAAAAATGATTTTGTTGCGACTGTTTTTTTTATGTTATGTATTTATTTATTTTAAAATTTATATCAGACCTATAACACGTATACATATATATATATATATATATATATATATATATATATATATATATATATATATATATATATATATATATATTATATATACATTATATATATATATATTATATATATATTATATCGTGTAAACAGTCGTGTACAAACAACACGATCAGAAATATAGAATAAATCTTTGTAAAGACTTAAATTTCCATCCTTTTTTTTTCGGGGAGGTTTACCTGGGTAGATGGATGTGAGGTTAGTTTCGCCTGGGATTCAAACATGGATTCTTCTCTTTATTATTTTACTCTTCTTCTTCTTCTTCTTCTTCTTCTTCTTCTTCTTCTTCTTCTTCTTCTTCTTCTTCTTCTTCTTCTTCTTGTATTATTATTATTATTATTATTATTATTATTATTATTATTATCATCATCATCATCATTATTATTATTATTATTAACATTAACAACTTGATTTCCAATTTGCATTACTTATGGGCGATCGTAAAATAATGATCTGGAACTTGCAATAAAAGCAACTGGAAGTTACAAGATAAGGATTGTTTTGCATTAATCGCTCTGTTTTTATAACCGTTAAACACTTTTTCTTTGTTTCCAATGAAATTTTCCTGATTCTTAATACTTTGTTTAATTTCTGGAAGGCATTTTCCGCTATCCCAATGCGGCTTCGGATTTCGGTGCTATATGTTTTGACATTATTTAATGAGAGAAAATGATATATTAGATAACGGACCAATGTTAGGACAATTAATGACAAAGTGGAAATCTTTTTCGTGTGACATGTTTCATCTTTTAGAAATTCATCTAACTAAAGTGATGTTTTCGGTGATCTAATTACACATGCGCAAGGAGGAGAGGGGCGCTATTATTTAATAATACATTAATGTGTAAAGAAAATAATGAATTTACTTCCTACAATATAGTGTGTTTTTATTTTATTTTACTTTTAATTATTTAAATTTATATATTTTGTTTCTAAATGTCTATAGGTAAGATTGTAAGTAAAAGGCATAACCGATGTTTTAAGTGATGCATTAAGTTTGAACAACTTACCTGGCCAACTGTACCCTGAGGTTAGTTCGGGGATGATATTGTTCCATGGCTGATATCAAGTCAAACAGGTTTGGAAAAACAATAAAAATTGCTGTGATCACCCAGGTAGTCTAAAAATAAAGAAGCCAATTTTATAAACGTTATAATGTAATTTTATTGTTAACAAAAAGCCATATAAGATTTTTAACTATTTTCGCATGAAACAGACGTAAATTGAATTGCAGTTGTCTTGGCACTCGGCCTATCAAGCGTTTAGGAATCAAATTATAAATGGCTTTTGAGACAACTTCGATAACAATAACTTAATAGTGAAAATATCTTTTAAAAGATTCGGTTCATATAAAGTTAATGCGATTTTAGACAGCGTGTTTATATGTTTTATTTGAGTCATTTTATTGGTGATGCTGTTAACTTAAAAAATAAATCTATGCCAAGTAGGGCGCCATAAAGTTTTTTAAAAAAATGGTGGAGGTTAAATCAAATATTAGGCAAGGTATCAAATCAGATCTTAAGTTTTAAAGATTTCTGATTCCATATTTTTTTTTATCTGATTCTCTCATAGAATGAACAGAATGCGGCAAAGAGAAACAAGAATTTATGTGGTTTATAGAGAACGTGCTTGCAAGTTGGCTAATTCAAAATGTAAGCTACAAATTCGAGGCATCAAAATCAAGTAATTACAGAAATTTAACAGAGTTCTTTTTTCTTCTGAGTCTGCTATCAATTTGCGTATGTTGTTAGAATTATGTCCGCTGATAGTAAATACTGGCAGGTCTTAAAGTTCTCTTTGGTTCGTCTCATTGTATGGTTAGGGTAATGGTGCAATCAGGGCCGGCAAGTCTTACCTCCGAACCCCCCGACGAGGGCGTTCAAGCCAGATTGAGAGTCCCGGGCAGTGCGTTGTGACCCTGACTATCTTATCAACATTTGCTTTTTTCTACCTACATTTATATACATTATAAATTTTCTACCTACATTTATATACATTATAAATTAAACTGACTAGTTAAAATATTTAAAATATTATAAAAGTATGGAAAATTTTCGCGGATTTATTTTTCTTTCCAAGTCCGTGAATTTATTTTGCTCCTGTTAAGTCTCGAAAAAACACGATATAAAATTCTCCATTTTTATCATAATCTTAATTGTGATAAATTATTCAACTTTTTAAAAGGAAAATCTCAAGTTGATGTTAAAAATTGCCGCAAAACATTCTTAATTTATTTAAGATGGAATGATAGGGTTTATGACGTGTCTCTAATATGTATTGAAATACATTGTATTTAGTTTCAATTTTTATAGTTGAATTGTTCACCTATATTGTATATGATCCATTATTATACATAATTAGGTTATAATACAATTTATATTTTATATGAATACTACGTTAGAAAAATTGAATTAGTAGAGTAGGTGGGTCTGTATTTCGGTGCGTATCATAGATTCGGGGGGGGGGAGGGCATGAGATCCTTGCACTTTCCCTTGGTGCAATTAGCCGTTTTCTTATAAGGAAACATTCGGTATTCATAGACAAAACAGCGACTGAAATTTATAAAATCTTTCTCTCAAAAGAGTTTTTCAGGAAAATAACTTTATGAAGTCTACATTTATCACTATTTCTAGTACTGTTTCCTTCCTAACATTTTGTTTGAAGTAATGCGGAAAGTCAACATCTTGATTACCTCATTATTTTCCGTTCTAGTTAAAAAAAAGAAATGCATTATCGTCTTAACCCGTCTTTCTATCTATGTGTAGGCAGTGAACTCGTTCTCTATCAGCATGCAGACTGCTTGTTCGCAATAGAGAATATCTTTCCAATGCAAATCAATCTTTTCTAGTATTCCAAATAAACCTTTGGGCCGTACTTTTTATCAGATGTTTTTTTGGTAATCTATGAAACATAGACACACGTCTTTCTGTATTTCTATTGTTAGCTCTTGCTAATAAATATATCATGTCTTGCTTTAGTGTCATGAACAAAGCCACTGTGCTTACTCTCCTTCCAATTTAATTGTACTGTGATCTTTATTCATTACAATAAGCTTAGTTATAGAGTTCGTTAAAGTCTATTGAGATCTTCCGGTATTTCACCGCTGTCATATATTTCATTATTCCAGTAATCTTGTCGAATCTCATCCGGTCCTGCTGCTTTCTTCCTGTTCATTTTGACCAGTGATAATTTTGCCTGAGATTTTAATACTAAGTGTTCTTCCATGTTTTAATATATTGTAGGTTTCGCTCCTCTCTTGTCATGGCAATGATCTTAGATGTATTTGTTTCATCATCGTAGCATATTTTGGTATCTGTTATGAGTGTTACTTTTTAGTTTTGAAGCACCTTGACAAAGAAAACGTCTTATAATAGAAATAAGTGAATGGGGATATTCTTTAGTGTTCACGCACATTGATTCAATGGATCAATCCCGGAACTCTTAATCTCATACACGTACACACAGATTCTTTCTCTCTAATCTCTCTCTCTCTAATCTTTCTCTCTCTCACACCCACCCACACACACACACTCTCTCTCTCTCTCTCCAATTTCTCTCCTTCTCTCACTAAAGTTTAACATTAACTGGCGTGTAATGGCTATGCTATGACCTGGAAAGGTTGAAAATGACATGCGTTCAAGTTAGTGAACGTCGATAACGAATGAGTTTATTTTTCATTTTTATGGCACACACACACAAGCGCACACATCTCTCTCTCTCTCTCTCTCTCTCTCTCTATATATATATATATATATATATATATATATATATATATATATATATATATATATATATGCAGGTATGCAGAAAAATAGGAAAGAACACGTTAGGTAAATAATTTCGGTGTTCCCTAGTATTTTTGCATTTATTTTCAAAAAGACAGTGCTCCATACAGAAGTAGAGCTTATATTATAATATATATATATATATATATATATATATATATATATATATATATATACGTTTAATACTGTATACTGTTTTAAACTGAAGAAGAGAACAGGAAACCACTCCACCACCATGAATTCTTGGGAAAGGTAGTAAAGGGATTTCACGTTGCCCCCTCTCTCCCTCTCTCCCTATATATATATGTGTGTGTGTGTGTGTGTGTGTGTGTGTGTGTGCGTAACAACTCAAATCTATCAGCAACGTTTACATTTTCGATATTGGTTCAGTAAAACAATTGTATAATTAAGTGTTTAATTATAAAGTTTTTCTACTGCATTGTCAGAAATATTTAGCAAAGAAGGCCAAATTCTAAATGGTAGCGTAGTAAAAGAAAAGTCAGTGGACAGTGAATTCAAAAGTCCGTGATAGAAACAATTTTACTATTTTATTTTTCCATGTGAGTTGTGTGATTTTTTATGACCAGACTCCCTGAAGTTTGACTAGCATCTAATGCGCGCGCGCACGCACACACACACACACATATATATATAGGATGTCCCCAAAGATGTACTTACATTTTGACTTCGTCGACAGTTTGAATATTTATAAATATGCATTTAATTTGTACACTATTTACATTATTCGGACTATTGTCCTCATCTTTGTTGCCATATTTATTACAACGTTTCGGTCGTTGTACGCTCCGGCCTTCTTCAGGTGGTTGGAATGTCGAACTGAACCCTTTATTTCGCTCACTGGGGTAGACTGTTCTAGTTCCACGTGCCATGTTTAATGGATGTCAAGTTATCAGTTATCTCCTGTTAATTCCCCTCTCCAAGTACTCCACTGCCTTAACCGGGTATTGAACTCACACTCTTTGGGTCCTGTCACTGAATCTTACTAACGCCAGTGTAATAAATATGGCGACAAAGATGAGGACAATAGTCCGACTAATGTAAATAGTGTATATAATACCTCATCTCAGAAATATAGACCGGCATTTAATTTGATTTAATATTTAATTTGACTATATATTTAATTTAAACTGTTAATCTTCTTAAGTCAAAAAACATTAATATTTCTTAATTTTAACCATTAATCTTGTTTGAAAGTGAAGAACACTGCATTTATTGTCATTTAAAGAGTGACTACATTTTGGGGGGTACCGTGTATATATATATATATATATATATATATATATAGAGAGAGAGAGAGAGAGAGAGAGATAGAGAGAGAGAGAGAGAACGTCACCTTATAATCAGCTGACAATCAGGTGGAAATACTGACTGATAAAGGAAGCGAGCGTAAACATGTCTCACGTCACATACAATAGGAAAGTTTAATAAGCAGATTTGTGGGCCAGAGAGGATTCACTCTTAGGCCTAAAGACACATTTTTTCTATTTTTTTTTTACAATGTGATTCACCTTGTACAATGCCCAAGAGCTACTCGAGGTAGAGAGTAATAGGGTAAAAGGCACAGATTATGGATATATGTGGGGAAGATAATGTTGACCCGAGACTTAATTTTGCTCGCTGGGGTAGACGGTTCTAGTTCCACGTGCCATCTCTAATGGATGTCAGTTATCAGTTATCTCCTGTTAATTCCTCTCTCCAAGTTTTCCACCGCCTTAACTCACTCTTTGGGTCTTGTCACAGTTACCTATCCACAAGTTCCAATCGTCCACCTTCCCGATTTCACTCAACTTTTTCCCAAATTAAACATTTTAAATTAAACATTCAAGAAGAATCAGTGTCGAATGTATATTTTATATCACATTTTTCAAAATAAAGTAAAATTATTACTTTTTTTTACCCGAACAAATCTTAAAGGGTATGCACGTAGAAGCAAATAAAAAAATGGGAAATTTCTAAAGGGACTTCTAAGATTTTGCTAATATTGTGCAACTGCAGACAGCGGGAACTTCAGCAACCTTCATGAATGTCAACTATCATCGATTAGTTTCAGTAAAGAAACCGTTTTTATTCTATAGAAATCATACTTTTTTTTGCCTGATTTTATTTGCTTAATTGATTTTCTCGTATTTTTATTATTATTGTTGTTTTTTATGCTTAACTATTTTCTGGGGTGGGGGTCTTTTTAATTAACTGATTTTCTCGTTTTTTTTAACTGATTTATTTATTTATTTTTGCTTAACCGATTGATATTTTGTTTAATAAATTTTGCTTAATTTGATTTTGAAAATTTCTTTATATGCATTAAATCCACTTGAAAATTAGAAAAAGAATAATGAAAAGATGATTTTTTTTTAAATGATAAAATGAAGAAATATTAAAATTCCACAAAGAATCCCGACTGAAATGGCGCATTGCTTAGCACATTCATCTTGCAGATCAATGTCAGGAGTTCAATCTTCACAGAAAGTTATGTTTCTTCACATTTCCTCTTAAATATTTTATAGGATAATTTAAAATACTGTGTTGAAAGATATTTTATTTAAAGTAGGTTGACTCCTTTAGCTGCCACATTGTAAATATACTGCATGAATCTAAGAAAATGAAAGCAAGAGGCATGGACTGTGGATGCCTGGTTCGACGTAATGTACGCACAAACATCGATCAGATGAGACGTTTTATTTAAATAAAAAATGGTTGCAGTTAAATAGCAACTGTATGTGTGTTTGTTTTTAGAGTACTCACCGATTCTTACCTGGTTTAACTCGAAGAAGTTCTGATTAGGTTCCGTGTTGTTACTTGAGGCCATGACAACCAAATAAGTGAGATAGCCGCTGGCACTCAGAAGGGCAAGGGTTAAAATGCAACCAAGCGTACGCAGGAAGATTAACAAGTTTCTGTAAAGATAGATAGATAGATATGAATCATAGATAGATAGATAGATAGATATGAATCATAGATAGATAGATAGATAGATAGATATGAATCATAGATAGATAGATAGATAGATATGAATCATAGATAGATAGATAGATAGATATGAATCATAGATAGATAGATAGATAGATATGAATCATAGATAGATAGATAGATAAGTATGATTCATAGATAGATAGATAGATATGAATCATAGATAGATAGATAGATAGATATGAATCATAGATAGATAGATAGATAGATATGATTCATAGATAGATAGATAGATAGATATGAATCATAGATAGATAGATATGAATCATAGATAGATAGATAGATAGATAGATGTGAGCAAATTTAGATAAATATATGGATGGATAGATGTGAGCAGCTAAAGATATATACTTATATAGATGTGAGCAGATTTACATAGTTGTGATCATAGATAGATAGATAGATAGATGTGTGCAGATTTAGATAAATATATGGATGGATAGATGTGAGCAGCTAAAGATATATACTTATATAGATGTGAGCAGATTTACATAGTTGTGATCATAGATAGATAGATAGATAGATAGATGTGTGCAGATTTAGATAAATATATGGATGGATAGATGTGAGCAGCTAAAGATATATACTTATATAGATGTGAGCAGATTTACATAGTTGTGATCATAGATAGATAGATAGATAGATAGATGTGAGCAAATTTAGATAAATATATGGATGGATAGATGTGAGCAGCTAAAGATATATACTTATATAGATGTGAGCAGATTTACATAGTTGTGATCATAGATAGATAGATAGATAGATAGATGTGTGCAGATTTAGATAGATATATGGATGGATAGGTAGATGTGTGCAGATTTAGATAGATATATGGATATATAGATAGATAAATGTGAGCAGTTAAAGACATATACTTATTTAGATGTGAGCAGATTTAGATAGTTGTGACCATAGATAGATAGATAGATAGATAGATAGATAGATAGATAGATAGATGTGTGCAGATTTAGATAGATATATGGATGGATAGATAGATAAATGTGAGCAGTTAAAGACATATACTTATTTAGATGTGAGCAGATTTAGATAGTTGTGACCATAGATAGATAGATAGATAGATAGATAGATAGATAGATAGATGTGTGCAGATTTAGATAGATATATGGATGGATAGATAGATAAATGTGAGCAGCTAAAGATATATACTTATATAGATGTGAGGAGATTTAGATAGATAGATAGATAGATAGATAGATAGATAGATAGATTGATAGATGTGAGCAGAAGGAGGACATAGACATGGCCGCCAGATAAAATACTTCAGCAAATTAATTTGACAAACTTTCAAGATATAAAGACCTGGAAAAAGGAATAATAAAAACCACGCTATTGACGCACCGTCATCACTGAGCAGATCCGGAATTTTCACCTATCGCTGAACGAGTATTGTCTCAGGAAGGCCCCGTGCCCTGAGCTCATATTGGGACTTAAGCTCGACCTAGACATCAAGTGGGACTCGTACATACGATCCATCACTAACGGTACTGCAAAAATGGTCGGTTTTCCTGCAGCACTTCAGTAAGTGCCTGACTCCTCCTACTATCCTCTACCTTTTCGAGAGCCAGATCAGACCGAAAATGGAGTATTGCTGCCATATATAGATATGATCTGTCCAGTCTTCACTTTCCAGTCTCAATAGAGTTCAAAAGCGTGAAAAGGGTGACGTATTTTCTACCCTGCAATTCCTTTCTTACAGACAACATGTCGCAAGCCTCCCACTGCTCTATCACCACTTCCATGGAAAGTGCTCAGACGAACTGCATATATATTTCACCAGTTCTAACTTTGACAGCTAGGACCCTCCATGATACGTATACTGTAGCGAACCATCCACATTCCCTCCATATTTCATTAGCGAGAAGTAAGTTCCACCCAAGCAGCTTCTCTCTTCGAATCACTGCTCTGTGGAAACGACCCCCAAGAGGATGTTTTCCCGATCGCTACAATCTTAACCTTTTCAAGTCTAGGGTCAACCGTTATCTTTCCAACATAACTTCATAAACTGTATCTCTTACTTTGTAACTCTCTACTTCGTGTGACTTTTGGGCCTTGTACAGAAGGAACATCATTGTAAAAAAAATTACCTATATTCCAATAATAATAATAATAATAATACCTGCAATGATTTATCACATAGGAAAAAAATGAGTAACTACCGACACCGAGGTGACACTCTGGACTTATGAATATATGCTTTCCACCAGGTGTATAAATAGCGGTGTCAGGCTACTGACTGAGTGATTATTGAGTGACTATTGAGTGAGACTATCCAGTTGAATTAGTGTGCATTATTGTACATCGATGATTTGGGTTTTGATTTAGGATTTATCGGACGTTAAGCCGAGCCGCGCTACTAACAAGTTATTCACCGAAATGGTTAATTATCTTTGGTTGACTTTTACTTCTTTGTACATGTTAAGTATTTATTTGCGGTTGTAATTAAATACTGTTTTATTTAACATTGAAATCTTGAGTTATACTTAATTAATACCGGCCAGTGTACGTCACAAAATGATTAAAAATAATAATGATACGCACATTAAAAAAATCATCGATCATCGCTCATATACGCAGAATAACTTTCTAACTCTAATATATTTAATGATTTTCTTCCTTTACCTCAGGTCTCAGATAAAAAGACTTGCTTAAGGTTTGTTTCAAACAGCAAATCAGGAAAAATGAAAATAATAATACCATGCAAGCCAATGGCATATGCTACAGCCGGGAAAATAAAAAAAAAAGTAAAATTCTGTAGAATGTTGTATATCACACTGACCACCAAATCCAGGTCAGATCAGATTATATATATATATATATATATATATATATATATATATATATATATATATATATATATTGGAACACCCTTGATATATATATATATATATATATATATATATATATATATATATATATATATATATATATATAAAGAGTGTTCCAATAACTTGGACCGATTTTAAATGTGAATTAAGTTTAAGAGTCTAATGTTTTTTTGCTTTTTCTTTCACATTTAACAACTTAAGTCTTTGGCAATCTCAACCATGGAAAGATTAACACTCAAACAACGTGTTAAAGTTATCGAAGCCTATTACGAAAATGAACGTTCAAACAGAATTTGAATGAGAAGTTCCCAGATCGCATCATCTCTCGAAACAGCGAAGTCAATTGGCCAGCACAATCGTGCGACTTGACGCCTTTAGATTTCTTCCTTTGGGGTCATCTGAAAAGTAAGGTTTATGCCAACAAGCCAACAATAATTCAACAGCTGAAGTATGAGTATTTTGCGTCAAAATAAACAACAGTAATAATAATAAAAATGGCTTCTGATCTTAATTGAGTGGAAGTTTTGGATTATACATATTTTTTTCTTGATAGGCTACAGTAAATATATCGCTCAGTAACATTGATTGGTGGTCAGTTGCCTGACATCAATCAGTTGACCATGACGCCTAGGGGCTGACGATCTGTGCATCTTTTTTTCATGAGTTAAACTAGTGGGGAAGCATTATGACCATGTATCGAGAAATTGTTTTTCTTAGTTTGATAGATGAGGCAGCCCAGGTGACTTGGGAGTCACAGTAGATAGTTGGGAAAAGTTTCAACCGGAGACCACCTGAGTGGATGTTTTGGAGTTATTTCCTTAGTGGAAACTGTATTCGGACTAAAATGCATCCTAAATAGGTTAAACGTACAGAAACGTTAGGAACTTGTAATAAAGTGTTATGCAGAGTAATCGAGTTGTGGTCGCTGACTACTTTTTTCCTCGACTACTACTGACTCCTACTTATAATAGATGGGAGAGTCTATTATCTAGACAAAGTGTCTTTCACTATAACAGTGGACTAGTTTACTTAGCCTGAATATATTGCTAACTGTGTTCCATCTCCAAGTGAATATATTGATTTTATCAAAATCTGTCAGTACGTCACGCACATTTGGCTGTGATTCATGTGTCTGGTATATCCTTTTCAGACTGGGTATCATGATGGGTACATTGAGTTTCGTATCCATTGAGCTTTGTACCCCAGCCTCACTTTGTTGGTGTGCTGTTCTTTCGCTTAATATTAATAAAAATGATAACGACAACAAAGCTAATAATATCAAGAACTATTTACTCCTGTCCTAATGTTATGTGTGATCGGCTCAATAGCGTCAAATTGGCAGCTGATCTAAAAATGACCTACAGTCTATTGTTAACGGGGACAAGAAATGGCTTGTTAATTTTAAGGCTTCCAAAACGAAATTGCTCTCTCTGAGAAATTGCTCTCTGAGAGAACCGCTCTTGTCTTCCATCAGCATAGCTAATGCTAACCTCCGGGATATTGACACTTTGCAACTTCTAGGACTAACGTTTTCCACTGAAATGAAGTAGAAAGATTATATTGAATCAATTGCTAGTTCTGTTGCTAGGAAAGTTGGTTCACTGTGGTTCATTGTGTTGTGCTAGACGTTTTTTCCCACCAGAATCTAACTTACGTATTTATAAATCTACTATTCATCCAGGCATCACATCTGTTCTGGTGCTTCTGTTATGTATAATACAAAGAAGAATTTTCAATGTTGTTAGTCCTGACCTGACATCTCGACTTCAGTCAAGTCCTCACCGCTGTAGCGTAGCTTCCCTGTACCTTTTCTATAAATACTTTCATGGTAATTGTTCTGATCAGCTTTCCTCTTTCGTACCTAGACTTTATGAATATAAGCGTACTGCTAGATTGACGGTAAGGTCTCATCTTACAATTGAATTGGCTAGATATAACCGTAAGTTCTATGCAAACAGTTTCTTCTCTCGCACTTCTCGCTTGTGGAACACTGATTTTCAAAAGTTTAAATGCAATGTTAATTCTTCTTAATTCCTGTTGTTTTTTTTTATTGTTCTCGCTCTTTCATAATGTTTTCTTTTTTCATATTCTCTCACATTTAATAAAATTCTCGCGTCTTATTTTTTCCCCACTAAGTGTTTAGTGGCTTTATCGCCTTGCTTGGGGTGAAATGATTAAAAGAAAAAGAAAAACAATAATAATAATGTTCATACTTTTTCTCCACCTTTTGCTTCTCTTCTACTTCTCGGATGGATTCCTGCAAAAGAAATTATCATTTTATTCATTGTAAGTCTCCAAATTATAACGGAATTCGAATGTGCTACATCGTGTGTAACTGCTCTAAGGTGCGTAAATGTTTGCAGGTAATCATTCAGCTCAGTGCAATTTAATTCTCCTGATTAATACAAGATACAGTAATAAGAGGCAAACATAAAAGAGACGTGGAAGTTCTGTCGTAATTTGGAAGAATTCCGAAGAGCCAAAAATATTATTTTCTCATCTATGTGTGAACACAATTTCCTACTGAATTGAGGAAGAGGTATCATTCTATCGATCACAAACATACTTTCTTGCTTTGCAACTACACTTCATGTTGTCCTATTAGAAAACTCTAATCAACTGTTCATCATTCAGCAACTCGCTTAAATTTCCAGAGTGAGTTTCTAAATATTAACTTCAAACGGTAGACAACCATCAATAAACTCAGTTCAATAAACTTCACACAAAATATCGACCTTTTAACCAAATAGATTAACTCTAAATATTTAAACGAGAATTACTAGGTCGTTCGGAAAATAATGCCCGATTTTAGAATCAACTTTTATTTCTGAATATAACGTATTTAAACAGTGTTTAAATCAGTCAAAATAGGAACCCTGAACATCTATACATTTCTGCCATTGTTACAGAGTTATGCCTTTACGATAAAAACTGTAATGTTTTGAACGCCAATAAATCCTTGGATGCAATTTCTGCATTTCATTTGCCAGGGAATATGTTTCGCTTAACAAATTATCAAGAAGCTTGAAAATGTGGCAGTCAGTGGGCGAGAGATCAGGGGAATATAGTGAAGGAATTGCACCTCGTCGATTAACCAGTACCGGTTGCATTTTGCTTAACTGAATGTGCATTTCATCCATTTGCTGACAATAAACTTTGTCATTGATGCTCCAGTTAGATTCTAGAAAACTGTAATTGATAACGCCAATGGCGGACGCCCTACACAGTTATCATGATCTTCTGTTGATACAAATTCGGTTTTGGAAAAAAGTGTTTGATCAAGGCATTGTGCCAATTATTTACGATTGTCATAGAGAATGTTTTCATTTCCACCGAAATGAGTAAAGAACGCAGAATCAAATGGCGAACATTAATGGTCGAGAAAGAAAAAAATAAAAGTGGAAAAAAATGGTGAAGAGGCATTCATAAAAAGAATGTGTGGCTATGTGTGCAGGTCATGAGAGCGCATGCTCAATTATCTGTTTGCGCATGCGCTCACTTATACAGCCATACCTTAAAATTTGTCGTGATGGCTGCATATTTGTTATTTGCGGTCTCGGCAAGTCCCACCATGTAGTCCCAGCTATTGAACACCTTCCAAGAAAATGAAAACTGTTCGTCTTTCGAAGCCATCTTATTCAGTCGCACGTTTGCAGCCATTCTGCCGGGGGGAGAAAAAAAGGAAATAGAGAAATACCCCAAAAGAGTAAAACTGAATGCATTTGGAAGCATATTACAAATTAAATAATAATTAAATGAATAATGCGAATGTGAATTATATTCCTAAAAATATTGACCTCTCCCTCCGGTCAAGCAAGTAGTTCAAATCGGAAATCCCGGATCCAATTTGAATATAGAAATGTTTTAACGGTTTGGATAGACGAATTATATTCCCGAATAAAGTTATCAGTTAGGTGCAAAAGTTTCCAGCGTTTTTGTTTTGTTTTGTTTTTTTAATAAAGAAAATTTGTTTTGATTTGTTGTGGTGTTGTTTAGTCTCCAGTTTTCAAAAAACGGAGCACTGGGAACTTCTACACACAACTAATACAATGTCGCCAATTATTTTTGAATTGAAATCACGCCAAGGAACATGAAGCAAAAAACACATGGTTTCCAAGGATCCTTTTTACTCACTGCACCTCTTTGCATTTTTATTTCAGCAATAAAAGTAATTGTTGCATTACAATAGATTTTATGCAAATTCCCTGATTTGTCATCTCAGCAAATTTGATAAGAACACACATTTATTTAATCTTTTCTTCCTTCTTCCGTCATCGCCCGCTTATTTATTGAGTCGGTGGCCAAATTGTTCGTTTGTTGCATTAAGAGAAATTAAAAAGGATTATTTCTATTTTGTTATTAACTTTATTAAATTATATACAGACATCCCTCGGTTAATGCGCATTCGATTAGTGCGCTAAAATATTTACATACCAAAATACGATTAGTGTATACATAATCCTCGATTAGTGCGGTAAAACATTCTTCAGTTTAACCATAGTAATTGAAAATTGATTTTTTTATAGTTACCGATGTACACACCAACCGCACTAGTCGAGGAGATCCTGTATTTACCATTTTTGTTCTGCTCTATTACAGACAACTTCTAATTCGAAAATTCATAATTTGTTATCTCTTTCGAATCGGAACTAACTTTTGGGTTGTACATTAAAGCCCAGTAAAAATAGTGTATTTATACAAAAGAATTTCCTCAATACCAAACACGTCTTACGAATTGTAGAATGTGTGTGCGTGTGTGTGAAAAATGTTTTGTAGGTTTACTTACTTACGCAGTACAATGACAATACTTAAGCCATATACCACTAGACCAGTGACAAGATAAGCCAATGGCATCATATAGCCATGCCCTATCATTTTGTTGTCGTAATAACCGTAGAAAAACGCTGAATATTTGATGACACCCTGAAATGGAAACGAAACTGAGATTTAAAAACAAAAATAAGCAATAAAAATGGATTGTGTGCGCTTATCAAATAACAACGCAAAATAAAGGGTGCATCTTCACATTTAAGGAACAGAACATAAAAAAAGTATTTTAATAATACAGAAAAAAGAACAATAATAATATTTTAACATGGAAACATTCTACAAGGCATAAAAGTCTCTGTAAGGCAAATTCTCTTCCCTGTATTGTGAAGGAGATGATCATGTTTGTTGATAGTTTATTTTGTAGGTAACATAAATTGTTGAACTTTCTTCAAATATTAAAGTATATGAATGAATAAATAAAACTCAACATATCTTATTACCTGAATAACAGCAACATACCTCATTGTATTAAAAAACTATATAGAAAGAATACAATTTATAGTGAACGAAGGTGTGTATATAGCGAGGTTCTTTTTCGTATGTACATATATACAAAATTTCTATGTAATTGTGATTGACTTACATTCGAGAAGAGAATAATAATAATAATAATAATAATAATAATAATAATAATAATAAAATATGCTATCTCATAGACACGGACATCCTTTCTGAAAAAAAATCTACGCAAAACTTTTGAGACATAAGGACCTGGAAAAAGAAATAGCAAGAAGCCTCTATTTCAACACAGCCACTATTTCCATAATATTTTGAGTGCGAAAAAGAATACTGATACATATATTATTAAAAACCCCAGTAAACTCATCGCTGACTGAGATACATAAGATTGTGCACTGTTTACATGCACAGAAAAACTCTTTCAACTCAATACACCCAATAGATTTCTAAGAAAACCCTTCCTTTACTTCAGGTCTCGGGCAAAAGATTTGGTAAAGGATTGTATCAAAAAGCATCCCAGGAAAACTGGAAATAATAGTAACGTAATTGCAGATAGAATAACATGACAATGGTTGCGCAAGGGAAATCTAAAACGAAAAATTAGATCACTGCTAATGCATATTGTTGCCACATATGGTCTGGTGCTCTTGTTATTTATCTAATAGCTCATTGATATAATCGGAAGAAGAATCAGCAATATTATGAATCCTGATCTGGTGCCTCGGCTTCAGTCACTTTCTCGCCGCTGTAAGGTTGTCTCCCTGTGCCTTTTCTATAAATAATTTCATGGTAATTGTTCGGATGAATTCTTTACTATGGTACCTAAACCTTTTGAATTTAAGCGCAGTACTAGACTGGCATCGAGATCTCATCAATTTACAGTTGAGTTGGCTAGATGTAACCGTAAATTCTATGCTAACAGCTTTTTTTTCTCGCACTTCTCGCTTGTGGAACTCCATTCCGGCTCCATATTTTCCAGCCAACTTTAGTCTATAAAAGTTTAAATGCAATGTTAATCACTATCTACTGTCCTCCTGATTACTCTTCTCTTATTCTTGCTCCCTAATGTTTCTGATCCTGATTCTTCCACATCCAGTAACCAATTCTTTATTGCCTTGCTTGGGGCTAACTCGATTAAAAAAATTCCTGAGACCCAGGTACATTTTTTTTAACATCGCTACAAATAGCAATTGGTTAGTTTTAATGAGAAAGTGTTAATTAAAAGGACTTTTCTTTATTTTCTTTCTTTTTTTCCGAACAATTGATTGGTGATTTTTTTAAGTCTATCCCTAACTTAGAAAGTGGACCTCGACATGGTGTAATTGTTATCAAGCCTGTCTCACTAGAACAATTACGACTATGTAGTGAGTTCGATCCTCACTAGGTGCCCCATATTTTCGGGCTTGTGTCACATCTAAGCTACGATTAGAAAATCTCCATAATTGGTACTTCAGTGTGCTGTAATTGTCAGCAAGCTTGTCTTGCCAGATCAATTACGACTGAATAGTGAGTTCAATCCTCACAGGGTGCCCCATACTTTCTGCCTACGCTTAGGAAATCACTATATCCCTAACTTAGAAATGCAATGCTACAAACATTAGATGGGGCGTCCTTTTGCAAACGATGTCAGCGTTAGACCCCCCCCCTTATTTTCAAAGCAAGGAAAATATTTTGATAACCGAGTAATGATGCTATGAATTCATATGAATAAAAGTTGTTAAAAATACTGAAAAGCTTTGTATCAACCAAATGATATAGCAACTTTAAAGTGCTGAAAACACCTAGATCAAATATATATATATATATATATATATATATATATATATATATATATATATAAATTGAATAATAGATGCAAAAACTCTGTTCAATAGTAGTAGTTCTTCTTCTTCTTCTTCTTCTTCTTCTTCTTCTTCTTCTTCTTCTTCTTCTATATTACATCTCGAGACTCTTGACAAAATTCAAATAGATCCTGACCTGACATCTAGACTTCAGTCACATTCTCACCGACGTGGCGTGGCCTCCCTCTGTCTTTTCTACAAATATTTTCATGGCGACTGTTCTGATGAGTTTTTTTTCCTTTATACCTCAGCTACATAAATTTAAGCGTACAACTAGATTGGCAACTAGGTCTCACCATTTTACTCTTGAACAAGCTAGATGCAACCGCCACTCATATTCTAACAGTTTCTTTTCTCGCACTTTTCACTTGTGAAATTCTCTTCAGATTTCTAGCTTCCCTGTCACCTACACTCTTCAAAAATTTGAATGCAATGTCAATCGCCATTTTCTGTTTTCCTGAATACTGTTCTTTTATTGTCCTTTCCCAGCGTCTCCTCACTAACGCCTTCTCGTTCTCTTTCACCCCTGGTAACCCTCTGCGTCCTAGTGGCATTCTCGATTTGCTCGGCGTGAAATGATTAAAACGAGAAGGAATAAAGAACATCAATCTTTCGCATTTATTTATACAGACAATTTAGACTCTTCAATGATGCAAACGTAGATATATACTTACTTCCGCATTGAATAGAGTTTCCAAATCTTCAGACTTGGATTTTTCAGATTTGGGAATCATATGGGATTTACTGGCATCTCCTACTGTCATCTGAAATATGTGATAAGAAACAGTGTCAAGAGATTGCTTTCTTAGAAGCTAAGAAACATTTCTTTTTAAGTTTCTTACTATTTGCCTAGTCAAATCCAGATAACTGGAAGCAAAATAATTAAACAAAGAGCTATCGATATTTTCCAGAAAGTTTTCGTATAGAATGTGCGGATGGTTTAATGGATAGCGGCTTGGAATGTGAAATCGGAAAGCCGCAGTTTGAATTTCAGTCGAGTTCATTATATTCACATACCGTTAGTATGAATCCATCTTTTCTTCCCCCACCCCCACCATTGCTATTGGCTAAATAACAAGGCAGACTAGCCATGGTTGGCAATCAATCTAGGAGAAGGACAACTTCAAAACCGTGTGTGACCCCAACGCTGCGATAGAGATACCTTAAGCAGGATCTCTGTTAGATTTCAAATAAAGTATTTAATAAAATAAAAAAAAACAACACATTAAACAAATGTTGTATAAGTATTCATTTTAATGCATTAGACAACTATTGCACTTATTGTATCAGATTGACTTGGAATTAAAAAAAAATCAGATCTATCATCAGGCTCATAAATATTTTTTCATAGATATACGTATTTACCAACTTAGTCTTCCAGTTGGCTTCAAAAGCTACTATTAGTAAACTAGACGACTTCAAGTTCCTAATGAACTAGAATTGCCTCTTTAGCCATGCTCCCGCGGTCAAATGTTCAGTCTCGATCTGGAAGGTTTTGGATATTGTGAGTATACAAATCTGTTCTCGTCCTTTCTTTATTTACAGTGTAACCCGGATATAAGAGAAACCCGGATATAAGATATATTTTATCTGGTCCCAAATTAGAGTCTGTGTTAATAAAACAAAATAGACCAAACCCGGATATAAGATACTTCTCCGGTCCCGACAACTCTCTTATATCCGGGTTACACTGTAGTAACAAAACGAAATATACAAAATACTCTCTTTTTTTTTTTAAATTATTACTACTCGAAATTTAATTACAATTAAGAAAATTATTTAATAATGAAAATTAACAATGAAAATAATCTGGGAAACCGTTTCTTGAGATTAAAAAATGAAATACAGATTCACTTCCTGTCGCGAAGCCCGTTCAGCTTCTCATGACTTTCGATCTCTAGATCGTTTCAACTACAAAGGAAGACACAGGTTCGATCCCTACCGGAGAACATATTTTCTTTAATAAGATTTCTTCAATTTGCAGGCCGATAGGCAACACACCGTTTATTAAATAAAAATCGGACATCTTTTTCAAATACTAAGTGTCCACAAATATGTGTGTGTGTGTGTGTGTGTGTATGTGTGTGTGTGTGTGTGTGTGTGTGTGTGTGTGTGTAATAGCAAGTCCTATCGGTGAGGTAAATATGTATATTTATCAATATATACTTAATAGCTGTATTGTACTACATCGAACACTGTTTTATTAACACTAGCACTATATGTGTGATATATGTATACACGCACATTCCAAGTTCACTACTGAATAAAACCTTACTTTTCTGTTCTATTGAGTCTTTTCCTGCAGCTTTTGTTGTCCAATCAAAACAACCGTTTGATCCGTTGTACTTCCTTATTGCTGTGTGTACCATCCATTTTATTTTAGTTATTTAATCTAATTTATGATCTTTTTTTTTAACTTAGTTTGTTCTCTCTTTCTTACGCGGATTTTATTTCGGTTTCTTAGGTATAAAATAATCATTGCTCTTTATCAATGATATATATATATATATATATATATATATATATATATATATATATATATATATATATAGTAAATAACGCCTTTTTATATATATAAAGTAAATGACGCCTATTTTGTATTCATTAACTTTTATTGAGCAAAAGTAAATTAAAGTATAATGTAAATTTAGAATTATTGTCACATTAAAACGACATTAAACTATTTAACATGTTCAAAATGCTACACTTAATGTTTAATACAACGCTGAACCTTACCAGCGAAAACATTTGACACATTTCTACATTAATTTCAGAAAATAGTTAAATTAATTAAATTGTTTAAATTCAGGAATTGTTTTCAGTGTGAGCCTGGAAACAAGATCTTTTAGGATACCCCACAAGAAAAAGTTTGTTGGCGTTAGATCTGGTGGTCGTAATGGCTACTCAATTACTCCACGTCGTCCTATCCAACCCAGTTCGAAATTAAGACTTAACCATTCTCGAACCCAGAAGACATATTTAATCTGAAGCCATCTTAAACTACTATAATTTAATTTAATTTTTTCAATAAAAGTTAATAAATAAAAATGGCGTTATTTTTGCCGCAACCTGTATATTTCTTAAATAAACTGTTTTTCTTTTCTTCTTTTTTTTTTTTGCAGCTGGATATCTCGCTTTGAAACACCGTGCACTTGTTCGATCCTAACGGTATGGACAATCAGACCAGGGATCTTGTCTGATTACCCTGACATTTTTACGCGTGTTGTGCACGTCCCCAAAAGCTGTGCGCAAACATTAATATCTGCCTTTTTTTACTGCATTTTCATGGTTGCCACAGAAAACGGTTTGCGTATTATGCATTTGGAGCCGTTCACAATTTTTTTGGAATTTGATTTTTTTTTTCCCTCAAAAACGGGTTTAGTAGATAGCCACAAAATTCACCTAACCTTAATTACACCGAAAATCTTGGGGCTATCAATGAAGGTGTCCTTTTAGACTTGTTCCCAAAATAGCAACATTTTCAACAGGTGATTGAAAAAATTTGGAAGAAATTAAAAGACGAACAACAAATTTCCTGAAATGTCTTTCGCCTATTTTAAATGAGATTTATATTTTGTGAGTGGGAAACCAATTAAAAAATTGCTAAAACAATCACTTAGTTTTTCTAGCAAGATAATAATAATAATATTAATAAAATAATAATAATACCTGGTGTCTCAAACCTTAAAGAAATACAAAATTCGTACTCACAAGTACAGCCCACAAGACTTTATCTATGTAAAGTGTGTGTGTTTATGGTTTTTTTTGGGGGGGGGGGTTGTTTTGTTTTTTTTACAAACATGCTCAGTGAAAATGTATTTTTGATCTTAGGTCTCTGGTTGGGACCCGGAAGGAAATGAGTATACAACAGAAATCGGGTGAAGAAATAATAATAATAATAATAATAATAGTAATAGTAATAATAGTAATAATAATATTATTAATAATAATAATAATAACAGTAGTAGTAGAAGTAGTTTAACATCTGAAACTGGTTATATATATATGGTTTGGCTAGCTGGAGGGTTTCTATAAAATATATTATGATCACATGTTTGTCAATAGATAGCTATGATTATTTCTTAAAATGAATTTAGTCCTACACAAGATTAATATTTTTAATACCATTTCTCTCACGCGTGACTCTCCATAGATTCTTTTTCTTTATTAGCTATGAATTGACATTATTGCTTGGGAAAGATACTGGAGTGGTTTCTCGTTACTTTCTCCACAATTTTGAATGTATCCTTCTCCTACTGCTACTTAAGACTATTTAACACATAGCTAGGAGAGGGAGAGAAGTGTTCTTACCTTTCACAAGAGCATTAGTATGAAAAGGGGTACTCTTATTAACCAAGGCAAATATATAAATAAACAATTAAAATGATGGAAGCTGAAAACTGTAATAAAAAAGGAATTAATCTCATGCGTATGTGTGAGTTGTTCGTTGGTAGAAGAAAAGAATTAATAATGAAAACTGTAATAGATAAATAGATAGTAGTAGTAGTGGTAGTATTAATTGAAGTAGAGTTAATTGTACCTGAGGTACAATGATGAATGCCACGGTGAGTAAAGTGAGAAGACTATTAACGCCGAGGATCCACCGGAGGAAAAGGAAATAGGAAGCGACCACGGAACCAAAATGACCTGTAAGACAACAGAAAAGAAGATAGAAACACTAAGATTTTGCTTGAACTGTTATTACAAATGCAGAATGTCATATTACAAGAAGCAATAAAAATATAACAAAAAAATTCTCCTTTTTTTATTTATTTAACAATGACTTCTTTTTTTTTCTCTCCTAATCGCAAAGTGTAAGATTATGCCCGTTTCATTCTTGCTTGACTAAATGGAAAACTTATGAAAGAGCCGAGGGCAGAAGATCCTCTCTCGACGGAAGTCGAAGGCAGGCGAGCCTCCCTCGACACAAGCTGAGGCCAGACGGTTCTCCTTCAACGAAAGCCGAAGGCAGACTAGCCTCTCTCGATGGAGCGAGTAAACAACAAAGAAGTCATTAGGAAAATGGCAGCCAACAGAACGCTTATACTCAGAATCAGGAAGCGACAGCTGAAATTCTTTTGACACATAACGAGGAAGGGGTGCTCGGAAAACTTAACCCTCACATAACATACTGAGATGGAACGCGTATATTCGTACCATCGCTAAAGATACCTGAATAATGGTTGGTTCCTCGTATCGCTTCGGAAAATACCTAACTCGCACTGCGATGCTCTATCTTTACAAGAGTCAGATCAGATCAAGAATGGAGTACTGCTGCCATATCTGGACTGGTGTTGCCCAGTCTTTGTACAGCCTTGACAGAGTTCAAAAGCAATTACCCACCTTGTGGGTGAAGAACTATTTTTAACTCTGCAACCCCTATCCCAAAGACGAAATGTTGCTAGCCTCTCACTAATTCATTGATATTATTACGGCAATAGTAGATTTTCCCACACGTTTTCGTAGTAGCTCTGACAGACACGCTTCTCTTAACTCCTCTGCGGAGTCATGTCGTGCACAGCAGCTCTGTCCTCTTGGCAACTCCGACCACGCAGTAGTGTCTATTGATATCTCTATCCGCTCGCCCATCAGGCAAAACCCCCATATTAACACAAATATATAAACCAATTTATTATTTTAGTGCCTTTTCTTTTCAATTACTTCTCTTCAAGTCTACCGCACTGATTGGGACTCATTTATTGACTTCCTTTGCGATGCTCCTTAGATTGGTATTTGTAATGATCCTGTTGAGAAATGTGTAAGAGAGGTTTCTTCCTGGGTGAAAACCGGCATTGAAGCTTTCATGCCAGCACGTAAATACAAAGTGAAACCACAATCTTCTTCTTGGTTCTCTCTTGCCTTTTCAGCCGTTATAGCCCACAGGAATCACTTCTGGTTATACCAGATCGACAGGTTCGATTGTAACAGACGTCATTTTGTCACTACTCATAATGAATGTGAGCGTGTCCTGAAAGTTGCAGTTACCATTCGCTGACAGACTGAGACACCGTATAACCTCTCACCAGTTTGGTTCGAGAGATTACTGGCGGCTATGCAAGAGTGTACTGAACACGAACAAATCCCCAGTTTCTCATCTCTTTAATCAATTTGATGTGTTGACATCTACTGCTGATAAACCAGTGCTTTGCTCAGAAATTCTCTTCCAACACCACTCTCCGTTCATCGAGAATGTTTCTGCCTGATTTATCCCCTAGAACAGAATCTCTACTGAGTGTTATGCACAAAACACCATTCATGGCTTCTGATATCATTTCTAAACTAGATTCCCACAAGGTTTGCAGATTCGACGGTATCCCTATAATTCTCCTAAACAAATATGCTCCTGAACTTGTTCCTGTTCTCTTTAAACTTTATAATAAATGCCTCGTTACTTTTTACTTTCCAGCTTGTTGAAAGTCCGCTTCTGTAATTCCAGTCTTTAAGAAATCTGACCCTTCAAATTATCGCCCTATTAGTTTCATACCTTTTCTGGCAACGTACTAGAGGCTCTATTTAATCAACACCGAATTGGTTAAGCATCTTACTTCATACGATCTCCTTTCGAATAAACAATGTCTTCCGTTTTTCCAGATTTACCATCGATGTGTTAACGGCCGTCATTGATTTTTTTTATCAATCTTTTGATAAGAACGGCGAAGCTCGGGCTGTGACCCTATATCTAACTAGGTTTGGTTCGTTGAGCTTCTCTACAAGCTCAAGGGCTACGCTGTCGAATATTTGGCTTAATTCATTTGTTCCTGTTGGATGGACACGCTTCTGGTTCGTTTCATACTAATTCCAGAGCTCAAATCTCAAATCTGTTTCTGATCTTCATCAACGACATTTCCGATGTCAGTTCCCACCTAGGTATTTATGCAGATAACATAACTATTTACTCCTGTCTTAGTAGCAAATCCGATAAAGTAAAACTGGCCATTGCTCTGGAAAAGGACCTCCAATCAGTGGTTAATTGGAGCAAGGAATGGCTTGTAAAATTTTAATATCTCCAAAACAAAACTGCTTTAATTTAATCGCCACGGAGAACCTCTTCTACCTGCCATCAGCATGGCTGAGGCTAAACTCCAGGAGATCAACAATTGCGCCTTCTTGGGATCACGTTTTCCACTGACATGATCTGATAGAAAGTTGATTCACTGTGTCATGCTTGACTATTCTTCGTGTCAAGATTCATCTTGCACAATCTACCATTCTCCCGCTCATTAAATATTACTGCTATATCTGGTCTATGGTCTCTACTATATATTTCGAAATACCTGACAAAGTTCAAAGAAGGTTCTGTAATGTAACCGATCCTGACCTGACATCTCGAATTCAGTCATTTTCTCACTATCATGACGTGCCTTCCGTCTTTTCTACAAATATTTCGATGGCAAATGTTCTGATGAGCTGTTCTCCTTAGTGCCTCAATTGCATGTATTTAGGCGGTCTACTAGACTGGCATCTACTGCTGAACAAGCTTGATGCAACCGTCAGTTATATTCTAACAGTTTATTTTCTCGCCTGTGTAACTCACTTCCGATTTATTGCTTCCCTGTCATCTACGGTCCTCAAAAATTTAAATGCAATATCAATCGCCATCTTCTGTCCTCCAGAATCCCGTTCTTTTATTGTCTTTTTCCTCACTTCTCCTTACGAAATATTTCTCATTCTCTTTTCCTCACTGTAATTCCCTGTGACCTAGTGGCATTATCACCTTGCTTGTGAAATGATTTTTTAAAATTCAACAACTATATAGCTTAATTCCACCAGTTCAGACCTTCATAACTAGGACCTACCATGCCGAATAAACTTCGTCAAACCATGCTCATTTTCTTTGTATTCCTTTCATAAATAGGAAGTTCCACACAAAACTGTTACTTTGTGGAACAGACTCCCGAGAGGATGCTTCTTCGACAACTACAATATTAACGTCTTCAAGTCTAGAGTCAACCGATATCTACCCTACATATCATCATAATATGCACCGCTTCCTCCTTCACTCTCTCTCTCTTACACCCTCACAATCTCACTCGGTAATACTCTAGCTTGAGTGGCACTTTGGCCTTGTAGTGTTTGAACTAAAGTAAAAAAAAATATATTGGATAAGTAATATTTAACTGCTGTTACGCCGTCGGATATGTGGATAGCGTAACGGTTATCAGCATTGAAAGTGAAGTCGGCGAACTGCGTTCAAGTTCCTGCCTAACCTGTCGCGTCCACTTTCGTGCAAATAACATCGAAAAAAACGGTGACCCAGTTTGAAACTGGGCTCTTCAATATTTAGTGGCAGCCTGTTTAAGAAAAAAAAAACCCTAAATTTCAAAATGTGGTAAAGACAACGAGAAACCATTCCACTATATTTCCTAAAAAGGTATTTATTTCACAAATAATGAAGAAAAGGAATCGGTGGAAAACCATTTTGAACGGACATATCATTAAAAAAACATGTAACTGACAAAAATGAAAGGCTAGGATTTACTGGCAATATGTTAGTAGGCAAAAATATCACAGGATAATTTTATAGTGGAAAATAATAACATTATACCAGGTCGTTCGTTATGTATTGAGTAATATGACATTTGTTATACTTAGGAATATGTAATTGGTAATTTGCAAATGGGTAAAAACATAAATTGTAATATGTGGGAATGTGTAATCGATATTTTGCAAATAGTTATAGGTAATTGATGAAGAGGTAAATTCTAATATATAAATGGTTAACAAATAGCCTTACTCTCAACTTTTTTGATACGCATTTCCCATGGGATGAACAGCGACACAACATTAATCAATTCTCTGTTCAAACGTCGGAAAGCCTGCAATTAGAATTAAAAAAAACTGTTCAATGAATTAGCGCCTATCTGATGTCGCTAATATGCATGTGTCTGCACATATCGTTGGCCGTTAGCAACGACTGTCTTTTAACCAATACAAAAACAAAAAGTAAAGAACGTTATGGCTTTGATATTTAATTTAAAATATCCAATTAGCAAATAAGTTTTACTTACCATTATGCTTTTCTGATGGTAATCTTGACGTTTCGATAATTTGTCTTGGTGCCCTTTAAGGAAGTTTTTAGCTTTCCTGTAAAATAAATCGTGCCTTAAAAAACATTGTAATGTAAATAATCAAATTATGCAGACATGCGTACATCGGATACGCGTGTAGTGTAACGGATATTGGAGGGAAAATGTGAGTCGACGGCAAAAGTTGAATCGGCTAGCTGAGCTTAAATTCCTGGTTAGACTGTTGCTTTCACTTTCACACTAATGTATTTGGGAAAAGAACATGGATACATCACTCCGGCCTTGGGTGGCAATCAATCTAAGTGAAGAAAAGCAATGAATTCCAAACCGTGGAGAAGGCAACGGGAAATTGCTCCACTATCTTTCCCAAGAATGTTTGGTAATACAAAGATGATTAAGAATATAACTATATTTTGATTATATATATATATATATATATATATATATATATATATATGCAGCATTTTTTCATTGATATATGTTTCATTCAATAATATAGATAAGTTTTGTCTATTTATTTTATGTAAATTCCTTTCATATTGTCTGATAAGCTTAATAACATTATCATTGAAAGACGAAAGAAAATCACCATATTGATACATATTTTTTAATCCTATCTAAGCTTTCGGCTT